>CAWUFW010009875.1:0-746404 GCA_963921515.1 Calotriton arnoldi
TCCGCCAGTGATGGCAGCCAGCTCTCTGTTTTTGCCCTCCTTCTTCTTGACCAGGCTCTTTACGTCATTCCAACGTTTGTTTATCTCGGTTCTGTTCCTGGGCAGGGTCCCGACTGCATTGACCTGGTCTACGATCCGGGTCCACATTCTGTTTCTGGTGGCTAGTGGTGTGTGCTGGACCATGTTCCCATAGATTTGTGGGTACACCTTGATGATCTCGTCGACCATGACCGTCAGCTCCATGGGCGTGAACTTGGGCATCCTTTGTGGTGCCATGGTGTTTGTGGTGCTGGTGCGGTGTGTGTTGTGTAATGTGCAGGGGGTTTGTGGTGCCGGTGTTTGGTGGTGGTGGTGGTGGGTTGTTGATGTGTGCGTTTCTGTGGTGTGCTGCTGTCCTTGCTGTGTCACTGTGTCCTCTCCTCTCCTCTCTGGTTTGCAATGTAGCAAGGGGTTGTGGTCTGTGGGAGTGCTGCTTTTGTACTCACCTATGTGGGTGTGTCCTCATGGTCTGTTGTTTTCAGGTGTGTTGTGTCTGGGGTTCTGGCCTTTGTATTTTTGTTTGTCCGGGGGGTGTTTTCGGGATGTGTACTGTGCTTGTGTATTTGTGCGTGCCTTGCTGTGTGGACTTGTTGGCCATGTTGTGTGCTATTGGTTTTGTGTGCGGATGGTTTCTGTGCAGGTACGTGGGCGCCATAGCTTCTGCCGTGTCGATTCTCATCGGCGTTGTTTGCGCTGGCGGGCAGTATGTTGTTGTTTTCGCGCTCATGGCGGTGCGATCGTATTTCACGTGCGGTGTGTCGGCCGTGTGGGCGGGCGGTTTTGTGTTGTCGTGCGTGTTTCCGTCCGTGGCGGGCGGTTTGACTCCCGACTCGGACGATGGCGGGCGGTATTTTGTATGATTTTCCGCCGATGGCGGTTTCCAGTTTGTGTACTCATAATGGCGTGGTCGGTGTTTCAGGCGGTGTGTGCGGGCGGATTTTGCCGCTTCCATGCCTGGCGGATTTTTTTACGCCGGGTATCGTAATGTGCCCCTAAGGTAAGTAATATAGTTTTTTTTTATATCGAAGTAAGTAATATCGAGTAAGTAATATTATTAGTAAAAATATTGTTTGTTAATATTGCCGATATTTATATTAGATGTTATGTATTTTAGTATGTATTTTATACGTATGTTTCTTCATTTTTGTAAGTGTATTTTTATTATTTTTAAATATATGTATTAAATGTTTAGAAATTAGTAATTCTTTTAAAGTAAATTTCAGCGTTTTAGTATTAGAGCGGGTTGTGGGTTTATAGGGGATTAGGGTGGGAAGTTAAAAGTGGGTCTCTGAAGGAAAATTGCCCTAAACAGGGATATTTCCGTGTTTTTACTGCAAGTTCATTAGAGAACTTTTAATATCTAAAATTCTTGTTCACCACGTAAGATTTGCATTAATATGCTTACAAATTCGATTATACATGCAACAAAGCACTACCTTTAGTGAGAATCTGTTTAGCTTTGGACATTCTTTTGTGAGATATTCCGTACTTTTAACATAGCAACCACCAGTGGTCATTCATAGCAGGACTTTTGACTAGGGGGTCCTCTTTCTATGTCAATGACTTTAGTATTTAACCAACTATTGAAACATGAACATGTTTTTTCAGCGTTCCCTGTATCGTGTATGTGCCCCGAACGTGTATCCTGACCTCGGGGGTAACTATTATACTTGCATGTTTTTGTGTTACATTGGTAAATCTTTTTGGATATTTTGATATGCACAGTTATGAGTCAGTGAAATTTGAGGACTAGCTGCGTTTTCATCATGTTTTTTACTTTGTTTCTAATGTTGGGGGCGGTAATTTTGGTTTGTAGTGTTTTGTGTATTTTGTTTCTACGACTCGTGATGCTAACAGGACACTTCTTTATATTAATAGCGCCTCATTTGGACATCGATCTTCAGACTAGAGCTGCCTTTGGTGGCCTAAAAGCAGTTAATGTTGCAGCACCCAGGATGGTGCGCAGTCAAAATATCGATTTTTTTATATCGACCTACACTAATATTAAATGTTTAGAAATTAGTAATTTTTTTAAAGTATATTTTGCGTTTTAGTATCAGAGGGGGTTGTGGGTTTATAGGGAATACGGTGGGAAGTAATTTAATTATAATTAATTAATTAATATGTTTTTATTTATTGTCATTGATGATTAATTTATTGTTAATTATTAATTGGTAATTAATTTTTTTAATTGATTAATTTATCATTATATTAATTATATATTTTTATTTATTTATTAATTAATTTATTGTTAATTAATTATTAATTGGTAATTAATTTTTAATAATTGATTAATTGATAATTACATTAATTATGTTAATTTTTATGTGTAGGGGGTTGTGGGTTTATAGGGAATAGGGTGGGAAGTCATTTAATTATAATTAATTAATTAATATTTTATTATTTATTGTTATTGATAATTAATTTATTGTTAATTAATTATTAATTGGTAATTAATTTTTATTAATTGATTAATTTATCATTATATTAATTATAATTAATGTATTATTATTATTTATTTATTGTTATTGTTAATTAATTCATTGTTAATTTATTATTAATTGGTAATTAATTTTTATTAATTGATTAATTGATAATTAAATTAATTGTGTTCTTTTTATGTGTAGCGGGCTGTGTGTTTATGGGGGAATAGGGTGGAAGTAATTTAATGTTATTTAAGTAAATATTAATTTTATTTTATTGGTATTTATTATTAATTTTTAGTTAATTAATTATTAATATGTTATTTATTTTACAAAAATTATTTAATTAATAAGTATGTTAATTTAACCCCTACGCTATCCAACACTTTCCCTACTGTTGCACTCACTGGAGTGGGAATAGTAGTTTTTACCCCTACGCTATCCAACACTTTCCCTACTGTTGCACTCACTGGAGTGGGAATAGTAATTTTAACCCCTACGCTATCCAACACTTTCCCTACTGTTGCACTCACTGGAGTGGGAATAGTAATTTTTACCCCTACGCTATCCAACACTTTCCCTACTGTTGCACTCACTGGAGTGGGAATAGTAATTTTTACCCCTACGCTATCCAACACTTTCCCTACTGTTGCACTACCTGGAGTGGGAATAGTAATTTTTACCCCTACGCTATCCAACACTTTCCCTACTGTTGCACTCACTGGAGTGAGAATGGTAATTTTTACCCCTATGCTATCCAACACTTTCCCTACTGTTGCACTCCCTGGAGTGGGAATAGTAATTTTAACCTCTAAGCTATCCAACACTTTCCCTACTGTTGCACTCCCAGGAGTGGGAATAGTAAGTTTAACCCCTACGCTATCCAACACTTTCCCTACTGTTGCACTCAATGGAGTGGGAATAGTAATTTTTACCCCTATGCTATCCAACACTTTCCCAACTGTTGCACTCACGGGGGTGGGAATAGTAATTTTTACCCCTACGCTATCCAACATTTTCCCTATTGTTGCACTGTTTGAAGTTGGAATAGTAATTTTATTACCTCCGCTATCTAATATTTTTGTATTATTTTAGTTAATGTAGTATATAATTAATTTTTAAAAGATTAAAAATAATGTTAATTTTTTAATTTGTTATATATATTTATTTAATTTTTATTTATATTATTGTTTTATGTGTATAGATGTATTTATAATTTATATGATATTTTAAAAAATTATGTTATTAAAATAATTATTACAAATTATTAGTAATTTAGTATATATTATATATTATATGTATACGTTTAATTTATTTTTACATTACATATATATTACTTATAATTTTTAAATATTTTAAAATATTTTTAACTGTTTATTTTAATTATATGTATTATTTACTTTATTTTACATTATTTTGTGAACTTAAATAAAAAACGATATTTTTAACGACGATATTTTTGACATCGATATTTGTTTTCGATATTTTTGTACTTACCATAATGTAGATAGGATGAGGATATTCTTGACTTCGATATTCTTGCATCGATATTTCTGTAGGTCGATATTCTGACCTTCGATATTTTGTCAGTGATTCCCCAGGATAATGTGCTTTATGGCTAAATACCTATGAGGTCTCAAAGGCGAGACCGATTGCAATGCAAATGCTTGTTTTTAAATGTGCGCATGTATCTTTGGGGTCTGGAATAAACATCCACTTAAACTCCACCAACAATATCTGAAGTCTAGGAAGAGATTAGGAACATGGCTCTTTGTACTGTGACCTAGCACAAATCCTTCTTGGAAGATAATAATAATATTATTAATAATAATTGAAATAAATAATACATTTATGATGTTATGTGTGAGGGTGGGCGTTCTGGTTGTGAAGGTAGCCATAACCTGCACAGTTCAGGGGTTTCAGATCACACATTTCAGGCAGTTTTCCTTGGAATGCATACACGTTTTTATTACCACTGGTTAGTATTTTTCAGAGAATTACCCACGACATTCTATCAGAGCTCCACAGTGCTCAGTGACCAGTTTCTCAGCACAGGCAATAACGTCTTTCTGACTGACACGAGAACACAACTGCTTAATTGTCTTCAAATGTCCTGAAAACACAAGACTTGGCATGGAACAATGAATCCTCAGAGAGAAGTGGCGGGATGGAGGTCAGAATAAATAGGAACAAGAAATCAGAAAACATTTGATTCGGTGATGTTGGAGCAGGCACTGCTGTCTGGCACAATGAGTACAATCATCTCCCTTTCACAAAGAAGCTTTCAAGCAGTGGGAAGAGAAATCTGTATAATCATATCCCAACATCTCCCGCCTGTGAGGCTTGCACAGCAGCTGAGGCTCGCATTGGCTAAGCTTTTCTCACATATTAAAAGATATCCCATTGTTAGGATCTAAATGCGGTGCCCTGTAAGAGCCCATACATCTTTCCACTTCAAACACTGTAAAAGTCAAGCGATAGAGACAAGTACGCTGCAGTCAATGCACCACGACACACAATCGCCACTATTCAACGTATTGCAGTTATATTTTAATTGGACCCAAAAAGTAAGAGCTATCTGCTTAATAATACCGGATTCAATACTGAGACTACCTTAAGGGCAGGTGAGGACGCAGCTGCCTGGCGCTACCTAGTGGCAGCGGAGAATAACTGCTGAAGGTCAGAAAATGAGTTTTTTTCAGAGAATGAGAAGCTCTCTTGGATACAACATTCTATTTTGCATGGAGTGCTGAAAATGTTTGAGATACCCTGATTGTATTTTTCATATGGAACAGTTCTAAATGAACTGTACTCTGTTTATAGGGCAACGCTCCTTTAGTGTTCAGTGGTAATTCCAAAAGCCTGCGAAATTGGAAAACCTGCACACAAAAATGGTGCATTTTACTTCAAGGCATGCAGAAGTACTGCTTGCTGCATGAGAATATGGCGCGTGCTGCATGAGAATATGGTGCAAATCCACTTACCACATGCAGAATAAAAGAATGTATTGTTTACACATGTTAAAACCAACTGATTTATGCAGCTATGCATAAAAAATATCACCAGAATAACATAATCACCAGAAAAATACTTTCTAGAGAAGCTATTCACCCATTATGAAATGGTAAGGCAGTGCAATGTGCCCATTTGCACTAAATCGAGGTCCCAAAACCAAGAGAAGCCATGTGGATATAATCCTAATCGATTTATGATATATACCCAGTGAATCTGAGAGAGACTGACAACCGTATTCATTTCTACAGAGCCCAAAGTTGTTTCTATTTTAAATTTTATTTACGTTTTCACAACAATCAACAATACAGCACCGCGGAAGACGGAGAGACAGGTGTACATCAAAATATATCTTAGGTGATTCAGTGAGACAGAGCAAATCATCAATAGGATCATTCCATTTCTCTCCAATCTTCTGCGAAGGGAACTGCTTACCCCCCATGTAATCCCCAACCACATCTCATCATATATGAATTATATCCTCCACCCGGTCTAACAATCACTTTCAGAGTCACATTCACTCTCAATACCTGGTCCCTGACACTTTGCATCAGTCTCCTGATCCAAGAACCCTGCACACAAAGCACTCCAGACAGCGATATCCTCTGATGCCTTCTCATCTCTCCTACTGAGTCTCATATGGACTTATCAATTAATCAATCATGGAATTGTAAGCGCGCTACTCACCCGTGAGGGTCTCAAGGCGCTGAGGGGGGGGGGTCCGCAGATCTGTTTAGCCGAAGAGCTAGGTCTTCAGGGTCTTCCTGAAGGTGTTCAGGGAGGGGGAGTACTTACTGCGCGACTGCCCATTCTAGAACATCTCTGCGCCAGCGGTCAAAGTCAGAAGCCTTCTGACCCAACCAGGTAATGGCTAGATGTCTTCTGGCCAGGACCAGGGCCAACTGAAAAAATCTGTAGGGCGGGGCGTGGCTTGGCGCGTCTAGATGGCGGTCGCACTCTAAGAGTGCTCCGGACCCCTCCGTCATCCGCGACACGATCCACCGCCATCAGCCCTACAACGGCCCTCTCCTCTGTCACCGTGGCCTCCACCTTAATTAGTGCTGCACGGTGAGGTGTCTGATGCCGTCTTACCTACATGCAAAGGCAGTTTTCCACTTCGGAGTTCGGCGTGCCCCCACCTAAGATGGCAGTGATCATCCCCCGAGGCTCCTTTGTCCATTAACACCTGGCGGCGCGGCGCAACTCGGCTGGACCCAGGAGCCCTTGTGCTGTGTCCGGGCTCCTTGCTGACCCCCGGTGCCGTGGAGACGGAGTGCCGGACGCTCCAGTGTTGGCCTTGGGAGAGGACCTCCCTTCCCTATCCGGCCGGACCCGCCGACGCCGCTGGCCTGTCTTGCGACACCGGAGGCGGAGACCCCTGGTGGGACGTGCAGTTGGCCAGAAGTTCGGCCGCTGGTTCGGGCAGCGGAGTCCCAGAGTCTGCCTCTTTGCCCATGAACGATCCGGTGCCTGTGCCCCTGGCGGCCCCGCCCGGCTGCTGCCGAGGGTCGTGACTGCCTCTGCTGGACCTGGGGCCGGAGCGGGTGATCTCTGAGGCCCTCCTGAAGGCCGGGAATTGCCGCAGCTGTGGAGTCGGCCTACTAGGCGACCGGGCCAGATCTTTGCTGGTGTCTGGGCCACCGCTGCGGCCACATTTATCGAGCCCCCGCCCCCCCCTATGGAGGTGAGCGTATAATCTACTACCCCCCGCAGACGTTCCGGTGCACGGCCGGACTTCGCGGTGCCTCCTGGAAACTCCGGATCTGTTGGGGGCGCCGAGGCCTGCCTGCCTGGAGCCTTGGAGATGGCCCCCCTGCTGGGGCTGTGGTAGAGGAACCCATTATCCTTATTGAGGCCGCCGCGCCTCCGGTGCTCTACTACCTGCGCACATGGTGTACTGCTGAGGCCTGCCTGGGGCGACCGGCCCAGACAAGAGCTGCGGGAGGCAGGCCGCCCCCACCCACATCTGGCCTTCTGCCTTGAGCTGTGACCGGTGAGCCTGAGCGAAGGTGGGTGCCTGACTGTTTGTGCGATCGGGGAGCACGGGGGGCCCTTGACACCGCCCATTCGCCCCCGGCCCCCCCCGCCTGCTCTGCACTACGATTCCCGAGGGCCTGTGACCTGGCCTGCGGCTTCGCCCTTCCTCGAACCTGGGGGTGCCTCCGTCGCCTGCCATCGTGATCCTGGCTGGGACCTGTGGGGTCTGGATGCTCAAACTCGTGCTGCTGGCTTCCTGGCCCGAAGCGAGACGGCGCATCAGGTACTGAGGGCTGGTTGCGGGGTGGTGGTTTCGGCCGCAATCATCGAGCGGCGCGGGGTCCTAGGTGTGGGCCCCCTCTACAGCTCCTTATCCTTGGCCTCGGTTCTGGACCACCCCGGGGGCTGAAAGTCACCAACCAGGGGGTGGAATCGGCCGCACTTGTCGAGCGGCGTGGGGTGCTGGGTTTGGGCCCCCTCCACCGCTCCCTACCCTTGAATCCAGCTCTGCAGCACCCCCAAACTCTCTACAGGCCTCCATCACTAAGACCCACACGGCCGTTCCTCTGGGTCCAGCCCCAGCGGCGCTCCCACCTTCGTCGGCGGAGGGGGCAATATCGGGCGCACCCATCGAGCGGCGTAGGGTCCTCAACACAGGCCCCCCTCTGCCGGCTCGTCACCCCGGCGCTTCACCTGGAGAATCTAGACCGGGCCCTGCTGGCCCCGGTCGCCTGTTCCCCTGCTTCCGACCCAGGACTATTGCTCTAGAGGTCATTTACACCTTGCAGAGGTCCCGCAGGGGAGGGGGAACCGACTGCACCCAACGAGCGGCGAGGGACCCAAGGACCGGGCCCCCTCCGCCGTTCTCCCCTCCTCCCTTTGGCCTGGCGGCGCCCACTCCGGGTTGAGAGAGATATTGTTCCTCGTAGATCGGCCGCCACTTCGGGCAGTGGAGGACGGGGTGTCCGGATCTGCTTTAGCTGGTGACTCGGCGTTGGTGGACTTGCGCTGAGGAGGATTCGGTGCCCGGGCCTGAGTATCGACGGCTCGGGCGCTGGGCCTCTCCCACCGAAGGCTGTCTGCCTAAACCCCCCCAACCAACTGGATATTCGGCCTCCTACACTCGCGGCAGAGATGGATAGAGACCGCGCCCGAAGACACCCGCTCCACAGACTCAAACTAAAATGGACCAGTATACCACCGCCGAACGGAACCCAGCAGAGGGAGCATCTGGCGGTTACTCCCTTGCCGGAGGAGACCTTTTGACCATCCTGCAGGCTATCGGCACCTCCCAGGCCTCGGTGGAGGGCAAGATCGGCGAGGTCCGGGTGGACATGGCCCTTATCCGCCAGGACCTTTGTAACGCCATGGCGAGAATTTCGGAGGCAGAGTCACACCTCTCTATGGCTGAGGACGAGCTGGGACAGTTGAAAACCCAAGTGGCCTGCCTGCAGAATCAAACCTCGGAGCTGCACTGTCAGGCTGAAGATGCGGAAAACCGCTCGCGGCGGAACAACTTGCGCCTAATAGGTTTCCCCGAAGGGGTCGAGCAGGGACAGGCGGCCACCTTTGAGGAGACTTGGGTGAAGTCATGGATACCTAAAGACGCTCTCTCCGTGTGGTTTGCAATCGAACGAGCTCATCGCTCCCTGGCGCCTAAGCCTCCCCCCGGGGCCCCATCTCGTCCCATCATCATCAGGATCCTCAACTTCCGGGACAGGGATGCTATCCTCAGAGAGGCCCGGGCCCACGGTCCCCTGAAGTACCAAAACAACACGATAATGCTCTTCCCAGACTACACAAGAGAGATGCAGGCCCAGCGCCATACGTATGCTGACGTCAAACAAAAACTCAGCAATCTGGGATTGCGTTATGGTCTCCTCTTCCCGGCCCGTCTTAGAGTTGTCTTTTAGGGCAAAACAATATTTTTTGACACCCCGCAGGCAGCCTGAACTTGGCTCACGGAGGAACGCCCCCTGCGGATCCGGCCTGCTTCCCCCCGCCTTGTCTGAGCCCCCACAGCCACAACGGAGACACACCCGGTCCCGCAGGAGGGGGGACCGGCGAGGGGGGACATCACGGTCGCCGGGCCTTGGGTCCCAGTTGCTGGCCTCTTCCGAGGCGCCTCCGGCCCTCGACAACCACAGCCGAGCCAGTTCGCTGATTGATCTAAGCCATGGTCCGGACCCATCTGGGGCAATGCGCCCCGCCTTGTCAGACTCCGATCTGTCTAGAAGTCCCGCGCTCCAGGGATCCGGTGAAGACGCAGGAATCTGATTGTGGAGGCCCACAGGGCTAGTATTGAGACAGAACTCCAGGGTTATGTTACGTTATTAAGCAGCTGATGACACTATGACATCCGTCAATATGGAGGGGGTCCATCATTGCCACGAACTGACCATCTAAACGTTTTAACTTAGCTATTTGTTATTGTTAATTTATTTTTTAGGGCGACAGATGCTTCAGTTCTGGAAGTATAGGGTGGGGGGTGTTGGGAGGGGTTGGGGAGGAGGGCCGTTGTCCTCCGTTTTATTTTTGCCCTGGCTCCGTTTGAGCCATTGTTTTACGTTTTTAATGACAGTCTTCCAATTGCACACACCATCGTCATCGAAAGACAGCGTATCACTTTGCACATGCCACATCTTTCTATCCTGGCCGCGATGCACCGCTCCCCCTGGGACCCGGGCTCCTTTGGTCCTCCCTGCCCTCACATCAGTTACTACTCAGATGCCCCCCTACGGTAGATCTCTCCACGTTCTGTCATGGAACGTGATGGTTTGCTGGATCGCATCAAACGTACAGCGGTCCTCAAATACGCTCAACGCCACGCTCCTGACGTGCTCCTCCTTCAGGAGACTCATCTCCTGGGAACCCACTGCTCATTTCTAGCAAGATACGGGTTTGACAGGGTGTGGCATTCCGGTTTCACGCGGGGCTCCCGGGGGGTGGCCATACTAACCCGGAGGGGTCTCCCCTTCACCCATGCACAAGTGACGACCGACACGCAGTGCTGCTACGTGGCCGTATCTGGTAGGCTCGACGGACATGTCCTGAACCTATTATCAACATACATCCCTCCCGCCACACTTCCCTCTACTCTCCATCACCTTACAGATGTAATCTCCGCCCTGCCCCTGGATCAGGCAGTAATTGGGGGCGACTTCAATGCAGTTATGCAGCCGTCACTTGACACAACGGGTGAACCATCCTCGTCGCGCCTATCTCACTCCAAGAGGCTGTCGGATTGGTCAGCTGCCCTTGGTCTGTGTGACGCCTGGAGGATTTGGAATCCCCGGGGGAAACAGTATACTCACACTTCGGCGGCCCACCATACTCATTCCCGCATCCATTTGCTCCTCATGCCAGCTACCGATTGCCACCATATCTCTAGCATCTCTATTCTCCCCTGTGGAATCTCGGACCATTCAGCCATTTCCTTACACTTGGGAGGCACCACTGATGGGACGCGGACGGTCTGGCGACTGAACGCGTGGTTTTTGCAGGACAAGGAGATTAAGGACGCACTTGCAGTGGAGTTGCAGCATTATTTCCTTACCAACCATGGCTCGGTCCCCTCCCCGGGCACACTCTGGGAGGCCAGTAAGGCCACCTTACGTGGCGTAGCCAGGGGTCTAGTGCACACGAAGCGTGCAACGCAGACTGCTCGTCTGACCCAGCTTGAGGCGCAAGCCACGCGGCTGGAACTGACCCTCACAAATAAGGCTGAAGCCCAACCCGCCAGACAGCTTGCAGGGATCCGGGATGAGATCCGTCAGATTTCCCTGGACTCTGCCAAGATGTTGTGGCGCTCCTCTGTGGCCCGCGTTTACGGATGGGGCGACAAGAATGGAAAGTTGCTTCACAACTTGGTCTCTTACCCCACGGCTAACAGAATTATCCCTGAAATCCGTGACGCCACTGGAACCCACCACTGCACCTCGCGGGCTATTGCCCAGGCTTTCGCGGGTTACTATGCCCAGCTCTACTCAGCCCAACCCCCTGGGGCCCCTCTGGTCGACTTGCTGGAACAGGTGGTTGTCCGGCTCCCTTGCCTTGCCCAGACCGAATCAACAGACCTCGACCTTCCCTTTACCCCAGTGGAGATACATGGGGCTATTTCCCTGTTGCGTTCTGGGAGGACACCGGGACCGGATGGCTTCCCACAGGAGTATTATGCGGCCTATAGAGATTTACTGGTGCCCCACCTGGTTGACCTCTTCCGGCATGTGGCCGAGGAGGACTCCTTTCCCCCTGAGACTGACGTGGCTACTATAGTGGTCATCCCGAAGACCCAACCACCTTCTTCCTCCTGTGCGGACTACCGTCCGATCTCTTTAATTAACACCGAAATGAAAATTTTTGCCACAGTCCTGGCCCAACGTCTCCGTCCCCTGTTGCACAAGTTGGTCCACCCGGACCAATGTGGCTTCATGCTGGCGCGCAGCACTCGGCACTGCATACGGTGCCTCCACCTCGCCCTGGCTCACTGCCACAACCTCACACCATACCAGGCCCTGCTACTCATAGATTTTGAGAAGGCCTTTCATACGGTTGACTGGAAGTACCTGGAGGACGTCCTCATGATGATGGGATTCGGCCTCCATTTCCGACGCCTCATCCGTGTTTTGTATTCCAACCCCAAAGCCAGAGTTCTGCCCACCGGTGCCCTCTCGGAGGCGTTTCAAATTCAAAGAGGCACGCGTCAGGGGTGCACCCTCTCACCACTCTTATTCGCTCTGGCGATGGAGCCCCTGGCCTGCCTCATACGTAATGACCCCCAAATCCGAGGATGGTCCTGGGACCCCCACCAAGTGGACAAAATCGCCTTATACGCGGACGATGTCCTGCTTTTCTTGGCTGACCCGTAGTGCTCCGGCCCACGCTGCCTGGGGGTGCTCCGGGCCTTCGAGAATGTCTCGGGTCTGCGACTCAACCCGGCGAAGTCCACTCTGATCCCCCTCCATCTCTCAAGGGCTTGCTTTGATTGGCAATCTAATATCCCTCTAAGGAGACAATCGTTTAAGTACCTTGGAATCTGGGTGACTCTGCCCCAGGAGTTGGAATGGGCACTCAACATTACACCCCTGGTCACGAAAGCCAAAAACGACCTTAAGCGCTGGCAAACCCTACCACTTAACCCCCTTGGAAGGGGGGGCACTCTTTAAAATGATGATCCTTCCCCGCTTCCTATACATCATTCAGAATACCACCTTTCATCTTCCGGGTAGTTGGCTCCGAGACTTTGACGGGGTAATTACCAGGTTCCTGTGGGGAGGGGTGGGAGGCCGCGTATAGCCTTGGCCCGCTGCCGGATCCTGCCCTTTGATGGAGGCATGGGTATGACAAATCTTCATCTCTACTATTTGGCCACCAGACTCCTTGTCGTCCATGATTGGTTCACTGGGGAGTGGTCTGACCCGGCCTATTGGACTGAGTTTAGAACTATGGATCTCCCGCAAATCGAAGCCTACTTATATGGGGCTCCCACCCCACAGGCGATTCCACCTATCACAAGAGCGGTCCTAGTGGCCTGGCGCTCTGCCCTGCGATACACGTGCTGGGACAAACGACTTACCCAACATACACCTTTGTGGCATGGCACTTGGCTGCGAGAGGTATCGACCCTTGAGGGCTTTCTGCAGTGGGATCGTGTCGGGATCTCACTCCTTGGGGACGCCTGGGTGGGAGACCACGTCAGGGCCTTCCCTGATCTGCAACAGCATCACTCCCTTCACACCTCCCAATTTTATAAGTATTTACAACTTCGCCACGCCCTTACCACCCATATTCCACCAGGCACGTCGTTTCCCGAGTTTAGCCCGCTGGAAGCCCAGGTTGTGATGGGAAACTTGGGCAGAGGAGGGGTGTCACGGATATACTGCTCCCTAGTGAACAATGGCCCCACTACCCTAGACTCGCTGCGAACCCGCTGGGAGAGATGGTTGGGTCCCCTAGAAGAAGCAGACTGGCATGACGCCCTTATGTCTCCCAAAACTCTTACAACCTCCTCTAAATTACGTCTCATTCAGCTTTACTATCTCCACATGGCCTACCTCACCCCTGCGCGCCTACACAGGTCGGGACTTCGCCCCTCCCCTGATTGTACACGATGTGGCCAAGCTCTGGCCGATTTTTACCACATGATCTGGTTGTGCCCTGGTCTTGCCCCGTTCTGGTCTGGGGTGGAATCTGAACACACGCAAACTCTGGGTTGGCAAGTCCCTCATGATCCTATGCGCCTTCTTCTGGGTGTATTTGATGGTCTGGACGGCTCTAGAGCCGACAAACACTTTCTGGGCTCGGCGGTGGCGGTGGCCAAGCGAGACATCGCGGTGGCCTGGGCTCAGGCCAAACCCCCTACCCTACGAAAGTGGCGATGGGGGGTGGACTGGTGCGCGGCCCAGGAGGAGCCCCTCTTTGAGGCACGGGGTGTCCTGGGAAATTCCACAAGGTATGGGGCAAATGGCTGAATTTACTGTTTTGAATTATTTGCTAAGCTTTTCTCTTTTCTGGGGGTGGAGCCAGGGGATCTTAGCGCTCTAGTCCTCTCAAACTATTTAAGCAGCATGGCCGGCTCGTCGCACAGCAGACGTGCGCAGATACCATGCAATTTCTGATGCTTTCTTGATTTTAACTGCCTCACTGTTTTAACTGTGTTTTTTTTACAGAAAATAGAGACTAATTATTGTGGATTTTTTTATTTTTTATTCTGTTCTGCTTTTTTGCACTTTGCTCGGAGCTTCTCGCTCCCTCTTACCTCCCGGGGGACTCGCCTCCCTCCCAGTGCTTCCTTTGCTTTCACCAGCGCCCCGTTCCACCGCGGGTTTTCCCGTTTGTTGTGGAGGGCGCCGGCGTACATTCAGGCTCCTTTCCGGTTGTTTGGGGGGTGGAGCCAGGGGATCTTAGCACTCTAGTCCTCTCAGACTATTTAAGCAGCACGGCTGGCTTGTCGCGCAGCGGACGCGCGCAAATACCATGCAATTGCTGATGCTTTCTTGATTTTAACTGCCTCACTGTTTTAACTGTGTTTTTTTAAAGAAAATAGAGAATAATTATTGTGGAGTTTTTTATTTTTTTATTCTGTTCTGGTTTTTTGCACTTTGCTCGGAGCTCCTCGCTCCCTCTTACCTCCAGGGGACTCGCCTCCCTCCCAGTGCTTCCTTTGCTTTCGCCAGCGCCCTGTTCCACCGCAGGTTTTCCCGTTTGTTGTGGAGGGCGCCGGTGTACATTCAGGCTCCTTTCCGGTTGTTTGGGGGGTGGAGCCAGGGGATCTTAGCGCTCTAGTCCTCTCAGACTATTTAAGCAGCATGGCCGTCTCGTCGCGCAGCAGACGCGCGCAGATACCATGCAATTGCTGATGCTTTCTTGATTTTAACTGCCTCACTGTTTTAACTGTGTTTTTTTAAAGAAAATAGAGAATAATTATTGTGGATTTTTTAATTTTTTTATTCTGTTCTGCTTTTTTGCACTTTGCTCCTCGCTCCTCGCTCCCTCTTACCTCCCGGGGGACTCGCCGCCCTCCCAGTGCTTCCTTTGCTTTCGCCATCGCTCTGTTCCACCGCGGGTTTTCCCGTTTGTTGTGGAGGGCGCCGGCGTACATTCAGGCTCCTTTCCGGTTGTTTGGGGGGGTGGAGCCAGGGGATCTTAGCGCTCTAGTCCTCTCAGACTATTTAAGCAGCATGGCCGGCTTGTCGCGCAGTGGACGCGCGCAGCGGGCGCGCCAAAGGCAAGACCGTCCGCGCTTCGCGCCGGAGATGCTGCTCTGTTCATCTCTGACCAGCTGGGACGGATTCACTATTCCAGAAAGGTACTGTTAGATCTTCGGTCAGAACGGGCTCCCTGCCATCACACCCTGGACCCGGATATCTTAGCTAAGAAGCGGCATCTAGTATGCACAGGATGTAATACTTCCTTTAAGCAGGTTCATAACATCCCCATTGACAATAAAGGAACCAGGCCCACTCCCATAGTACAGATTGCGCAGGGTTATCTCATTAATGCAAGATCCCTGATCAAAAATAAGGTTGCTTTTAGAGACTTTGGGGCCGATTCCGATCTGGGTCGGAAAGCTCTCCGACCGATCCGGATCCGGATTGTTTTCCGACCGAGCCGAACCCCTGCAGTCCGACCGAGCGAGTACGATGCGGCCGTATGCTGCCGGACTCGGTTCGGTCGGACTCCCATTGAAGTCAATGGGAGCCGGTCGTACGACGTGTACATGGGGGCTCCCATTGACTCAATGGGTACGTTGCGCACAAGGGGGCCCCCTGTAGTGGGTACGCGTTGGTGCCATCCGCACCGTACACGCATGTATAGGGGGGACCCATAGGTCCCCCCCCTGTGTCCGACTCGTACGGCTACGGGTGAAGGGGGGTGCGGCACGGACCCCCGAAGTCCGCGTCTGAGAGCTTTTTCGTGTCAGAGGCTCCGACTCGATCCGGCTGTCCGGATCGTGCATCGTACTGGCTCGGTCGTAAAACGTCTCCATTGCGCGCCACGAATCGAGTGCGAACGAGTCGGACGGAGCGGTTCGGACCCGAAAACGAGTCGGTCGGCGATTTCGCGTTCACTCGCATCGTACTTGCTCACTCGGACGACTGTACGAATCGGTCGGAAACAAAGCCTCCGACTCGGATCCGGTAAAGCCGAATCCGATTCGGAGCCCGACCGACCGAGATCGGGATCGACCCCTATGTCTCAGCAAGGAAGCCAACCTGGGTTTTTATAACCGAAACTTGGGCTACGGACGCCTCTGGTCCTGACCTTGTAGATGCTATTCCCACTGGGTACACCCTTGCTAGAATGGACAGGGTAGATCGGCGGGGAGGGGGTGTGGGCATTCTTCATAGAGAAACCCTGATCTGCCGCACTCAGGTTCTGTCTGCTCCTCCTGATCTCTACCAGGCCTTTTATTTTTCACTTAACCTACACCCCACGGAAAGCTTCTCTGGCATTTTATGTTATAGGCAACCGGGCTCTAGCGTTGCATTTAGTCAGGATTTTACTAGGCTTCTAGAACCTTATTGTGAAAGATCCAATCTTACTCTCCTGAGGGATTTCAATTTTCACTTAGATAACATTGAATGTAAGGATACCCAAAGTCTTTTGGAAACCTTGAGCTGCTGTGGCTTCTCACAGCTGGTCAGAAAGCCCACCCATTTAGCGGGGCACATACTTGACGGTGTTTTCTCTAATGACCATCGTGTAAGGGTGGGGGAACCAATCCCCCTAGCTTGGTCTGACCATTTCGCCGTCCCTTTTGATTTACACTTCATGTCATCTGCGATGGCTCTCTCTGGTAACAGGACTTTGGAAGAAAGGAGGAACTTTAGCCTCATAAGTAAGGAGTCTCTTTCCAACCTCCTTAATAATCTTGAGCTCACTAAGCTTCACGACGCTAATTTGGCAGCGGCGGAGTTATCGCAACAATTGTCAGCAGCAATGGACACCCTTGCACCTCTTAGCAAGCACTACTCAGCAAGGAAAAAACCCTCTGCTCCCTGGTTTACGGAGAGGCTCAGAAAGTTGAGACAGGGCTGTCGTAAACAGGAGAGGCTCTGGCGCATAGACCTAGAACCGTTGAGTAGGGAACTGCATAAGCAGGGCCTTAAAGAGTATAAAGCAGCCATCATGGAGGAAAAGAGATTATACTTTTCAAAAACTACTGACTCTATGAGATCCTCTAGGGATCTTTTTAAGGTAATAAATTCTCTTACCTCTCCCCATGTCTCTGACCCCTCAGAATTTTCCCAGGAGCGTTGTGATAAAATATCTGACTTTTTCCATACTAAGTTCTCAGACATTTACTCCTTGCTTGAAGCTTACAACCCCATCGCGGGGTCGTCTGTTCGACCCACCTTCCATCCCATTGGGGCCTCACTCACGGAGGGGTCGCCCAGTCTTCTCACTTTTCCTTACATGTCTTCTGAGGTGACCGATCGGCTTCTAGAACGGGTTAAATCGGGTTCCCCACTGGATCCTTGTCCCCTCAAGGTGTTAAAATGTGGCCGTGAAATCATTATTCCCCATCTGACTGATGTTCTTAATGCTGCCATCTCAGAGGGGCAATATCCCACCCTGTGGAAGACGGCTGTAGTGAAGCCACTTTTGAAGAAACCTTCTTTGGATCCTGGTGAACTGAAGTATTATCGCCCGATCTCCCTACTTCCTGTTCCAGCTAAGATTCTGGAAACCTACCTCAACTCTCATCTTAGTACCTACCTAAAAGATTACCACCTACTTGATGGTTCTCAACATGGATTCAGAAGCCACCATAGCAAGGAAACAGCACTGACGGCTGTATTTAATAATATCCGGACTCAAGTGGACGCAGGGCACACCACCCTGCTTGTTCTACTTGATCTCACCGCAGCCTTTGATACCCTGTCTCCTCGCAGATTCATTGATCGCCTCAGAGAGATAGGTATCGGGGGCTCGGCCTTGGGGCTTCTTGCTTCCTTTCTCAGTGAGTGGGCACAGACGGTGAAACTTGGCCAATTCTACTCAGCACCCAAACCCTTGTTGTGCGGTGTTCCCCAGGGCTCCTCCCTGAGCCCAACTCTTTTTAATATCTATGTCGCTCCTCTTGCTAAGGTTGTGAGATCCTATGGGTTAGAGGTGCTGTCCTATGCGGACGACACCCAAATAATGGTGTCTATTTCGCACAGTATAGAGGATTCGGCCCTTAACTTTAGGAACTGTATGCAGGCAGTCTCCTCCTGGATGGTCGAGAATTTTCTGAAATTAAATGGAGAGAAGACGAAGGTCTTGATCTTTGGGAGTAAACAGGAGATCTGGTCCAGTGACTGGTGGCCGGACGCTCTTGGCGTCTGTCCCCGCCCGGTTTCCCATGGGAAAAACCTTGGGGTTATCGTGGACAATTCACTGTCCCTAAGCTTGCAGGTTAGCAGGACAGTCTCTACGTGTTTCGGGATCATTAGGATCCTAAGAAAAATCTCCCATTTTCTCTCCTTCGATGCACGTAAGCAGGCCGTCATTGCCCTGGTAACGTCCAGATTGGACTATTGTAATGCCCTTTATCTGGGCATCAACAAAGGCTTAGTGCGACGTCTGCAGATGGTGCAGAATGCTGCAGCCAGGTTGGTGATGAATTTACCAAAATACCATTCAGTCGCAGCCTCCATCAGGTTGCTTCACTGGCTGCCTATGGACCATAGGATCCTCTTCAAGACTTTGTGCATGACTCACGATGCCTACTACGGCTCAGGCCCTGAAGCGATTAAGGCTATTGTCCATCGCTATGTTCCTAGCAGGCGGCTCCGGTCCGCAGATAAGAATCTGCTAATAGTACCAAGATTTAAGAAGGTTACATGGGGAGGTAGAGCTTTCTCCACTGCTGCTGCTAAACTGTGGAACTCCCTCCCGGAAAAACTCTCAAGTCAGGCGTCCCATTCTCTTTTCCGCAAGGCCTTAAAGACCTGGCTTTTTTCACAGACCTCGGTATGAGCATGTCTCTCTGTCTGCACCCTCATGTCCGCATACAGCGCCTTGACGCCCTTGGGCTAAGTTCGCGCTTTACAAATCTTATATTCATTCATTCATTCCTACATCATTACACTGCCTTTTAACTGGGGTGGCATGCTCGAATGCTTTAATCATGGCTGTGGTTTTTGTTGTCTGTCAGAGATGGACTCTGATCTATTATGCAATTATATGCTGTCCTTTTGTGTGTTTGTTTCCAAATGCAAATAAACTTGATAATCCCCCCAAAAAATCTGTAGGGCATTTTCTTCCCCATCAGCCTCACAACGTTATCCAAGAGGCAGCAAGCTGGGATAAAATCAAATATAATACGTATTGCTTTTTGGATTACCTCTGAACCTCCCCACACTCCCAAGCTAAATGCATAAAATCTGCCATGTCCATGCCATATCCAGGACACACTGCTGAGTGGGTGAGATCCCAGCGATTAAGTCCCAGCGCTGTTATGCAGGACCTATGCAAGAAATTGAAATGTGTTAATGTAAACTGCGCATTACAGGACACCTTATGTGTGGGGGAAGAGGTGTGGCGCAGCGGCCAGGGCATCTGACTCCGGATTCTGGGACTCACGGTTCGATCGCCGGCGGCAGTTCAGCCCAGCACCATGTGACTCTGGGCAATAGCTCGCTTAATCTTCCCGACGGCCCCCAGCGCCGGGACACCTCTCAGGAGGTAGCTGTGCGCTTTACAAATACTGGACATTTACATTTACATTTGAGATCATTGACTCTGTCCCAATTCCGATCAGTGAGGGGTATATCCAGAACAACTTCCCAGGCTAAGCTTGCTTTAGGAGTGGGCTCCACTGCGTCTTCATGCACAGCTCTAGACAGGAGCATGATCAAATGCCAGCCCCCTCCAAAAGTCAACATTATGCCCAATGCTTGATTTGGTGGAGGAGCCACAGGGTAAGCGGGCCAGGTGACTTTAGCGATGTCCACCAACCCGGCATGCTGCAAGAAATGACCAGGACCAAGCTGAAATGTGTCCTGTGCCTCTTCAAAGGAAATGAAGTGCTCATCCGGATATCAATCCCTGAGTTGCTCACAACCACCCTCAAGCCACGCCTAAAAGGACACATTACCTAGTAGTAATCGAACAGGCTTCAAAATCAAGATTGGAAGTTGAACAAATGGAGGTGCACTGAACACAATACAGGAAGTCCGATTGTATTTTCTTTACTCTCGTCTTTTATTTCAAAATCGATAATAGTTCATAAAAACAGCTAACGCGTTTCGTTCCCCAAAACCAGAAGTTTTTGGAACTTCATCGGGGCTAACAGATTCTCAATAAGGTGATAAAATATGGTGTTTCTTGGGGTAGAAATATGTTCCCAGAATTGTCAATAATAAAAACCTCTTATATCAAGATGCAATTAAGCTTTCAAGAGCTGGCATATGATAACAATAGTCCTTGAAAGAGAGATAAACTCCAGATATTGAAATATCACCGCCTTTTATAACGGAATTCAATTAAGATTTCAGGTAGTTCCACAAATAGCTGTAATTCCTTGTGGAGAAATTAAGCTCCAATTTAGTGCAGTAAGGCCACCGTGATAAGCGGTCTTGCCTTCTATCAGGAACGCCAACTGTACAAACCTATGTCACAATGTGGCAGTATGCCTGACAACATAAGGGGTGTCCGACATGACCTCGCACCCTCCATTAGAAGTTCTGGAAAATGAATCAACTGCACCCTGTCTCGCAACAGCCTTTTTCCATAATTATCAGAAGAGTCTAGCCATTTAGCTGCATATTGCAGTTGAGCAGCAAAATAATATAATTCAAGTTGTGGGACCTCAAGTCCCCCATCCTAATAATTCTTGGTCAAAAGTCGACAACGCCACTCTGCTATGTTTTCCAGCCTACAAAAGAGCGATAAGGATGGTATCCAACTGTCAAAATATACGAGCTGAGAGCAGGGAAAGGGAATTCTGCAGTGCATACAGACATCTAGGTAACAACACCATCTTAGCGATGGCCATCCTACCCATTAAAGAAAGGGGCAATGTGTTTCAGAATGCCACTGAGGCTCACAGTCCTTCACAGTCCCTACCCATATTGTGTCGAAGTTGAAGTTTAAGTTCCTGCGAGTTTGCTACATTAATTCCTAGGTACCTGAAGTGGGATGTCTCCCAGTGTATGCCCAGTTTGGGCAATCTGTCCGCCGGAGTCTGGGCCAGACTAGCAATAGGGAACAGCAAGGACTTTGCGCGATAAAGCCAGAGACCAGAATATGACCCAAAGTCTTCCAACATACCTAGCAGCACTGGGACCGACTCTCGGGGGGACAACAAATAAAACAAGGCATCATCAGCATATAAGGAGATGACATGCCATGCATCCCTGTTAGACCTGGCACCATTGGCATGGGTCTCCCTTCCATTTTTTGCCATTACCTCCTGTGTTTTGCTGTGTGTTTTGCTCCATTTTTGCTGGTCTAGATGCTTTGGGCACTTTGCCACTGCTGTTTAGTGCCAAAGTGCAAGTGCTCTCTTTGAAAATTATTGTTATGGATTAGTGATTCCATGATTGGCTTATTTGATTTACTTGTCAGACCCTAGTACAGTGCACTATGTGTGCCCAGGGCCTGTAAATCAAATGCTGCTGGTGGGCTTGCAGCACTGATTGTGCCATCCACAGTAGCAGGTTGTAAAATGTGACTCAGGCCTGCCATTGCAGAGAATGTGTGCAGTCTGGGACTGCCATGTCGACTTGGCAAGTGCACACATTTGCCAGTCCCTAAACCTTCCCTTTTCTACATATGAGTCACTCCTACGGTAGGCCCAAGGTACCCCTGTGGGCAGGGTGCATTGTATGTGAAAGGTAGGACATGCCCTGATGTGTGTGGCATGTCCTAATAGTGAAATACTGTTCCCATAGGACAGAATGGGGAGTTTGTTTATAACATCCTATAAACATAACTGACTCTAGGAACAAGATAGAAAAGTAAAGTTTAGAATGCCTGAACTCAGAATGTTAAAGTGCATCTTTTAGTGAGGGTGATTTTTACATTCTGTGTTTGAAAATACCACTTTTAGAAAGTAGGTATTTTCTTGCCTAACCATCCAGTGTGCCTCTGCTAGGTTTGTGTATTGCATGTCTGGCTTTTGGATAACAGGGGCTGGAGAGGGGCAGCGGCTCCAGAAGTCTGATGAGTCAGGGCTGGGCTGAATAGGCTTGGCCTGCATTTGGAGTGGTGGGAGGAGTAGCACCTTCCCCTGAATAGGGCTGTGCCTGCCTTCCACAATGACGGCTCCGCCCCCTTGTGGTGTGTCTGGAGCCAGGGCTCACACTGACAATGGAGGTTGTTGTGCACTTGCAAAGTGCCCCACAGAACTTGTTTTGGCTGGGTACAGACACTCTCTGCCTTCAGAGAACAAAGGATTTTGGTGTATAAAAAGAGGGGCCCAGATCCCAGACTTTTAGATCACTTCTGAGAAATCAAGAGGAACCTTTGCCAAGGAGAAGAGCCGGATAAGCTGAGGAGGAATACTGTCCCTGTGCTGTTTGCTGTCTGGGGTTGGCCTGCAGTGGCTACTTGCTGCCAAGGAAAGGAGAAAAGGACTTTGCTGTTTGCTGTGTCCCCTGCTTGAGGAAGATCTCCAAGGGCTTGCCTCCTGTTCTGAAGTCTCAGGGACACACAGACTTCACCACCAGCTCCCCTGAACTTCCTTGCGGGGAGTTCTGACCTGCAAAGAGGTGCCTGCTGTTGTTTTGGACCTCTAGAGACTGTTTTACCCTGGGAGCTGGAAGAATCCACGCATCATCCCGGATCGTCGCATCGCATCGAGGCGCCAAGTTTGTTGCATCGTTGGGGGACGCAGTAAGAAACCGACGCATCACCTCCCCACGCAGTAAGAAACCGATGCATCACCTCCTCTCCAGTAAGGAACTAACGCATCACCTCCCCTGCACAGCAGTAAGGAACCGACGCATCACCTCCCCCGGAGCAAGGAACCGATGCATCACCTTCCCTGAGTGTAAGGAACCGACGCATCACCTTCCCTGCGGCCCGTTTTGTTTGTTTGTGTGACGCATCCCAGGTACTTTGTGTGAAAAGTGTTGCATCTGCAATTTGCTTTGAACTGAACTATTTCTACAATCTGAAAGTCATATTTTTATTACTGTATTGTGGATTTTTGTCGTTTGGTCTTGTTTTGGTTTAGATAAAGATTACTTATTTTTCTAAACTGGTGTGGTGTCCATTTGTAGTGTTTTCACTGTATTACTGTATGGGTTCACAAATGCTTTACACACTGCCTCTGAGATAAGCCTGTCTGCTCGTGCCAAGCTACCAAGGGGGTGAGCAGGGGTTATTTTAGGAGTATCTCCCCCTTACCCTGACTAGAAGCAAGGGTCCCTATTTGGACAAATAGAGACCCCCATTTCTAACAATCCCCCAACACAATACCCCATTCCTGCACCTCTTGTCGTGCCCAGACCGCCAATGGCTCCATCACAAGCGCAAAAAGGAGAGGGGACAGCGGACAACCCTGTCACATGCTCCCGACCAATCGCCCAAGGCTCGGATTGGCATTAGCCCACCCTTACTCTGACTCGTGGCTCAGTATATAATTTCTCTTTTCCACTTAATGTGATAAGAGAAGTTTTCATATGCTTGCAGGGTTCCTTGACTCAAAGCAACATAAGGCTTTTTAGGTGGTACCAATTGTGTCCTACAGATATTACATTATATGGCATAGCATCACATGACGTGGCAGGACATGACAAGGCTCTTAGGGACAACCTTCCATTTGGGCAGTTCCTGCGCATTAGGCGTAATTGCAGCACCACCCGGGATTATGACGATGTGGCATCACAACTCACACACAACCTAATACAAAGGGATTACCCGGTACATATCATTAACACTGACAGGAAGAGGGACAGGAACAATAACAGGGAGGACTTACTCAAGAAAATACCCAAAACTGAGAAGGACATACTGACCTGTGTGACGACATTCACCCCACATTCAAACAGGATTAAACAAATCATTAGAAATAACTGGGGTATCCTACAGACAGGGAACCTGGCACTGGCCCCTCCCAGGTTTGCGTTCAAACGTACCAGCAACTTGAAGGACCTTTTGGTCCACACACATCCCCGCCCTGGTCCACGCCACAATAACCAACCAACTTTATGGGGTCTACCTCCGGTCACAGGTCACTCAGCGTGTGGCTCGTTTTCTGTGTGCCCTCTTACTGAGAGAACCAAAGAACTACAGCTATCGCCAAATTTTAGATGGGTCCAAAGGTCTTACACCGATTGCAACACCAACAATTGTATTTACACCATTACCTGCCCTTGTAAACAGAGGTACATTGGCATGACAACCAGTGCAGTGAAGGTCAGGATTATGGAGCACCGAAGCAACATACGCTGCAACAGACTAACTATCAAACTCTGTCAACATTTCACAGAGAAGGGACACGCACCTGATAGCTTAAGGTGGACAGTGATTGAGGCCCACCCCAACCTTAGCAAACAAGGCCTCTTCAGGAGAGAGCAACACTGGATTTTTAGACTATCCTGCGACAGAGATGGGCTCAATGAGGATATTCCGTGGGGGAAGGTAAATAATTAGAGCCTCCTCCCCCCACTATCTGCCCTCTTGATTCCCACTGCATGCAGTTGATGTCACTAACTGCAGATACTAGCCATCACCAGCGGAGACTTAGTATCCCTTGAACACGATCTACTTTGCCACAATAACCAAGCCTGGCTTCATACAGTCCCTGTCGCCATGGCCATGTGGACTCCCTCCTTAACTATCATGACATCCCATCAGGATTTATCACATGTAGAGGTGTCAGTGTTTACATCCCAATGCCGGGACTTCACCCACTTGAAATCACTCCACTGCGTGACCTGTGTGTCCCATTATGATTGTCTGACTTTAGCCTGCAGACCGATAATGTCGGTCAATTGGGTACTTCCTTCACCCCTTTTTACATTGCCAATTATGTTGGCCTCAAGATGTTCTATGAGGGTGGGCACTCTTTAGCACATACACGCGCACGCGTGACCCATCCAATCCACTACCCACCTTTTGGATGCTATGCGCATTCCACGTTATAAGATGGCCGCGATAGCTTTAATCAATAGTTTTAAGCTTCTACCCCCTTCAAAGATGTCTGCCATATATTTTTCGACCTGTGGATGCCACATGCATTCCACGTTCTAAGATAGCCGCCACCGTTTTGACCGGGAGCTTGTAGCTTCAACCCCCCTCAAAGATGGCCGCCGCATGTCCCTCGACCTTCCACTTCCGGGTCATTTCCCTGCTACTTAAACCTACCGGCTTCACACACCTCGCTTCCTCCCAACAAGGCAGAGCGAGGGGTAGGTTCCCGGCACCTGTTTTCCAGGAAAAATGTAAGTAAGCGGTCCCTGCTGTTCTCCCCCTTTGGCACCAGAGACCTATGCCACTTTGACAGGATGCTCATCCTTGGGAAACCTTCCATCTTTGCTTATACCCATCGTGTTTTTATCTTCCCCCTTTCTCTCCTCAAAACCAGCATGACGTTAACTTTTGTAACGATCGTTGCTCTGCCTAACTATTGATGAGGAGTGACTTGAACCCGAATTGGGTGAGTTCCATCGCGCCATTTCTTACGGTGGTTGGTTACCACCAATGACACCAGTATGTTTTGTATATGTCATGTGTGCCACAAGTCTGCTTATTATGTTTGTCTGGCCATGCACCTCTTGAGTTGCACTAACCACTTGTGCATGTGGTTGTGGCATGTTTTTAATTTCATTTTGGAGGCATTATTACTGTATGTGCATACCTTATTCATGTACCGTTGTTTTTCTCTCTCTGTTTTGAATCTCATTAGGTTGGTCCCATGATTTGTATTATTAAGGTACCTCATTGAAAGGTCATCAGAGTGATTGGTTCATTTTCCATAACCAACCACCCGTGTAGATAGTGTATCAAGATAGGTCCTGAAGAATTGCCGAGTGATTTACACACATTAGGGCCCAAACCCCGATGCCTGGAGCGACACCTGGTGGCCCCCCGCCCTCGGAAACCCGCCAACCCCCACGGACCACGCACGCAACCTGGGAATCATCCTGGACTCCGAGCTCAAAATGGACCGCCAGATCAACTCTGTCTCGTCTTCCTGCTTCCACACCCTCCGCCTCCTTCGTAAGACCTTCAAATGGATCCCCCTCGAACACCGAAAGACCGTCACTCACGCCCTGGTCACCAGCAGACTCGACTACGGCAACGCACTCTACGCCCGAATAAACAAAAACCTCACCGCAAGCTACAGAACATCCAGAACGCCGCCGCAAGACTGGTCCTCAACCTGCCAAAACACTGCCACATCTCCCAGCACCTGCGCATACTCCACTGGCTCCCTGTCGAGGCGAGAATCACCTTCAAGATGCTCACCCACGCACACAAGGCCCTCCACGGCACCGGACCAGCATACCTGAACAGCCGACTCAAATTCCACGCACCCCAAAGGACCCTACGATCAGCCCAGCTCTCCTACGCCGTGGTCCCCCGCACCAGAAAGACCAGATCGGGAGGCCGCTCCTTCTCCTTCCTCGCGGCCAAAGCATGGAACGCCCTTCCGCTCCACCTCAGACAGGCAACATCGCTCCCCATCTTCGCAAGAAACCTCAAAACCTGGCTCTTCGACAGACCCTCTCCTTGATGGATGGAACCTGCACCCCCCCCCCCTAGCGCCTTGAGACCCTTACGGGTGAGTAGTCGCGCTTTAACAAACCCCTGATTGATTAGGCAAGAAACATGTTGACCATGACTACACACATATAGACACCTCCAGCCATTATAATTGGCGGTATCCCTATTCTGGTTTTAATTGAGACAAGTGGGCTCGTAGATTAAAATTCATTTTGGAGCACCACCTCGCCTCATTTTATTTCTCATCACATCACCTCACATCTACACCACTAGGCCCCTCACAAGCACCTCACCTATACGGCTTGGGAAAAAGATATCCGACAAAGAGCCCCTCATAGGGTGCCCATCAGGCATTGCAGCGCCGACCTGACGAGGAGCAGGCCCTATTATGAAGCATGACACCCAAATGGATGTGTGAGGGCCCCACTTACCAAATTGGGAGACACCCACACTCCACTACTGAGTAAGGGTGTTGACCAACCTAGCCTCCTTCTCTTCTTTCCCCACCCTACAGGAACTGCATACTCCTTTGGTGCTACATTGTATTTATTGGGGCCTGTATGCTGGACCTATATGCACCCCTTCTCCTTCATTTGTATTGATGACATGATACAGAACAGGTGCAAGGAAACATGTATCTGTGGTCACTCCATAGTGAATTCTGCCTGTTTGCAAGTGTGGAGAAGAGCATTAAGAAAGCAGCGGGACCACATCATTAGCAATGTAGAGGTGGTGCTTGTAGACAAAAAGGAGGTTGTGCTGGGTGCAGTTATTGTTCACTGTAACAGATCCGTAAGACAAGTAACCAAGGTTTCTGGATCCTCCACCTTGGGAAGAATAACCTGTCTCTGTATGATGGTTTTCACTGATGAAGGAGATCAAGAGGGATTTTGATTAATTCTGTAAAGTATGATCAGGTGCAATTGCTGAGTCATCCTGCTTACTGTGTAGAAGAGTATTGGGGGAGAGAAAACCAGCAAAAGTGAATAGCACTAAGTATAGGTGAATAGGATGGGGAACATCTTTTGCAGGAAGATGGAAGCTGGGTAGTCATGTCACACAGATCTGCATATATTCTTTCTGGGAACTGAAACCTAGGTTGCAACGGTCCAGTCAGTAATAGAACTGGTAAAGTGAAATAAGAGGGATGCTAAGTGGCACTATCTGTCAAGAATTACTCCTGGTGGTGCACACTACTACATGCATAGTTATTTGTTGGGGAATAGGTTAAAGAGTAATGCAGCAAATAACTATATTTTCCATGCAGTACCCCCAGATTTTTGCCTTGATTGTTGTTGCTGGATGTAGAACTCTGTGCACTTTACACCTGCTAGCCAGTGGTAAAGTGCCTGCGCTCCCCCTTTCAATATGACAACATTGGAATACCCCAATTGGCATATTGAACTTACCTATAAGGTCCTAGCATATGGTACTAAACAGTATCCTAGGCCTATAAGTTAAATGTCACAAGTGGACTGCAGTACCCATTGTGCCATTCACTCAGTGCTTAATTTGAGCCGGTGCTTTCCGGTGCTCAGCACCGGCACTTAATTGGTTTCCGGTGCTCAGCACCATATTTAGAACAGTCTACCACAATGTGGCGCTGCTCATCTAATTTAGAGATGAGCAGAACAACGGTTGTTTAGGAATACAATATACATTAAAATTGCTCATAACTGCCTCCCCAGCCATTCATTTAGGTTTGGGGACCTGGAATAATCTGAACTGTCGCATTCACATGCGAAAGAGATGGCTACTAGTTGTTTTGGCAGCAATGACAAGGGCGATGGGTGGTGCAAGCTGCAGTTACCTCCTGGTCAGAGCCCTGGCACTTAATATTTTACAAATTAAGCACTGCATCCACTACAGTGACAGTGTAAGCGTGACGGCAGGCCAGCCCTCTGTAGCTGGCTGAGACATTTTAAAACTGCAAATTTGACCTGTGAAAATAACCCCTTTTGGCAGGCCAAAATTTTTCCTTTAAAATATCAATAAGTCACCCTTAAGTAGGCTTTACTGCCATTTATTACACCAGGAATTTTTGCTTTTCGAACACCTGTTTTTTTTACCTTTATTGTGGGTTGCGCTCACTACCTGAGTCTTATTTAGGGTAATTGCATGGCAATTGAACTTTGCATGCTTACCACCAGAGTCTGCCTTTTCAGTTAGGGCAGCTGAGACGCAGCTATGGTAAGGGGCACTGGGCTGATTACACATGGACATGTGTGCACATCAGCGCGCGCACATGTGCAAGCTAAGGTTAAGAGACTACCGTCATGCTCAACCTTGTAACATAACATCCCTGTGGCAGCTTTAACCTACAAATTCAACCTGTCAAAATCTCTCCTTTGGACAGGTCTAAACCTTACATTTAAGTACTAATAAGCCACCCCTAATTTGGCCCGATTGCCCACAAAGCAGGGTGTATGACTCTTAAAGTAGCACATGTAGAAATTAATGTTGAACATGTCCTTACAGTGAAATATCCCCAAAAGCTATATTCACTGTAGCAAGGCTGGTTGTTGCCATAGGAAAACAATGGGCTAAATTGTTACTTTTAATACATGCTTAATTCAGATAGGTAGCAGATAACGAAATAATTCAAGGACTCATTTTAATCATATTTTAAAGTCCAATAGAATGGTGAAATCAAATTTTGTCTACATATCGAGCAAAAGGCCCTTTTAAAAATGTACCATTTTTCTACCTAAAGCTTATAGACATACAACTGTCACCTGGCAGCTGGATGGCTCCCCTGAAGTAAGATGTGTATTGCTTCCAGACAGTGGACAAAGGGCCCTGGTGTGGGGAAGGAGTTTCCCTCCTTGACAAGGTGGCCTGGGAGCTTTGCCCAGTAGGTTGATTAACTTCAAAGGAGTTACCATCACAGGCAGATGTAGCTGACATCCGGGCCTGACCTCTTTTTTGTGCCTCTGGCCAACTTGGCTCCAACCTCAATGTGGGGGAGTGGCCCCAGAAGTGATTTGGAGTGACCACAATGAAGGGTTTGCCCATTATCATTGGGAGACCTTTTGCTCCTCCCCAGTACTCGGGCGCTGCCAGAATCTTATTGTTAGCAACTCTGGTAGCTGACATTAAAAGGTACAGAAGAGACTTGTTCAAAAGAGAATTTCAAACAGAAGCAACTTTAAGGTGTCAGCTTTAGGATAGTACCAGAACCTTACCCGAAATAAAAGAGAATTAAGGCCAGCTATCATGTTAATATTTTTCCATGTTAATTCAACCATCAGGGCCACTAATGTTCACACCCCCGATGACAAAAATGAAACACGACTCTCAGAAATCTTTTATCTCCTCTGCCTGCCTGAGCACATTTATGTACTTCTACAGTTTTGCCTCATAAGAAGTGGCTAATACAAACTTGGCTAAAGCTAAGGAATTGTAAAACAGAGTGTAGTAAAAATGGTGGCTGAACTATACAGCACTGCCTGTTTTGTGAGTAAAGACCAATTCCTATTTTCCAACAAGGGATTTCCAAGAGGTAGACAGAAAATCTGATGCCCAGAAATTCAAATAAGGCAACCATTGAATTGTAATTTGGGGACTTGTTCATAACTTGGTTTTATGTTAAATTTATTTCTGGGAGTTTCTCTCTCAATATGAAGAAAAGGCATTCATGAGCCAGTGCAAAGTGTGGCTCATTAATATTGCACCGTCTGCAAAAGTTGTGTAGGAAATGGAACACTCCTGACTCTTGCAACATCCATGGAGATCCTTGACTTATGCTTAGGAAGGTCATTGAAAAAAATTGGGAGCTGGAAGGTCTGCTGCCATAGGTCATTATTGCTGATGTTTGGCCAGGGAATTTGGAAGATTTTCCTCAGAAAGGTGTTGATGAAGGCCTGGACTTTGTTGGTGGTGGTCACTGCTGTCCTCCAAGTTTCTGCTCCATACAGAAAGACCGATTTTATATTGGTGTTAAAAATCCTGATCTTGGTTTGCAGGTTTAGGTCCTTGGAGCTCCAGATCTTCTCTAGCTGATTGAAGGCAGCCTTTGCTTTCTGATTCTTGCCTTGACGTTGGTGTCTGTGCTGCCCTGTTTGTCTAGGACACTGCCCAGGAAGGCGAAGGCCTCAACCTCTTCAGTGCATCGCCTGCAAGAGTTACTGTAGTCATGCTGGCTGTGTTAGCCTTCAAAATCTTGATTTTTCCCCTGTGGATGTTGAGGCCACGGTCTGCTGATGTGGCTGCCACATTGTCAGTCTTCTCTTGCATCTAAAGATGGGTATGGGAGAGTAGGGCCCAATTGTCTGCAAAGTCCAGGTCGTCGAGCTGTATCCAAGGTGTCAAATGGATCCCATTTCTTCTCTTTGCAGTGCATGTCTTCATAATCCAGTCAATGGCCAACAGGAAGAGAAAAGGCAAGAGCAAACAACCCTGGTGGACGCCGTTCGTCATTTGGAAGGCTTCCCTGAGTTGTCCTCCATGGACTATCTTGCAGGTCATTCCCTCGTAAGAGTTCCTGATGATTCTTACCATTTTACCTGGCAAAATGTAGTGGCAGATGAGTTTACTGTAGAGATTCTAATTGATATATGTTGAGGATTATATATTAAAGAACTTCACCTTTTGAAACTGAATGAGGAATGCTTGTGTTCAAAGTAAAATTCAGAGTAATATACAGACCACAGCCACAGAATTGGGCAGGCAAGATTGTCATAGAATTCTGCACTGGGAGACACTCACCTGTGCTGGTACAATACATGTTCCAGTTTTATTGGGGTTTGTACCAGTGTACTAAACCGGGTGGAACACTAAATATTTACAATTTTGAATGTTATGCAAATAAATTATATAAAATTCTACACAATACTGGGCCATCAGTTTTAAAACGACCTGGTGGAACATCATTCAGGCCATGAGCCTTGGTAGATCTAATTTTCTCACTTAAGGTTTTATGGACCTCAGTATGGATAAAAGTCTCACTTTCATATGGTAGATTAGGATTCTGATCTAAAGCTTAAAAAATTGGATTAGGACTTTCCGAGAATAATTATCTGACTATAAATCAGAACAGTACTGAATATCCTGTACTTTGCATATTTATCTGTGTTAGCCTGTGGATCTCCCGTGTACAGGTAAAGAGCAATGATCGAAATATACAAAACTGGAAGCACATTGTATAAAAAGTGACTACAAATTACTAGTTGCTGAGCTCATCTGATGAGGCCTTGCAAAAGCAAACTATGGTATCAGAATGTTCCACTTAAAAAGGAAAAACTAGAAAACTGCACACATCAGAATTCAAAGCAATAAGTTATGTAAAGAAGATGCCCCTCTCGACTCACAGGAGGCATACACTTGAAACAGGAGGGAGACAAATTGTGTGAGTGCGTCCATAAGAACATCTCCACCGTGAAGTTGTCCTGCTCTAAGTGATTGCGGTACATCTCAATATTCCCCGCTCCTCTCTTGCAGAGAAATGCTGGCCCTTGCTTTTTGAAAATATGGAAACTGTTTACAAACTGGTGACCTTTCCTTTTAAAAATGGCAAGAAATGACTGACTGCCAAGTTCCTAGCCTTGAAGAACAGCCTTTGATAGCAGCAGAGTGCATGACAAGAATCACACATTTACATGTGACATAGACAGACACTAACTATCAACAGCAGATGGGAACTGTTAGATTTGGGGGTCTCTAGTTGGCAGAGGTAGGTACCTTTGTCCAAATAGGGACCCTTGAGTCTAGTCAGGGAAAGTAGGTACACTCCTGAAAGAACCCCTGCTCACCCTCTTGGTAGCTTGGCACGAACAGACAGGCTTAGTTCAGAGGCAGTGTGTGAAGCATTTGTGAACACATACAGTAATCAAGTGACAACACTACAAATGGACACCACACAGGTTGTATATTTATAAAAATAAGAATATTTTATATAGAATTACCACAAGACCATAAACGACAAAAATAATCCACAATACTGTCAAGAATACTTAGGGGTCGATTACGATGTCGGGCGGACTTTGTCCGCCCGCCATCGCCCTGGTAAATGGGACCGCCCGCTATGTGTGCGGCGGTCCCGCACATGTGATTAGGATGCCACCGCCACGGTGGCGGTGGCATCCCCATTTCCAGCATTGTGGCGGGCGGTGCTCACAACACCGCCCGCCACAGTGCTGGAAATGCATGTTGTGCATCTGCATGCACAACGTGACAGGCACCGCGCGGTGCTTGCCACCTTGTGCATGCAGATGCAGGGGGGTACCATAGGTACCCCCCATGTGCAGCCCCACCCATCCAACACCCTGGGGGCCCGCAACGGGCCCCCAACAGCAATGACCGCGAGCCTTTCCATGGCGGCGACGCCACCATGGAAAGACTCATCTCCGCCGGCATCATAATATGGATGGCGGTGTCTTGCAGACACCGCCACCATATTAAACCCTTTTCCGCCCGGTCGACTGATCGGCCGGGCGGAAAACATGCGGACGGTCTTTCCGTCCGCCGGGGTCCCCTCCGCCATGGTAATATGGCGGGGGAATTTGGTGGCGGACGGATGAAAATGGCGGGCGGATCGTAATCGACCCCTTAGTTCTTATCAAAAGGGCTTAATTCAAGGTTCTGTGCGAGTCGGTAGCCTCCTCCGGCTATGGCGATGTCAAGAACAAACAGAGTCTAACAAATCCAGCTGACCGCGTCAAGACGGGCCAACACAGCGTAGACAGACTCGGTCACAGTACCTTTTACTTGAAGCGGCAGGCACGGGCGTGTGAGCCGGATGGCTGTACATCGCGGCCGCCATGCAAAATGGAAGCGTTGCAGGACGCGTTGTCCCTCGATGCGGTGCAGGCAGCGGCTCGTTGACGTCGTCGAGACGGAGTCGGTGAGACCAGGGCCGTGCGTTGCAGGGCGAGACGGTGCTTCGATGCGGTGCTGGCAGGTTGCGGTGCGGCGACGGAGCCGGATTCGGGGGCTGGTGTCGATCAGTCCGGACAGCGGTGCGAGTCGGGCGGTGCGTCGCGAAGCGTGCAAGCGGTGCCCAACTCCGGTGCGGTCACAAGACTTGAACTCAGCAGCAGTGACCGTGTCGGTCGGACCAGTTCGTTTCGGCGTAGCGAAGCGTTGCAGGACGCGTTGTCCCTCGATGCGGTGCAGGCAGCGGCTCGTTGACAGAGTCGGTGAGACCAGGGCCGTGCGTTGCAGGGCGAGACAGTGCTTCGATGCGGTGCTTACAGGACACCGAGCCGGTCGTCAGAGTCGGTCACAGCTCCCTAACCCTGTAGCCACTGAAACAGCGTTTCCAACAGCAATTCACAAGGCAGGTGAAGTCCACTGGTCCTGGGACTTCGGTCAGGGGGCAAGCTCTCTCTCAAGCCCTTGGAGATCCTTCACAAGTTGATGAAAGTCACAGCAAAGCAAAAGTTCCTTTCTCCTTTCTTTGGCAGTCAGGCAACCCACTGCAGGCCAATCCCCCAAGCAGCACTTCAGGCTTATGGATAGTCTCTCCTCAGTTTCTTCTTGATTCCGCTCCTCAGCAAAGGTTTCTTCTTGTTCCCAAAAGTGATCTAAAGTTCCTGGGTTTGGGCCCCAGTACTTATACTCCTTTTCTCTTTGTTCTCTGAAGGCAGAGAGGCCTTTGCCTAGGTTAAACCAGTTCTGTGCAGCTTTGGAGCACTCTGTGTACATGACTCCTTCTTTCCTTTCAGAATGTGGGGCAGGGTACTCAGATGCCCGGCAGGGGGTGGAGCCAGCATTGTGGCAGGCAGGCACAGCCCTATTCAGACCCAGATGCGACTCCTCCCTCCACTCTGGATGCAGATCTCTCTATTCAGCCCTGGGCTGCCTCACCCTGTCTCCTGTGGCCAGCCCCTGTCACGCACAAACCAGACACACAATACACAAGCTGGCAGAGGCAGGCTGGATAGTTAGGCAAGAAAATACCCACTTTCTAAAAGTGGTATTTTCAAACACAGAATGTTAAAACCAACTTCATTAAAAGATGTATTTTATCATTCTGAGTTCAGGCATACTAAACTCGAATTTCTACCTAGTTCCCTGAGTCAGTTTAGGATTATAAGATGTTATAATCAAACTGCCCATTCTGGCCTATGGGGAACAGGTAGCCTTGCAATAGTGAAAAACAAAAATGGCTGTAATTCACTATTAGGACATGCCACACACACCAGGCATGTCCCACCTTATCCTTACAATGCACCCTGCCCGTAGGCCTACCGTAGGGGTGTCTGATATGAAGAAAAGGGAAGGTTTGGGGACTGGTAGGTGGGTGCACTTACTAAGTCGACATGGCAGTCACAGACTGCACACAGGCTCTGCAATGGCAGGCCTGAGACACACTTTACAAGCTACTTCTGTGGGTGGCACAACCAGTGCTGCAAGCCCACCAGCAGCATTTGATTTACAAGCCCCGGGCACACTCAGTGCACTGTACTAGGGTCTGACAGTAATTCAAATAAGCCAAACATGGAGTCACTAATTCACATCACAATTTACAATAGGGAGCACTTGCACATTGGCACTGATTAGCAGTGGCAAAGTGCCCATGAGCATCTAGTCGAGCAAAAACATATCGGCAACAGTGGAGGCATTATCAAAAAAATGGAAGGGAGACCCATGCCAAGGATGCCAGGTCTAACACGTGTCCCCTCCAGCTGAAATGTGGGGAGAACTATCCTACCCCTAGGGAGTTCTCATCAATAAGGCGGAGAAATCTGGACAGACCATCAGCATTGGCGTGTTCTGTACCAGGGCGGTGTTCCACCGTAAAGTCCATTAGGGAAATGGACCACCTCAACAGCTTTGGATTCTCACCCCTCATCTGTATCAACCATCTGAGGGACCTGTGGTCTGTCTGAACCCGGAAGTGAGTCCCAAACAGGTATGGTCTCAGCTTCTTCAGTGCCCAGACCACAGCAAATGCCTCACGCTCAATAGCACTCCATCTCTGTTCCCGGGAAGTAACCTCCTACTGATGAAGGCTACAGGTTGGTCTAGGCCCTCCTCATTGATCTGTGATAGAACAGCCCCTACACCATGCTCTGAAGCGTCCGTCTGAACAATGAACTCATTGGAGAAGTTGGGTGCCTGGAGCACAGGCGCCGTGCACATGGCAGTCTTCAAGGTGTCAAAAGCTTTTTGACAGGCGTCAGTCCAAATCACTTTCCTGGGCTGCTTCTTGGAAGTCAGCTCTGTCAAGGGGGCAACAATGCTGCCATACCCCTTGACGAATCTCCTGTAATACCCGGTGAGTCCTAGGAAGGCTCTCACCTCTGTCTGGGTCTTGGGGGGCTTCCAAGCCAGAATGGTATCAATTTTCGGTTGGAGGGACGCCACCTGGCCGCTCCCAACCTGGTGTCCCAAGTACACCACAGAACCCTGCCCAATCTGGCACTTACTTGCCTTGATTGTGAGGCCTGCCCTCCGCAGCGCCATCAACACTTCCCAGAGGTGGCGCAGATGTTCTTCCCAACTGGCACTGAACACTGCGATGTCATCCAGGTAGGCGGCACTGAAATCCTCCAGTCCAACCAACACCTGGTTGACCAACCTCTGAAAGGTGGCAGGGGCATTCTTCATCCCAAAGGGCATCACCCGGAACTGGTAGTGCCCATCTGGTGTGGAGAATGCTGACCTCTCTTTGCCCCATCAGTCAAGGCGATCTGCCAGTACCCAGACGTTAAGTCAAACGTGCTGAGGTACCGCGCAGCCCCTAACCGATCTATGAGCTCATCAGCTCTGGGGATGGGGTGGGCATCAGTCCTGGTGACGGAATTGAGTCCCCTGTAGTCCACACAGAACCGGAGTTCTGGTGTGGCACCAGGTGCGGCAGCCTTTGGAACCAAGACCACTGGGCTGGCCCAAGGGCTGTTAGAGGACTCAATCACCCCTAGCGCAAACATCTTGGAGACCTCCTCCTTGATGCAGGCTCTGACCCTGTCAGTCACCCTGTAAGCCTTGTGCTTCACAGGAAGACTATCCCCAGTGTCCACATCATGGACGCACCAATGAGTGACACTGGGAACCAGGGAGAACAGGTCAGGGAACTGTCCCAACAGCTGGCGACAGTCTCCCTGCTGCTCAGGTGTGAGGGAGGTAGAGAGGTTTACTCCCTCCACGGATCCATCTTGCTCTCGGGCTGACAGGAGGTCAGGAAGAGGCTCGGTCTCCTCCTCCATCCCATCATCTGTAGCTAAGAGCATGCCCACTTGGGACCTCTCCAAGTGGGGCTTTAAGCGGTTCACATGAAGGACCCGCAAGGGGTTCCTGGGAGACTGCAAGTCCACCAAGTAGGTAACTGGACTCTTGCGCTCCACCACCGTGAAAGGGCCGGTCCACCTGTCCTGGAGCGCACAAGGCTCCACAGGGGCCATGACCCACACTTTCTGACCAGGCTGAAGCTCGACCAGAGTGGCATTCTGGTCGTACCACCGCTTCATCTCCTCCTGGCTGGCTTCCACATTTGCCTCAGCAAGCTCTCTGAAACGCCTAGTCTGGTTCCTGAAGGCCAGCATGTAACTGTATACATCCTGGGGAGGTTTCCTGGGAGATTGCTCCCAGCCTTCCTTGACCAAACTCAGAGGTCCTCGCACCGGGTGTCCATAGAGGAGCTCAAAGGGGCTGAACCCTAGAGACTTCTGTGGCACCTCCCGGTATGCAAACAACAGGCAAGGTAAGAGGACGTCCCATTTACGCCTCATGGGTTCTTCCAGACCCATAATCATGCCCTTTAGGGTCCGGTTGAATCTCTCAACCAGCCCATTTCTTTGAGGGTGGTAAGGAGTGGTGAACTTGTAAGTTACACCGCACTCCTGCCACAGGGACTTCATGTACTTGGACACGAAGTTGGTACCTCTGTCAGACACCACCTCTTGAGGGAATCCCACACGTGAGAAAATTCCCATCAGTGCCCGTCCCACCACGGGGCCGTCACTGTCCTCAGAGGGATGGCTTCAGGGTACCGGGTGGCATGGTCCACCAAGACCAGGATAAACCTGTTGCCCATGCCTGTCTTGGGGTCCAGTGGCCCCACAATGTCAATACCCACCCGTTCAAAGGGGGTGCTGACCACAGGGAATGGCTGGAGAGGAGCCTTGTGCTTCCTCCCACTCTTTCCACTTGCCTGGCAAGTCTGACATGTCCTGCAGTGAGTGGCGGCACTCCTGCGCATCTGGGGCCAATAGAAATGGGTGACAAGCCTTTCAAAGGTCTTGTCCTGCCCCAGATGTCCTGCTAACGGTACATCATGAGCCAACCCCAGTAGGAAGGCTCTGAAGCGCTGGGGTACCACCAGCACACGGGCTGACCCAGGCTCAGCAACCTTAGGCTCTGAATACAGGAGACCATTCTCCCAGTAAATCCAATGTGATCCAGACTGATCACCTGCTGCCTGGTCTGTGGCCTGTTGCCTCAGACCCACGAGAGAAGGGCAGGTGTTCTGCTCCTCGCAGAACTCCTCCCTGGAGGGTCCTCCTTCTTGCTGCCAATGGGTCAGCTCAGGTAGGTCCCCCAGTTCAGCTACCTGTTCCCCTGTAGGCTCCAGGGCATCCCCCTCAGGGTCCGCCTCCTCCTGGACCGTGGGAACTTCGGGGGCCGGTTTCCCGCGCCCCCTGCCTCCTCTCTCTCCGGCAGGCACCTGGGCCTTCCTCTCAGGCTCCTGATCCTCTTGAACACCTTTAGCTGCCATTGACCGGGTGGTCACACATGCCCAATCAGTCAAGCCCAACATTTCTAAATGCGCACTACGCTCCACCTTAGCCCAAGGTGAGCTCTCCAAATCGTTCCCTAACAAACAGTCAACAGGCATGGCTGGCCTCACAGCTACTTGAAGAGTACCCGAGACCCCCCCACTCAAAGGGAACCTGAGCCACCTTGCAGTGACTCTCTGTGTTGTCAGCGGCAACAACTGGATAGAAGGCATCAGGGACAACCTGCTCTTGAGACACCAGGTGACACTTGACAGCTGTCACACTGGCTCCTGTGTCTCTCAGAGCCTCCACCCTATGGCCATTGATGGTCACCCACTGCCTGTATTTTTTAGTGTTATCAGGCAGCTGGGTCCTAGGGACCATCTCAGAGTCTCCTAATGAGACAAGGGAAAACACTGTGGGATCCCGCCCCTCACTAAGGAACCGTCCCCACAACCCCACTCCCCAATCCTTCTCAGGGGCCCGGTGGGAAGACATGGCTACCTCATAGGCTTTGAATCACTGCCCAATGTCATCATTTTTAAAAAACTCCTTCACCACATCTTTGGGAATATACACCCTAGCTTCAACAGGCACAGGCGGTACACTGCCACCAGAGGGAGTAATCTCTAAGCTTTTGGCCTTCAATTCCAACTCCCTCAAAACCTTCTCATGTTCAAACTGCATTTTCTTCTAGGGCTAATTTCCTAGTTTGCATTTCAAATTCTAACTGCCCATTCAGCTTGAGCTTGGTCAGCTCCATTTCGTGCATCCTACTCTCTTTCCTGTCCTCCAACTCTTCTGGAGACAGACCTCTGGCAGAAACACTGCTACCTACTGGGGAAGGTGGTCTTCCAGCCCCTAGACCCAATAGCCCCTCCAGCTGCCCTTCTGCATTCTCAGCCCCCTCCACAGGGGCACTCCTTGATTCGACCCAGGCCCTCAGCGCCTTTTGGAGGTCCTCCTTCCTGGAGAGCCCGGTCATGGACACTTTAAACTTTTTGCAGAAATGCTTGAGCTGTTTGAGGGTGTAGCATTCTAGCCTCTCCTCTTCCCAATCACACTCAACAGAGGCTACTGATGCTGGTTTCTCCATGGTGATTAAACTTGGCAGTTGCAAAAATAGAAAGTCCCCGAAAAAATGCTATCAAAAAGTATGCGGTTGCGTTTTGGTCTGCACTCACTATGTAGTGTTCACCAATTACTGTACATGAGTCACAAATGCAAGTCCAGAATCCTCACCGCTGACCACCAATGTTAGATTTGGGGGTCTCTAGTTGGCAGAGGTAGGTACCTTTGTCCAAATAGGGACCCTTGAGTCTAGTCAGGGAAAGTAGGTACACTCCTGAAAGAACCCCTGCTCACCCTCTTGGTAGCTTGGTTCAGAGGCAGTGTGTGAAGCATTTGTGAACACATACAGTAATCAAGTGACAACACTACAAATGGACACCACACAGGTTGTATATTTATAAAAATAAGAATATTTTATATAGAATTACCACAAGACCATAAACGACAAAAATAATCCACAATACTGTCAAGAATACTTAGTTCTTATCAAAAAGGGCTTAATTCAAGGTTCTGTGCGAGTCGGTAGCCTCCTCCGGCTACAGCGATGTCAAGAACAAACAGAGTCTAACAAATCCAGCTGACCGCGTCGAGACGGGCCAACACAGCGTAGACAGACTCGGTCACAGTACCTTTTACTTGAAGCGGCAGGCACGGGCGGCGAGCCGGATGGCTGTACGTCGCGGCCGCGATGCAAAATGGAAGCGTTGCAGGACGCGTTGTCCCTCGATGCGGTGCAGGCAGCGGCTTGTTGACGTCGTCGAGACGGAGTCGGTGAGACCAGGGCCGTGCGTTGCAGGGCGAGACGGTGCTTCGATGCGGTGCTGGCAGGTTGCGGTGCGGCGACGGAGCCGGATTCGGGGGCAGGCGTCGATCAGTCCGGACAGCGGTGCGAGTCGGGCGGTGCGTCGCGAAGCGTGCGAGCGGTGCCCAACTCCGGTGCGGTCACAAGTATTGAACTCAGCAGCAGTGACCGTGTCGGTCGGACCAGTTCGTTTCGGCATAGCGAAGCGTTGCAGGACGCGTTGTCCCTCGATGCGGTGCAGGCAGCGGCTCGTTGACAGAGTCGGTGAGACCAGGGCCGTGCGTTGCAGGGCGAGACGGTGCTTCGATGCGGTGCTTACAGGACACCGAGCCGGTCGTCAGAGTCGGTCACAGCTCCCTAACCCTATAGCCACTGAAACAGCGTTTCCAACAGCAATTCACAAGGCTGGTGAAGTCCACTGGTCCTGGGACTTCGGTCAGGGGCAAGCTCTCTCTCAAGCCCTTGGAGATCCTTCACAAGTTGATGAAAGTCACAGCAAAGCAAAAGTTCCTTTCTCCTTTCTTTGGCAGTCAGGCAAACCACTGCAGGCCAATCCCCCAAGCAGCACTTCAGGCTTAGGGATAGTCTCTCCTCAGTTTCTTCTTGGTTCCGCTCCTCAGCAAAGGTTTCTTCTTGTTCCCAAAAGTGATCTAAAGTTCCTGGGTTTGGGCCCCAGTACTTATACTCCTTTTCTCTTTGTTCTCTGAAGGCAGAGAGGCCTTTGCCTAGGTTAAACCAGTTCTGTGCAGCTTTGGAGCACTCTGTGTACATGACTCCTTCTTTCCTTTCAGAATGTGGGGCAGGGTACTCAGACGCCCGGCAGGGGTGGAGCCAGCATTGTGGCAGGCAGGCACAGCCCTATTCAGACCCAGATGCGACTCCTCCCTCCACTCTGCATGCAGATCTCTCTATTCAGCCCTGGGCTGCCTCACCCTGTCTCCTGTGGCCACCCCCAGCCCCTGTCACGCACAAACCAGACACACAATACACAAGCTGGCAGAGGCAGGCTGGATAGTTAGGCAAGAAAATACCCACTTTCTAAAAGTGGTATTTTCAAACACAGAATGTTAAAACCAACTTCACTAAAAGATGTATTTTATCATTCTGAGTTCAGGCATACTAAACTCGAATTTCTACCTAGTTCCCTGAGTCAGTTTAGGATTATAAGATGTTATAATCAAACTGCCCATTCTGGCCTATGGGGAACAGGTAGCCTTGCAATAGTGAAAAACGAAAATGGCTGTAATTCACTATTAGGACATGCCACACACACCAGGCATGTCCCACCTTATCCTTACAATGCACCCTGCCCGTAGGCCTACCGTAGGGGTGTCTGATATGAAGAAAAGGGAAGGTTTGGGGACTGGTAGGTGGGTGCACTTACTAAGTCGACATGGCAGTCACAGACTGCACACAGGCTCTGCAATGGCAGGCCTGAGACACACTTTACAAGCTACTTCTGTGGGTGGCACAACCAGTGCTGCAAGCCCACCAGCAGCATTTGATTTACAAGCCCCGGGCACACTCAGTGCACTGTACTAGGGTCTGACAGTAATTCAAATAAGCCAAACATGGAGTCACTAATTCACATCACAATTTACGATAGGGAGCACTTGCACTTTGGCACTGATTAGCAGTGGCAAAGTGCCCATGAGCATCTAGTCCAGCAAAAACATATCGGCAACAGTGGAGGCATTATGAAAAAAATGGAAGGGAGACCCATGCCAAGGATGCCAGGTCTAACAGGAACCTATTGCATAACCAAGGTCAGAGTTTCAACATATGCATGATGATTGGACATACATAGTACCGACTCTTTTTTAGTCAGTATATATAGACAGGTCAGGTGGAGAAGGATGGATGAGAGAGGCCTTTTAAGAGGAGGGGGCGATATTGGAGAAAAGAAGGGTCTTCAATTCGTCCCTGGAGGTCGGGAGTGAGGAGGCCAGTCTCAGATGTCAGATGGGTCATTCATTCCACAATGTGGGGGTGAAGGAGGAAAAGAATTGCTTCCTCATCCCTGTCCCCTCCTTGGTCATCCATGCTGTGGCTGGTGCAGGTTGCCCAAAGAAGGTGGATTTTCAGTGAAGTATGCACGCATGGTGGTATGGATAACACTGTGAATGATTCAACAAAACTTACACTTGATGTGTGCTGGAAAAGAAGCCTGTGTAGCACCTTGAGTGGAAGAGTCATGTGACCAAACATGCAGTGTCCAGTAATCAAGTTGGCATTTGCATGGGAGAGGGTTTTTAGAGGGGCTAGTTTAATCCATGGGGCTGTGACAGGGCATTACCCCCCTGCCCCCATCAATCTGTGGAAAGACTAAAGCTTGCAATTAAGGACAATTTGTATTAGAAAAATATGAAAAAATGAAACCAGTAGATTTAATTGGATACTGACTGTGATTTAGTTTTCATCCCACATCTTTCCATTTGTCAAACACAAAAGGGCCCAAAAACATCAAAGAAGTGTTTAGAAAATGTCCTCCTATGTCTTAAAATGTTGTGTCAATGGCAGACAAAGATAAAGCCCTTCTGGTGGTATACATTAAGCACGCGCGTTGGCGACAGAGCCATACCTCTCTGATTGCTGTACAGAATTCACTCTGCAGGACTTTCTTCAGAGATTGGATTTTGTGCACTGGAACTTCTCCCGAATCCTGCAGCTTTTCCAGCAGTTCGATAGCTCTCGCCACATCTGGATAAATAGAAAACATAGGGAGGACCTTTCAGACGAGATCAGTTGACATGGGAGGTGCTCAAAGTGACCTTACAAATTCAATTAGTTCTAGTCATCCTCTGTTTCTCAAAAGCAATGTGAGTTCACTTTTTGCAGGCTTCAATATGCAAATAAGACGCCATAATTAGCATGCGACAAGGTGTGGTGTGAACAGCTGGTAAGTGCTCCGAGCATGCAGTGTGCAGTATATTTTTACCCTTGATGTCCTAGCAAAAAAACTGAAAGTGGCTCACATACACGACTGCATTTCGAGCAAATGTTAGTTGAACTGGATGCCTGGCGCTGCAGGGTACACTACACCTGAGAACCCTCTCCTTGACAGATTGTTTTTATTAAATGAAAACACCCTCTGGAAATATTTCATGTTATCTATTGCAGTTCCCTGCTCCCTGACCACATCTGCCAGTTCACATTCAGTCGGCTGCACCGTTCACGTTTAATCCTGCAATCAATTCTCAAAACTCCCTGTAAATTTAATACAATTATTGGAGTGTATGGTACTTGTGATGAGAAGTTTCACAGCCTTGATATTATAAATCAGCAGGTTCAATTGATAACTCTGAGAAATAGACTGCAATTACACGGCCACTAGCTGAACCATCTTGGTGCATTAATTTCATATTACACAAAGCAATTTTAAACTCAATTTCAAAGACATTGGTAAATGCACTTGAAATGCCCATCTCCAGACAAATGAGCTGGGGTGGAGGGCTGGGTAGATAATCCTTTATTTTGTATGTTAGGATTTTACAGGCCTTGACTTTGCTGAAAAAAGGATAGTCGGGGAACTAGGTAGATGCAAACACCAGAAGGGTTGGCAGGGCTTCTAAATAAAGCCACCGCAATAAACACACTCAAACGTGGGAACGTACAACCAGGTCCAACTCAACAAAGCCAATGTCCAACCCGCAACCCTGACAAGGTAGTGAGAACAGATGAGTCCTATGGGCTTTATTATCTAAGTTGCTTTTTCTGTTTAATTTTAACGTTAATTTCTAGTGAATGCTAAACCTATAGACCTAACATCAGATCACTCATATTTAGAAATAACGTAAATATGCATACAGTGAAAAAACAAAAAGCACACGCGAAAGGACAATGAAATAATTTATTTTTGCATTGGTCCGTACAAATCAGTAATGCTATATTTCACTCATTCACATACTATTCTTAAATATTAAAAACACGATTAACTTTACCAACACTTTTTGACATTTTCGAGCCGTTAGTATGCGTGAAAACATCTTCACAACCTTTGTTTGGTGCAGTCCACTGCACTTGAATACTAGTCAGTGCAGAGTCTTGTCACGAGATATGATACAAGGATCCCAGACCAGTTTTAAAGAACCAGAAAAGGCGTGGTACCAGAATATCATTATCAGCATATTACATGACATAACCATTGCTTCCTGAAGACTGTTTACGAAAACATTGTCCCATTGGAGTTAATAACATGCAATCTACTGCCTATGGAATGATAGTTTTTTAAAAATATTTAGGAGACACTATTTATGTCACACAATATTTCTAATATGTTATTCAATCATAGGCCACCAGGAAATCACTTAGGGCCAGATGCATCAAGCATTTTTCTCCTCGCAAACGGGCCGATTCGCAGAATCGGCCCATTTGCGATCACAAAAAATGCTTTTGCGATGCATCAAACCCAATTTTGCGATTCGGTAACCTGTTACCGAATCGCAAAATGGGTTTGGGATTCGCTTCTTGGAAGGGGCGTGTTTAGGGCGTCCCTTCCAAATAGCGAATCCTAACAGTATGCATGAATGTTTTGTGACCGTGAATGCGGTCGCAAAACATTTGCATATTACCACCTACTTCAGGTAGGTGGTAAGACATTCGCAAATGGGAAGGGTCCCCTAGGGACCCCTTCCCCTTGTGAATGTTTGAAAAAGCATTTTAAGAGCAGGCAGTGGTCCCACGGACCACTGCCTGCTCTTAAAAATGAAAAGAAAACTTTTCATTATTCTTTTTGTAACGCATCGGGAAAACGGGCTGCTTTACAAAAAAATGATTGCTTTATTTAAAAGCAATCACAGACATGGTGGCCTGCTGATCTCAGCAGGCCACCATCCCTGTGATTTTGCTATTCCTAGGGGGTCGCAAATGGCGACCTACCTCATTAATATTCATGAGGTAGGTCATTTGCGACCCATTAGGAATCACAGAAAGTGTACTGCACTCCTTCATGCATGCCGTTTTGCGATTCCCTAATTGCGAATCGCAAAGATTCACAATTAGGGAATCGCAAAATTTTTTGGGGATGCATCTGGCCCTTAGCTCTTTAAAAAACATCCATTTTATTCAACAACAAGCAAAATAAAATGTCCACATTGAAACTGCGTGCCGATTCTTCTATCAGGAAGCCCTGGTAGGCTGTTCAAAGAATGCAGACAGAAGTACTGAATGAAATATGAAAGTAATAAAACATATGAGACTTAAATAATTCATGTCAGCAATATTAGAGGTTATGTCCATCCTGCATTTGAGTTCCCTTCAGAACACTATCTTTTATATTTGCAAATCTTCATACATTTGGAGAAGGTCAAGTTTAAGGAACCACTCCTTGTACCCAGGCATGCTACATTGAAGTAGTTTAACACATTGCTGTTTAAATTCTTCTCACATCGGAACTAATACCATATCTGCTCTGGGCCATGACAGTTTAAAGTACCACATTCATAGTGACTTCAGCCACTTGCCACAATTAGATTTTTCCTCAAGTTCTAATCCAATAGCTTCTATTGGGTTGCTTGTCATAGACCTAGGACTCGTCCCTATAAGGAGCCTTCTAACACGTCTATACCCTTCCTTAATTCTATAAAACAAATTGAAGACCATCCATGAGCATTGGTGTCAAAGTAATTATAATAATCTTTGACTAAGGATACAAAATATAGCCCACATACGTGGCAATCTTTCTGAGTCCTATATTACTTCCTTTTGTCTCCCAGAATAGCCTCTAGGCCTCCACCTTGTCAACTAGAAAACAAAGATAATGATATTACTGCACTAGTTTCAGTTTATTACCTTCCACAAAGCACCCATAAAGCTTGCTTTTCTGCCAAATAACCTCACTAATAAAGACCCAATTATTTACTGGCAATTTTCATTACTCTGAGTACAAGTCTTCCTCCTCTCAGTGCTTAATGTGGGGGCTGCCTCAAGACAGACATTGTTTACATTGAGTTCCTTTTTAGAAAATGACTCATGTTTTTGTTTTAAAACAGTTTCTAGTCTTTTTTCCCCTCTAATGTGGACGATACACCTAGTATCTCGCTTCTAAACCCCACTTCCTATTATATGCAAGCCTAACACATGAGAAGGAAGGAGGGAGGGAGGCAGGGAGGGTAACGAGGACTAGGATGAAGACGACTTGAACTAATGAAAATTACCAGCAACTATTCAGGTCAATATTTCCTCAATAACTCCTCATCCAGTTTTCTCTTCAAAGTCCTTGTTTATTTAGAATCTAGCAACCTAAAAGATTTACTTCTTGTACTTAAATACATTTCTTTATTATTTATTTATTGCAACGCATCATGTTTACACAAAAAAGATTGAAAGAAAAGTATACATTCATGAATTTACAACATTCAAGATTGCAAAAAAGTGATTGACAAGTATGTCATACATGGCATCCTTGGTGTGGTTCTCCCCTAACTGTTTTGCCTTCAACCCTCCTGTTATGCTGACTTCATTTTTGCTGGCTCTAGGATTCTGCACACTTTACCACTGCTAATTAGTGCTAAAGTGCTTGTGCTCTCTCCTTAAAACATGAAAGGACTGGCTTACACCCAAGTGGCACATTTAATTTACTTGTAGGTCCCTAGTAACTGTAAATGAAATGCTACTAGTGGGGCTGCAGCACTGATTGCTCCACCTACTTAATTAGCCCCCAAACATGTAAAGGCCTGCCACAGCAGCCTTTATGTGCAGTTTTCAAGCTGTCATTTCGATCTGGCAAAATAAACAATTTGTCAGGCCTAAACCTTCTTTTTTAAACATTTGTCCCCCATAGGGGAGGCCCTCAACAGCTTAGAGGGCAGGGTGCATTGTATTTAAAAAGTAGGACATGTACTTTTAGATTTTACATGTCCTGGTAGGGAAAAACTCCTAAAGTTGTTTTCTCTACTGCAATGCCTACCTCTCCCATAGAATAACATTGGAGTTACCTTACTTCATTTAATAAGCTGTAACTGTAGCTGTAAGCACGTAGACAGCTTGAGTTTGGTGTCTACAAAATAGTATTTAAAAGCCCTCTTTAATGGTGAAGTTGGATTTTTAGTCACAATACTGAAAGTGCCACTTTTAGAAAGTTGGCATTTTCTAGTTTTATTTGTTGCCTGCAGCCTGTTCCTGGGTCACATGACTAGGTGCAGCAGGCAGTTGGTATTTGTGTATTGCTCCCAGACTGTGAAACAAAGGGACAATAGGATTTTGGCAAGATGGGTCACTCTGAGTTAATGAGGGGGAAGCGCTGTCACCTACCACACTTGGACATCACAAAGGCACTGACTGAGCACTCTCACAAAGGGGTTGTCACTAGTTTATTCTGACCCTAGACAAGCTAGGACCACAACAGGAAGGAAGGGGATGCCTGACACCTCGGGGGGGGGAATCCTCTTGAAGCTTCCTCCACTTCAAAGTGGGCCCCAGGTATAAATGCTGGACCTCAGACCCCATCTATTCAATACACTCCCAGGATCCCAGAATGACTACAAGGGCTAGCTGACTGGCCTCCTGACTAGACTTTCAGGGACAGAAGGCTGCAACAAACTTAAACCCAGTACTTGGACTCTGACATCTGTGAGTCTACCCTGCCAAGTGGTGCCACCCCAGTCACGGACCCTTGGAAGTGGGCCTGAAGGTGCTCTACCAGCCCATCTATGGATCCAGCAGAACCGAAGCATCTCCTCTGGTGAGCAGTGCAACCCCGAGCAGAACTGATGCATCGCCTATGCCATGTGTACTTTCCGGATGCAAGTACTTCACATCGCAGCACTCAGCCCCATTGGAACCACTGCTGTGCGATGCATCAAGGGATGCAGGCCCTCGTATTGGAAGCCACTCGTCAACGGCAGCCTCAACGATGATGCAGTACTCTGCATCGCAAGCCCTGCAGCTTCTTTGGAACCAGCCATTGTGCGACCCATCCTTGACGCAGGACTTTGCATTGCTAGCCCCTCATTGACAGCCTTTTCGATGATGCCACAGGCACTCTCATTGGAGGCTAACAACTCCTCCGAACCAATGCTGAGCGATGCACCCTCGACGCGGGTACACTATTATAGCTCTTCGCCCATCTAATATACGTTAATCATTTTCTTTGTCATTCAGGGTCAGTAAAAATTCAGGTAAAATAATGTCTTGTCTCCATGAAATTTAAATATTACTATAATGAAGGTTGTGGTCTTAATATTACACTATCATGTGCAATTTTTAAGCACAGTTGTAATATAACTAATGCAACTATCTATCTTACACTTCTAGCTAACATGATAGCCATCAAGAGAGATGTTTTATGTGTAATGGGTGAATGTTTGATTTGCTCTGAATTCCGTCCATCATCTGTGTGTCTTTTGCTTTCTCGCCCTCAGTGTGCAGGGTATACCCAGACGTGGGTCCCAGGCTCACTGTGCCACTGGATTCAAGCTAGCCTAGCTGATGAGGGGTGATGCCCCGAAACCAGTCCCAGGATGCTTGTTTCCGTTCCAGGGAGGACCTGGCTTGGCAGTTCAGGCTGGACTGTTCCCATGAGGCACAGGATCAAGACTGATTTGCATATGGCTGGGTCTAAACTGGGGTGGCATGGTGAGCAAAAGAACAATGGATTTCACCCAACTCTCTTGACTGGGGGTTAATGCTTGATTTGCTCTGCATTCCGTCCATCATCTGTCTGTCTTTTGCTTTCTCGCCCTAAGTGCGCCAGGTATGCCCAGACGTAGGTCCCGGGCTCGCTGTGCCATTGGATTCAAGCTAGCCTGGCTGATGAGGGGTGATGCCCCGAAACTGGTCCCAGGATGCTTGTTTCCGTTCCAGGGAGAACCTGGCTTGGCATTTCGGGCTGAACTGTTCCCAAGACGCACAGGGTCAAGACTGATTTGCATATGGCTGGGTCTAAACTGGGGTGGCATGGTGAGAAAAAGATTGATGGATTTAACCCAGATCTCTGGACTGGGGGAGAATGTTTGATTTGCTCTGCATTCCGTCCATCATTTGTGTGTCTTTTGCTTTCTCGCCCTAAGTGTACCGGGTGTGCCCAGACGTGGGTCCCAAGCTCACTGTGCCACTGGATTCAAGTTAGCCTGGCTGATGAGAGGTGATGCCTCGAAACCGGTCCCAGGATGATTGTTGTCGCTCCAGGGAGGACCTAGCTTGGCAGTTTGCGATGGACTGTTCCAATAAGGCACAGGGTCAAGCCTGATTTGGAAATGGCTGGGTGTTGGACTTGGCCCTTTTTGCAGGGTCATCCCTGAACTTTTTGCCTTCCTCCTGGTATTTTTTCTGACCTAGTGTTGGTGGTTTTAGGACTCTGGGCACTTTATCACTGCTGTCCAGTGTAAAGTGCATGTGCTCTCTATGGTAAAACGTGGTAAGATTGGTTTACACCTGTTTGGCGTATTTAGTTTACCTATCAGTACCCTGTAAAATGGTATCTCATATACCCGGGGCCAGTAAATTAAATGCTACTGGTGGGCTTGCAGCGCTGCTTGCGCCACCCACCAAAGTAGCCTTTCAAACCTGTCTCAGGCCTCTGCCATTGCAGGGCCTGCGTGCGCAGTTTACTGCCGCTGTGACGTGGCACATAAAGTGGGTTCCACGTCTGTGACTCCCCTTTTACTACATATCAGTCACCTCTGAGGTAGGCCCTAGCTAGCCCTATGGGCAGGGTGCGCTGTAGGTAAAAGATAGGACATGTGTCTTAACTGTGTGGCATTCTACACAAGGGGCCCCCTGAGGTTGAATGTAGGTAGGGAAGCAGGGGAAGGAAATCAAAAGTGTACAAAATAAACCTCTACCTATATGGATTTAGAAATACGCTGTGCGTCATATATTTCCATCAACCACTCTTACTTGACCATCACGAAAACGAACATCATTCAAAGAAAAGTGATCATTAATCAATTGATTATTTATTTGTGTATACCAACTTTTCTATACAAATACATTAATACATTCAGAAAGATATATCAAAACTATAAAAACATTTTTTTATATAAGAAGTTATCAGATCCCATTGCACAACTCACATTCAACCCCATACAATCATCTTCTTATTCAAACTTACTCACGCGAAACCACAGTTACATACGTCACAAACATACCAAAAACACATAATAAGCACCAAGTCCCCTCACCATGAGAATCAATAAACAAAGGCGAAGGAAATTTCTACTCAAAAAAAGAATATAGTAAGTCAACAATTAATTGGACAATAAATCTAATATCGACATAACATAATTAATTCTTAACAAACAAGAGGGGGGACTAATTTAAAGCGCCGACGCATGTTTCGGTGGAACCCTTCTTCCTTTTAGGGTATCACCTTCTTCAGGGCGCATATAGAAGATTTTTCATTAAAAATGAGCAGTGGGACCTGTCAAGGAAAAATACAATTTTACACAGTGTCTTCATTGAGATACAATAACAAATTAACAGATTTAATAACAATGAGAAAAAACGATGGTCAAGTTAAGGGTGATATTTTAAATTAATTATATTTTTTTCATGAATAATAAAGCAGAACCAAGGAAGACAAATGCACAGAAAAATGTGAATGAAGAAAAAATGAAAAAAGAAAAAAGAATGAAAGGAAGATAAAATAGATAGACAAAAATTTAAACAAAAATTTAGGCAAAGATTTAGGGCATAGGGACTCAAGGCATATCGAGTCCGGTACGATCAATAACTAGCCAGGCTCAAAATTGGAAGGTCCCCTGGTTCCATAAGTAATAAGGCCTAGAGTGAATAGGGCTCAAAGGGGAAAGGCCATTTTGAACATAGGTAAGCCTGGTTCCATAACATCAAATTCAGATTCGATTCTCATATGGTGGAGTCAAAGGATTGCAAACCTGTAGGGTTCAGCTAAAAAGAATTCATGTAAGTAGTAATGATGAATGGTACTCCTGGCAGCATTAACACCTATTTCATTGAACATAGGTAGGCAAAACGGCATATAGACTCCTTTAAGTAAAAAGCCGTAGTGATTGAGTGTGGTAGTGAAGCGAAAAAATAGACATCTTACCAAGGAAAATTTCAAAAAGAGTTCAGACACATGAGGCTCGCTGGCTCGATGATGCACACACTGAATAGCGATAAATATAAATATAATTAGCAGAACAGCTACGATGATCTTTCCAATCGTAGATAATGATAGCAGGTAGAGACGAAAATCTGTAATGGAAACACAGATGGAGCCAAGCTGGAATGGTCTATCACTTTAAGCTGTTCAGTCAAATGGATACTGGGGCAGCGTTACATAAAAAGATGGACATATACATTAGCGCCCACCTCCCTTCTGTTCAAAGAATAGATATCTAGAAAAGCTCTAAATAGAGACGAACTAAGCCAAGGGACAATGACAGTATCGTGGGCTCTCGAGATAGTATTGAAACATGCCCGAATTCGGCAGCAGTTTCATGGAGGGAGAAGCAATGCACAGACGCTCACCTGTCTTTATCGGGGCCCAGGGTCCGGAGTAGACAGATTCCGAATCAAGAGAGTTATAAATTGCGCTGTGTACATAAAGTAAAGACAGGGAGGGAAAAACACCATATGAGATGAGTTTGCGGAAAAGGTGGATATATACTAAACCAATTTGGTTCTCTTAGAATGGTGAAAGGTACCTTTTGTACGTAGCTTCACGATAGGGTCTCTAACTCCATCTAGTGGGTATTTCGCGACATAGCATCTCTTCCTATCTGAATAGTATGGGAATTTCACAGCTGTGGGCTAAATCCTATATAGTAATTAAGACGGGGAAAATAAAAAGGTTCTTAAACCGAGAGTCCTCACTGTAGTTTCTAGATCGGTATATAGAGCGGTGGAGGGATAAAATACCTGGAGAAAAGGATGTGTTCCATCGGCGTCTACGAAGCAATACAGCGTCCCGCGAGCAGCGTGGAAAACAGCTCGACTCAAAGACTCATTAATTGACCATTTAAATAACCCAATGGTCTAGCACATCAGTATCTCAGTGCGTCTCGAAGTGAGATAGACGTCCGGACATCGCTCCAACATCGCATTAACTCGTGCTTCATGGTCTTTAAGAGTATAAGGCCCAAAGGATTAACAGCTTCATCAAATTTGTGCCCAATCCCTCCTACAATATATCCAAGGAGGAAAATGCCGCCCTCAACACTCTCAAGAAAAACAGAGAGCTTACTATCAAACCCTGTGATAAGGGGGGCGGCATCGTTATTTTTGACACTATCAAATACAAGGAGAAGATGGATGACCTCTTGGGATCACCAAGACATTACCTTAAAATCACTACCAATCCGGAACCCAGAGTGAAACGCAGGATACTTCGAGCGGCAGAGGGGGCTGTAGAGAGAGGAGAAATCTGCCAAAGAGAGGCGGGATATCTTACCCCGACTCATACTCGTATCCCATACCGAAAACCCACAAGGACCAACTGGATCCCCCGATGAGACCTATTGTCTCTACCATCGGCTCGGCTACCGAACCATTATCGAAATATATCGATCAATTCTTGCAGCCAATAGTGATGGCCCTCCCATCATATGTAAAAGATACGGGGGACTTTATCTCCAAGATAGAAGGACTCCAATATAATCCAGAACAAGAGATATTGGTTACTTTGGATGTTGAATCCCTATATTCAAACATCCCCCAAAAGGAAGCACTAAGAGTAGTCAACGATATTATTGACACTAAAATCACGTCACACAATGGCAGATTTTTAACCCAATGTCTTGAAATAGTCCTTGAAGAAAATGTCTTCAAATTTGACGGTGACTATTACCACCAGGTGCAAGGAGTTAGCATGGGGGCAGCCTGTGCTCCGAGCGTAGCCTGCTTGTATATGGGGTATTTTGAAGAAATTAACATCTACATTGAGCTTGCCCCATTCTTTGAAAACGTTCACCACTGGTCGAGGTTCATAGATGATATTTTTTTCATCTGGAACGGCGACCAGGAGGCTCTCAACGAGTTTATTCTATGGATTAATGCAGCGGACCACAATCTCAGGTTCACGCCCATAGGAGTACACATAAATTGGAGTTCTTGGATGTGTGGGTGGAACATCAGAATCACAAACTGATGGTGTCGCTATACATCAAACCCACCGCCAAGAACACCCTACTCCACTTTAGCAGCTTCCATCCGAGAAGCCAAAAAGATGGAATTCCTTTCAGTCAGATTCTACGTTTACGTAGAAACTGTACTTCCATCAAGGACTACCTGCACTATGCTGAGTCTATGAAGGAGAAATTTCTACAAAGAGCATACCCACACAGACTGATAAGGGATGCATTGAAACGAGCACGGTTTTATAACCGTGACTCGATGTTCCTACCCAAACCACAAGAAAAAACAGACAAATTAGTCTCTGTCATGAAGCACAGATCGATTGACAACAAAATTCGGCAGATTGTGAACTCACAATGGCATTTACTCAACGTGGACTGTCAAACTGACTAATGAATGGTATTCCTCGTCTTTTCTTCCCCCTGTTTGAACAAAATCAGCAACCCTTCGATCTGATTAACCATCCATATTTCTATCACTTTTTCTCGCATCCATAGGTTTCTTTTGGTATGATTTTTGTGTCTAATTGAACTCTATGTGCTATTTCCTTGATCTTCGTTTTTTATTACTTTCAGTTTGCCTAAAAAGAATTTCTTGCCACACTGCACTCCATGTAATATTTGAGAAGCTGTTAATCCTTTGGGCCTTATACTCTTAAAGACCATGAAGCACGAGTTAATGCGATTTTGGAGCGATGTCCGGACGTCTATCTCACTTCGAGATGACATTTCCCTTTAAAGAACGTACCCGCGCCCCTACGCACTGAGATACTGACGTGCTAGACCATTGGGTTATTTAAATGGTCAATTAATGAGTCTTTGAGTCGAGCGGTTTTCCACGCCGCTCGCGGGACGCTGTATTGCTTCGTAGACGCCGATGGAACACATCCTTTTATCCAGGTATTTTATCCCTCCACCGCTCTATATACCGATCTAGAAACTACAGTGAGGACTCTCGGTTTAAGAACCTTTTTATTTTCCCCGTCTTAATTACTATACAGGATTTAGCCCACAGCTGTGAAATTCCCATACTATTCAGATAGGAAGAGATGCTATGTCGCAAAATACCCACTAGATGGAGTTAGAGATCCTATCGTGAAGCTACGTACAAAAGGTACCTTTCACCATTCTAAGAGAACCAAATTGGTTTAGTATATATCCACCTTTTCCGCAAACTCATCTCATATGGTGTTTTTCCCTCCCTGTCTTTACTTTATGTACACAGCGCAATTTATAACTCTCTTGATTCGGATACTGTCTACTCCGGACCCTGGGCCCCGATAAAGACAGGTGAGCGTCTGTGCATTGCTTCTCCCTCCATGAAACTGCTGCCGAATTCGGGCATGTTTCAATACTATCTCGAGAGCCCACGATACTGTCATTGTCCCTTGGCTTAGTTCGTCTCTATTTAGAGCTTTTCTAGATATCTATTCTTTGAACAGAAGGGAGGTGGGCGCTAATGTATATGTCCATCTTTTTATGTAACGCTGCCCCAGTATCCATTTGACTGAACAGCTTAAAGTGATAGACCATTCCAGCTTGGCTCCATCTGTGTTTCCATTACAGATTTTCGTCTCTACCTGCTATCATTATCTACGATTGGAAAGATCATCGTAGCTGTTCCGCTAATTATATTTATATTTATCGCTATTCAGCGTGTGCATCGTCGAGCCAGCGAGCCTCATGTGTCTGAACTCTTTTTGAAATTTTCCTTGGTAAGATGTCTATTTTTTCGCTTCACTACCACACTCAATTACTACGGCTTTTTACTTAAAGGAGTCTATATGCCGTTTTGCCTACCTATGTTCAATGAAATAGGTGTTAATGCTGCCAGGAGTACCATTTATCATTACTACTTACATGAATTCTTTTTAGCTGAACCCTACAGGTTTGCAATCCTTTGACTCCACCATATGAGAATCAAATCAGAATTTGATGTTATGGAACCAGGCTTACCTATGTTCAAAATGGCCTTTTCCCCTTTGAGCCCTATTCACTCTAGGCCTTATTACTTATGGAACCAGGGGACCTTCCAATTTTGAGCCTGGCTCGTTATTGATTGTGCCGGACTCGATATGCCTTGAATCCCTAGGCCCTAAATCTTGCCTAAATTTTGTTTACATTTTTGTCTATCTATTTTATCTTCCTTTCATTCTTTTTTCTTTTTCATTTTTTCTTCATTCACATTTTTTCTGTGCATTTGTCTTCCTTGGTTCTGCTTTATTATTCATGAAAAAATATAATTAATTTAAAATATCACCCTTCTTAACTTGACCATCGTTTTTCTCATTGTTATTAAATCTGTTAATTTGTTATTGTATCTCAATGAAGACACTGTGTAAAATAGTATTTTTCCTTGACAGGTCCCACTGCTCATTTTTAATGAAAAATCTTCTATATGCGCCCTGAAGAAGGTGATACCCTAAAAGGAAGAAGGGTTCCACCGAAACGCGCGTCTGCGCTTTAAATTAGTCCCCCCTCTTGTTTGTTAAGAATTAATGATGTTATGTCGATATTAGATTTATTGTCCAATTAATTGTTGACTTACTAAATTCTTTTTTTGAGTAGAAATTTCCTTCGCCTTTGTTTATTGATTCTCATGGTGAGGGGACTTGGTGCTTATTATGTGTTTTTGGTATGTTTGTGACGTATGTAACTTTGGTTTCGCCTGAGTATGTTTGAATAAGAAGATGATTGTATGGGGTTGAATGTGAGTTGTGCAATGGGATCTGATAACTTCTTATATAAAAAAATGTTTTTTTAGTTTTGATATATCTCTCTGAATGTATTAATGTATCTGTATAGAAAAGTTGGTATACACAAATAAATAATCAATTGAGTAATGATCACTTTTCTTTGAATGATGTTCGTTTTCGTGATGGTCAAGTAAGAGTGGTTGATGGAAATATATGACGCACAGCGTATTTCTAAATCCATATAGGTAGAGGTTTATTTTGTACACTTTTAACTGTGTGGCATGTCCTGGTTATGACAAACAGCCATTTTGGTTTCTCACTACTGTGAGGCAGCCCTCTCATAGGAATGCTTTGGGGATTCCCTGATATGTGCTTCAGTGGTAATTCCTGACCTGAGAGGAGTAGAGTGGTCAAATTTGGTGTGTTTTGAATAGTGGTAATAAATGCTGCATAATGGTGTTCGCAGATTTATTATCACTATTTTAGAAATGCCACTTTTAGAAGTGGGCATTTCTGTGTGCAATGTGTCTGTGTGCCTGCCTGTGGTGTATTGCATGTCTGGCTCTGGAGTGACAGGGGCTGGGGAGGTGCAGTTGCTCCAGAGGGGCTGGGTGATTCAGCGATAGGCTGAATAGGCCCATATGCATTTGGAGTGGTGGGAGGAGTAGCACCTGGTACTGAATGGGACTATGCCTGCCTTCCACAATGCTGGCTCCGCCCCCCTGTGATGTGTCTGGGGCCAGAGCCTACACTAACAAAGGAGGTGGGCGTGCACCTTTAGAGAAAGGTGTGAGTGCCCCCAGAACTGGTTTGGACCGGGCGCAGAGCCCTGGGCCAGGGGGAGAACAAAGACTCTAACTAGTATATGTATTGGGGCTGTGACCCCATGTAATGTGCTGTTGGGCTTACTTGGGACTGGTAGCCAGCAGGCTGCTGGACTGCCAGGAGGAATCGCTGCCTGGGACCAGGCTGTTACCTGCTGGGGAGGGGCTGGAGGGACTGCCCCTCTGCTTAGGGTCCCTGCGTGCTGGCCTGCCTGCCAGGGCCGGCTCTAGGGTGGTGCGATCGGTGCGACCGCACCGGGCATTGACTTGGGGTGGGGGCGTCATTTTTGAAAAAGTATATCATTTTTAAAGCACCCACTGCCCCGTTCCTGGCCTCCAGCAATTTTCAGACATAATTTAAAATGTCAAGATAACTCCGGTGATTAATCGTCTTCCTGGAAAGAGACCAGAGGTTTGTCTAGTGAAAGTTTTGACTCATCCTAAGGTAGTGCAGAGGGTTAAAATGCCTGCTGCTAGGAACGTGTACCATGCGGATAACGAAATGCATAAAATGTAAATAGTTCAGTGGGTTACTGCTTCTGTAAGAGAGCTCCTTATGTTACTTGTCGTTTTTTAGTCAAAATCCTAATATAGAACTTTGAGCTATTAACTGTCACCCTAGAGCTGCTGCAAACTGCACGGTATATGTTAGAGCTATATTTTTTTTGCCCAGTCTTTCATCATCCTAATTTTGTGAAGAGGGTTCATTTGGGTAGAAAACAATTCTTATTATGAAAGAGAGCCCCTAACAATGAAGTTACGTTTTAAATTCTGAATTTGTGCTTTTCCAGAATAAGGATTAAAACTATATTGTCTACCAGTACCGATGACATCCTGTCTGATGTAACATTTCCTATACACTGATTTACACCCATGTGATTGTCTCTGTGCAATATGTGTGTGATGTAAAGTGCTCTGACACCTTACAGTGGTATCAGTGGTGCTAAAAAACTAAATAAATCCGAGAGACAGTGGTGATGGAGACTTGAGGGGCACTGTTAAAGGGTGCTAGTGAGGGAATCCGTGGCAGAGGTGGCCATTGGGGGGGGCGCCAATAGACATTGTCGCACAGGGCGCCACCAGCGCTAAAGCCGGCCCAGCTGCCTGCTGCTCCTGTGCCAGCTCTGCCCCTTGTGACTCTGGGGCTCAGGGCAGGAGAAGCGCTTTTCTTTGTGAGGGACAAACTGCAAGCGCTGCCTGCTCCCTGTTCAGTCCTCAGGCGGGAGACAGGCGAGGCGCTTCATGTGTGGCTTGTTTGCCCTGGATCTGGGCCTTGGAGCGCTGCACGCTTTTACCCCCTGAGCCCGTGGTGGGGGCTCTCCGGGAAGTGTAGTGCTCCTTCCTGCCGTTGTGGGGAAAGCGGGGAATGAGCCGCCGTGCCGTTGCTAGGCACCACCGAGAAGAGGCCGCCAGAAGTCAGGCAAGTCGGCGCCTGACTGTGGGCGGGGCTCCCGTGAGAGAAGGGGGAGCCCCGCGGGTTTTTGTCGGAAGCCCATTGGGCAGTGGAAAGAAGGTCCAGGAGGAGTAGGAGGGTAGAGCTGCAGGAAGGAAATGCTCTCCCTCTCCTTTCTGGTGATTGCCGTGGCAGGGGTAGCCAGCGTCAGGAAGTCAGGCAAAGTACGAGCCTGGTCGAGGGCGGGCTCCCATGTTCCCGAGGAAAGAGCCGCGTGCTGCCAAGATGGTTGTGGGTGAGACCGGCGGCAAGAGGAAGACGGAGCCTCGCGGGCTACCCTAACAGCCAGAGGACGGACCAGAGCCCCGCAGGCTCTCTTTTGCAAATTTCCCACCGTTCGCTGGCGAGTGGCCCGATGGAGAGGCAGTCCCCTGAGAGCGGAGCCGGCGAGAGGTAGGAATCCTCCCGGCTCCCGTGTGTTACGGCCAACATTGTGGGCAGAACCGCTCAGCCCCCAAGGAATGGTGAGTGGGGCTGAGCTTGCCGGTACTGAGCTCTGGTCAACGTGAGGGCAGGGACGTTGCCCATTCTGAGCCAGGGCCGAGGAGGGGGGGTGCAAGGGGTCGGCTTCCCTCCCCCCTGGGCAACCGAGATCGGGAGATGTCTCCCACATGTGCTTTTTGACACAGAGGGGGGTGATTTGGGTCTCCTGCGCTCCCTAGATATCGGGGGCAATTTTGCTCTAAAGTGGCATTGCGGGGCGGGCCCAGGACGGGCCCCCGCTTGGGGACAATGACACGGAGGGAGGTGATGTATGCCTCCTGCAAGGTCTAGGCATGATGTGTTATGCCCTGATGTTATGAGGTGGGTTGATCAGCAGCACCTCAGGAAGTTGCATCCATATGTTCTGTTATGGTGGTAGGCATCTTTGGTGGCATATTGTGCATTATGATTATGCCTAAGAGGGGCGTGATGTGTTGTGATATTGCACTGCATTACTGCTGATTATATTTTTGCATAATATGCTAGGCAATGCTATGATGCCTATGCATATTGTGTTTAAGCTGCTGTGGTAATGTGTGCACCCTATGAGCAATTACGTTAGGTGCTCAGGGGATGTGTACTATGACTATTCTATGTGATGCTATGATGTTCATGCCGCAGGCCTTTTGCTAGGTGCAAGGTTACCAGTAGTTACTGGTTGTTTTACTACTTGGGTGTTCTAATGTTGTTTATGACAGTGGCCCGATTGGCCCTGTAATGTATATAATCCCCTGTAAAGTAATACCTAGTGCCAGGTGGCACAGTGTATATATGTGATTGCGTTCTAATGTGTTTTATGAGTAATACAAAGGCTTTGTTTTATATAACCTTGTGTGGAGTTTCTTTTATGGTGTGCCTAGTGTGCCGCAGCTGTGTGAGTGTGTTGCGCAAACGCTTTACACATTGCCTCTGGGATAAGCCTGACTGCTCTGCCAATCTACGAAGGGGGTGAGCAGGGGTTATCTTCGGTGTGTAACTTCCTTGCCCTTACTAGAGTGGTGGTTTCTGCCTGGCTTAGGCGCTTGCCCTAGCCAACCAGAAATCCCATTTCTAACCTTGGGACTAAACTGGGGTGGCATGGTGAGAAAAAGAACGATGGATTTAACCCAGATCTTTTGGCTTGGGGTGAATATTTGATTTGCTCTGCATTCTGTCCATCATCTGTGCGTCTTTTGCTTTCTCGTCCTAATTGCGCCAGGTATGCCCAGAAGTGGGTCCCGGGCTCACTGTACCACTGGATTCAATCTAGCCTGCTGATGAGGGGTGATGCCCCGAAACCGGTCCCAGGATGCTTGTTTCCATTCCAGGGAGGACCTGGCTTGGCAGTTCGGGCTGGACTGTTCCCATGAGGCACAGGGTCAAGACTAATTTTCATATGGCTGGGTCTAAACTGGGGGGAGCATGGTGAGCAAAAGAACAATGGATTTAACCCATATCTCTTGACTGGGGGTGAATGTTTGATTTGCTCTGCATTCCTCCATCATCTATGTGTCTTTTCTATAAGTAAAAGCAACATTTCAAGTAAACGTTTAAATGGAGGTTTTAGTAATGCCTTCAGCACTTCGGAAAGATCTCAGGATGGTAATGGAGGATCACACAAGGGTTACAAATCTTAAAACATTTTAGTAATCTAGTTAAAAATGGTAATATTTTATTGAGTCATCCCCTGCACAGTCTTATTGCTGCCCACTGGCAATTAATTGTTGAAATAGTCAGACCTTTAAGGGAACCATCTCTTAAAAAATTCCCAAAAATAAAGTAAGGATCACAAGATAAAAATGTTCATGGTATTCTCCTTCTTCTTGTTTTTAATATTATTATTATTACTCATAATAATAATAATAATAAGAAGAAGAATAAAATAATAATAATAATAACTTTATTTGTGTGGTCAAAAACCATTACAGGTTTTAAATGACTATGCTTTAAAAGTAACAAATATTTGGTCACATGCAGTAGCCTTACTAGAGAGGATAACATCTTTTAAAGCACCATTGCCCTGTTCCATGGAAGAGACATAAGGTCAATTTAGAACCTGCCGGTTTATATTCTGACCTCCAGGGTGATGGAGAACATTAAATCCGCCACCCTGACAGAAAGATGTCTGCCATAATTAGAGATCACCACTGATCCAACGGTGATTTCTGTTAACTCATAGGAGTTTCCACCACAGCAGTTCCTGTGAGAGCATTGAACGTTTGGTGAGCAAACGTCACATTTCAGGCTGACGATCACCAAATATTTGTGTTTTTAAAAAAGAAACTAAAAAAATGGAATTTGTTTTTTATTAAAAAAAAAGCTACTAATGACCCTGATACCCAGAGTGTGGGGGACATTTATATTTTTTTCTGTTTTGTACCACCTGGTTTTCCCTGAACATAAAACGAAGGACATCAGACCTTCAGTCTAAAAGAGGCAGGAGGTCTAGTGTTCTTACAGCAACCCTCCTTCTCTGCAGGCCATTGGTGTGGGTCTACAATAGCAGAGCCAGAGCGGGCACCACCATTAGAAACATGACATTCTGCTTGACTCATAATAACGCGGGTAGACAGTGGATTTGACAGACAAGGTACTCCACCCATATTCCATATTAAAGACTAAAGCCTGGCTCATATGAACTGTAAATCTTGGAATGGATGTAGGGTGACTTTTTCAAGTTCAGTAACCAGCCAAAACTTTGGAGGACTTCGCATACTTTTGTTGTGTCTGCAACAGTCACAGAGAGAGAGAAGATACAGAGATTATCCAATCATCTAAATTTGAAAATAAGATGATGCCCTCCTCATGCTATGAAGTAGCAGCAGGTGCCAATACCATTGTGAACAGCTTTGGTAATACTGACAGATTGAAGGGCAACAATTGGTCTGGAATTGGAATCAATTTACCCGAAATTGCGATTTGCAGTAATTTGCAGTAATATTGATGTGTACATTTATTAGAGCCTTATAGCTCGCTGTAGTGGGCTATACCGGCCATTAAAGGCCTGTTCCAGTGTTCGGAGGGCCTATAACAACAGAGCAGGACGTTAATGCTAGTATAGCCTAGCTACGGAGGGCTATAAGGCTATTAGAACATTCCGCCAATAGAGGGCAGAATGTTCTAACAAATAAAACAAAGGCCTCACGTAGCCCGAGGGGACTGAAATCCCCCCGGGCTCCGTGAGGCCTTTGTTCACAGCAACAGCTGTGAACGAAAACAGTGGAATGTTGGAGCTCCTGGCTTCTACCGGTCATTAGAAGCCCAGAGCACTCCATTGTTTTCAATGGAGCTCCCAACATTCCAATGTTATAATAAAGTATTCATCTCTCTAAGTCTGGAGAAAATAGGAAATATCATTAGTGAACCACTGGAAGGATAGTTTAGATTGATATCATTTGAATTGTTTCCTATGTCACAAACGTTCACACACTCCGTTTTGGAACCATGAATACAATGGAATGGCAACCTTGGTTATGGTCTCCTCTTGGTACCTATCCAATTGAAGTTTTGTTTAAAGGTCTTTTCAGACAATTTGAAGGGCTTTTGCCTTTTTCTGAATCTTGGGACTGATGTAATACAACATTTCTGAGGTGGTGGGATGTCGAATTTTGTAGTATAACCAACTGAGATTATTTGTTTCACCCAGAGATCCATTTTTTAAACAGCTAAGTCAGCCTCCCACTAGTAACACCCTCATATAGTATGAATCCTGCATGTGGTCATGATTTTTTGGCTTGAGCCCCGTGCCCCTAAAGATGGCTCTCTTATGAAAGGGCTGCTTTTGCTGTTGTTGAAATTGCTATTTTATTTTCTTCTTTGTTAAAAGATTTCCTGATAAGAATGCACAAAAAGGCTGCAGCAATTTATTTTCCTCATTAGTTTGTTTTACTAAATCATTTCATTATGAGACAAGCAATTGTGGTCCCAAAACAGCAGATGGTTAATCAGCGCCTTGTGTTCTCATTCAAAATTGCCCGATATCATCCACAAATGGCAACAAGATGAAATCGCTGCCCCTGAGCCTGTTGCTATCTGACTTTAAACCATCAATGCTAGTGTCTCATAGGAACCTTACGAGAAATGCCTTTGATACCAACAGATCAATGCATCCTTTGCCTTGTTGCAGTACAGCATAAAGCTCTTGGACGGGTTGTAACAAAGCCTTTGCATATGTAGCATGAATCTTGGAATGCATAAACGATCGTCAGCCTTCCATTCCTTGGACATCAGAGACCTGATGGTTTTATGCAGAGGCAGATTGTCCACCGAACCCATTTGGAACATGCGAGTATATCTCTTTTGGTAAAAAATCCATACCACCTTCAAAGTCTAGGCCCAATGCTGTGTTTGGCTTTAAATGAGCTTGAACTTGGAGAGCAACAGCCACAGCTCCATCAATTACTAACTGTAACCCCTTAAAGCTAATGTAACCAAAGTATCTTCTGAATCAGAATATCAGGCCTCTTTCTCTGAATCCTGCTCTTCTTGCTATCTTTCTCAAAACACTTTCTGTCTGTTATGCTATGAATTGCTCAGACTGCACTTTTGAGAATCGACAAACACCAAATAGAAAGCCAAGCGAGTGTAATTTCCGTTTATATGCGGTTACTAAGCAATGCACAGCAAACAAAAATTAAAGCCAGGGTGCGGCCCCTATTCTTTTTTGTTAATCCTCCCTTTAAACCCAAAAGGACTCACAAACGCACCTGCCAGAATTCGGCCTAATCAGCAAGGCTTTCAGTGCGATGAATACATGTCAGGAGGTGCCGTGCATGCTTAACCGAGGTAAATTATCAATATCCATAAATTAAAAGAAACATACCTTTAATTCTTTAAACACATACCTTCCTGACAGGTGACAAAAGAGAAAATGGGATGGGGAGCAAGGAATTATGGGTACGGTACATAGTAGATGAAAAAAAGTGTCAAACAATTTGTAAACCCGGAGGGTGAGTCATTTTTCGAAAGTGGACTGAAAGGAAATGATGACTGTCGTGAGGTGGGAGCCACATTAAATATAGACTGGGATGAGGAAGATAGTTGAGAAGGTCATAGTGATAATCAGATGGATCTTGTCAGGCTATAGCTTTATTCTTCTCTATTCCTTTTAGGAGACCAGTTGGGGCAGGGTCCACCGGTACAGAACCATCGGGACAACAAAGTGCAGGTTATGTAGCTTATGTTCTTAGCCAAGTCCCTGAAAACATAACCTCTGCCACAGGATAAGAAGTATATTCCACTGTGCTTGTGTTGTTCTATTGTTCAGACTCTTTTCACTCCTTGAGAAAGATTTAAGTCTTAATTCAATCGTGGTCATCATTCTTTTTCATTCAGAGTAAACTACATGTATAGTTTCTGTTTACTCACAGTGGGGAACCATACTTCCTTTCAAGTCTGCGTAATAGTCTGTTAACAACCTGATCAACAATTGAGAGACAAAACATCTGACCATTTTGTTCCTCAGGAGGGATGGAATTCATTTTTATTAAAAGTAGAAGCAGTGACAAGATTCCCTTCAGGAGTGCAAGATGTGCCACTGTCATCCATGTCAATATGTTCTGCATCATATATTCACATTCATTTGTGAGCCATTTGCAGCCAAAACAGAATTGAAATGTGTGGACAAATCACAGGAGCAAATCGTACATATGCGCTATCCGTGTGCCTTTTATTGGAAATCAAAATCACTATTGACACATTATTCCCCAGTTCAAGGTGTTAAATATGAAATCGGACACAATTTGGAAACCCACTATTTTGAGAACTCCTCATAAATTTGCAGGAATGAAATTTGCAATTGATTTTTACCATGAGCAAATATTGTGTTGGTGGGCAATATTAGAAATACATTATTATGAAGATCAGTTTTTGATTCCTTCTTGTGCACGCGCAACAATATTGCTCCCTTCAGAGCCTGGCTAATTATCACACTTCAGGACACCACTACATAAACCTTTATAAAGAGATATGCCAATCATCTTGCATATGCTCGTGTGTGTGCGTGTGTGTGTATGCGTGCACGCACACACGTTTGACCAATCCTCAGAATCAGTTGCATTCTAAAGTCAAATTGAAGATCTTTTCTTAAACAGCTTTTCTTAGGTGAGTTGGGGGCCTCATTGAAAATTAATGTTCTACTTATTTATATTTTTATTTGTTAATAGTTTTATAAATTGTGAACTGCTGCACAATGATTACAAAATAAAAAAAATAGCATATTACAGATATATGACTGGAAGGGCTAGACAGAGGAGAAAGAACTAAGAAAGTAAGTATGACTGGAACTATAACTTCCCTCTTGAATAACTGAAAGTTGGGTGGAGTTCTGATTGAAGGCGGGATAGGGGTTCAATTCTTGAGAGCATTTCCAGAGAAGGACTTTTTGTGTCTTATTTTTTTTTGAAGGCAGGAATCTCTAGCATCAAGATGTTTGTGCTTCTGAGGGCACATTGTCTGCCTGAGATTATCAGTTTTAAACTAAGCTAGTTAGAAGATACTGTGTGAATAGCTTTGCATGTGGGTTTGGTAATATTACTACTCTAGAAAGCACTGGAGACTACGGGGTCATTACGATGTAGGGCGGATCGCCACCGCCCGCATGGCGGTGGCGATCCGCCCTACATTTCCCTCCGCCCGCCACCCATTTTCCCCCTGCCATATTAGTATGGCGGGGGGGACCCCGGCGGACGGAGAGACCGTCTGCCGGTTTTCCGCCGGTCGACCAGTCGACCGGGCGGAAAAGGGGCTACATATGGTGGCGGTGTCTGCTAGACACCGCCATTCATATTAGCATGAGTGCGGGAAGCAGCCGTTCCGTGGCGGCAATGCCGCCACGAAAAGGCATGCAGAGTTTGCTGTTGGGGACCCGTTCCGGGCCCCCAGGGTATTGGGGGAGTGGGGGTGCACATGGGGGTACCTATGGTGCTCCTCACATTGTCATGGACAAGGTGGCAGGCACGCGCGGTGCCTGTCACCTTGTGCATGACAATGCACACAGTGCATTCCCAGCGTTGTGGCGGGCGGTGCTGTGTGCACCGCCCGCCACAATGCTGGGAATGGAGGATGCCACTGCCACGGTGGCGGTGGCATCCTAATCGCTGGTGCGGGACCGCCGCACCACTGGCGGCCAGTCCCAGCACCGCTAGGGTGGCGGGCGGATGAAAGTCCGCCCGCCATCCTAATAGGCCCCTAAGTTACAAGTTTGAAGTCTACTTTAAGAATGTGGTGTTTAATTCCTCTTAACAGTATCAATTGGTGGTGTCTTCCATTAGCAAGGAAATGTATGTGAGAGTATTGGTTTAAGTTTCTGTCTAATACAAAGCCAAGTAATTTTGCACAGTACATAATTTTGGGCTGTGTTCTAAAGATATCACTAGATTTCTGGTTAGGGTTTTATCTTCATCTATTTCTTCCAACTCATGTAGATGGGTAAATATTTTAATCTAAAATGCCTGTGTTATGGAAACACCCTTCACCTAATTTCTGACTGTGATATTGTCCTTTTTCTCCTCAATTAAGTCCTTCATTTCTTTCCACTCTTTATTATTGCTATTCTTTCACTATGTGCTGGACTTTGGCCCCCTCTGCAGGGTCACCCCCAAACTTTTTGCGTTCACCCCTCCTGTTTTCTGAATGCATTTGTGTTGTCTTTTAGGACTCTGTGCACTTTACTAATGCTAAGCAGTGCTAAAGTGCTTATGCTCACTCTTTTAAACATGGTATACATGGTAAAAATGGTAAATTGTTTTCTATCCAATTGAACATTTACTTAACTTATAGGTCCCTAGTAAAGTGGTACGACTTGTACCCAGGACCTATAAATTAAATGATACTAGTGGGTCTGCAACACTCATTGTGCCACCCACTTAAGCAACCATTTTAAAAACATGTCTCAGGCCTGCCATATAAACTGCCATTTCAACCTGGCAAAATAAACCTTTTTTAAATACATATACGTCACCCCAGGGGCAGGCCATAAACAGCCCATTGAACAGGGTGCACTGTATTTAAATGGGCATGTACTTTTAAGTTTCACATGTCCTGGTACTGAAAAACTGTTTTATTACAACTACCTTTTCCCACTTATTTGCAACTATGAACGCTTATGGTTCATAATGTAATATGAAGAAATGTACATTCCTTTAGTTTATTCAGCTTACTCGCCATATAATATCACTTTTATGTGCTGGCCACAATATGTCCTGCATCGTACATACTTTCTCCAAAGTACAGCTCAATAAAACGGCATCACAGCCCCTATACATGGTGGGACAATTGCAGTGGCTTTAAATCTAGAGTAAGACATGAGTTATCACTCTTGAGTGGCTCAACAAAAAATAAATAGAACAATATGGCAAGAGCTGACCTTTAAAAAGCATAAAATCTAAAAACGATGACAACTGGCCCATTAATCTCATTGAGAGGCTAAGGAGTTATCATTTGTCCTTCAATATAGTTGTCTCATTTTTGCATTTTCAAAATAAAAATTGACTTCAGCATATCATTTTCAGTTCTTCTAAATTTGAGAACATGTTCTGAAATACACCATGTAGAATCAAAGTTTTGAAATGCTTCAGCACTGGGTACCAATCCAGCTGATATTGCACTACAGTAGGTGTATCAATCTTTGGCTACAACTTAAAGATTGTCTCTTGAAAATGATCCAAACACCCTATAACAGCTCTGTATAATCGCTTATGTGTAAAAAACTATTTCCAGTGTTTAGAGTCATAGGCTGCTGACTCTCAATATAAAAGGGTATGGTCTATGGTGCACAGACATAATATTGAGTTTTTATTTTCGGAGTACAAAAATATCGTGTTGGAAATATCGAAGGGACTAAATATCGACATCAAGAATATCGGTGACCAGAATATCGACATGAAGGTAAGAAATATCGTTTTTATTAATATCAAAGTCAGTAATATCGTTTGTAAAAATATCGTTGTTAATAATATCGATGTTTATATTAGTGTTATGTATTTTAGTATGTATTTTAAATGTATGTGTTCTATATTTTTTGTTAAGTATTGTATTTTAAAAAAAATATATGTATTACATTTTTAGAAGTTATTAATGTTTTTAAAAGTAAATTTTGCGTTTTAGTTCCGTAGCGGGTTGTGGGTTTATAGGGGAATAGGGTGGGAAGTAATTTAATTATAGTAAATTTAATAATAATTTGTAGGAATTATGAATTATTTTTAATTAAATTTTGCGTTATAGTTCTGTAGCGGGTTGTGGGTTTATAGGGGAATAGGGTGGGAAGTAATTTAATTTTAATAAAGTAATTATTAAATTTTATTTATTGGTATTGATAATTAATGTATTGTTAATTAATTATTAATTGGTAATTAATTTATATTAATTGATTAATTGATCATTATATTATTTGTGTTATTTTTTTTAGGAGCGGGTTGTGGGATTATAGGAGAATAGGGTGGGAAGTAATTTAATTTTAATAAAGTAATTATTAATTTTTATTTATTGGTATTGATAATTAATTTATTGTTAACTAATTATTAATTGGTAATTCATTTTTATAAATTGATTAATTTATAATTATATTAATTGTGTTATTTTTTTAGGAGCGGGTTGTGGATTTATAGGGGAATAGGGTGGGAAGTAATTTAGGGGCCCATTACGATACCCGGCGTAAAAAAATCCGCCAGGCATGGAAGCGGCAAAAATCCGCCCGCACACACCGTCTGAACACCGACCACGCCATTACGATTACACAAACCGAAAACCGCCATCGGCGGAAAAATCACACAAGATACCGCCCGCCATCGTCCGAGTCGGAGTCAAACCGCCCGCCACGGACGGAAACACGCCCGACAACACAAAACCGCCCGCCCTCACGGCCGACACACCGCACGTGAGATTACGATCGCACCGCCATGAGCGCGGGAAAACTACAAATATACCGCCCGCCAGCGCAAACAACGCCGATGAGAATCGACACGGCAGAAGCCATGGCGCCCACGTCCCTGCACAGAAACCATCCGCTGACAAAAACAATCGCACACAACATGGCCAACAAGTCCACACAGCAAGGCACGCACAAATACACAAGCACAGTACACATCCCGAAAACACCCCCTGGACAAACAAAAACTACAAAGGCCAGAACCCCAGACACAACACACCTGAAAACAACAGACCATGAGGACACACCCACATAGGTAAGTACAAAAGCAGCACTCCCACAGACCACAACCCCTTGCAACATTGCAAACTAGAGAGGAGAGGAGAGGACACAGTGACACAGCAAGGACAGCAGCACACCACAGAAACGCACACATCACCACCACCACCACCACCACCAAACACCGGCACCACAAACCCCCTGCACATTACACAACACACACCGCACCAGCACCACAAACACCATGGCACCACAAAGAATGCCCAAGTTCACGCCCATGGAGCTGACGGTCATGGTCGACGAGATCATCAAGGTGCACCCACAAATCTATGGGAACCTGGTCCAGCACACACCACTAGCCACCAGAAAGAGAATGTGGAACCGGATCGTAGACCAGGTCAATGCAGTCGGGACCCTGCCCAGGAACAGAGTCGAAATAAACAAACGGTGGAATGACGTCAAGAGCCTGGTCAAGAAGAAGGAGGGCAAGAACAGAGAGCTGGCTGCCGTCACTGGCGGAGGGAATCCCGCGCTCTTCAAGACCTTCAAAGCGTGGGAGGAGAAGGTGCGAGTCATCATACATCCCGAGATCCTCGCCGGATTAGCAGGGGGAGTGGAGGCTGGTAAGTACAAACTAATGTATACCAGCACACCGCTATGTACTCACATGCACTACCACCATGCCACAGCTCCCAGGGACAAACACCCCCATGTCCAGCACACAATACACAACACATCACACACACATGCAACAGACACCACCACACACAGCCCAAACCGAACAACTGTAAGATGCGTGGGGACATGTGTACACTCAGCCAGCCACGTAACCACCAACAGGTCCCCAAATATGCCAGAAGCGCCACAACGAGCACCCACCACACCCATGTGTCCGCCATAGCTGCACTAACCGACAAGTAACAGGTAAGTGTCAGGAACACAAAGTGCAGTGGGTGGGAGGGTGGACAGCCCAAGTACAACACACACCAGGCCCCTAGTCCCACAGCACAGCAAGGAGGAGCATCCCCCACACCCCACAGCCACGTGTCAGCCACCGCAGTGCACAACGACAGCCGAAAGGTAGACATCACGGTCCACAGCAATCGGTGTCAGTGGGTGTCCAGCCACCACCACGACCCACAACACCCCCCACCCCCACAGACCTGCAACATGGAGCACCCCCGCTTAGAACCATGTGGCATCCAGTACAGTGCACGCCCGAACAACCTGCAGGTGGGAAACTGGACAGGGCTGGATTACTGGAGGCATGAGGACCGTAACACGACCAACACATGGGACATGTCACGTAGCAGACGAACACGCAGCACCGCCCACCGTCACGAACAAGTGAACAATGTGCACACAGACATGAACCACAGACTCACACCCCACATGACCCATCACAGACACAGCAACACCCAAGGAGCCACGTCTGCATGCACAAGCCACACTGAATATAGTACCACACGGCAGCCACTGTGCAACCCATCACACACAACCGAAACACCATTGAAGTCCTGTCCATGTAGCCCCTACTGCCTGTCAACCACACACCCCACAACTACGCCTATGTAAGACAAACAACACTAGACGCAACAGAGCGGAACAACATAAATGCACACGAACACCACTGAACCCATCAAACACACAGACACACCATGCACATACAACATACCATCCATCCCATCCGTCAGCCCCAGTCTCATGAAAGGCATGTCATCCGCACAGCTGCCACACATACAGCAGTCACGCTAAGATACATGCCCATGACCAACCATGTGCCAGAAGTCAATGAAGCGCACGACACACTGTGAGCAACAACACACAACATGGGCCACACCCCCCCCCGAGCACTGCAGTGATGCACATGGCAGCACGCACACCAAGGAGATGGGACAACTGCAATACGTTGGCTGGCACACAACCATCACTCACTCATAACGATGCATCCAATGCCATATCCAGTAATCACAACAGACAGCAAATATGCAGGCCATGTCAAGCATGCACACACCTCAAACCATGCACTGTCATGCTGCCACAACACATGTCACGTTCGGCACCCATGGCTCACAGCATGTACCCCAAAAGCATATTCCATCCCAAATGCGAATCTGGGGCATGGCCCCCATGTTGCCATATGCGTTCCTAAGCGTCCCATCTGAACACCAAAAGCAAAGTACAAACCAGACCCAGGATGGGCCAGGAGCCCGCATACACCAGAGTCACAATAAGTAGGGGCACAGCAACACACCCATCGGCATGGCCAATCCGTCCCATGCCACATGTGCACAGCACACAGTCCCATTGCCAAGCACACACAACTACAAATGCTACAGCCACACACACGCCTCCGGGAAACCCATGTACGAGATTGCACGAACTGTTAATGTCAGACGAAAAATACATACTTCGCCAGGTGCAACACAATAACAAATCTCATTCTCTCCACAGGTGACGAACTGCTGGATGCTGGGGATGGAGACAGCAGCCAGCACAGCCAGCCTACAAGCCCCCAACGAGGACACACGGATGTGGAGGATCTGTCCTCCTCTTCGGACACGGACCACCAAGCAGGCCCATCTGGTGTGGCAGGGCCCAGCCGCTCCCCAGGACCCCTCCTACCCACCAACCCATCATCCAGGGCTGCTGAACATTCCCAGCCCCCTGCTGCCACTGTCGTTGCGGCCACACCCACGGTCATTGCGGCCACACCCACGGTCATTGCGGCCACTACCATTGCCGCAACCGCCACCATCGCCGCACCGACCACCACCGCCGCCACCACCACCACGTCTTCGCTGGCACCAGCCCCAGCGCAGGTGGTGGCCCGGCCGACTGGATCCACCCTGGGAGCCACAGCGAGGACCGTGGTGAGCAATGTGGCTAGTGGGCAGGCCGGTGGCAGCAGTACTGGTAGGAGGAGCAGGGTCAGGGAAACGCAAGTCTCCCCTGGGAGCCATGCCCTGCCTCAAATGGCCAGAGTCCTTGGGGCCTATGAAGAGGCCCAAGAACAATGGGTCAGGTCTGCTTCAGACACGCGGGAGGTGCTGGGGGTGCTGAGGTCCATGGACGCCCGTATAGGTCAACTCGTGGACCTCATGGGCCAGCTGGTGGTGAGGTCACAGCCAGGGACAGCAGCTCCACCACCGCCACCACCTGCCGGGGCGCAGGGTCGTGCAGCTGCGTCCAGTTCCCCTGCGTCCACAGCCAGTGAGCACACCTCAACCACCAGCATGTCGCAAGCAGGCACCCCCCTCGCAAACGTGGAAGGGGCCGTCCGAAGTGGAAACAGATCTCCCGGGAGGACTTCGCACGCTCCAGACGCAAGTGAGGCAGCCAGCCAGCCTTCCTTGACCACCCACTGCATTGACTTGGACTACGATCCCACTCCACACAGCCATCTGGATGGCATGTGTGTGTTGGACTATGGACATAGAACCAGTGGGTACACCCTGAGCATCACGCAGCCATGACCGACAGCTCATTGTCACTGCACGCACCACTTTTGTCATCACCTTACACACAATCACATGTCACAGTTTGAAATAAATGCACCTCTTACACAAACTGCTGTTTGTGCCCTGTGTTTTATTTGTACGGAATACAACGGCCACCTTGGGCGGAAAGGCACCTGATGCGTGGCATGGCAATGGAATCCGGAGGACCTGTAGGGACCTAGGGGTGGGAGACAGAACAGGAGCACATTCAATGAGTGTGTCACACACCCATCACACAGTACATGTCAACAACTACAAACAATGTACACACATCGCACAGAGCAATAGGGCACAATGCCACAGCCACCAACAGTGGCATACTACCCTGGCCATGGAGCGTTGACACACAGCACGCAGTGAACAAACGGCCACCCTGACACAGCACACACACACCTGCACAGATACAGCCACATCAGCCGTCGTACATGGACACTCACCGTCAAGTGAAGTAGTGGGCGATGAGCTGCTGCCGCACATTACCAGCTTCCTCCTCTCTGCTGTCCTCCTCACTCGAGCTGTCCTGGTCTGCGGGCTGGGGCCCTGGTTGATCTCCGTCATCCACGATGAGGGGGATCTGCTTCCGAATGGCCAGATTGTGCAGCATGCAGCACGCCACCACTATCTGGCACACCTTCTGTGGGGAGTACGCCAGCGCACTCCCGGTGCGGTCCAGGCACCTGAACCTGGACTTGAGGAGGCCAAAGGTACGCTCGACCACACGTCTGGTCCTCCCATGTGCCTCATTGTAGCGATCGTCTGCTGGGGTGCGAGGATTCCTCAATGGACTGAGCAGCCATGCCCCATTCGGGTACGCAGAGTCACCTGGGTGTGAGGGACACAGAGAACCGTTGCTATTCCAACTGGACAGGGGACAGCATCGCACAACCAGCACGCTACACCACTCCACATACTCACCGACAATACAGCCACGATCCTGTTGCAGATTGGACATCAGTCGTGGCAAGATGCTGCTGCGCATTATGTGTGCGTCATGGGCCGAGCCTGGGAACTTTGCACACACGTGGGTGATCACCATGTCCGCAAGGCACACCACTTGCACATTCAGGGAGTGCGTGTGCTTCCTGTTGCGGTACAGGTGCTCAGTGGCCTGTGGTGGAACAAGGCCAACATGTGTGCAGTCAATGGCTCCAACGACGTGTGGGATTCTGCCAAGGGCATAGAATGCACCCTTCACTGCCGCCAATTCACGAGCCCTGGGGAAGCGGATGTACCTGTTTCGGCACAGCATCATGGCTGCCAGTACATCCCTCAGCACCTTGCTGAACATGGGCTGGGACATCCCCTCCACTGCCACTGCGTGCTGGAATGACCCAGTGGCGAAGAAATGCATGGCGGCCATCACCTTAGCCGTGGGGGTGACAGCTGTCGGATACACCCTGCGGGGACGGAGATGGGGTTCCAACATGGCACACAGTCGATGCAGGGTTGGCCTGTCCAGCCGAAACTTCCTAATGACCTCTGTATCGTCCATGTCCGCCAGCAATTGGTATGGGCGGTCAATGTTCGGTCTCCGCCTAGGGAAAATGGCAGTGGACACATGTCAAAGCAACACAACACATAGCAATTTCGCATACACATCACTGACATGACTGAGCAAGCACATGAGCCACAGCCCAGCTGTCAAGCTGGGACGGCACGGCCACAATACACTTACACAGGTCTCCCAACAATGGCAATGGCTAGTGAGACATACCACTGCCATGTGCATGCACATGGGGATCTAGGCCCCAATGACTTGCGGGGCGTGCTGATGGGGACTGACTGCATATTCGTCAAGCGGCAACGCCACGGCAACATGAATGTCTGCTGAGCATGGAACTGCTTCCGAGGCTGGATGAGTATGGCACACGACGACGACGATGTGGGCACAGGCTGAGCGGCCAAAACAAGTGGGACCTGTGGCACGAGGGGATATGAGACAGTAGTAGGTGTCAGCACTGCACCCTATGTACAGCACTGTACGGATCACACCTCCCGAAACATTGACAGGTGTCCACATTGACAGCCCCATGCCAACACGGCTGTGTGCTTGCAGTCACACGTCACAGGTGAGAGGTTACATTGCACGTGCCAGGTGGCAGACGTACATAGTGGGAGCTGGCATGTGTGTGCATGTGTCTCCTGTTCAGGATCCACCAGATGGGCGCTGACTCTGTACTGACCATTGGACACAGCATGTTCCGTGGAAGGCTTGTGTGTGTGGGATGGTGGCACTGGATGTGCCTCCGTTGGGTGGGGGCCATGCACAGGGCGGGTACGTCGATGATTGCGCATTGTTGGTCACGGTGGGTGCACCCACTAAGATGTGTTGCCCTGTGTTCAATTCCTATGTCCGCATGATGATGGACTGTAGATGTGGGCAGACTACACATTGGTCGATGTGCTGTCTATATGCATGTGCCTTCACACCAGGCACAGCTGCCCCTGCACATGTGACCCCTGCTGGACTCGCTGCTGGGTCTGTGGAGCTGATGCACCTTCTGTGCGTGGGGCGGACAGCTCTCCTCACTTCCCTCATTGCGCATGTCATGACTTTGCCGAAGGTGACATGGATCATGGAGGGCCCACATGTACGCGTGGGTAGGCTACACATGATTGTTCACTGGTCGCCACCCCCAGTCAGTGTTTCGAATGGGAAGGTTGTCGTGCTGGTGGTATATTCGATGTGGCGGATGGGCGGGCCTAGGTGCGGGCTTACATTCCGGACATGGGGGGTAGTTGGATTGGCGACTAGTTGCAGTACACACGGGACACGTCTCTTCCTTTCCACATCTGGGTCATCCCTTGTACTCACTGACAGTGATACAGTCATCTTCGCCCCAGCCCTCATGTCCTCCCCTCGCTCCCCAATATGCATGTGCACCTGCGAGGCTAGCGCTTGCACAGGCAGCCCCAAGCTCGCACCAGAGAGGGCAAGGAGTGTATGTGTGGGTCCAGTTGCACGAGTGGGCTGTCTCAGGGTATGATGTGTTGCGGGACGCCGTCCACCTGCGTGGTGCCCCAAATGGAGACCCGGCCTGCATGGACTATGCATCACAGTCTTCGCCTTCCGGATCCGCCACCTGCGACACCCAGTGGCTGTGGCTGCCCTTGCGGCCATGCCGCGTCCGTCTGTGACTGATGGCCCACACATTCACTCTTTGGCCTCTCTGGGGAGGGCTCGGGGTGGTGGCGCACGCGCTTGCACTTAGTCGCAATGGCATGTGGCGTGGTTGGTATAATGGGCAATGGATGGGATGGTGCGAGCCACCTCCCGTGACGTCAGTGCTGCTCGTGCTGTGGTGCGTCCCCTACACTTCCATTTGACTTGTGCCATGCTAGACGTTGAGGTTCTATTGCCTGCGTGATATGACCAGTAGGAGCGCGAGGAGACCTCTCACACACCATGCTCCACTGCCATCCCGTGCCCTGTATCGCCTGTGCGGATTGACTATGTTGGGGTTACACCTGGTCGACTGGGGCTGTGTGTGCCTTGTCAAGGGGCATGGCGGGCGCACAACAGGATCCAGCTTGTCCACAGAGGGTGGGCTGAGGTGCGCCTGGTACCGCTTTGTACGTGTGCCCGGCTGCTGTGCACACACGTGTTCACTCCCCCGACAGGTGTCCTCTCACAATGCCCAGGGAAGCGGTGGTGTACTGTTCATGACCCCTCCCGACACGGCGTGCTCCAACTTGGCATGTGCGCATCTACCCGTCACACCCACCCACCTGAGCACTGCGTCCATACGACTTCACACGACACATGTGTGTCTTCCACAGTTGTGCTACTCATTTGCGTTGACATCCAATACCAGTGGACTACATGGTCATGTCACGACTGCCGTGTACTTCACATACTCTCATCCTCTCTCATTCGTACTTGTGAAATGAGTCAGCGGAGACAGTTTTGGTTTCAAACATTATATTGAGTCTTCTGTCCTCTGTGATGCAGTATAGTGGACACTACTGGCAGCGGAATACATGTTGAGGATATACTGAGCATGATTGCAAATGGGATAGGGTGTGGGGTTACATGTGATTGGCTGTTGCATGTGGGATGTGGGCTTCAGAGTTACATCTGCTTGGCCAAGGCTGTGCTAATGTACATTTACGTATAGCTGCGGAGCTGCGGACTTTGACACAGACGGTATACATGTAGCCTACCAGACCGCTTGGCATCATGGGCACAGTCCATCTCAGTTCCATGTGACAGGTTTGCTGCGGTTGTTCCTCATGCACGCGTGCATGTGAGATGACATCAGGGCATGTGCTTGCGTGCATGCAGCGGCGTGCCACTTGTTGTTGCAATGTGGTGGTTACTGGACATGTCACAGTCACTGGGGTCGTGTTGTTGTTGTATGCACTTGTCGTCCATGCAAAGGTCCTGGTATGGGATTCCCGGGGCGGGGGTGGGAGGGGTGCAGCACCCACAGACTCCAGGCGACCTATTCATGTCCACTGAGCGGTGTGTGTGTCCATGGGCGCTGGATCCATGTCGTGTCCTGGTTGTTCGTGCAGTTCCGTCCATGTGGGTGCGATACACAGAGCCCATGCCACTGCCTCCCACGATGCATGCGGTGTTCCTGGATGTGATGGGGAACAGTGTGCATGTCCCGGTCATATCCGATGTCATGACGATGTCGTTGATGGTGTGGTAACAGTTGCCGGTCGTTTGGTATGGCTGTTGTGGTGGTGACTGGCCAGTCCGTGCGGAAGCTAAGCATGGGTGCGGGGTTGGACATCATAGGTCAATCGGGGAACCTGCGTTGTGGTCCGACGAATTTACAGGTTGTCAGGTATGCAATGCCGTCCAGCAGGGCTTCCATGTCATTGGTGGTGTACATGTTTGCCAGCCAATGTAGCGGATGGTGGCTGTCAAGGTGTTGTTCGTAAGTTGTCCTTTGGAGGACCATGATGGGGCATGCTGGGTGACATTCGATGTAGCTGTTCTCGATGATCCGTCGTGTGGAGGCACAGTGGTCCCATTTCAGTGCGGGTGCGATGTTGGCCACATACGCCATGCCCCCATAGGCAGAGCAGGCCCTGTCGTGTGCGTCCAGAGGGAGGAGTAGTGGTAGCAGGTCCGCCTTTAGACATGCCGGGTTGGAGAGGCATATCTCCACGGGATGCTGGTAGGGACACCTCCGACAGTAGAAGACGGGCATGACGCAGCTGAACAATGTGATGCGGTAAGTCAGTCGGTAACTTACGTTCAGCAGGGACAGGAGATCGCATCCCAATATATGTATCAGGTTGGTTTTGTACAGCTTGAGCTGTCCGGCGTAGTTGGGTAGGTGTGTTGCGGTTGCCATTTCGCAGCGGTGCGTTGTGGTGGCGTGCTCCGGCTGTGTGTGCAGTCTGCAATGTGCACGCTCCGAGGTTGCTGTGAGCTCTGTGTAGTCGTAGGGAGACAGGACTTGTGTTCTGTTGGCTTGTTTGGAGGACACGGGCCCTCATCCCACATGCTTCTCAGACAGTTCAAGGTCAGTGATGTGTGACTCCTTCCAATTAACTTGCATGTGGCCGACATGGGGGAGTGTTTTCTTCTTTCTTCCCCGTCCGTTGTGTGCTTCTGTGATATGCGCTATCTGCCCTGTGGTCGGTCTCCTCGGCATGCCTGTGTTGGTCTTTTCTTGGACAATGGCTGTATTCACCGGCTTCTTTCGTAGGGCTGTGGTTTCGGAGTTGGAATGGAAGGTCATTCAGTGCTGTCTGCTCTCCCTTGTGTGGGCGGCAGGCTGCCTTTCCGCTCTGGGCCTTGTGTGTGAATGTTATTCGTGGGCCACCTGTTGTCGGTCCCCGGGCTCTTTGGTGTTCCGTTTTATATGTCTTGTTCATATGTGCAGGGTGGTATGGGTGTTTCAGTGTGGTACTGGCGTTCCTCTTCCCGAAGGGGCCCTGCTTCTCCTAGTTGGTGTTGCCGCCGCTGTGTGCTTCGCCATGTTTGTTACACTGGGGTGTGTCCTGCTGTTGCGTGACTTCACTGACATGTGTGCGTCGGTTGTGTGGCGTTGGGTGTTGTCCATGAATTGGGCGTTGGGGACATGTCTGTGGCAGGCCTGTCACGTGTCATGTGCGTTCGGGGTGGGGCTGATGTGTGTGCTGCTTGGTTGTGTCCCTGTGTCTGTGTGCGACGCATGCATGGCGCTGCGGTTGGCCTCTGCGTTGTGCGCATGTGTGGCGGCGTCATCGCCGCTTTGGGGCCGTGACGGGGTCGTTGGTTCCTAGTCCCAGGTGGTGTGTACACATGTGTTACGCGATGTTACGATTTGGCCTGTGTGTCATATGTGGATGCAATGGTGGATGTGTAGTGTACACGCGCTGGGGGGTTGTCCGCTTTTTCCGCCCTTGCACTGTGTGCGCTGTTTGCGTGCACTTGTTGTGTGTGTGCCTACCTGCGTCTCCGCGGTACGTTGCGTCCTTGGTGGTGCATCAGCAAGAGCATGGGGAGGGCCTGCAGTGCTGGATTCATGCTCGGGGAGCCGCTTCTTCGTTGTCCGTACTCGGCGTCCGTGTTACCGCTTCGGTTTGTCGTACGGTATCTCTTAGCCGTGGGAGCCGTTTGTTTGCGGCATCGTAATTTATACGCCGGGCGGGACGTGATTTCGTCGGACGGTGTGTGTCAGTTGAGCTGCGCCGCTACGTGTACGGGCGCACTTTGATGGCGGACGGTGTTGCTGGCTTGCCGGCGGTGTTTGGCCTACTTTTCGCATCGTAATTGGGCGGGCGTGTGGACTGCTGCGTGCCGGCGGTAACTGGTGGTTTTTGCATCCGCCAGCACGGCGGTTGTGCTTCCGCCCGCCATCGTAATGACCCCCTAAATTTTAATAAAGTAATTATTAATTTTTATTTATTGGTATTGATAATTAATTTATTGTTAATTAATTATTAATTGGTACTTAATTTTTATTAATTTATTAATTGAATTATAATGAAGTAATTATTAATTTTGCTGTTGTTATTATTTATAAACAATTTATTAATAATTAATTATGAATTGGTTATTAAATTTAAAAAGTATTTAATTGATAAGTATGTTAACTTTAACCTTCTGCTATCCAACACTTTCCCTACAGTTACACTCTCTGGAGTGGGAATAGTAATTTTTACCCTTACGCTATCCAACACTTTCCCTACTGTTGCACTCTCTGGAGTGGGAATAGTAATTTTAACCTCTTCGCTATCCAACACTTTCCCTACTGTTGCACTCTCTGGAGTGGGAATAGTAATTTTTACCACTACGCTATCCAACACTTTCCCTACTGTTGCACTCTCTGGAGTGGGAATAGTAATTTTTACCCCTTCACTATCCAACACTTTCCCTACTGTTGCACTCACTGGAGTAGGAATAGTTATTTTTACCCCTACGCTATCCAACACTTTCCCTACTGTTGCACTCTCTGGAGTGGGAATAGTAATTTTTAGCCCTACGCTATCCAACACTTTCCCTACTGTTGCACTCTCTGGAGTGGGAATAGTAATTTTTACCCTTACGCTATCCAACACTTTCCCTACTGTTGCACTCTCTGGAGTGGGAATAGTAATTTTTACCCCTACGCTATCCAACACTTTCCCTACTGTTGCACTTACTGGAGTGGAATAGTAATTTTTACCTCTACGCTATCCAACACTTTCCCTACTGTTGCACTCACTGGAGTGGGAATAGTAATTGTTACCCCTACGCTATCCAACACTTTCCCTACTGTTGCACTCTCTAGTAGGAATAAGGAATAATAATTTTATCCTCTCCACTATCCAATATTTTCTCTACTGTTTTAGTTAATGTAGTGTATAATGTATTTTAAAAAGATTAAAAATATTCTAAATTTTTAATTTGTTATATATATTTTTTATATTTTTATTTATATTATTGGTGTATGTGTATATATATGTATTTATAATTTTTAATATGTTTTTTAACAATTTATAAGTTATTAAAATAATTATTTATTTATTTATTATTAAGTAAGTATATAAATTATATTTTATACATATATATGTTTAAATTATTTTTACATTATATGTATTAGTTATAATTTTAAACATTTTAAAATAATTTTAACTCTGTTTCTTTTAATTATATGTATTATTTACTTTATTTTACATTATTTTTTTAAACATTAAAAAAACGATATTTTTAACAACAATATTTTTGACAACGATATTTTTTTCTCAATATTTTTGTACTTACCATTATGTAGATAGGACTTCGATATACTTGACATCGATATTTTTGTGTCGATATTTTTGTACCTCGATATTCTGACTGTCGATATTCTGTCAGTGATCCATGGTCTATGTAGAGGTAAATGCATATGCACAAATAGGCACAAAACGGAATGGTACTGATCTCTCTATCGCAATTAATATCCTAACTCTTACTCTGCCTTAAAGCAAGTGAACTTCCATTACTCTGCTGACAGCAATTTTACCTCTAATGCTCTCTCCTGTCACTTGGACAGGAAACTACACAATAAAAGTACTACCCACATTTTAAATCTGCCTTTCCAAATTCCACAATATAAAGGTTAACTGACAACCATGAATGTTAGAACATGTCTAACATTTTTCTTTCCTCGCTTTTTAACTCCTTCCACCTGTCTTCCCTTCAGTGTCTGCTGGAGTAGAGACAGATACATTCTTTTACATTTGTGGAATAGGTCAATAGGCTCTGCAGAGACTCGAGAACATAGAAAATGAAGCTTTAGATCAAGGATGGGGCACCCTGTTAGTTAAAGCCCTTTTGGTGATTTTCTTTCCTCGTTTCTTCTTAATTCTGAATATTAAATGCTAAAATTGGTCACAGAATTTTAAGCAAATGCCACATTTGATAGTCTGCCTTTCAGACTATTTTCTCTCTTTGAGAAAGATTTCAGTATTAAATCAGTAGTGTCTATGACCCTTAGGGGCTGATTACGATGGCGGGCGGAGGCACATCCGCTGTGCTGGCGGTGGCGGAAAATGCCCTTTTCTGCACTCCATCGGCGGTCTTTGCGTCCGCCGTATTATGATGGGTATAGATAGCCCATTTCCCGTCCGCTGTGGTGTTCCGGGTTCCGCCAAAAATCTCCGTCCGCACCGGTAGCGGACGGAGCCAAAAGAGAGTTACCGCCTTGCGGAATGTGGTCACGACCGCCGGTCAAATCACGATGCCTCAAACAGCCCACCACACCGCTGCGGAGAATCCGGCCATTCAAGGATGGCGGTTGCAACACTGCGGATAGCTCCATGTGTTCCGGACCGCTGGGGAAACGGCGGTCTTTGGCCTTTCCGCAGCAAATCCGATCGCCGCGGACGGATTTTCAGCTTATCCGGCGCTGAATCCTGGAATTCGACCGCCGCGGTAGGGAGTTTCTGGCGGTGCATCCTAATCTGGCCGGCGGTTTTGCCATCGTACCTGCGGGCGGAAGTTTCCCGGTAGCACGGCGGTCGGAATGCTTTTCCGCCCGCCATCGTAATGAGCCCCTTAGTTCGTTAACAGGGTAAATTGCTCGTAAAGTTTTCTATCTATTTAATGTGGCTGCTCTCCATGGGGATGGAAACTGGGGAGAACACAGATCGCTTCCAATTATGTATTAGCAATAAATGAGCTCTCCCTATCTGCCATAATGTTTTATCCTTCTTGAAGTGAGAAATATTGTCTGGCCCTTTCAAAAACTTAATGGCACAGATACAATTATTTGTATAATTAAGCAAGGAAAGAAAATGAAAAGAAGGAAATTTGTAATGTATGCTACAAAGCACTCTAGATTTTGTGCACAAAGAATTTTAGCAAGGCTAAGTCATTAAGTAGATATTAGGAACAGTTCAAGAACTCAAATCTTCCACCTCCCAAGTTAAACTGCTCATTTCGGGAGGAGCCTGATTTCATGGTTAACTCTTTATTACAGCCTTATAGCCCACTGCCGAGGGCTATACCGGCTGTTAAAGGCCCTGATCCCGAGTTATAGGCCCGAGCCGCAGGCGAGGGCCTATATCGAGGGAGAGGGCCTTTAACAACCGGTATAGCCTGAGGCAGAAGGGCTATAAGGCTATTAGAACATTCCACCAACTAAGGGTAGAATGTTATAAATTAAAAATGGAGAAACAAAAAGACAAACATTTGGAATGTTGGAGCGCTGGGCTTATACCAGCCATTATAAGCCCAGAGCAACTCCATTGTCTTCAATGGAGCTCCCAACATTCCAATGTTCTAATTTGGTTTAGAATACTTGCCGTTTTATGGTATATTTGTGTCACTTTTCTATATAGAAAAAGACAGAACATTCAATATTTATCTGTCGTCACTATAAACTCCCCCTTTGACCCTCTCTTTATAAACATTTTAAAATTATCATAAGAAAAATATCTATTTTTATATCATCTACCATCCACCAGCCAATGACACTTTCTTTCCTGAACAGTGCAATGAGATAAATAATACTCTCTTCAGTACCCGACTATTCTGATAACACCCATTTTGGTGATGGCAATAGATATTGAAATATTAATAGAACACAATCTCATTCAAACTAAAATAAATGTACATGTTGTATGAACTCAAGCACCTTGTATCAGGCCCAAACCACACCAGAGACAATACTCTGGACCTCATTATCAAATTACCACCCTCCTTATTCTTGAAGATCCAATCAAACTGATTGGTTAGATCAGTATGCTCATACCATTCTACTCTTCTACAATAGGCATCAGTAATGATTGTCAACCTCCAACAATAAAATAAATATGCAGCAACATTCTCAGCCACCCCTTACTCCACTCATGAGTGCACAAATTAGCACAACTAGATGACCTCAAACACTATAGAGCAGATGCTGCCCTCTCAAAAACCATCAAGGAGAAATTCTCCTCTTCTGTGCACAGCAGCGACCTTAACCTAGGTAAAAAGACAGTTGAAAACGTCTTATGTCTTATAGGCATTTTATTTTCAGAGAAGATTCCACAAGGATCTAGTTCAGTTCTCAGAAGTGAGTTACTTCGAAAAACAACTCAACAAGGCAACAAATCGCCCATTAGCAGTCTTTCAAACTGTTAAACACCACACTCTTTTAACACAAAGACCAAACATTCCAAGCTCAGCTGTGACTGTCATACGCATTGCTGTAAGAAATTGGATTATTGATTGAAGGGAGTGAGAACCCACTTCGAATAATAATCACAATCCTTGTCAGTGTGAACCACAAAAGTCACTAAATAAACCTGAGCTTAACCCTCTGGTAGCTTGGCACAAAAGCTGTCAGGCTTAACTTTGAGGCAATGTGTAAAATATTTATGCAGCACGCAAACGGTAATAAAGTGAAAACACAACACAAGAAAATCCCAAGCCTGTTTGAAACAATAGATTGAACTTTAATAAATAAAATCACATCAAAATGACACAAATACAATCAGTAGAACTGGAGCTGTGTGTTTTTCAAGTTTTAGGTAATCAAATAGCGCCAAAAGGTGCAAAGCACCAATTGTGGGTACCTGGTTGCGCCGGACTGAGACAAAGTCACAAGTTCAGGCTGACCACGATGGAGTGCATATACAGGACCAGCTTCGTCCCACTGGAAGTTTTACCTTCTGACTTTGATGCAAAGACAGTGCAGGGCTCTGCGTCATCCTGCGTTGTGCTGGAATGGATACAGTGAGGCTTTCAATCGGGAGCTGCACTGCTTTTTGGGGCTCTGTGTCAGATCCAGTGAAGTTGTCGATGAGGAACTGAGCAGTGCTGCGATGGATGCCCTTACGTTGCTCTCCGTCAGATCCGATGAAACCTTCAGTTTAGCAGGGAGAAGTACACTCTGGGCCTGATTCACAGAACTAACTTACGTCAAAATCCTAAACTTACAACAATTTTGGTATTCACAGAATGAACTTACACATTTGGTATTCACAGAATGAACTTACACATTTGGGTATTCACAGAATGAACTTACACATTTGGGTATTCACAGAATGAACTTACAACAATTTTGGTATTCACAGAATGAACTTACACATTTGGGTATTCACAGAATGAATTTACAACAATTTTGGTATTCACAGAATGAACTTACAACAATTTTGGTATTCACAGAATTAACTTACTCATTTTGGTATTCACAGAAGGCCCTTACTCATCAATGAGTAAGTGCCTTCTGTGAATACCAAAATGTGTAAGTTACACAAAATGTGTAAGTTACACAAAATGTGTAAGTGTCTTCTGTGAATACCAAAATGAGTAAGTTTATTCTGTGAATACCAAAATGAGTAAGTTCATTCTGTGAATACCAAAATGGTAGTAAGTTTAGGATTTTGTCGTAAGTTAGTTCTGTGAATCGGGCCCTCTGACTCCAGCCAAGGTTTCAGAACCTTGAGGACAGCACTTGGGGCTCAGGACTCACTCCCACAGAGGTTAGCAGAGGCGACCAGGTCAGGTCCAACTGGGTCTGGTCAGCTTGGAAACAGGAAAGGCTTCTGGAAGCTTGTTGGGTCCCTGTAGCTCACACAGGTGGTCAACCAACTGACCCTTGGAGTCACGTTTGGGGTATTGTGTTCATGGCAAGTAGATCCAGTCTTCCTTCTCTAGACAGTAGAGCAGTCCTTTTTCTGACTCTTCTCAGGTCCAGTAGTGTTCTGATTTCAGGTTCCGGGGTAGCCTCTTTTATGCCCAGTGCCAGCCTTTGTCTAACACTAAGCTGGTTCTGGTCAGATCTTCCTTTTCTCTTGGGTTTGGCTCCAGTCTGTCTAGTGAAACAAAAGGCAGGCAGGCCCAGTGTGAGCTGTATTTGCCATTAACAGAGTAGGCATCTTCTGAAGTCAGGTAGGAGCTGGGTACAGCCCTTAAGCTTCTCTTTGAAGTTCAGGAAGGGATTAGGTACAACCCACCAGGCCATTTCAGGAGAAAAATACCCTTCCCTACACCCAAGGCCCCTTTTGTTCACTGACTGGGAGGAATACACATCACAACACAGGAGAGCCATTAACAGAAATAACGACAACAAGAGAATTCCCTTGAGGTTGGGGGTCTAGTGTATGTCTGGAAAATCCCTGTCCCACCCTCTTCCTTGCAATGTGGTTGGAGTTATTCCCAATTCACTGTTGGCCACATCCAGGGAATGCTTACAAGTATGCCTTACTCAAGAGTTCTTCTTTGACTCTTAGGAATTAGTCAAAAGTGTCTATAGAGCCACAACACCTTCAGCAGCAAGCCTCCCCAGGGCTTAACAGGCCTGATACAAGCCTTACCTGTTCCAGCAGCATAGAAGTGTTCAGTGTTTCAGCAGGTGCCCCGACCACAGGCACTTGTAAGTTCTAGTCCCATTCGGAGAAGTTGGGCTACTTGCAATACACGTGGCAGCACCTGGCAGGCACAGGCTCTCTCTCGAGCAGTGCTGTTGGCCTCTACAGTCGGCCTCTACAGTGATCGGAGATGCTCCTAGCTTCTGTAGGCATGGTAAGTCAGTTTTCCCCACACCGGGGGGGGGAGGTTGATCTTCAAGCTCCTGATCCCAGCGATGGCGCAAAGCCCTCCTCAGCCCCCTCCAAAGTCCTCAGGATCAGTCTGGGGCAGATCCTGATACACAGGCTCGACCCACAGCTTCTATTATCCAGAGCAATGTCCCAAACATATGGCAAAACTCACTACTGGCAGCCCTTCTGGCATACAGGGTTGCTGTGTTACTTGCTTGCAAGACACAGACTCCTCCAATGCCATCACCAACACTACAGCAGCCCCTCCTGGAACATGGGGTTACCGCTAAGGATTACGTGAGTGGCGCTTTTTTGACACAATCACTTCAACAGTGGCCCCCTCTAGCATATGGGGTCACTGCAATGAGGCGGTATCGGTTTGGTGCTCCCCGCATGGCACACGATGCACAGCTCAGTCTACGGCAGCTCTCTCCTGGCATATGGGGGTCACAGAATCATTCATGCACATAGGCAATGAACTGATCAGGGTACAGTCGTCTCTTCACACCTCACACAGGGAGTCCTCTTGGTAGGGTTCCCCACTGGACCTTGCTCCCTCCAACACGCTCCTCTTCCTCACAGGGGACACTGGTCTTGGCAAACAGTCAGGCACTGGTGCTCCAGGCTACAGGGCAGGTGGTCTTGCTTTCTCTGGGTGATGTCTCCTCCCCAGCAAGGAGAGAAGCAGGCCTGAGCCCCCAGTCCTGGTCACAAGCAGAATTCTTGCAGAGCTTACACCTTCTCACACAGCTCCCCTAGCTGCTTGGCACATGTCAAATGTTTGGGTCTCAACCGCCTCTTGTTATAGTCTATTTCAAGACACCAAATGCAAATAAGGGCCTGAGTCTTTAAAGTTTTACGTTGGGGATCTACTTCTTTTGAAGTGTACACTTTCCTCTTTTCATTCCCCTTGAAAGGTTGTCTGTCACAGCAGGAGAGACTCCGAAGCTGATAGTCCAACTCTTTATGATTCCCTTATCAGCCCCATTTCTTTCCTGGGATGTGTCTAGGCCTCTTTCTTGTGATCTGTCACTGAATCAAAGAGCACCCTTTTGAAGTGTACAGGGGGGTCTCTCTCTCTCCCTTGCTACGGTGTGTCCCACCCAGCTCACAAGAATGCAGTAATATATAAATCTGTCTGAGGGATACCTCTACTCCTCATGTCTTCACCAGGCAGGCCTGGGCTGCCCAAAATGGAACCCAGGGTCCTCCATGTAATGTACCATTGCACTCTATGTACATGCACAGTGCACATACTGTCCTGCGCTGTTACCTCCATGTATTGTGCCACCACAGACACGCATACATTCACCACACACATTCAATCTGCGTGCACGGTTCAGTTCTGTAGCTTTTGTATATTGTGTCTCTTGCAGGCACACATACAGCCAGCATACACATTCACTCCATGCACACTGCACAACACTTCATCCTTCATGCATTGTACTTCGCACATGCATACATTCACTCAGCACATGCTTTCACTGCGTATGCACTGCATAGCATGACATCTCTCATGTAATGTATTCCTTGCAGGCATACATACACTAAGAGGGTCATTACGATGGCGGGCGGATCGCCACCGCCCGTATGGCGGTGGCGATCCGCCTGCCATTTCTGTCCGCCCGCCTAACATTTCCCCCCCGCCATATTACGATGGCGGTGGGGACCCAGGCTGACGGAAAGACCGTCTGCCGCTTTTACGCCGGTCGAGGGCGGAAAGGGGCTCTAACATGGTGGCGGTGTCTGCTAGACACCGCCATCCATATTAGGATGGTGGCGGAAAGCAGCCTTTCCATGGCGGTGTTGCCGCCATGGAAAGGCATGTGGTCTTTGCTTCTGGGGGCCCGTTGCGGGCCCCAAGGGTTTTGGGGAGGTGGGGGGTGCACATGTACCCCCCCTACATTTGAATGCACAAGGTGGCAGGCACCGCGCGGTGCCTGTCACGTTGTGCATTCAAATGCACAACATGCTTTTTTCGCATTGCGGCGGGTGCTGCTGACAGCACCACCCGCCGCAATGTGAACAATACGAGATGCCACCGTGGTGGTGGCATCCTAATACACATGGCGGGACCGCCGCACCTCTTGCGGGCGGTCCCGTTTGCCGTTGCATAATGACCCTCTAAGTACATGCATTAACCACACATGTACTGCACAGTACTGCTCTATCCCTGTACTGTACCCTTGCCAGGCACACACCCATCCAGTGCAGAGTCACCACTCCTGCGCTGCGCAGAACTCTACATCTAACTGATTTAGGCCAAGGGTGAGTTAAGCAAACAGCAATGGTACTTTAAAAAGGTGAGTGAGCCTGTAGCCCTCATGTTCACTCCAACTGATAACTGCACGGTATGCTGCCATCACTACGCTTGTGCTGCTTAACTCCTGGTGAAGGCACTAACCTTCCATCACAATGAGGGTAGCATTATAGGCACATCTCCTGGTCTAACAAGACCACAATTTGTAAAACAGGAATATGTCATGGCGCACACACATGATCCGTGTTTACCTATGACAACAAAAATCAGTATTAGGGATCCAAACAACAGTACAGTTGGGCACTCAGGCGAGAGGTACATGTCTTTTACCATACAGAGGACTTTTCCATCATAACAGGCACATTTGACTTATGCAGGAAAATGCCAACTCTAACTGCGGCAATATCAAAATAGTAATTTAAAGTCCGACTTCATCACTAAACAGGATTTTAAATTACAATTAAAATGAGGGAGAAAGATATTTTCCTAGCTGTTCTCAAAATGAATCTAGCACTTAATAAATGTAATAAGGTAAACCAGTGTTATTCTATGGGATGCTAGCCTTGCCACAGTGAACGACGACTTTGGAAGTGTTCACTGTCAGGCCATGTAAAACCTTTTTAAATGCCAGGTACCCTGCCCTACGAGCTGTTATGGTCTACCTTAGGGGTGACTTATAAGTGTTAAAAAGGGAGATTTAGGCCCGGCAAAAGGTTTATTTTGGCAGGTCGAAATGGCAGCTTTAACACTGTACACACAGGCTGCAGTGGCAGGCCTGAGACACATTTTAAAGTGTTACTTTAGTGGGTGGCACAATGAGTGCGGCATCCTACTAGCAGCATTTAATTTACAAGTCTTGGCTACATGTAGTACCATGTACCAGGAACTAAGGGCATCACTACGATGGCGGGCGGACAAAGTCCGCCCGCCACCGCACGGCAAACGGGACCACCCGCAAGAGGTGCGGTGGTCCCGCCATGTGTATTAGGATGCCACCGCCACGGTGGCGGTGGCATCCCGCATCATTTACATTGCGGCGGGCGGTGCTGTGAGCAGCACCCGCCGCAATGTAAATAAAGCATGTTGTGCATTGGCATGCACAACGTGACAGGCACCGCGCGGTGCCTGCCACCCTGTGCATGCCAATGTAGGGGGGTACCATAGGTACCCCCCAAGTGCACCCCCACCCTCCTCTCCCCCGGGGCCCGCAACGGCCCCCATTGTAAAAGACTGTATGCCTTTCCATGGCGGCAAAAGGCACATCTCCGCATGCATCATAATATGGATGGCAGTGTCTTGCAGACACCGCCACCATGTTATGCCTCTTTTCCGCCCGGTCGACGAGTCGACCGCCGGAAAAGCAGCGGACGGTCTTTCCGTCCGCCGGGGTCCCCCCGCCATCGTAATATGGCGGGGGGAAAGGGAATGCGGGCGGTGTAAAATAGCGGGCGGATCGCCACCGCCATACGGGCGGTGGCGATCCGCCCGCTATCATAATGACCCCCTAAGTAAATTAAATGTATTGATCAGGTGTTAACCAATTTTACCATGCTTGGAAAGGAGAGCACAAACACTCTACCACTGGTTAACAGGAGTAAGATGTGCAGAGTCCTATTGCCAACAAAAAAGGGTAAATCAAAAAGAGGGTGATGAATGCAAAACTCTGGGGTATTACCATGCAAAAGATGGCCATTTCCAACAATTGCCTTGCCAATCTCTATTCAAAGAAGGTAAAACAGTACATAAAGAACTCAAAAATATTATTCATTTTTTAACTCCTGTAATCATACAGTAAATGAATATCCCAAAATTGTCCTCCTTAAACCAATGTACACCATGTGCCTGATTTAGAGTGCAGAATATGGTATTTACTGCGTCAGTGCAATGGAATTCCCATACTCCGCCTTTAGAGAGGTGTGCTGACCCAGCAGATATCTCTAGCCATTGGCAGGAACCGCATATTGCTTGATCACACTGTTGAATGTTTTGTAAGCAAGCTTCTCATTTGCCATCTGAGCATGCCATTATTGGGAGCTACTTCTATATTGAGATTAAAGACTAGGATGCCTGGGCAGGCGAGACGGGGGTGATTCGTAAGTGCATATTATGGTTTGTGTAGTGTGCTCTTAGCACCTTTTATGTTTACAGATTTATTCCTTCCCAATCTAGAGTCGTGACTCAGACGGAAGTATCATGATCATGTTTTGCTCCTGCACATATGAAACGAGCATTGGCATAGCCAATAGATCTCGCTTTTGGTATGTTGTAAGTGTGTAGTTAGGTAGCATCTATTTTTATGTGTAGTAATATAAAGTGTTGCATGGCTGAATATTTGTAAGGTTAAAATTCGATACCTATTGGCGTATTTGTTATAGGAAATAGACGTAAATCAAAAAGTTTGTATGTGTAGGCGTACAGTTGTAAATGCAACCTACTGGTTTTGTAATAGCATTTTAGCGAGGATGGGAAGGGGAGAGTTCTGTGACGTAGAAGAGATAACAACAGTGAGAAAATAGTAAACACATGTTGCTGCCACTTATCAAAGGAGCCTCCTGGGGCCTGTTTTTTTGCGTGTGTTTATGTACAATGCGTGTGAAAGAAATACTTTTATACTGCATGTGACCTGTTGTGCGTATTACTTTAAAAAAACGATCGCAAAACAAAAAGGAAGGGCGGAGCAAGTGCCATGCTATATGAAGCGCTGTGCTATTTTAAAGAAAACTTAGGTGTTATAAGTTGTGGCGGCAAAAATAGGGAAACACAGAAGAGAGGAGTGGGGGCTATCGAAGGGGCGAGACAGCAAAGCGAACGCCCTCCTGGGACCGGTTTTGTGTGTTATTTGAAAAAATATGATGCAAAACAAAACCGAGGGCGAGGAAGCGCGATGCTATATCAAGCACTGTACTATCAGAAAGAAGACTGATGTGTTTTGAGTTGTGGCGGCGAAAATATTAAAACATATAAAAACAATACTTATATCCGTTATGTCACCTGTTCTGCGTGTTTTTTTTAGTATTTTTTACTAAGACTCCGTACATTCCCCCTCCGTATAAATGCAGCCCCTGCAGTATATTGTATAATGTAGAGAAATTTTAGGTATTTTGACTCGTGGTGGCGAAAATAGTAAAACACGGAAAACAGGAGCGGGGGCGAGCAAAGGAGCGAGATAGCAAAGCGAACGCCCCATGGGACCTGTGTTGCGTGTTTTTGGAAAAAAGAGGATGCAAAAGAAAACCGAGGGCGAGCAAGCGCGATGCTATTAAAGCGCTGTACTATCTTAAAGAAGACTTATGTGTTTTCTCTTGTAGCGGCGAAAATACTAAAATATGCAACAGAGGAGCAGGGGCGAACCAATGAGCGAGACAGAGAGCGAGCGCGATGCTATTAAAGCGCTGTACTATCTTAAAGAAAACTTATGTGTTTTGCCTTGTAGCTGCGAAAATAGTAAACCATGCAAGAGCATGCAAGAGAGGAGCGAGGGCGAGCGAACGAGCGCGATAGCAAAGCGAACGCGCTAGACTCGTGCAGGAAGCAAAAAGGGCCGGTGAAAATACTAAAACACGCGGGGGCGAGCGAGCGACCGAGCGCGTCAGCAAAGCGAAACCACTAATTCTAAACACATGCTGCTGCTGCGCGTAACCGCAAGCAATATGCCATGGGCGGGTACATTTGTTAAGGAAGGTGGGACATGCGCCCGCCTTGGACTAATCGCATGCTGCCTTTGTAAAGAAGACGCACGCAAACGCCAATAGCAGTTAAGCACACGCGTGTGCGGAGCGTGTGCGAGTGTCTGGTGCCATTTTCGAAAGCCCTTACATAAAGTCTCGCAGAGCAGCGCATGCTCGACCTAAAAAGCATCCCTTTGTCATACGTGACCATTCTGCTACTGAATTGTTGCCATGGCAGTTTAGTTCAGGTGGTGGAGGGTTACACATTTCAAGGACTCTGGTGGCTCACAGAAGAGATGTTCAGCTATTCCAAGATTCCGAAGTCCCTGCTAGCTGCTCCAGGGCAGGCTTTTGCTTTGCATTCTGGAACTTGTAGTTTGGTGTATCCCATTGTAAAACCAGGAGGATAACTCCAAGAACACAAATAAAAGTCTGCCCTGGAGCATATTGGATCTGGCCAGTTATGTGTGTACATATTTGTTGAAAGCAACAGGTTGTAAGAAAAGTTCAGTACCTAAGAAGCCTGTTTTTAAAAATAGTGTCACTCAAAAATAAAGAGGGGTATACCCGTCAATCTAAAGTAATCAAAATGCGGCTTTTTCACACATGCTTTCCCTCAAACAAATCCATCTGCTTCGTTGGTTGTTAATGTGAAATTGAGGATAGCCTCTGGGTGACCGAGTAAAGACCCCTTTGAACAGATGTTACATGTTGCAGTGTAGTGAACGATATGTTTGCAAATTGGCAAAGCTGAAAATAGAAATCCTTCTGTGGCCCAGATATCAGAGCGGCTCCCTTTGAAGTGCAATGTTGTGAGGCATGGATCGGGTGGTATGAGAGTGTCTGCCGCTTGATTGCCCTTTAATTCGGTTCCATAATGTACAGAGCGGCACAGTCAGTACACTTATTTACCCACAGCATTGTGACAACGACGGCTTGCGTCTATGAAGCGCTGCGTAGTAACAATGAAGACCGTGCAATCTAAGAGAAATGGAGCACTTTTCATTCGGCAACCAGTCAGTGAGTGTAGTTGAAGGACTGTGCTTTCATCTTTCATCTCAGTAACCAAGGGCAACCTTTGATAACACCAAGCCCTGTGCCTCAACGCGTGTGCCCCATCAGATTCAGCTTACATGTGTGCCATGACTGAACAAGCACACACTATTACACTATATCAGCAATTACTATAAAAGCTTGGCAATGCACTCTGTATATTTTATCTCCTGTCAAAAAAACCTTACTTACTACATAGAATTATTTTATTCTGAACAGTCTACAAACAAGCGGTGACAAAATCAATAGTTCTCAATTATACGTGAAAGTGGTTGTTCAATAAATGTGTGTGGGGGGTCGGAGGGTTAGTGGGCACATTTGAGAATGAGATAATAGTTGAAAGAGACAATGGCAGGGTGAAAGAGGGGATGAATTAGGACTGAGCGCCTTTATGGATGGATGGGTGCGAAGAAGTACAAATAAGAGAGTGAGTGCACCGAGAGATGGCTGCAAGAATGGATTATTTTGTGGATGAATGAATGGGTAAACAGGTGTAGGTATTAATGAATGAGTGTGTGCATCAATGGATGAATATTTAAGAGATGAGTGACAGAACTGATGTTTGCCACAATGGGACTATTTACATAGACTGAGGGCATGGTTTTCTATCCACAGAGAAAGGTGCACATGGTTTGTGTCCCTGAACCCATGAAATATTGTTTCAATCAGCCACCCACAGACTAACTGCCATGCAAATGGTAGTGTGATGGAGTGAGGTTTGTAAATATATCTTCATGAAATCAAGTAACTCTATAATTGTATTAACTGCATGAACTAATCAACTCCGGATACACGCATTTACACAGGGGGCAAACGCAATTTACATAATACACTAAATCATGTTGGCATGAGTACGTATTAACTGTTTGCGCTTTGAAAAACGGTACTAATGCATGTTTATGCTGTGTTGTACATTGCACATTTTGCATGTTGTGCACGAATAATAAGAAGTTTGCTTTAAACTAATAGCTTTCGCTAGGATTTATTAAACACAGGGCATTAGTATGGTAGGAGGTAAACATAATGGGTTTTATTTCACAAATTAATATTCTTTTGTGTTTGTTTATTTTAGTACGGGATTGGGCCTGCATGAAAATGGCCTCTCGTTCAAGCCCGCATGCGTTGGCCTGGTCGGTCTGGAGTGCGCATGTGCCGGGAGGGGTTGCCTGCTCGCAGACTGCTGAGTGTACCCGATGATGCAATTCGTGTGAAGGCCATGTTGACCTGTGTCTTATTGTTTATGTGCCAAGATGCGACAGCGACTGTGGGAACAGCCAACACTACGTGCAATACGAATGTGAAAGCGGATATCATAATGAACATTGTAGCTAATTGTATAACTATGAATTTTAGTAATATACGCATGCAATGGTCTTAAATCCTTCCTTTGTTAGAACCGGTATAGGATGGATTTGTGGGGAGAATTGGATGAGGCGACCCTAGTATGATTTACGACAACCAATCACAGTCCGAGTTTCTACCGATACTGCAACATTGTAAGATAGTGTATTAGGCAGAAAGGTATAACTGATGTCCCAATTGGGGGTGTGGCAGTTCGGTTCGGACCAGAGCAGATCAGATCAGATCGAGGTTCAGAAGGAGCAGAGATCAGAACGAACGAAAACAGAGAAAGGAGAGGGGAGAAAGAGAATGCAGACGAGAACGCAGACGAGAACCTAGAGAGAAGATCCAAGACAGAAAGAGCAGCCCTGCACAGATTTCAAAGAACCTTTAGGTACGAGAATGTTGCGGGAGTGCTGGGGAGGAGACTGCGACCGAGGAGGTAGATTAAGTGGGAGATAAATTCTAGTTGTTAGTATAGCAAATTCTGTTGCATCTGTCCTATTTAACTTTGTCCTCCGAGCCTATCTCTGGGGACCTCTTGCCACAACCTCGGCCAAGGAAGTGGTTTTCCTGTTTCTCTGGTGGGTATTGCCCTCCTTGATTGCTTAAAATTACAAATATATTTTCTGCAAGTATTTACGTGGTACCTTCTTTCCCCCATTCCTTTGCATGCTTTGATATCGATGCAAATGATTCATTTTGATTACATTGCTTGATAATTTGTTCTCTTATATGCAATCTTGTATGTGCACTGACAATTTAATCGCGAGCATTATTAAGATAAAATCATTAACTGAAGAAATGACTTTGTGGTTATTTAGTTAAATGCTAAACTGTTTAGTTAATCATAGTCACCATCAACTCTTCAACTAATGGTCCATCGACCAGAAGAAGAAGAAGTTGAATTACTAATAGTTAGAAATAAATACAAATGTTATTAATATGAAGTATAGTATTTAATAAAACTGACAAATTAAACCCCCCCAAATCCAGCGCCAGTCCTCAGGGATCATTTATGGGTAATGTGTGATGGGCCCCGTTGTTTGATAAAACATTTATGCATGACGAGATTTTCTTTGGTCCCTGGTTCAGGAATTTAGGGGTTGTGCTGGATCAGTTTTTCTGGTAGCAGAATGATGGTTATTATTGATTAGTTTGGTGATTTATTGATTATTGATTAAATGTTTAACAGTCTATGTAAAGTGGGTTATTATTGTGTTTTATGCAGTCTTTGGAACACAGGTACAGAAAGGTATCTGGGAAGCCGGCAAAATAGAAGTTAGCCTGAAATAAGGCAGAACAAAAAGTGTGAGAAATGAAATCACACGGGAATAAGTGCATTGTCTGTTTAAATTTGTGATACTATTTAGTATATAGGTGAGGATAAAAATGATATAGCGAAGGGTCCACCTGTGAAAATTTGGCCTTATCCCTGGAAGAGTAGCGAGACCTCCTTTTAATAAAAGGTCCTCTTGTGAAATTTTGGCCTTATCCCTAAAGAAGTAACAGGTCCTCTCTTAGCTTAAGTGAAGGGAAGGATACCGGAATTGTTATACTTGCCCGTATGGTAGGAAAATTCTTGAGTGTGAAAAACTATCTCTTTATTTAGTAAACAGACAGTGTGGTATTGTTTTATGTTGTGACTAATAAGTTATTGTAAAGAAAACGAACTTAGAAAAGTGCCGATAATTTTTGTAAAGGAAAAGTCAGCAGCAGGAGGAGAGGCTGACGTCACAGAATTGGTCAGTCTGCAAAAAACAGAGTGAGCTCAGATTGGTTGGTTGGTGTGAGCCGCGCTGGCATTGGACAAGATAGCGGAGACGTAGAAAGCTCCGATTGGAGGAGATAGAGTGTGCCGTGCTGACATTGGTCAGGCGTTTAGGGAAGCAAAGGAGTTTGATTGGTGAATTATAAGTGGATCGTGTTGATAAAGATTTGCATTAAGTGAAATTGTTGACAAGCAACGAAAATGTATTTTGAACAACCGAAACAGGAAAAATTGACTTTGTTTGGAAAAATTAAAAGATTCTTTAAAAAGGACAAACCAGTAATAACGAGAGGAGTTCCTATCCCTCCACCAAAGACACCAGCGTCTTATATGAAGTTAAAATATGGTTATCACACATGTATTTGGTTAGAAAACTGGGTAGGATATACGAAGAATGATGGTATACTAGCTTTCCCAGAGCATGGTTCTTTTAGTTTGGCGGTATTATGTAATTTGAGAGAAAAGATGATGATGTTAGACCCAAGACCTAGACCTACACAGTTTGAAGCATTGGTGGAGTGGGAAGATGAAATGTACGAAAGAGAAAGACACAGAGGTGGTAGAGTACATAGATTTATGTTTGGAAGATTTCATGATGAAAGACATGAGGACAGAATGAAAAGATGGAGGAATGGAGAGATTATTGAAGGATTATATCCAGTTTTAATGGTAGGAGAGACTGAAGGAACCAAATGCAAGGAGAAAAATAGACATTTAGAGCAATTTGGTTATGGGTACAACCCGAATGAATCTGATGATGAGCTGCTGGATGATATATTAGTTAAACGACCACCACCGTATCAGGAGAATTCAGCGATGGTGACACCAAATGCACCGTCAATGGAAACCCCAATGACACCTCAAATGACACCTGTTCCAATTGAAAGCGAAGCAGAGCAGGAGGGAGAAGTAGAATTTGCCATACAAACTAAAGAATTAGTTGAAAAATTAAATCAGATGAATATGAAAATAGATGCAATAACTGTGCCAGTGACTATAGGTCCAGCAATACCTGTATTTGAAAATAGACTTATCCATGAACCTTCTTTAACTGTTCCATTAAATTCCGCTATAACATCAGCTAATAGTAGAATTAATGCTGTAAGTGTCCCAAGTGAACAGCCAACTATAGCTACTAGATCTACACCTCCGACTAATTTAACAATTATTGAAACGCCTAGGGAAATAATGCAGTTACAGCCCAAAAGGATAGAATTGGATGAGATTCCCAGAAGCGAAGTTCCAATAGGTCCAACTACTGAAGAATTAGATGATTGGGTGAAAGGGTTACAAAGGAGAAAAACACAGCCGCAACCTATAGATGTATGTAAGTTGAAGGTAGATCTGGAAGAAATGATTATTGGGACCATAAGTCCAGACAGGCTAAAAAAGTATCAGGATGATGAATTAATGTATCTATGTAAGAGTATTACTTGGAAAGCGAAGAATTTACATGAGAGGTTAGTGGAAGCTGCAGAAGAGTTGGGAATGGACATAGGTAGATCAAAGGTGTTACAAAAGACATATAGAGTGGATTTTACTGAAAAGGATATAGAAAATATGAATACGTCTGGTAGACGATTGCAGATAAAAGAGTTAATGGTTGTTTTGAGAAAATGGGGAGACGTAGAAAGATGGAAGGGTAGATGGATGAGGAAGAAAGAAGAATTGGCTGCTAAAGAAATACATTTGCGTCCAGTAAGAGAAGTAGAAAATGTAGCTCTGTAATGTCCCATGAGAGAAGTTCCAGGAGGAGGGTATGTGCATGTTCCGTGAACTAGACAGGATATATTGTCTTTCACCAATGAGTTTCCTAGATTGAGAGAAAAGCCTGTGGAATGGTACAAACAAGTTGAGAGATTTGTGAAAGTATCGAAAGTATTGTTGAAGGATTTAGATGGATTATTTGAAATTGTTGTCCCTGCAGACCTATAGACTGAATGTAAGATTACATTTGATTGGCCAAAGGATGAATATCCTAGAGATGCCAAAACTAGTGCACCTTCAGATGAGGTAATGAAAAAGTATCATCAAGTGATTACTTTCTTGAAAAGCAAAATTTCCCCTAAGGAAACTGATTGGGTAAAAATTGATAGAACAACTCAAGAACCGAATGAATCTGTTCACGCTATATAATATATAATATAGATAAAGATATGGGTCATTTTGTGTATAGGTTTGTGTATGGATTAAAACCTGAGATTAGCCAGATGATACAGCAGCATATGTTGTGTTGGCAAGCCAAAACGATAGACGAAATCTTGAGGTATGCGAAGTATTGTAGTGACGATATTGAGTCTTGTCATCGTAAGTTAAAAGAAAAGGTGATGTGGGCACAAGTAAAAGCAGCAGAGCAGCAAGAAAATCAGTTGAATTCTCAGGGTATAAACCAAATGTGAGGAGTTAGTCAGAATGCTCAGAAACCAAGTGGAGGTAGAGGTAGAGGACAAATGAGCAGAGAAGAGGCGAAAAAGAAATTTCCATGTCACGGGTGCGGAAAGTATGGACACTGGAAGAATGAGTGTAGAGCAATGCAGGGGACTAATGGAGGAAATCAAATTTTAACCCCACAGGTGCAGAGTGAGATAGTTGTGCAACAGACACCGCAGCAACAGGTAGTTACTACTCAATATCAGGTCCCGCAACCACCGTTACCACATAGTGTAAATGCTCAAAGATACAGTGCGGATACAGGGTTTCACGGAGGAGACCAGGTTGGTAAAAATACTAACACAAATGTGATTCCCCAATTTTGGATGCAATGTGATGGAAGTGATGTTGAATCGAATCAATGACGGTGCCTGAGGGGGGAGGAAGAGTGTGTGCCTTTCTTGTGGACACTGGTGCTACCCGTTCTACTGTGAGAGCAGCAGAAATTCCAAACCTACCCCTCTCGGGAGAAACTATCCAGGTAGTAGGAGTCTCAAATAAACAGATAAATACTCCAGTTACTAAACCAATTGAAGTACATATTGGTCCCTTCAAAGACATGCATCGGTTTGTAGTGTGTGACTCGAGTCCAGTGAATTTGTTAGGAAGGGATTTGTTGTGCAAAATGAATTGCACAATTTATTGTACACCGGATGGTATTGCATTTCAGACACCTGATGAGGATGTTGCGTTTAAAATGGTGTTAGCAAAGCAAGGAACCGAACTGAAATAATTATTTTCACTTCTTACAGACAAAAGTGTGCCTGAAGAATTGATGAAGGTAGTGAATTCCGAGGTATGGGATTTCACAGGACAGGAAATTGGACTGATGAAGAAAGTGGATCCGATTAAAATTACAGTGAAAGATGGTATTGATTATCCAAATACACCACAATATAAAAATGAAGCCAGAAGTCATAGCAGGAATAACTCCTGTGATTGATCTAATGATTGAACAAGGAATTTTAAAAGAAATAATGAGTAGTCCTTGTAATTCACCTATTATGGGATTGAAAAAGCCAAATGGAACCTATAGGATAGTACAAGATTTGAGAAAGGTAAACAAAATTATTGTGCCTTGTTGTCCAGTGGTGCCAAACCCAGCAGTGATTCTATACCAAATCCCACATGATGCGGAGTGGTATACTGTGATAGATTTGTGTCATGCATTCTTTTCGATTCCTTTGCATCAAGATAGCCAGTACTTGTTTGCTTTCCGGTTTGGAGATCGTGTTTTGGCATGGTGCCGAGTTCCTCAAGGCTATACTGAGAGTCCTTCAATTTTTAATCAGATATTGAAAAAGTGTCTGGAAGATTTGAGAATGTCTGAAGAGTCTGTTTTGGTTCAGTACATTGATGACCTACTAGTGGCATCAAAGACTTGGGAAGCCTGTGTTGCAGACACAGTCGCTTTACTGAACCATTTGGCAGAAGGTGGACATAAACTGTCCCCTGCGAAATTGCAATTCTGCCAACAAGAAGTCCAATTTTTAGGTCATAAGATTGAGAAGGGAGTTGGAAAGGTAACATCAGAGCGTATTAGAGTGATTATGGACATGAAACCGCCAACGACACAAAGAGAAGTGCGAATGTTTTTGGGAGTGGTTGGATATTGCAGACAGTGGATCAGTGGATTTTCACTGATGGCAAAACCTCTACAGAGGTTGACGAGGAATGATGTGAAAGATCCAGTTAAATTGGATGAAGAAAGTATGGATGCTTTTGTTAAACTGAAAGATAGTCTGTGTAAGGCTCCAGCATTGGGTATGCCTGATTATTCAAAAGATTTTGCATTATATTGCAGTGAAAGAGATGGATGTGCACTTGCAGTTTTAACTCAAAGGCATGGAATGTCACGACAACCTGTGGCATACTTTTCAGCTACTTTGGATTCAGTGGCTGCCGCATTACCTGGATGTTTGAAAGCAGTAGCTGCTACTTGTGTGAGTCTGGAACAGAGTGAAGGGATAATAATGGGTCATCCTGTGAGAGTGTATGTACCACATTCAGTTGAAATCCTTTTAACAAGGACACGGACTCAGCATCTCACCTATAGTCGACTGACTAGGTATGAGAGAGTGATTCTGGGAGCAGAAAATGTGACAATAGTGAGATGTACAAATGTGAATCCTTCTACTTTATTGCCAGATGTGTGGGATGAAGAAGTGAAGGATGAAGCTGAACATGATAGTTTGGATGTGACTGAGTTTTGTACCAAGCCCCGTCCTGACATCAAGGACGTTCCTCTTGAGGAATCAGATCGTGTGATGTTTGTTGATGGTTCATGTTTGCGAACTGAAAGAGGTGTATTGAGTTCTGCTTATGCTGTCTGTACTGTAGCAGAAATCCTGGAGGCATCCTGTTTAAAAGAGATAAAATCTGCACAAGTGGCTGAATTGATAGCTCTAATTCATGCCTGTAAATTCGGAAAATGTCAGAAAGTGACCATAATTACTGATAGTCAATATGGCTTTGGCATTGTGCATGATTTTGGAGAACTATGGATGCAGAGGGGATTCCTGACCTCTTCGGGGTCCCCCATCAGGAATAGTCAATTTGTAAAAGAATTACTGGAAGCATTACAATTGCCAAAACAAATTGCTGTGGTCAAATGTGCCGCACATAAATCAGGAGATGATTATGTGACTCAAGGCAACAGATTTGCTGACCAAGTGGCACAATATTGTGCAAAGAATGAGACTTCCATAAATCGGGGAAGAGCAAAAAGAACATACGACTTGTCAACTTATGTTTACTAACACTATTGAAACATGGGATGAAGTGAGACAATTGCAAAAAGCTGGAACGGACGCGCAGCCTGGCATAAGGTGAGGGGAACCTCTAGACCTGCTGCCGGTTGAGCGCACTGTGGCTCACTGTGGCTCTTCTCAGTGTAATTGCGGGTATTTTTAGTTGTTTTAAATTTGCTCGGGCATACTGCTGTTTAATCTTTTTTTTAAAACAAAGTTGATTGTATGTACTGCTGTTTTTAGGAGGGTTTACTTACTGAGCTTGTGCTCAATAGCTGTCTCCTCTTGTCTTCGCTTCCCCGGTCCGCCACGGCAGAGCCGATTGTGCAGAGGGAAGCGAACACACCTTCTTTCCCGGCCTGACCACCTGACTTCCGGCGGAAACGCTTGGATCGAAGCCTGCATCGCGTTGGCCAGCTATAAAAACTAAAGCTGGAACGGACGCGCAGCGGGCGCGCCACCGGCGTGCCAAAGGCAAGCCCGTCTGCGCCCGTCCGCGCCGAGATCGTTCCGTGCACCGGAGATGCTGTCTGTTTTGCACAGACTATTGTAAAGAGGATAAAGTGGTCAGGTGGGTCTCTTTTGTCCTTTAATAAACCTAATGGAGGGTGCCCTTTAATTGATTTGACCCAGGATTCCCCCAGCTTACTATGCCATAAGTGTGGTTTCAAGACTACCAATCCTGAATCCTCCTCCATTTGTCAAATGGTTGACAGTAAAAATATTAAACATCCTCCCACCTGTAATTCAACTGGCCTTAGTCAATGCACGGTCTTTGGTAAAGCATGCCTTTGAAGTAGCAGAGCTTATTGTGAACGAACATCTTGATGTTCTTTTTATTACTGAAACTTGGGCTAACGAACATTCTAGTCCCGATTTATTGATAGCCACTCCTCAAGGGTACTCAATGATGAGAGCAGACAGAGGGGGGAATAGGGGTGGCGGTTTGGGGATAATCTATAGAAACGAGTTCAAAATTAAAATTGATCTCTTACCAAACGCAGATTGCGAACTATTATCCTTTAAGATCGATATAACTAACAATTACTCCCTGAATGGCCTGCTTATTTACCGTCCTCCAGGTACTAGACATAATTTTCTCCAATCAGTTCATTCACTAGTAGAGGGTGGAGCATGTAAGAACGACTATACAGTACTCGGAGATTTTAATTTCCATTTAGACTGTAATGAGGATAAAGATACAGAAGCTATTTTGGAGATTATGAATTCTTTTAATCTCCCTCAACTTGTTCATCAGCCCACTCATAACAGAGGACACACGTTGGATGCGATTTTTTCAAACAATAATTCTATTTCAGTTAAAGATATCCTTCCTCTCACATGGTCTGACCATAGAGTGGTATTATTCCAACTGGCAGTCCCTCTTCCCTTTCAAAACAGGGAACATGACACCAGTCAGTTACCTTCCTATCAGTGGTCTAAAACCAATTTTGATTGTCTAGAACACCATCTTGGACAAGCCATGTTTACTCTGTGGCCTGACCCAAATGAAGCCACAGAGGCGTACACCAACTGGCTTAAATTGGCCATTTCAAAAGCGGTTCCAAAAAAAGGTACCAATAAAAATAAACACAAAAAATCTGCACCTTGGTACTCGGATGCTCTCCAAAAACAAAATTGCAGGAAACTGGAAAGAGCCTGGAGACTAAAATACAGCCCCGCTGATAAAATAACATATAAAATGGCCCTGGCCGACTACAAAGCAGCTATCATCCGAAATAAATCATCTTTTTTCACTCAGCAAATAGAAGCTTCTAAAAACTCGGCTAAAGAACTTTTTTTAGTCATAAACAAATTGACTAAACTCCCTGAGACGAAAAGTAATAACATCAGTCAATCTTTTTGTGAAGAAATTGCCTCACATTTTCATCACAAAGTGGAACTAATATATAATAAATTTTCCATCGCCAATGACCTTCCAACCAGCAAAGGTTCCATAAATGCCCTGGATGTAGATAATACTAGTTGTTTTGCTAACCTTAAACAATTTACAGTTACCACTTCGGATGAAGTTTTAAAGTTAATCAATTCTACTAAGTCAGGATCACCATTTGACCCATGCCCTCCTTCTGTATTAAAACAAATTTCAGCTCCCACTGCAACACCTTTAGCAGACATCTTTAATGGGATGTTCAGCACAGGTATCTTTCCTGACCTTTGGAAAATGGCTTCAATTCTACCACTCTTAAAGAAATCAAACTTAGACCCGGACAACCCAGCCAATTACCGTCCTATCTCCAGGTTACCTTTTCCAGCCAAACTTGTGGAAAAACTGATAAACACACAACTATCAAAGTTTATTCAGGATAATCATCTGTTGGATCCTTCTCAGTTCGGCTTTAGGGCCGAACATAGTACTGAGACGGCTCTAATAAAAACAACGGATGAGTTAAGAACTATCCTGGATAAGGGGGGCTCTGCAGCACTCATTTTTCTGGATTTGTCGGCGGCCTTTGATACGGTTGACCATGTCACCCTTGTCAACCGTCTCAGTAAATTGGGCATTGCTGACAAAGCCTTGGCTTTACTCCAATCATTTCTGACTAACAGAAACCATTCAGTTATGTTGGAGAATTTTTCTTCTGATTCCTTTCTACTCCCTTGTGGTGTCCCACAGGGATCTTCATTGAGTCCGCTGCTTTTTAATGTTTATGTTTCAGAACTAGCCCCTCTGATTAGATCTTTTGGTTTTTCCCCTACGTCTTATGCAGACGACACCCAAATTGTGGTGGCAGCCTCGAATAACACAGAAACAACTACCTCTCAGTTCTATAACTGTATGAGAGCAGTCAGTGGCTGGATGGAAACGCACTGTCTTAAGCTACTTACAAGCAATGAATGGCAGTGGTACAGAGCACATACGCCAGCACCTCCCTACTGTTTTTCCAAATAATATAAAGACGAATCAAAAATTTTACAGTGTGCTCAATGTATAACACCGTGCCATCCACCCGATGTTGGTTATGTAATAGGAAGAAAACTCCCTAAACAAATATTGTTAATTTAAATTACAGAGCACAACCAAATAGTGTAGCAAAAACTGACTTAGATGTCAGTTTATTTAATCATGAAAAGATAGTCATTCATATCAAAATTCAATACAGATTTCCAATGAAGTATGTAGTAGTTGACACGTCGTAGATGTTTAGTGAAATGTTGACAGCCGACACGTGTTTCGTCGCAAGACGACTTCTTCAAGGCTCATCAGTATCTAGGTTTTCTTTAATTCGAACACCAAATTTTTTCAATGTATTAAAAAGTCGCAAAGTAGACTGAAATGACCGTATTTGATCAGACGTAGTAGTCTTGAATATTTAGTAGGTCAATGCTGAGAGAGACGTAATTGTTCGTGTCACAGTATCACTAGACTAATACTTTCCCATGATCCAGCAGCAGGATCCCTGCTGGAAAACTCCTGATTTCCGGGAGTATGTCTTCACTTCGTCCCAACCGTTAGCAGCCCGCTATGGTGGGACGCAGAAATAGACATCGGCACTGTCTTAAGCTAAATGCTGAGAAAACCGAGGTTATACTCTTTGGTAATAACCCCTCATTTTGGAACCCGGCTTGCTGGCCAACAGAGATGGGAACTCTCCCAATTCCTGTACAAAAAGCTAGAAATTTGGGCGTAATAATAGACGACCAACTAAGTTTTAATAAACACATCAGCTCGGTTGTTTCGGCCAGTTTTAATACCCTAAAGATTATTAGAAAGATTCTTTCTTTTATTCCTTTAACCACCAGAAAAACAGTTGTCTCTTTATTAATTTTATCAAAATTGGACTACTGTAATGGTCTTTTTGCCAAGCTTCAAAAACAACATATAAAGAAACTTCAGAGTGTGCAAAATGCGGCAGCCAGGCTGGTTTTCAACCTGCCCAAATTCCACCCAGTTTCATCGGCTATCAAGGAACTACATTGGCTGACGGTATCTAACCGTATTAAATTCAAGGCATTATGCCTTATTTTCAAAGCCCTGCACGATGTAGGTCCTTGTTATTTAAAAAGATCTCTTTCATGGTATGTTCCCAACAGAGAACTTCGTTCTAAAAATACCTTGACAGTGCCCTGCCCCAGGTTTAAGAGATTAAAATGGGGAGGCAGTTGTTTCACCACCGAAGCCCCTGCCCTGTGGAACAGTCTACCTATAAACATCAAGGCAGCACCAACATTGCTGGGCTTCAGGAAGCTAATAAAAACCTGGCTTTTCAATGGTTAGGTGCTTAGTCATTTCTCAGCACCTAATTACCATCACCTTACTGCCATTCAAATAGCGCCAAGACACCTATGGGTATTCGAACGCTTTAGAAACCTTTTAACATAACATAACATAACAGGAAGAGGCAGATGATGAAGAGAGACAGCAATGGGAAAGAGTAGGATGTAGGAGATGGGAAGATGACGATGTATGGGTATACACTGATGGAAGACCAGTCATGCCAGATAATTTACTTTCTCATATGGCAAGGATGTATCATGGAATGACACACATAGGCCGAGATGCCATGGTCAGATCATTTCAACAGACATGGTTTAATACTAAGTTCAGGACTATTTCAGAGAGCCTTTGTCAAAGATGCCTGGCGTGCCAACAGCAAAACCCAGGAAGAAAAACAATAGTTAGTATGGGAACAATAGGGAGAGCAGGTGGTCCTTTTACCAGATTACAGCTTGATTTTATAGAGTTGCCTCCATGTAACCAGCTCAAATATGTGTTAGTGATTGTGTGTTTGTTTTCTAGATGGGTAGAAGCTTATCCCACAAGAAGGAATGACAGCCTAACAGTGGCCAAACTTTTGTTGAGGGAATACATTCCTAGATATGGTTTTCCAGTCACGATGGAAACAGATAGAGGAACACATTTTGATAGTGAAACAATCAGACTGATTTGTGAAGCATTGAGTATTCAACCAAAACTTCATTGTGCTTATCGTCCAGAGGCTTCTGGAATAGTAGAGCAGATAAATGGCACAATAAAGAACAGGTTAGGGAAAGTGTGTAGATCCACAGCACTGAAATGGCCTGACGCTTTACCCATAGTTTTGATGAGTCTCAGAAGCATTCCTGATAAAAAGACAGGACTAAGTCCTCACGAAATACTGATGGGAAGAGCAATGAGACAAGCATTTGTACCTGCGAACAAATTAATATATATATCTGATGATCTCATCCTTGAATATTGCAAAGGATTGGCTGATGTAGTACGTTCTGTGTTTCATCAGGTTGGAGCTGACGCGATTACAACACAACAGACTCAAGCGCATGATCTAAGCCCTGGTGAGTGGGTTCAGGTGAAAAGGCATAAAAGAAAAACTTGCCTAGAGCCTCGCTGGGAAGGACCCTACCAGGTCATATTGGTGACGACCACAGCAGTAAAGTGTGCTGGTCTACCGAATTGGATTCATGCCAGCCACACTTATCAAGTCCCAAATCCACTTGAACCACGAGTAGAGCGGCATCTGGAGATCTCAAGTACAAGCTCTGAATCAGAGGCTGAAGCACCAGAAACTGGCGAAGCGGGAGCACTAGACTCTGAAACTGGTGAACATAAACTGAAAGACTGTGAAGAGCAGAATGAGGAAGAGTTGCCTAGCTCAAGTCAAGTAAAGTGGGTATCAGCTATTGGGATTGAAGAAACTGCTGTTGAACGAGAAAAGAGACAATTTTCCGATAGAAAAGAAAAGGATAAAAGAGAAATAAGTGAAAGAAATATAGAAGAAGAAAAAGAAAAAGAAAGCAAACTTAAAGTAGGTGCAAAGAAACGAAAGTACAAATTGAATAAGGCAGAAGAAGAAGTACAACTAAAAAGGGCAAAGACAAATGATCATTGGCCAAGAGGGGTGAAAAGACTGAAATACAGAGTAGTAAAAAGAAGACCAGAGAACAAGTTAGAACAGATAAAGGAAGTTTCAGGTGAAATAGAGCAAGGAGAGTCGGATGATGAATCAGTGCTGCGAGCAAAAAGAGTTAGAAAACCCCCAAAAAGTTCAAGTCACCTGCCTGGATTTACATAGTGTTGGAAGAGATTGAAGAAGAAGATCTAAACAAAGAAAGAAACAGCACTGACAGCGAGCAAGAAGAAAAAAGTCATTTAGATCCACTTAAGAGACTGTAAACAAATTAAGGTGTCACGTTAACAACTGAAGAAAAATTGTCTGAAGACGTCCTGGAGATTTGGATTAGTTCAAATAAAAGAAGGGGTAAAGAAGAAAGCTTTTGAAGTGTGAGATCACACTACATTTTTATTTTTGAAAATTTTTGTTAGACTTAGAAAATCCATTTAGAATTATATAAGGATTAATATTACGATGGCAGATATACAGGAAACAAGATCTAAATGTAGTTTTATGCGTAGGTGTTGCAAAGTTTGTTTTTGCTTATTTTGTATATTAATAGTATTTTGGATAATATTAACAATTATAATACCTTTACATTTGATTAAAGAAGATACATCTAGTCTTAATAACTCGACAGGTCCAAGGGTAGACACTGACAGTAAGCAAATTCCTATTACCCATATGAAACAGATAGACACTAGTAGTTTGCATCATGATAGATCAGTTACTAATATTTCCTCGAATGTTTTCACTAAACTACTCTACGAATATGTGGAACCAATGGAAGTGAGGGATTGTTATGTATGTGTACAGTTACCATTGTCTGTTTCACAAGGTGTGACCTATCATCACCTTCCTTTGACATATGGTGTAACGTGTAGTGTTTTATCAAGTTTATTGTATATAACAGGAAAATTAGATTACTATTATTCAAATGTAGATACAATCTTTTCTAAAGTTCCTATAGTACCTGAGTTGAATAAAATAGCACATGCAAATGTCATGGGAGATTTTTTCCTGACGACAAAACCTTTAGATATAGCTTATGCTAAGAAAAATAACCTAACCTGTAGATTGGAAAGGAAGAGAAAATCTTTTGGAGATGGTAGAAGAAAGAAGGGCTAAGTTTCAGAGAAAAACTGTTGAAGAGAAATTGAAAACACCACCTTGGTTTTTCAAAGAAGGCAACAATGACAAAAGCGAGACTTATGCTGCAATGGCTCTGGATTGGTCACAGAAGGGAAAATTATGCTTACGTAGGGAGAAGACTATTTATAATTCCTATTTCATCGGTTCCACTGAATGTAAAGATACCTATAAAATTATTGGGGGTTGGGGATTAAAGGGAGGAACTGACCCTGTCTTACCAGCTATATATTATGTCTGTGGGAGGGAAGCCTATTATCGGCTGCCAGATCACTGGTATGGGACATGTTACCTTGGGATTGTCTTTCCAAAAGTCTATCAGGTAGACAAAAGTACAAATGGAATCGATGAAGTAAGGCAATGACTAAATAGTGTGAAAAGGGAAAGTTTTTCAGAAATTGTAGGAGATATATTTGGAGCATTGATACCTGGAGTTGGAATTACACTGAATGCATATAAAATTCGACAATTATCTACAGTGGTTGATCGTTTATCAATGGATACTGCTGGAGGATTCTTGATGATTGACACTGAAATGATTGCCATGAGATCTATGGTTATGCAAAATCGACTTGCCCTTGATATATTATTGGCAAAAAGGGTGGAGTCTGTGGAATGCTGAAAGTTCAACATTGTTGTACTTACATTCCAGACAAAAGTAAGAATTTGGAAGGATACATTCAGAATATAACTGATTTGCATAAGAAAGTAACTACAACAATATAAAGAAATCAACCTGTCTATGAATAATATAACATGTGCCCGTTAGGGTCACTCAATAATTCAACAAAACTGGGCTAACAAAACAAAATCTTACAAAAAATATATAAATTTTTATTTTCATTGGTAACATTCATATATATGGATGTCACGTCATTTCTTTAATTCTCACAGAACCTTTGGGTGAATCTTTTTTTGCTATTGGATGTATTCTATCTTGGTGCACGTCTCCCCTTTCTTTATTCAATTATTGATATTTATATTGGATTCTAATTATTTATATCTAATGTCCTGCGTTCTATGGCTAACATTGATAAAAAATCTTTTTCTGAATTGTTATTGTGTACAAAATTGATATGATGAATTACATTGTATAAATATGTTCCCTATTGATATTTAGATTGTTTCTTACCCTTATCCTCCCCCCCTTTTTATTTTGTTAGGTGGTTTCTCTCTTGTGTCCCACATATACATCTGGTTGCCCTGATGAAGGTGTGACCCACATTGGGTTAGACACCGAAACGCGCGTTGGCGCTGAACGACCTCGTGCTTCCGGACCTAGCTTCTATTTTCAATCAAGAGAATGCACGAGAGCCCCCTTCCTTTGCTAATATCTACCCTTTGTATAGGATCCTTTATCACTTTATAATTGTATGGATCTATTTGTTGCCAAAATGTTGATGACTGGTTTGAATGTTTGAGTGTGTATGAAATTTTGAATGATTGTTGGTATTGAATGCGTTTATGTGGGACCGTATTTATATTTATATTTATATGTTGAGTGTGTAATAGTATATATATATGTCTCTTATTTTGTTTTTGCGAATTTTGACTAATTATATGAATGTTACCAATGAAAATAAAAATGTATATATTTTATGTAAGATTTTGTTTTGTTAGCCCAGTTTTGTTGAATTATTGAGTGACCCTAACGGGCACATGTTATTTTATTCATAGACAGGTTGATTTCTTTATATTGTTGTAGTTGCTTTCCCCTGTCCAACCTGTCTATTATCAATCTTCAGGGGCCCCCTTCTTAGTGGTTGCATAAGAAAGTAACCCAACTGGAGGTTGATGGTGTTTGGGAGAGACTAGGGTAAAAGTTTCTCTACTATAAGCAAGTGGTTTTCTTCTATAGGTAGTTCCTTAGTTGCAAAAATAATAATACCAGTAGCTTTTGTAGTCACTATGGTGCTCATGATACGAATGACCTATGTTAGCGTGAAGAAGAGTCGTAAAGAAAAGAAAGAGAAGAAATTGAGTAAGTAACATAAGGAAAGGGAAAGGGAAAGAGAAATAGAAGAATTAGAGATGGAAAGTTTCAAGGAGAAATTGTATGAAAAATGTAAGGAGCAAGGGTCAAAAGACAAAATAACAACTATATAACTTGAAAAACCGTATGTTTTGGGATTTTATGATGGTAAAACCATCAAAGGGGGGATTGATGGAGTGAGGTTTGTAAATATATCCTCATGAAATCAAGTAACTCTATAATTGTATTAACTGCATGAACTAATCAACTCCGGATACACGCATTTACACAGGGGGCAAACGCAATTTACATAATACACTAAATAATGTTGGCATGAGTACGTATTAACTGTTTGTGCTTTGAAAAACTGTACTAATGCATGTTTATGCTGTGTTGTACATTGCACATTTTGAATGTTGTGCACGAATAATAAGAAGTTTGCTTTAAACTAATAGCTTTCGCTAGGATTTATTTAACACAGGGCATTAGTACGGTGGGAGGTAAACATAATGGGTTTTATTTCACGAATTAATATTCTTTTGTGTTTGTTTATTTTAGTACGGGATTGGGCGTGCATGAAAATGGCCTCTCGTTCAAGCCCGCATGCGGTTGGCCTGGTCGGTCCGGAGTGCGCATGTGCCTGGAGGGGTAGCCTACTCGCAGACTGCTGAGTGTACCCGATGATGCAATTCGTGTGAAGGCCATGTTGACCTGTGTCTTATTGTTTATGTGCCAAGATGCGACAGCGACTGTGGGAACAGCCATCACTATGTGCAATACGAATGTGAAAGCGGATATCATAATGAACATTATAGCTAATTGTATAACTATGAATGTTAGTAATATACGCATGCAATGGTCTTAAATCCTTCCTTTGTTAGAACCGGTATAGGATGGATTTGTGGGGAGAATTGGATGAGGCGACCCTAGTATGATTTACGACAACCAATCACAGTCCGAGTTTCTACCGATACTGCAACATTTTAAGATAGTGTATTAGGCAGAAAGGTATAACTGATGTCCCAATTGGGGGTGTGGCAGTTCGGTTCGGACCAGAGCAGATCAGATCAGATCGAGGTTCAGAAGGAGCAGAGATCAGAACGAACGAGAACAGAGAAAGGAGAGGGGAGAAACAGAAGGCAGACGAGAACGCAGACGAGAACGTAGAGAGAAGATCCAAGACAGAAAGAGCAGCCCTGCACAGATTTCAAAGAACCTTTAGGTACGAGAACGTTGCGGGAGTGCTGGGGAGGAGACTGATACTGAGGAGGTAGATTAAGTGGGAGATAAATTCTAGTTGTTAGTATAGCAAATTCTGTTGCATCTGTCCTATTTAACTTTGTCGTCCGAGCCTATCTCTGGGGACCTCTTGCCACAACCTCGGCCAAGGAAGTGGTTTTCCTGTTTCTCTGGTGGGTATTGCCCTCCTTGATTGCTTAAAATTGCAAATATATTTTCTGCAAGTATTTACGCTGTACCTTTTTCCCCCATTCCTTTGCATGCTTTGATATCGATGCAAATGATTCATTTTGATTACATTGCTTGATAATTTGTTCTCTTATATGCAATCTTGTATGTGCACTGACAATTTCATCGCGAGCATTATTAAGATAAAATCATTAACTGAAGAAATGACTTTGTGGTTATTTAGTTAAATGCTAAACTGTTTAGTTAATCATAGTCACCATCAACTCTTCAACTAATGGTCCATCAACCAGAAGAAGAAGAAGTTGAATTACTAATAGTTAGAAATAAATACAAATGTTATTAATATGAAGTATAGTATTTAATAAAACTGACAAATTAAATTCCCCAAATCCAGCGCCAGTCCTCAGGGATCATTTATGGGTAATGTGTGATGGGCCCCGTTATTTGATAAAACATTTATGCATGACGAGATTTTCTTTGGTCCCTGGTCCAGGAATTTAGGGGTTGCGCTGGATCAAGTGCATGTGAACAGATGCATGTGAATAGATGGCCAAGATTTGCCGAGAATCGCCATCATGATTTCGGAGTCGGCATTGTGCCAGAAGCTGTTACCATCATTCAATGAATATCAGGCCCAGAATTATGGCAGGACTGATCGCTATCATGCCAAGGATGGACAACAAATACAGAGAATTACCACTGTTGTGCCAGGGCCAGCATTATTCGCAGTGGGTATATACCTGCTACCTATGTCTACATTATGCTAAGAATTAAAACCATTATATGCCATCCCATGCAATATTTCAGAAATAGGTGCAGTCATGCCATGGGTGTTAACAGTATGCATGGAGCTACCACCACTATTCCATAATCAGTATGGTTCTAGCATGGCACCTATCCCCAAATTAGACCAAGAATTACCACTATTATGACATCAAATATCACCATAATGCCAAGGCCAGCATTGTACAAGATGTGGCCTTAAACATGTCGCTGCATGATAAGATTCCCACATTTATGTCTTGCGGTAGAGGCGAACACAAACATATCATAGATAGCCATGAATAAGCATTGTGCTAGAGATGGATATCCTCATTATGTCAAGAATCAGCACCACCAGAAAGGGGGAGCAGGCTAACTGTTTTACGTAAAGAGGCCCTGTGAAGCACTATGGGCATGGCCATCAGCAGGCGTGGCAAGCTTCACAGCACGGTTCACTGTGGTCATAGCCTGCATTATAAAGAGGCAGTGCCTTCAATGATAAGCTGCACGTGCAGTTTCCTGGGTGTGGGCTTTCATAGGTCTTGAGACCACACAGCCAAGCCAAAGAATCTCCCACCTCACAACCAGCTCCAATATGGCAGTGGTAGTGAGGCTCTGGCGGCCCAGTTCCACGTCCTGCCTGTCCTGCTGCAAGTGTCACTACTAATTGCCACTATATCTATGGCTGAGGTATGGACTCTTAAATTAAAAAGAGTATTTTAGATTGTTTCACTTTATCCCATGAGATTATATCAATGCACTGAGTAGCTTTTATAAGAATTATTGCTCATTGCACATTGCTCACTCTCGGAATCTAACAACTTAATACTAGGTGACCTCAACCTACATTGGAATGATGAAAATGATTCTCTGATCCAATCCATGAACGAACTTCTACGCAACAATAATCTTATCCAACACTGCACAGAGCAAACCCATAACAGAGGCTCAATCCTGGACGCCATTATAGCCCACGAAGATACAGTCACTATTGACCACATCCTTCCTGTTGACTGGTCAGATCACCACATCATACTATTTCACATCAACCAAATGATCCATTGCCTCCCGCGCACACAGCAATCCCTCCATTGGACGAGAAATGTTGGACGGATCCCCCTTACCGACCTGGAAGAAAGAGCAAGCTCTCTCCTTCCCACCACCACTCACGACTTTTCTACAACTGAACTTACCTCACACTACAATACAACTATGACTTCCATACTTGACCAAATAGCTCCCTTAAAACAAAAAAGAGTCAGGAACATTCCATCGACATCTTGGTTCAACACCGACCTAAACTCTGAAAGAAGACAACTAAGAGCTGCAGAAAGACTCTGGCTGAACAACCTGTCCACTTCCCATCTTGCCCAACTCAAAACCAAACGCAGAAAATATAAAACACACATCAAGAATGAAAAAACTTCCTTCTTCTGTGGTGCACTAAACAATGCTAAAAATCGTCCCAAAGAACTGTTCAACCTCATTAGATAACAAACATCCAAGCCCCCCCTCAACCTCAGTACAGGCTTTCAAAGAACTATGTGACAAATTCGCCACTTTTTTTAACGATAAAATCACCAAAATTGAGCTCTCCCTGGATGTCCACCCCCGACCACCCAGCGAAAACCTAACACCCTGCAAAGAAGACAATAACCCACCCAGGCACCCCCCTAACAACTGGAAGTCCTTCAATCTCATCTCCGAAGCTGAAATCATTGAATTGATTTCCAGTTCCAGACCCTCGTCTCACATTGCGGACCCTATCCCCGCCCAACTGGCCAAAAAGCTCAAACTCACCCTTGCCCCGCTCTGGACCAAGATCATAAATAGCTCCCTGAGAACCGGAGTCATGCCGGATTGTCTAAAAATCGGCCAAGTCACGCCACTACAAAAAAAAACGGGCTATGACCCTAACGATCTCAACAACTTCAGGCCCGTCTCCAACCTCCCGTTCCTAGCCAAAATCCTGGAAAAATGTGTTCTCCTTCAACTCAACCAACATACTGATAATAACAACCTTCTAGATTCTCACCAATCGGGCTTCAGGAAAGGATGCAGCACAGAGACAGCGATCCTGAATGTCATAGATGATGTCTATAAATCACTAGACACGGACCAATGCTGTCTACTCATACTCCTGGACCTGTCTGCAGCCTTCGACACTGTTGACCACAAATGTACTCCAAGAAAGGGTTGGAGCAGAAGAGGTGGTCTTACAGTGGTTTACCTCCTTTCTGCAGAACCACTCGCAAAGAATAAAAATTAAAAACTTCAAGTCCGACCTACTCCCCATAAGCAGGGGTGTCCCTCAAGGATCAGTTCTCTCCCCAGCCCTGTTCAACATATACATGGAGCCCCTCACCTCCATACAGTGGTGGCTCCTCCATAGGGGCGTGGGGCGTAGACCCACTGCTTTCTCGCAGTGCGAGAAGGCAGAAACATAAAATGGTAAAACTACCATTTTATGTTTCTGCTTCTCGCACTGCGAGAAAGCAGAAGTGCCTGGAGTGCCTGGTTGTGGGCGGGCAGGTGGGCGGTCCTGCTCGAGGGCAGGGGGGTAGTGGCTTACCCACTGTTGTGGGCACTGACTGTTTGGTCGGCCCCAGGGCCGAACAAAGCAGTCATGCGCACACCCTCTTTTTCTCTATGTAGGCTGCTGCCCGGCTGGGGAGCTCTCCGCTGCGCCTTACCAATCACAACGCTGCCATTGCAGCGTTGTGATTGGCTTAGGGGAGTGAGGCTGCCGAGGCAAAACGCGGCAGGAGCTGAGGCGGCGGCGCTGATGATCCGGAGGTCGAGCAGAGGAGGACACTGGATTCTGTTCGTAAAGGAGAGCGCGAGTGACATTGGTTTATCAAATGAGGTCGTAGAGTGAAGACATTGGATTGTGATAGGGAGGAGGGAGAGACTGCAATCTGGGAAGAAGACAGCGAGACAATCATTTATGAAAGCAGTGGGGCACTGTTTCTCAAACGGATAAGGGGCGGCTGTGTATTTTGAGAGGAAGAAGGGGAAACACTGGGTTCTGAGATAAGTGCAGTTCCTGGGTTCCAGCGAAGAAAGGGGTACTTCATTCTGAGAGAGCGCGAAGGGAGGAGGATGCAGAGGATGAGACAAGGAATTTAAGAACATGCGATCTAGGTTAGGGTGCGGTGGGGTGGGCAGTGCAGAGAGAGACAGAGAGATAAAGAGAGAGCGAAATTGCATTTTGAGAGGAGGTGAGAGCGCAACACATCATTCTCAGATGACAGACACTGGGAGCTCTTCTTGCCAAAGACTGTCTTCAGAAGAACACCGAGGAGGACATGCACGGTGCAACCCGTGGGTAAGTAACTTTTTAATTTAACTTTATTTATTACAAATGTTAGTGTAATGCATGTCAGTGTAGGGTGTGTTTATTTTGCATGATGCTTTTGGAAGGAGGGATAACCATTGCCTGGGAAGTTGTTCGGAGTGTTCTTATGTGTTTCGATGCGCTATCTTTAATCTTGAAGACAAGCAGCAGGCATGAGGGGGACAATGTCAGCAAGAAGGCACCAAAGCACCTTGCTGCACTGAAGGTCTTGTTTGGGTAGTTGCAGTGTTTGACTGCATTCTTTTTAGGTTCTATGGAGTAAACTCAGAGACAGAAAGTGGCTGGGGTTTGCTGGTCGTGACATTTAAACTCTGATTTAGCACTTCATGTTCAACTAGGCCACTTACAAATCTCAAAAGAAATAGTGAGACACCCCTGCTGACAGGTCAGCACTTCTGTTCTGGTGACCCCTACCACTGCTGGTCATTTCAGCCAAGTGCTGCCAGTGAATGGCGGGGCTTCCTCTGCTGAGCTATAGGAGGCCACCCTCTCAGATGCCAATTAGTGCCAAAGCTTGGCACATGCCAGGATTAGAGATTGTGGTCTGTCGGGGACTAGGCAATGAAACGTTACAATATCTCTAAAAGTAGTTAATGAGTGGTCAGCTTAAAATCGCATAAGATTCCGGGGGAGGGGGAGGGAGAGTAGAATTTCTCGCTGACTCAACAGCTGTCCGCAAGTTCTGACTAGTCTGTATATATTCGCGGGGAGGGAGGGTTCACTTGCAGCTGCCAGCTTCTGTATTTATTTGGAGTGGAGAAGACAAAGCTGTGGGATGAAGATGGGAGGTGAGGTGGAGAGGAGAAAGGTAGGGTCCCTCGCCATGTCTAAACCAGCTGTATTAGTGCGTTTGAAAAGTGGTGTTAGTGTGAGAGCAAGTGGCAGACAACTGGGTAGCTGCCATTATGTGGTCTGACCATATCCTTCTATGAGGCATGGGACTGTCATTTGAGGGACTCTGAGCAAACCCTAAAACGTTCTCAGAGGCACAGGCCTGTCTTACTTCTGAGGGACTCTGAGCAAACTCTAAAACCCTCCAAGAGGCACTGCCCTGTCCCACATCTGAGGAATTCTCCACAAACCTACCTTCCTCTCAGAAACACTGGCCTGCCTCATATAAGAGGGAATCTGTGCAAACCCATGAGATACTCGTATGCAGTGAGGGTCTCACATTTAAGTACACTGCCATAACATACCACCCTCTCCCTGATGCACCGTTTGTCATTTCTCTTCTTGCTAGACGTCCTCTTCCATATGACGTAAGTTCAGGGGGGTGAGAATTGCAGTTACACCAGGTAAGTCAAATGTGTTTGAATAATCCCTGCAGAATCTTGTCTGGGCTAAAGAACTTTGCAGGAATTACATGCTTCTTGCACTGGGCAAAAGGCTTCACATTCATTTACGAGGTGACACCAGGACAGTGGTGGTGTGGAGGCAGGAGAGAAACCAGGAAGCACGGTCTTATGACTGCTCCATTTTGCCATTGGTCAAGGGAGTCCAACAGGGCATGTGGCATGCAGTTTGTTAGAGCTGGATTCCCAGATGATCTGACTCAGAGGATACATGGTCCCCTCAAGGGAGGTATATTCATATAGCAATCTAGTTCTGTGGTTATACGGAATAAGCAGCTACCTACATCATTATCACATGAAATCTCTTTATTGATGTCATAACTAAATTTTCACAATTGCCTTATTAACCTTCTTGCTGTCTCAAATTTGCTTGAAAATGCACCATTTTCCCACTCTTTTTTCAAAATTTTCACGGGGAGAAGCCCCCCGAAGCCCCTTTTAGCAGTCGTGCTCACTCGCTACGCTAGCTCGCCGTAGGTCTGTCACCAAGAACTTTTACGCCTCACCACTTTCAAATGTCACCAGCCGCCACTGCCTCCATACTCAAAAAAGCCAACATCCCCTTCCACCTCTATGCAGACGACACCCAGATCTACCTAGAAACCTCCTCCATTGGCGACATTCAGAGACTGAACGACACTCTGAGAGAAGTCCAACACTGGCTATCCCGTAACCACCTGAAACTCAACCAAGATAAGTCGGAAATCCTTCTCATATCCAACAAAGAGCAGACCCCCAAGTCAGAGAGTGGTTAAAGAGCATTGACGCTCTCAACTGCAATCTCACTCCGGCCGACTCCGTAAAATCACTGGGAATCACTCTGGACCCAAACTTAGACATGGTCAAACATATCAAGAACACCGCTAAGAGCGCATTCCTCAACCTAAAATTACTCAACAAAATAAAACCCTTCATCCCCCCCAACGACCTGAAACTGGCTACACAATCCCTGGTTCTGTCCAGACTTGACTACGGAAACGCAACCCTCACAGGCACGGCAAAATCTCACTTAGCTCCCCTCAGATCAACTCTAAATGCAGCAGCAAGGATGGTCACTGGAGTAAAGAAATACGATCACATCTCTCCCTCTCTCAGAGACCTAAAATGGCTCCCAATCGAAATGCGTGCCAACTTCAGAACTGCCTGTCTCACACACAAAGGTCTGCACACTGGAAAACCTGCCTACCTGGCCACCAAACTCAAGAAGGCAGGTCAGACAAGGAATCTCAGGAGTACGAACACTCTACTTCTCATTCCTCCGAAAACTCGCAAACAAAAAACCCTATCTCGCTCCTTCTCTGGAAATGCGCCCAAAATTTGGAACTCTATCCCAGTCCTTATCAGGACTAATCCCTCCTTCACAAAATTCAAAAGCCAACTCAAAGACCTCTTCCTCAACCGAACTCTGACGAATAGTCAACTGACGCCTACCTAAAATCTTACGCAATGCATAATCTAGTGACTTTGATAAGAAGGCATCTACAGAACCTACCTCTCTACTCGCTCCTCTGTCCCCCTCCCTGAACAGGATTCGCCATGAACCAATATGTATATTATTGTTATAATATGTGTTTGATTGCATTTCGATAAATGTTGTAAAGCGCTCTGATACCTTCGGGTCTGGCCAGCGCTATATAAAACTCTTAAATAAATAAATAAATAAATAATAAATAAATTATTAGAACATTGGAATGTGGAGCACTCCATTGAATACAATGGAGTGCTCCGAGCTTCTACGGGCCGGTAAAGGCCCGCAGAGCAACATTCCAATGTTGTTTGAACAAAGGCCTCTCCTCGGAGCCCTAGGGGATTTCAATCCCTTCGGGCTCCGAGAGGCCTTTGTTTAATTTTTAGAACATTCTGCCCTCTAGTGGCAGAATGTTCTAATAGCTTTATAGCCCTTCGTAGCTGGGCTATACCGGCTATTAAAGTCCCGCTCCCTTGTTAGAGGCCCTCGCCTTCGGCTCGGGCCTTTAACGCGGGCCTTCAATAGCCGGTATAGCCCGCTACAAAGGGCTATAAGGCTATAGTGAATTGTAACTCATCTTCCCTGACAGTTTTATTAATAACTTGAGTGGCAAGTAAGTTGTCTTGTACCTTTAATGTTATAGAAGAAGCAACGTTATGGTCTACTAACCCTATAAAAGAAAGGTTATGTGCAGTGTGCATCCTGGACTGAATAATTTCAATGTGCTCTCAAATGTGATTACCACAGAATAGGAGGCACAGTGATGAATTGCTCAGTGGCATACAGTATCGTCAAGATGGAAGGCCAGGACTGAAATCAGGTTCTCTGGTCAGAGCCCCAAAGCTAGTTTTTGCGGCAGGCCTAGCAAAATCTTCACACTGGCCTGCCGATAACTGCCACTATTATGCCACGAATCATCACCATGATTCCACTTTTATGACAGTTGAACCCCATCATGTCAGAGATGGACTCAATATGTGAGAAAGCAAGAGTGGTCACCAAATGCAATGTGTGGCCTATTGTAGGATTCTGATCAGTTGTCAATGAGTGATACTGCTGGACCAAGGGACACTGAGGATTGGTCAAACGTGTGTGCGTGCATGTATTCACACACACATGCACGCAAGCATGCAAGCACACACACACACACGCACGCACACACACACACACAAACCCTCACACACCCCAATGTTTGTAATGAGCTACAGAAATATTGACACTCAACTGAAGCTCCTGTGAAGAAGATTCAGAGCCATGCCAGACTAAGGATACCTCATCTGAGAGCTTACTCCACAGGTCTTCCATTCCTAACCCTGGGTCTCCAGCTCACTAAACGTCACAGACAGAGTCAGGAAACCTCCAACTGAAGGGGGACATTAAAGTGCAGCAATTCCTTACCTGGCTCAAGCACACTAGAGTGAAGTCCCTGACGCCCAAAATCAGAAGAACATTTCCCTAGTTATTCCAATAATCGCAAGAGATTCCACCAAACAAGCTATATGCACCCCACTGTCCTGACACTACATGAATATGTTCATCACTATATGTTTAGTTCAGTGGCGTAACAAAAGCCCCCGCAGTGGGGGGAGGGAGGGTCCTAGCTCCAGGGGACCAGTCAGCACAGTACAGTGGCCTGAGAGCTCCTGAGTGAGTCCAAGGGGGGCCCCTCCATGTACTTTGCAGAGGGGGCCCTCAAGTCTCATTACTCCACTGGTTTGGTTGCAAATATCTGGATGCCCAAGCAAGGACTGTGCTCCCCATAGTTACGGAGCAGAAGACATTTGCTAATAATAGAGTTATAATGAACAATCAATTTCTTTCTTAAATAAAAGACTTTCTGTGGAAATTCTGACTAAGTGGTGGCCAAGTACAGCACAAAGAGAAAAATAAGATCTCCCCCATCAACCCACTAATAGAAATAATGCAACGATAAAAAGGATAAATGCGAGTGCTCCGCATGCCATGATTCATAGTCACAACAACCAATGGCTGCAATGTGGGTTTGTTAACATCTGACTTATGCTCACACCAATCAGTAGCTGTTGGGGGCTAACCTATTACACATCTCTTTGAATACTGATGCTGTAGGCTCTGAGAAACAGGTGAGTTCGACTTTAGACAGACATAGAAATGCAGCAGACTAAACAAAGAAAATGTTATGCAAACATTCTGATGATAATGTTGAGGAGGTTGTGCCTAAATCTGACTTTTGCTACTACTGCAGTACCCCTGGAGATGCAAATAATTTTTTTGTTGTTGCTTCTGATTATGTGCAGCCTCTGTCTGAGACAGCCTTAAAGACATTACTTGGTAAAGGCCTTGCATAGAGCTCAATCAATCAATCAATCACAGTGTTCTTGTAAAGCACAGCTTGTGGCCCTGGGGAGGGGGGGGGTCTACAGGCGCTAGGTCCTAACGTCGTTGGTCGAAGAGCCATGTCTTGAGCTCAGAAAGTACACATACCTTAAGTCAGAAAAGAAGGATCATAACTGTGTCCTTCACATCTTTTTGGAAAATGGGTGCTCTCCAGAGCAGTATCAGATCTATAATTACACTGAAGCCATGATGGCTCAGTGGGGGTCAGAGTGTTGATACAATTTACTTGACACAGAACAGTCATTAGGCTGCAAATGTAGTTCCCACACCCAAAGGAGCTGGGCTGTCCAACCCAGAGGCACAGGCACTGGTCAGTAGTGTATATGCTACGAGCACCCAATATCTTCCCATTGCTTCAAGTGTGAAGCTTCTATGCAGGCACACAGGGAATCCAATGCAGAGTATAGAGAGTAGTCCAAGTGCAATATAGGTCCTGTGTGTTATTACTCTAAGACCATAAGGTAAACAAATATGAAAAGGAACAGTAGAATGTTCAATCAGGTGCGATGATGTCCACTCCCCCTGAGGTTCAGATACAGTGGTCTCTGAAGAGGTAGGAATGACAGCCTCCTCAGTGACGTAACACCAAATGAAGAGGGCCCCGGCAGAATATGATGAGGGGGCCCTGAGACTCTAATATCTCACAAATATTAATTGGCTGTGGGTTGAATGGAGGCCCTCTGAAATGTTGGGGGTGCCTGAAAGGCTGCTTCTCTCCCCCCACCCCCACCCACGCATTGCAGGAGATTCAAGGGCCTGCCTTACGTCACTGAGCTTCCTTTATGAGACTCTGGGTCTCAGTGCAAAGGCTGCAGATCTCTCAGCTTTCAAAAGTCCATGTGTGAGTAGTTAATTGGGTCAAAATAATTCTTTGTATTCTGGTAGTGGTAGTCTTTTTCTTATAAACAGATGAAGAAGACTAGAAGTACCGGAATGCATAGAAAAAACCTGGATTGGATCAGGCACTCGGGCATGGACCTGGGGCCCTTGAGTGCACTGACGCAGCTTGAGCAGGGGAGGGTGGTGGGATTGGGTCACTAGGATCAATAATATGTTTTTTAATCAGGATCATAATTTTAACATCAACATATTTCGCTATGACTTTCCAGCAGCACCCGAGTTGCACAGTGAATGAGAAGAAAGTCTATTGTTGCGCATCTAATGTGTCAATAACATTGGTATATACCACTGCAAAGGCAATACTTCATATCTCATGGCTGCAGAACAACCATTGGCTGTAAAGTGGGACTGATCAACAGGTGAGTGACACTTAAAACAACCAATGTCTAAAGGGACTGACCTGATTCCCTTCTATCCATGCCTTGGTATAAGGTCTGCCACAGTATTCGGCAACATTTGAATATTTATTGCATGCAAATAAATCCATGAATGGTCGTCCTGTTATCAAGTGGGACCTAACATATTTTAATAATTTTTTTAAAAAAAGATCAGTCGATGTTCAGTTGAAATAAACATCTGCCGTATTGTGGTTTACATAATTGCCAGTTTCAGGTATTTTCTATAAACCTTTCACTTAAATATCAATAGAAATCCATTCATTCGAGAGATTGAAAAATGATATTCATAGAATAAAGAACACCAGTTAACCACTTCCATCCCTGGGCGCCTTTCTTTCCTTCCCCATGAAATAGAAGAGCTCTCACTTTAGGCTGCTACCTCCTTTCAGATGAGACACTTTCTTTCAATGTCTTAATACAGGGTTCAGTTACTTAATAGGTTTACACTAATGTAGCCCCACTACTTAAGGTAATGATGCAGGCTTTCTCCCTTCAACAAAGAGCAGTTAATGAGCAGGGCTTAACTGAATAAAGATTGATCATACTTTCAAAATGACAGCTGTGGAACAATTTTGGCGCCAACCGCTGCCAGTCATTTTGCTAACGATGTCAGAGTATTATATTCCCGCCTCACGGTATATTAGACATCGCAGCGCACTGGGCTGCAGGTTTTATTGACCTTACTGTATACAGTAACATTCCATACCGCTGTACTTGTACAATTTTCAATAATTATGGCAGTCGTTTTCGTTGTTTTGGATCGATGACGGATGAGAAACTGATGAGCCAGCTGCTGGAACAGAGGGTTGGGCATTATTGAAAAGATTTCGGATCATCTGAGCAGGTGCTTGCATTGAATCTCAGTGAGGTGTAGTAGTCATATGCGACAGGTGGGACCGGGCATTGATGCAGGCCAGATAGGACGGCAGATCCCAGAGAGACAGAGTGGTTTCACCCCGTCTCCCAGAGGGTTCCATCCGAGGACAAACTGTTCTCTTTCAAGGAGGTAGCCAGCGCTCCCAATTCATACAAAGGTGAATTTTTCTAGTGTGGGTTTCAAAAATTTCATTTATTTCTATGCCACGGTCTTCATCAATCATTCCTATGTTATGTCAGTCAGTCATCAAAATAAGTCCTCTGTATTCATCTGCCGCAGGGACCCACAAGGTTGGGGGTCAGGAGCAGTCTTCCAAGGTCATCAAAGCAAAGTACTGTTTAACCAAATGTCAAACTCCCGACTTGAAATTGTGCTGTGATTTACAGAATTGTAGATGGGTAACTGTGAATGACGGGATGCTTTCCAAAAAGGGAATCTGAGTGACATCAAATAGACCACACGAGCAAAGCTCGAAGTGTCTATGATGACACTGAGAACCCTCAGGAGAAAAGCATCCTCTTTATTCATAGCTACTCATTTTATTTTTACTTTATGGTAAGTATGGCTCCTCCATTAAGTTTCCCCTGCTGACATAAACTGTGTTAGGAGTATGGCAGTTATGCAGCAGCAGCACACACAATATGGCCCCACCACACTTTGGAAATTCCTCCCCTCTACCACCCAAATTTAAAAATGGTATTTAGCATTCTGCTACCCTCCCACACCACCTTCAGCATTATCCTCCCCTTGTCTTTCAAATATGTTAAAAAAATAATACCTGGCTTATGCAGCCCACTTCCACCAATTTCTACATTTACTATCTTCACTCACACCTACATCAAAAAAACTGGTGTTCTACCACCCTCTCACACCACTCTCAGCATTACCCTTCCATTCCCTCCTCTCCTAAACATGATTACCTGGTTTCTGCCATGCATCCTCATCACCTTCTGCATTTATCCTCCCATCCAACTTGAACAAAATAACACTGTAGGTCCTGCCACAAGCCCATACCACCAATCATTCCCATCTCTGCATCAAAATATGACAAAAATAACTAGCCTCTTGTCACCCACCCCTGCACTACACTGTGTGCTTTCCTTCCCTCTCCCTATTAAAGCCATGCTTTCTGCTTTCCATAGAGCAGTGGGCACTGCACTGACAAGTAGTCTAACAGCCATGTCAGCACAGCATTGAAATTTCTCTGTCACAGAGGGTTTGCAGAGGTGTGCAATGGTAATGTAATGTGGCGGCTGACAGAGGAGAATAGGGTTCTGCCCAAAATTACATCATAGCAGTGGGAAACAACTTTTGTTTCTCACTGCTGTGATGTAGTAGCAGTGAACAATTGGCATGAGAAATTGGTATTCATACCAACAGGCTCTCCATAAGAGTCACTAATAAAATATAGAATTGTAGATGATTAACAGTGAATTACAGGTATGGTTTTTCCCTCAGGGTACTGAGTGACATCAAATAATCACAAGAGTGAAGTTCGAGTTCTCTGTGATGTCACTCAGAACCCCAAGGTGTAATACATCCGAGTGATTCACTTTTTACCCATCTATAGTTTTATGTTATGTATGGCCCCCAAAATCATCTCCCCTCACTTTCAACTACTACGCAGGGAAAGAGAAGTAATGGGAGCCATGCATAACATGGCCTCTCCTCCCTGTGCCAAATTAAAAAAGAATACCTGACTTCCTGTCACCCACTCCACCACTCTCTGTGCCCTCCCTTCCCTCTCCTTCATAAGCTCAGGTACCTGCTTTCAAGCTCTATTCTGATAGGCTCCCAGAGAGACCAGCCAGAACAGCTTGGAATTCCTTAATGATGTAGCCCAGTGGTTAACAAGTTCTTTTACCCAGAGTTGCTAGATGATAGCAGTGAATTACTGGATTTAGAATTCATTCACGCTAACAACTCTCTATGAGAGCCATACAAAACAAGTATATCCTGCCATTCCCTGACGTTATTAGTTCAGGGCTTTGAGTGTTTTCAGGCAGAGACCCATAACATGACCTACTGAAATCTCCTCTTCCAAAGATAATAGAAGCATTTGTCTAAATAGGGCCAAAGTACTCTAATATATATGACCAAAAATTAGGTTGCCCAGGTTGGTCGAAGCTCCTAAATCTCCTGTCCTGCATGACTTCCAACCTTCTAGCTTATATCCCCATCATTCCTCAGACATCACTTTAAATGCAGTAGCACCAAGTCAAGGAGCACAGAAAAGCTATAAGCATGGATGACTTCCATTCACATTTTGTATTCTACACATTGACATGCCCGGCACACACACACATATATATGAAATGTATACACATAGACACAAGCACAACTGTGTGCAAACACACACACCCAGGTACACATGCAGACACGCACAGAGCCTGACAGTTGACATCTTTGAAGATTTTCAGAAGAGATACAAGTCTATGACATCTTAAATCTATAATTATAATACTGACCTTTATCCTTCACAACACCTCAATTTGGGACTCCCAGAGAAAAACACACAAGATTTGTGGGTAATTTGCTACAAACAAGTGAAGTGATACATCCTTTCAATAGGACATCCTTCCCTCCAGCACAAGTGGTATTTCATCCACATATGGGAATGAGAGACTGTAGAAATAGCTTTAGAAGAGCGATGGCTGCCTATGGGGGAAAGAAGAGACACCAATACAAATGTACTGCCTCAGATTAATGCCTTACTGTAATGATAAACCTTGAATTAAGTTTAAGAGATTCTACAGACGATGTTCAATTCCAGTGAAAAAGATTGTACTCTAGATGTAGTCTGTAGACATCTTGTGTAATTGAAAAATATAAATGTCTAGCGATGTACCTAATAAATAATTTATACAAGTGAAAGAAAAAACATTAAGAACATGGCCTAAATGACACTGAGTGTCAATTTTCACCCAAAATGCAAATCCGTTATCACATGAGCCTTAATTCTCAAATGGAACAAAGCCTGTAACAATTTTACAAAATACCAGACATGGCACTCAAATGGGTGGATGTCAGAAATCAATGGGGGCTGGAGGGGACAGTGCAGACAGGGGCTACTGGGCCCCAACCATGGTGGTTGAGGTCTATCGAGCTCATGGCACACTGGCGAGTTAAACACTCTGATATATGCTTGTTACAGTTCACCGCTGAACTGTGCAGAGAGTCCGAGGGACCCTCTAACCAGCAGAGGTCACTCGTAGCTTGCTGTCAGCTTTCTCTGGGATGCCTCCCTCGGGAAGCACACTGGACTTCTCCCCCTAGACAGTGTCTCATACTTTTCAGGGCCAGGCACACTCCTTTTCTCGCTCAGCAGGCAGAGCAGGCTACTAGGCTTTGTAGATGTCAGAAAGTGTTGACTTCAGCTGATGTCTCCACACTTCTGTAAGACAGGCTGTCATACAGAACCAGCCCTGGTTTCACGGTAGCTTTGCTTGCACCTGTAGAACATTGCCTTCCAATGTGAAGTCCAAAATCTATCCAGTGAAGGGAAGCTATCCTCATCCTCCATCTTGTGCCTTGCCACTGGATTCAAGATAGCCTGGCTGATGAGGGCTGTGAGCCCGAAACCGGTCCCATGAGGCACAGGGTCAGACTGATTTGCATATGGCCATGTCTGAACTGGGGTGGCGGAGTGAGCTAAAGAATGATGATGGATTAAACCCAGATCAGTTGACTGGGGGTGAGTGTTTGCAATGTTCAACACTCCGTCCATCATCCCCTTTGGTTTTGCATTGTTCGCCCTAAGTTGGCAGGGTATGCCCAGACGTGGGTCCCTTGCTCACTTTGCCACTGGATTCAAGATAGCCTGGCTGATGAGGGCTGTGAGCCCGAAACCGGTCCCAGGATGCTTGTTTCCGGTCCAGGAAGACATGGCTTGGCAGTTCGGGCTGGACTGTTCCCATGAGGCACAGGGTCAGACTGATTTGCATATGGCCATGTCTGAACTGGGGTGGCGGAGTGAGCTAAAGAATGATGATGGATTAAACCCAGATCAGTTGACTGGGGGTGAGTGTTTGCAATGTTCAACACTCCGTCCATCATCCCCTTTGGTTTTGCATTGTTCGCCCTAAGTTGGCAGGGTATGCCCAGACGTGGGTCCCTTGCTCACTTTGCCACTGGATTCAAGTTAGCCTGGCTGAAGAAGGGTGACATACCCTGAAACCGGTCCCAGGATGCTTGTTTCCGGTCCAGGGAGGACCTGGCCTGGCAGTTCGGTCTGGACTGTTCCCATGGGGCACAGGGTCAAGACTGATTTGCATATGGCTGGGTCCAAACTGGGGTGGCGTAGTGGGAAAAGAACAATGGATTTAACCCAGATCATTTGACTGGGGGAGAATGTTTGCATTGTCAGCATTCCGTCCATCATTTGTTTGCTGTAACACTTTTCGCCCTAAGTGGGATGGGTATGCCCAGACGTGGGTCCCTTGCTCACTGTACCACTGGATTCAAGCTAGCCTGGCTGAAGAAGGGTGACATACCCTGAAACTGGTCCCAGGATGCTTGTTTCTGGTCCAGGGAGGACCTGGCCTGGCAGTTCGGTCTGGACTGTTCCCATGGGGAACAGGGTCAAGACTGATTTGCATATTGCTGGGTCCAAACTGGGGTGGCGTAGTGGGCAAAAGAACGATGGATTTAACCCAGATCTTTTGACTGGGGGAGAATGTTTGCATTGTCAGCATTCCGTCCATCATTTGTTTGCTGTAACACTTTTCGCCCTAAGTGGGATGGGTATGCCCAGACGTGGGTCCCTTGCTCACTGTGCCACTGGATTGAAGCTAGCCTGGCTGAAGAAGGGTGGCATACCCTGAAACTGGTCCCAGTATGCTTGTTTCTGGTCCAGGGAGGACCTGGCCTGGCAGTTCAGTCTGGACTGTTCCCATGGGGCACAGGGTCAAGACTGATTTGCATATGGCTGGGTCCAAACTGGGGTGGGGTAGTGGGCAAAAGAACGATGGATTTAACCCAGATCTTTTGACTGGGGGAGAATGTTTGCATTGTCAGCATTCCGTCCATCATTTGTTTGCTGTAACACTTTTCGCCCTAAGTAGGATGGGTATGCCCAGACGTGGGTCCCTTGCTCACTGTGCCACTGGATTCAAGCTAGCCTGGCTGAAGAAGGGTGACATACCCTGAAACTGGTCCCAGGATGCTTGTTTCTGGTCCAGGGAGGACCTGGCCTGGCAGTTCGGTCTGGACTGTTCCCATGGGGCACAGGGTCAAGACTGATTTGCATATGGCTGGGTCCAAACTGGGGTGGGGTAGTGGGCAAAAGAACGATGGATTTAACCCAGATCTTTTGACTGGGGGAGAATGTTTGCATTGTCAGCATTCCGTCCATCATTTGTTTGCTGTAACACTTTCCTTCTATTGTGTCTTAATTGCACTCAAAGAGAAATGCAGTGCCATGCTGTATATCATCTTAGTTCCATCCCCTTCAACTCTTACACTTTCCTCACCTCTATTCTTAATTTCTTTTACATGTCTATTTCAAATATATAACATTTTCAAACTTCATCCTTGTTAGACCTGACATCCTTGGTATGGCATTCTCCCAAACATTTTGCCGTCACTCCTCCTGTTTGCTGAATACGGTTTTTGTTTGCTTTAGGACTCCGAGCACTTTACCACTGTTAACCAGTGCTAAAACACTAGTGCTCTCTCCCTAAAATTGGCTTACAACTAATTTGCACATTTAACTTACTTGTAAATCCCTAGTCAATGGTACTACATGTACCCAGGGCCTGTAAATTAAATGCTACGAGTGGGCCTGCAGCACTCCTTGTATGACCCACTAAAGAAGCCTTTTAAAAAAAATTCTCAGGCCTGCCACTGCTGTTGTGCAGTTTTAAACTGCCATTTTGACTTGGAAAAATAAACCTTTTGTCAGGCCAAAAGGTCTCATAAGGCAGGGTGCTTTAATATTTGCAAAGTTGGAAATGTGTGTTTAACTTTTACGTGTCCTGGTAGTGAAAAACTCCTATAGTTGTTATTCACTACTGTAAGGCCTATCTCTCCAATTGACGCACATGGGGTTATCTTATCACATTTAATAAATTATAACTTTTGATCAGAAGCAGATAGAGATATGCTGTTTAGACTCAAATTAATTGTAATTTTAAATCCTTTTTAACGGTAAAGTCAGATTTTAAGTCACCAGTCTGAAAATGCTACTTTTAGAACGTTAACACATCTCCTTGTGTTTACTTTTAGAAAGTTGGCATTTTCTTCTCCTAACCATTCATGCTTTCTGACAGTATCCTGGGTCACTTGACTGTGAATGGCTCTGGTTTTGGGGTTTGTGTATTCCTACTAGACAATGATGCAAAGGGGACTGAGTGTAGGCAGGATGGGCCATCCTGCCTGGATGGTTGGGGGTGGAGCTGTTCCCTGCCCCACGTATATTTTGAGGGGTATTCCTCTAGCACACACAAACGAACTTTACACTACTCTTTTTTCAGCCCAGACGTCTTGGAGCCATCACAGGGGAAGGGAAGAACTTTACAGAACCAGATGTGTTGGAGGTAGTGCAGTGAATCCCCCCACTTTAAAGGCTGGCACCAGGTATAAAACAATTTTCAGTATAATCCTGGATCTGTGGACATTACAGAAGGATTGCTTTGCTCCCAAAGGACTGCTCTGCTGTGCTGTGTGAGGCCTGCATAGCTCCCCGAAGAACAGCCCTGCTGCTATCAGAGGACTGCCCTGCTGCTTGAGAACTGCCTTGACCACCCAGAGGGTTGGGGTGCCCTGCTGCATGAGGACTTGCCTTCTCTCTGAAAAGGAAGAGTAGACCTGGTCACTTCATCGCAGGCTAACCTGAGTGACTCCAAAGGCCAGTTAGCTGACCTCCTGTCTGAGCTACAGGCACACAACGGGCTCCAAAAGATTCACTGCAACTGCTCAGCTGACCTGCTGCACTGAACCTGACTTGACCTGCAACTGGACCTGCTTGAGCTCTGCTGGCCTCTGTTGGAGTGGGTTCCTGATACTGAAGAGGTGCCTCCCTAGGTACTGGTCCCTTGGCTGTCATCAGTTAAGCTCTTCTTGTGAGAGAAGGTCAAATCCTGACATTTTGGGCTCTTTGCGACTGCGAACTGGCCCGTTCGCACGACACTCTTCCTCCTGTGAAGACCGGCAACACAAACCTCCAGTAAACCTAACTGTTCGTGCTACAGCGATCTGCCAGCGACGACCAGCAATGCGAGAGTCTGCATTTTGCACTACAGCAACGGTAGCCTGTGGTGCCTGCCAACATGAAGCTCCAGCAACATAAATCTGCGATGGCTCGACCGGTTGTTTGCACTACAGCAACGACCATCCGCGATCACCCGGCCTGCTCTTTGTGCTACAGCGACGACCATCTGCCACGCTCTCCCTGTTCCTCTGAGTCTACTCTACCACGAACTGGACTCTTTGCGCCAGACTTTAAGTAGGGACATTTTTCAATGGGGCTAACCTAGTCCCTGTATCCGGCCCACACTCCATCGCGCTCAGCCTGAACTTGTGACTTTTTCCTGCTCTAACACGACTAGATGATCGCGAGTGGTGCTTTGTGCTTTTAGGTGCTGTATCAACCTAAAAATTTTAAATTTAATATGTCCAGTTCTACAGATTGGATTTTTGTTGTTTTGGTCTCATTTTATATATTAAAAGTTACTCTATTTTTTTAAACTGATATGATATTTTTCTTGTGTCATGTTATCACTTTATTACTGTTTGAGTGCTAGATAAATACTTTACACTTTGCCTGTAAGGTAAACCTGATAGCTTTGTGCCAAGCTACCCAAAGTTAAGCACAGGTTAATTTAGTGACTTTTTGTGTTTGACCCTGACAAGGATTGTGGTTGTTGCTCGAGTAAGGACTTCTACCCCTCTTAACCAATAATCCAATTCCTCCCAATCCTATTTTTATTTTCTAGTCTTCCAAAAGCCTTATTTCTTATTTTTAGTCTTGTTTTAGTCCACAAGGAATGCTGTTTCTCAGCGTCCCTTCTTCTAATCTTATCAATCTGTGGTCGGTCTCCAAATCCCCCATTCGCCTTCACTTAAAACATCTTTTTTGTGGTCTCTCTACAGACAGTTTCAGTTGGCTGTCATAGATAGCACTATAAGTAATATACTTTTGCTCATGAATGGATGGCTATTTCAATTCCATGCTCTTTATTTGATGGCTTTTCTACCAATTCTTGTTTTTGACACAGCCCTGGAATATTTAGGTTTCACCCTGCTTTTTGATTGGTTGAGTATGTCCATCCATTACTATCACTGGGAAGCTATTTTTCTTGCTGCTTTTCTATGCTAAATTTGAGATTTAGCACTTGATTTGAGTGCATGTCCTTCTCCTTCCTTGAGGTCCCGTCGGTCTGTCTGTCTCTCTCTTTCATGCCTTATCTCTCTCTTTTTTGTGCCTTCTCTCTCTCGCCTCATCTCTATAGTCATCCTCAGTTTCCCCATCACACCCACTGCCTCTGTTTCTTCGTATTGGTCTCTCCTCTCCGTGACCCCAGCTTTGATGCACTGCTGTGGGTCCGTGTTTCTATTTTGCTTCCCCAAATATCTCTTCTTAGCCTCCCCATGCCAAATAGTGCTATTGTCTTTGCCAGTGGTTCCAAATTGCCAGTGCTTGTAGAATTGTGCCAGTACTGGGACAGCTAGTAGCACCAGCCAGCCATCTTGGAATGCAATTTTCTAAACTTCCAAGATGACCATCATAGAAAAACCATTCCAAGATGGCCTGCTATATCTATTGGTTTTTTCATTGCTTGTGACACAATTTTACAAACATTGACAAAGTCAGCTGCAGCAGTGGTGGTCATCATCGAGCGATATTTTCCCATAATTCCAAGGTGGCCATCAAGTTGTATCAACATGCAACATGGTGACTATCTCAGCAGTATAGACCATAACGTTTGGACATCATGGAACTTTATTTTCTATAATTCCAAGCTAGTGACATGTTGCATCAGGACACAACATAGCCACCATCCATGTGGCCATGTTATACAGACTAGCAATCAAAAAAGGATCATGCTGCAATGGACAGACCAGTGCCAGCAACAAATCAACACTGGCAAAGTGAGACCCGTTGGCTTAGCCAAGGACTTTCCTCTTCATGTCTCCTATAAATGTTTTCTGCACTCATCCTCTCACATGATTTTACTCTTTTACAATCCTTGAGCATCATCTTGTTTCTGGATTTTCGACCTTTAAGATCCCAAGTACTGAAAGTGATTATCTCTTTTTTTGTACCGGTTGGCTCTACTCTCTTTTAATTTTACTTAAAAGCAGGGCTTTAAGTGGGCCGGGTCTGAGCACCGGCAGTTATTTTTCGGGGGCCTCGAAATGGGTCTCTATCGGGCTCTATTTTCGGGCCTCGCAGAGGTAGTCCGTTTTCTTTTTTTTTCTTGGACTTCAGTGAGAGCATGCACATCGATGTGCACAGCTCAATGCTGGCATCCTCGGGGAGCGGAATATAAAACAGATCCCGTTTCACTGCAATATCTGTTTGTGGTTTCCGAGAGGATCAAACCCGAGTGCGTCCTTCTGAAATAATGCACGGCCGTCAAAGGTAACTGCTGGATTTCTGCCTACATGACAAGCCTTCTGCTTCGGAAAAATCAAAGGGGATGCTAAAACAATACGGCAGGAACATTTGTGACGGGCATGGCGGGAATGGAGGAGGATTGCACTTCCAACGGCGCCCCGTGCCGGGTCACGTGACCCTAGGGCTCGCGGCCTTGTTTTCAGGGTGACGATAGGTCACGGAGAAGAATGGCGCGGGCAGTGTTTTCGGGTGAAGGCAGCACTGCTTTCAGCATAACGCAGAGCCATCACGCGAGCAAACCAGAAGAGAATATCTATAGCGCCCACACGTTTACGCCTTGCTCATGACTGCATGAGCACTTTTCAGCGTGCTTGAATGTGAAATCTACCCCCACGAGAGCAGCCAGACCAGGTTATTTAAATAACAGCTGTGACTGCCAGCCAAATCAATTCATCAAACATGGAAAGATAAACGGCTGAGTCGCTGTGCAGAGATTTGACCATGTGACCTGGAGGTTAACCCCACATTTCTCCACAGTATACTCACCCCGCTGCATTATCTTGTAGTCTACATTTTATGTCTTATGTGCTGGTGTTATGTTGCTGCTAGTGTTATGTTGCTGCTTGCGGTATATGCCCTTTTGCTTTAGTGCCAGAGAATCAACATGCAAAATGGCGGAGCGGTCCTGCAAATCCGTGTGACGCGCTCCCGAAAGAGCACTTAGGCTGTCTGCCTCACAGACAGAGGCCTTGAGCCAAGCGCAGGTCAGGGGGCTACCTGCTTCCCACCTCGCAGGAGCTTACATTATCCCTGGATGCATCTTGGGTTGTAAGTTCCTCAGGGGGTTGGGTACACAGCCGTCCTGTCCCCATCTTGCACACACTGTCTGACATGGGGATCTTCACACCCTGGGAACTTGGCTGTCAGACCCACTGGGTGTTGGATCTATTGTGCTATTGCCATCCGCAGCATAGGTCTAACTACTACTTTTGAACCAGATGACCACATGATGACGAGCGTGAATATTCACTGATACACTTTTTTTGACTCCTGAGTTACTAAGCTGAAAATATACAGTCGTTTGAACACATACAACTTTTAAACTTATTGGGTTCTACTAACTGGAAACAATTTAATGAACCGAGCGCATTTACCCTTTAAGCCCTGAAGAAGTCCGATTGAGGACGAAACGCGTTAGCTGTTTCGAATTTTAAAGAACATGAATAAAGAATAATTCTTAACAAGACAAGATCTGATCGACTTCTTTTATTCTGGGAAAACAACTATTCATTGTAGACAATTCATAACATGGACATGGTTAAATATATTTTATATGTATACACTTGAACCTTTTGAAGAGTGCAGGGCTATTGTGTTTATGTTGTTCTAGAGTGATTAAGGGATTTGTTTTTCTCTTGTTTCTCTATTTGGGACATAGGGGATTGTGTCCTAAGCCCATTTGCACCTTTTTTCGCTGAATATTACTGCTTGGGACGTTAGGACTGGTGCAGACATTAATGCTTTGATCCTCAACTTTGTGTGCTTAGGTCTAACTACTACTAAACTCAGGGCTTTAAGTGGGCTGGGTCTGAGCATTTTCAGGGGGCCTCGAAATGGGTCTCTATCAGGCTCTATTTTCGGGCCTCGCAGAGGTAGTCCGTTTTCTTTTTTTTTTTCTTGAACTTCAGTGAGAGCATGCACATCGATGTGCACATGCTCATTTTGCTCACTACTGAGTAGTGGAGGTCAAGGCATGACGTCATGCCAGGTGAACCGCGTTGTAGGAGGACTCTGTGGCATGTTTTGAAGGGGGTGGTGGCTTCATTAAAACTCACCCCTGTGAAGCCGCGTTGCCTTCTGGGAGCAGTGCTTCTAGTACACTCATCCTCACGTGAAGCCACCCTATACGGGAGATGTCTGCCTGGGCATTTCCCGGGATGACGACACCGGTCTTGGGGTACTGGGGAGGGTGTATGGCGTTATCCATACATAGCCTTGCTGTAATAAGGAGGGGAGAGAGCGAGCCTGAGCGGGGAATTCCAAACCTGATGACACTCTGAGGAGTCCTAGAGCTGACGGCTTGTCAGAGCAGGGGGTACTGCTACACTAGTTACCTTTATTTAGACCACGCTCCTACTTGGATAGGCCACACCCCTTTAAGAGGTTTGCCCCGCCCCTTTTAGAGCACCCCCAGTTTTTTTTTCCCACTTAAAGCCCTGCTTAAAAGTCACGTGTTCTCTAGTGCATTTCTACCTGCTCCTAACCATACTCTAGATGCTATTATTTGTTTTTAGAAAATAATCTTTTCATGTTTTTGTGCTGAACCTGGTCTCTTTTACATGTTGTAGGTTCTCGATACATCAACTCAAACTAGAAAATTAAAATAAATATTTCATGTCTGACAAGGTAGAATGCCGAGGTCATAGCTAAGGAAATCTGGGCACCAAAAATACCTCATTGAAGATCATCTTTCACTAAACTCTACAGAGAATCTGCAATAGAAGCTGCTGTATTACAATATTTTCCAAGAGATTTGTCAAACGTCAAAAAATGCAGATCAGAAATGGGGGCACTTTAGATTCACAGGGCACTGGTGAGGGGACGAGGGCAGATAGGCAGGCGAGAAGAGATGATGATGACTGAGGTCAGGACTTAATTTCCTTGATGTCATTTAAGCCCAAATTAAAATCAAACTATTGATTTGCATTCATGTGCTTCTGAAAATGGGTTTTTGAGAACCACTTCTAGAAAGCAATGGCATCTTTTCATTCTGGGGCTTCTGAAATAAATCTGAAAAATCCCCAATTACACTTATAAATGTTTTAAGTACAAGCAAATTAATAGGGCCTTTTCATCTTCTGCTGGCTATAAAACATGGGAAACTCCTGATTTCTGCGCTCTCAGGAGCTATATGTGAAGCCTGCAGGAAGAATATTAACACCATTCGAAAAATAGAAACAGATTTAACGAGGTGGATGCATTATTAATTTTGATTTATGGGAAGTGCTTTTGTGAGAATAAGTGTGTTGTGAAATAAAATTGTTTAAAACTCAGTGATCAGCTTTGCCAAAGTTTTAGAGCCTCGTACTTAAAGGGAAATACGCATACTGCTATATGCATAACATAAAACGATAGTACTAAAGATCAAAGAACATTCCGCATTTACATCATTTAATTCATGTAATCATAGATATAATGCCTCTTATACAACATCCGTTCAATTCTTGTTATACTACTGCTATTGAAATATGCATGATTCGGTATTGTGAGGCCATCATCTATATGAAATGCACTCAGATACGATCGTTATCTTTACTCACTATTGACACAATGACAATGTGTGACACCGTGGAGTGGTGATGCGTTTGTGACAATCTGTGCAAACCTGTAGGTTAGTGTCACAGACAAAAAAATAGGACGTTGCAAGAATTTTCATATATTTCCAAGTCCAATCATGAGCAGTGTGTTAAAAGCTATTGGCTTTACTTTCCAGATTTGACCAGGTCCAGCGCGACCAGATAGCCGCTGTTGGCGTTTTATGCATTTAAACACTATATTTTGAGATATTCTTTAAAAATTAATAATTCCGGTTCTACTAGTTGGATGTTTGTCGTTTTGGTATTGTTTTGTTCAATAAATTAAGCTCTAGTTTTCTAATCAGGTTTGGATTCTTTTTGTGTGGTGTTTTCACTGTTTTACTGTAATAGGTGTTGCACAAATACTTTACACGTTGCCTCTTAAGGTAAGCCTAACTGCTCTGCGCCAAGTTACCAGAGGGTGAGTGCAGGTTAATTTAGGATGTGTATCTGACTTACCCTGACTAGGATTGTGGTCCCTACTTGGACAGGGTGCATACCTCTGCCAATTAGAGACCCAATTTCAAACAACTGTCCAAAAAAAAGTTCATCCACCTCAGTCTTTATTGGAAAGGTTCAGGGTGATCTGTCATGCAGAAGCCGACAAAAAGGGAGTTTCCAGATGCAATTTTCCATAAGAATATTAGACAGCGTCATGTTGAAAAAAATGGCTGAACAGAATTAAACCAAATTTGACAGAAAGCTTGAACTTTACTCAGTAAGTGAGATTTTTGTAATTTGTTGCAAATCTGATCAGCGTTTTTTGAAAAATTAAGGTTTGAAAATTAGGGATTGTTAGACCTGGTACCATTGGCGTGGGTCTCCCTTCCATTTTTTCGCTATGCCTCTTCTGTTGTTGACCTGTTTTTGCTGGTTTAGATGCTTTGGGCACTTTGCCACTGCTAATCAGTGCCAAAGTGCAAGTGCTCCCTATGATAAATTGATGTATGGATTAGTGACTCCATGATTGGCTTATTTGATTTACTGTTAGACCCTAGTATAGTGCACCGCGTGTGCCCAGGGCCTGTAAATCAAATGCTGCTGGTGGGCTTGCAGCACTGGTTGTGCCACCCACCGGAGCAGCTTGGAAAGCGTGTCTCAGGCCTGCCATTGCAGAGCCTGTGTGCAGTCTGGTACTGCCATGTCGACTTGGTAAGTACACCCACTTACCAGTCCCCAAACCTTCCCTTTTCTGCATGTTAGTCACCCCTAAGGTAGGCCTGCGGGCAGGGTGCATTGTATGTAAGAGGTAGGACATGCCCTGGTGTGTGTGGCATGTCCTGATAGTGAATTACAGCCAATTTCGTTTTTTTGCAAGGCTACCTGTCCCCATAGGCCAGAATGGGCAGTTTGATTATAACATCTTATAATCCTAACTGACCCAGGGAACATGGTAGAAAAACGAATTTAGTATGCCTGAACTCAGAATGATAAAATACATCTTTTAGTGAAGTTGGTTTTAACATTCTGTGTTTGAAAATACCACTTTTAGAAAGTAGGTATTTTCTTGCCTAACCATCCAGCCTGCCTCTGCTAGCTTGTGTATTGTATGTCTGGGTTTGTGAGTGACAGGGGCTGGGGGACTCCAGGAGACAGGGTGAGTCAGCACTAGGCTGAATAGACCTACCTTCATGAGGAGTGGTGGGAGGAGTAGCATCTGGGCCTGAATAGGGCTGTGCCTGCCTTCCACAATGCTGGCTCCACCTCCTGTGGTGTGTCTGATGCCCTGGCCCACAATTACAAAGGAAGAAGTTGTGCACTGGCAGAATGCACCCAGAACTGGTTTGGACTAGGTACAGGACCCTCTGCCTTCAGAGGACAAAGGATTTGCTAGTATAAATATTGGGGCCCAGACCCCAAGATTTTAGATCACTTCTGGGAATCAAGACGAACCTTTGCTGAGGAGAAGAACCAGGAAGCTGAAGGAGGAGACTACCCTATGCTGCGTGTTGTTGGGGTTGGCCGGCAGTGGTTACTTTATTGCCAAAGAAAGGAGAAAAGGACTGAGTGTGCTTTCATCAACTTGAAGAAGATCTCCAAGGGCTTGAACATTGAGCTTGCCTCCTGCCTGAAGTCTCAGGGATACAAGACTTCACCCCCAGCTCCCCTCCTGAATTCCCTTGCTGGGAATTGAAGTGCATACTGCTGTTGGGCCTTCTGAGAGACTGCGTGTCGCTGGGAGCTGGAAGCGCGACCAACGAAGAGGAAGCGTGTCGCCGCCGCAGCAGTGTTGTCGCATCGCAGAGTAAGCGTGCCGCCGCTGCCGCATCACCGAAGCGCCCCGCATCACCAGAGAAGCGTGCCGCCGCAGCAGTTGTCGTCGCATTGCAGAGTAAGCGTGCCGCCACTGTCGCCATCGCATCACCGGAGAAGCGTGTCGCCGCCACAGAGGATGCCGGCGCAACACCGGAGAAGTGTGTCGCAGGGCCTGTCGCGGCTCAGAAGATCGCTGAGTCGCCGCACGGCCGTCGGGTGTGCACGCAACCCGTCTATGTTGTCGCACCGTAAGCAAGACGCCATTTTCTCGCATCGCACCGGATCGTCATCGCATCGAAGCGCCATCTCGACGCATCGGAACCGGGTCGCAGTAAGAAACCGATGCATCCTCCTTTCTGCGTGTAAGGAATCGAAGCATCACCTTCCCTGCTACCCTTTTGTTTGTTTTGCGTTACGCATCCAAAGGTACATTGAGAGTAAAGTGTCGCATTTATCATCTTTATTGAACTGAGCTATTTCTACCATTTGACAGTCATATTTTTCGTATTGTATTGTGGATTTTTGTCGTTTGGGGTCTTGTGTTAAGTCTATATAAAAATACTTATTTTTATACTACAACCTGTGTGGTGTCCATCTGTAGTGTTGTCACTGGGTTACTGTATGTGTTCACAAATGCTTTACACACTGCCTCTGAGATAAGCCTGCCTGCTCGTGCCAAGCTACCAAGGGGGTGAGCAGGGGTTATTTTAGTAGTGTATCCCCCTTACCCTGACTAGAAGCAAGGGTCCCTATTTGGACAAAGGTTCCTACCTCTGCCAACTATAGACCCCCAGTTCTAACATTGGTGGTCAGCAGTGAGGATTCTGGACTTGCATTTGTGACTCATATACAGTAATTGGTGTACACTACTAGTGAGTGCAGACCAAACGCAACCACATACATTTCTGGTAGATTGATTTTCCTGGGATTTCAATTTTTTGCCAAGAACTGCCAAGTTTAGTCACCATGAGCAAAACAGCATCCATAGCATCTGTGGATTTAGATTTTGAAGAAGAAAAGCTGGAAAGTTACAATGTGAAACTGTTAAAGTATTTCTGCAGGAAATTTAAAGTTGCTACTACAGGTCTCACAAAGAAGGATGAGTACCAAAAGGCGCTGAGGGCCTGGGTAGAAGCAAGAAATACCCCTGAGCCTGTGGGAGAGCAGGTGGAGGGGGCTGAGGATGCAGAAGGGCAGCTAGAAGGGCCACTGGGTCAAGGGGGGAGGAAAGCACCTTCCCCAGCAGGTAGCAGTGTTTCTTCCAAGGGCCTGTCCCCAGGAGAGCTGGAGGACAAGGAGAGAAGTAGGATGCATGAAATGGAGCTGACCAAGCTTAAGATGGGTGGGCAGTTGGAATTGGAAATTAAGAAATTGGCCCTAGAGGAAAAGAGGATGCAAATGGAGCATGAGAGAAGTTTGAGGGAGTTGGAGTTGAAAGCTAGGAGCTTAGAGATTACTCCCTCTGGTGGCAGCACACCGTCCATGCCTGTTGAAGCCAGGGTGTATATACCTAAAGATGTGGTGAAAGAGTTTTATAAGAATGATGATATTGGTCAGTGGTTCAAGGCCTATGAGGTAGCTATGTCCTCCCACCGGGTCCCTGAGAAGGATTGGGGAGCGGGGTTGTGGGGACGGTTCCTTAGTGAGGGGCGGGATACCTTGTTAGACTTGCCCTCTGAAGTCCACAATTCTTATAGCCATATGAAGGAAGCATTGATATCTAGGTATGGGTTGACTCCTGAACTGTATAGGCAGAGGTTCAGAAATTGCAAAAAGTTGGAGTCAAGTACTTGGGTGGAATATGTGACTTTTTTTGCAGAGCATTGGATGGTTGGGTGAAGGGTAGCAAAGTGAATGATTTTGACGCGCTCTTTGATTTGATTGCATGGGAGCACTTGTCAGGAAATTGTTTTCCAGAGCTACGCCAGCACCTAATTGATAGTAGGCTGACTAACCCTAGGAAGCTTGCTGAGGAGGCGGACTGCTGGGTGAGCACCCGGGTCCACAAGGGTCACGTGGGAGACTCCGCCAAAGGTGGGCAGGGTCCCCAGCAGACGAGTGGGGGGACAAGGGTAAACAGAGGAAGTTCCAGAAAGGGCCCCAAAGTAATCCCCAAGGGAACCAAGGGAAAGGTTCCCAGCCTCCCCCTGAGAAGAAGCCAGGGGCCCGACAGATAAGCCTGTTCACAGGGGGCCCAGGAACTGCTTTAAGTGTGGTCAAGTGGGCCACTGCTCCTATGATTCCAAGTGTCCCTTGTATGGGAAAACAGCACCCACTGGTGCACCACCCCGGCAGGTAGCTTTTGTAGCCCTGGGGGAGGAGATGGGTGCCCAAGGTGGGTGGGGTCCCGTAGCGATGTCCTTGGTCTCTTTAGGAGACAGTGAGATGGTCCCCAGGACCCAACTGCCTGATAACACTAAAAAATACAGGCAGTGGGTGACCATCATTGGCCAAAGGGTGGAGGCTCTGAGAGACACCGGAGCCAGTGTGACAGCTGTCAGTTGTCGGCTGGTGTCTGAAGAGCAGGTGATCCCCAATGCATTCTGCTCAGTAGTTTCCGCAGACAACTCAGAGAGCCACTGTTGGCTCAGGTTCCCTTTGAGTGGGGGGGGGGTCTCAGGTACCTTTTAAGTAGCTGTGAGGCCAGCCATGCCTGTAGACTGTCTGTTGGGCAACGATTTAGAAAGTTCACCTTGGGCAGAGGTGGAGAGAAGGTCTCATCTAGAGATGTTGGGTCTGCCTGAGTGGGCGTGCGCAACCACTCGGTCTATGGCAGCCAGTAGAGGTGTTCAAGAGGACCTGGAGCCTGAGAGGGTGGCCCAGGTGCCTGCCTTGAAGAGAAGAGGCAGGGGGCGCGGGAAACCGGCCCCCATAGTTCCCACGGTCCAGGAGGAAGCAGAACCTGAGGGGGATGCTCTGGAACCTACAGGGGAGCAAGTGGCCGAACTGGGGGACCTGCCTGAGCTGACCCATTGGCAGCAAGAAGGAGGACCCTTCAGGGAGGAGTTCTGCGAGGAGCAGAACAAGTGCCCTTCTCTTGTGGGTTTGCGGCAACAGGCCACAAACCAGGCAGCAGGTGATCAGTCTGGATCACATTGGATCTACTGGGAGAATGGTCTCCTGTATAGCAAGCCTAAGGTTGCTGAGCCTGGGTCAGCCCATGTGCTGGTGATACCCCAGCGCTTCAGAGCCTTCCTACTGGGTTTGGCTCATGATGTGCCTTTAGCAGGACATCTGGGGCAGGGCAAGACCTTTGAAAGGCTTGTCACCCACTTTTATTGGCCCCAGATGCGCAAGAGTTCAGACACTCATTGCAGGATATGTCAGACTTGCCAGGCAAGTGGAAAAAGTGGGAGGAAGCACATGGCTCCCCTCCAGCCTTTCCCTGTGGTCAGCACCCCCTTTGAACGGGTGGGTATTGACATTGTGGGGCCACTGGACCCCAAGACAGCCATGGGCAACAGGTTCATCCTGGTCTTGGTGGACCATGCCACCCGGTACCCGGAAGCCATCCCTCTTCGGACAGTGACGGCCCCCATGGTGGGACGTGCACTGATGGGGATTTTCTTCCGCGTGGGGTTCCCCAAGGAGGTGGTGTCTGACTGTGGTACAAACTTCATTTCCAAGTATATGAAGTCCCTGTGGCAGGAGTGCGGTGTAACGTACAAGTTCACCACTCCTTACCACCCCCAAGGTAATGGGCTGGTTGAGAGATTCAACCGGACCCTGAAAGGCATGATTATGGGTCTGGAAGAACCCATGAGGCGTAAGTGGGACGTCCTCTTGCCATGCCTTTTGTTTGCTTACCGTGAGGTGCCACAGAAGTCCTTAGGGTTCAGCCCCTTTGAACTGCTCCATGGTCACCCGGTAAGAGGACCTCTGAGTCTGGTGAAAGAAGGCTCGGAGAAAGCTCCCAGTAAACCTCCCCAGGATATATTTAGCTACATGCTGGCCTTTAGAAACCAGACTAGGCGATTCAGACAACTCGCTGAGGCGAATCTGGAAGCCAGCCAGGAGGAGATGAAACGGTGGTATGATCAGAATGCCACTCTGATCGAGTTTCGGCCTGGGCAGAAAGTGTGGGTCATGGCCCCCGTGGAGCCTTGCGCGCTCCAGGATAAGTGGACCGGACCATTTGAGGTGGTGGAGCGCAAGAGTGAGGTCACCTACCTGGTGGACTTGCGATCTCCCAGGAACCCTTGGCGGGTCCTACATGTCAACCGCCTAAGCCCCATTTTGAGAGGTCCGAAGTGGGCATGCTCCTAGCAACAGATGATGGAATGGAAGAGGAGACAGGACCTCTTCCTGACCTTCTGTCTGCAACCGAGCAAGATGGGTCAGTGGAGGGTGTGAACCTCTCTAACTCCCTGACACCTGAGCAGCAGGAAGACTGTCGCCAACTGTTGGGACAGTTTCCTGACCTGTTTTCCCTGACTCCTAGTGTCACTGATTGGTGCGTCCATGATGTGGACACTGGGGACAGTCCTCCTGTCAAGCACAAGGCTTACAGAGTGACTGACAGGGTGAGAGCTTGCATCAAGGAGGAGGTCTCCAAGATGTTTGCATTGGGGTGATTGAGTCCTCTCACAGCCCTTGGGCCAGCCCAGTGGTCTTGGTCCCAAAGGCTGCCGCGCCTGGTGCCACGCCCAAACTCCGGTTCTGTGTGGACTACCGAGGACTCAATTCAGTCACCAGGACTGACGCGCACCCCATCCCCAGAGCTGATGAGCTCATTGATCGGTTAGGGGCTGCCCGGTACCTCAGCACGTTTGACTTAACGTCTGGGTACTGGCAGATCGCCTTGACTGATGGGGCCAAGGAGAGGTCAGCATTCTCCACACCAGATGGGCACTACCAATTCCGGGTTATGCCCTTTGGGATGAAGAATGCCCCTGACACCTTTCAGAGGTTGGTCAACCAGGTGTTGGTTGGACTGGAAGATTTCAGTGCCGCCTACCTGGATGACATCGCAGTGTTCAGCGCCAGTTGGGAAGAACATCTGCGCCACCTCTGGGAAGTGTTGATGGCGCTGCGGAGGGCAGGCCTCACGATCAAGGCAAGTGCCAGATCGGGCAGGGTTCTGTGGTGTACTTGGGGCACCAGGTTGGGAGTGGCCAGGTGGCGCCCCTACAGCCCAAGATTGATACCATTCTGGCTTGGGAACCCCCAAGACCCAGACAGAGGTGAGAGCCTTTCTAGGACTCACCGGGTATTACAGGAGATTTGTCAAGGGGTATGGCAGCATCGTTGCACCCTTGACAGAGCTGACTTCCAGGAAGCAGCCCAAGACAGTGATTTGGACTGACACCTGTCAGACAGCTTTTGACGCCTTGAAGACTGCCATGTGCACGGCCCCCGTGCTTCAGGCGCCCAACTTCTCAAAAGAATTTGTTGTTCAAACGGACGCTTCAGAGCATGGTGTAGGGGCTGTTCTGGCACAGTTAAATGAGGAGGGCTTAGACCAACCTGTAGCCTTCATCAGTAGGAGGTTACTTCCACGGGAACAGAGGTGGTGTGCGATTGAGCGTGAGGCATTTGCTGTGGTCTGGGCGCTGAAGAAGTTGAGACCATACCTGTTTGGGACTCACTTCTGGGTTCAGACAGACCACAGGCCCCTCAGATGGTTGATGCAGATGAGGGGTGAGAATCCAAAGCTGTTGAGGTGGTCCATTTCCCTACAGGGGATGGACTTTACGGTGGAACACCGCCCTGGTACAGAACACGCCAATGCTGATGGTCTGTCCAGATTTTTCTGCCTTAGTGATGAGAACTCCCAGGAGGTAGGGTAGTTCTCCCCACATTTCAGCTGGAGGGGACACGTGTTAGACCTGGTACCATTGGCGTGGGTCTCCCTTCCATTTTTTCGCTATGCCTCCTCTGTTGTTGACCTGTTTTTGCTGGTTTAGATGCTTTGGGCACTTTGCCACTGCTAATCAGTGCCAAAGTGGAAGTGCTCCCTATGATAAATTGATGTATGGATTAGTGACTCCATGATTGGCTTATTTGATTTACTAAATCGGTAAATCAAAAAATCAGTAAATCAAATTGATTTACTGATTGCACGGGCTTCTGCCCGCGGGATTTTATTGGGTTACCAAGAACATATTTTATGTTCCTTTGGTCCGAGATTTAAAGATAGTGTGATTCACAACCGCTACACTACCATTAATTCGAGTCCGCTAGGACCTCCGCCAATTAGGATGGAGGACTATCAGGGACTTAGCTTCGGTGATGAAGCAGCAACTGAGATTCTGAGAGCACCATCACTGTTGGGGCCTGATGGCAGCTCAGCCTCGGGGAGCCAGTCAGAAGACTGGACCTCACTAGCCAATTTGAAACACGAGTGGCTCAAGGTTACTCTACATGGGGCTATGATGACAGAATATCTTAGAGCTAACATAGCCCCGAATGGCCTGATTGTCAACAATGTCCCTCGCCTGTTTCTGGAGGATGCTATCTTTAAAAAAGAATGGTCCCTAGTAGCGTGGAAATGCACTAGGGACTGGCTGATTCTCATAATCAACACGGCTAAGAGAATCGCAGATGCCCTCCTGATCAGGATACAGACAGCAGAGGGGGCAATCAAGGACATTGTTCAAACAGCAACATTTAAGAGTAAGCTGGCTGAAATAAATGCAGAGATAGCAGACAATCGGGAGTACCTTATGAAACAAAAAATTTCAAAACTTCAGAAGGATATCCAGAAATTCTCCACTGAGAAAGTCTATCCATATCTAAAAGCAGACTATACTGCCGTAGCCACAGGTTACTCCTCTGATGAGGGTTCCGTCTCATCACGTAGGGGATCATCATCCAATAGTGACTCCAGCACTGGCAGTTGGAATAACAGAAGGAATCGACCTTTCCAAAACCAGGTGTTTCCACCTTACAACATACCTCCATACCAGGGACCACCCTACTGGCAGTTTCCCATGTACCAACAAGGCCCCCCTCCCTTCTTCCAGACCGGGGCTGAGCCACATTTTTTAGACAGAGGTTGGGGCAGAGGAAGAGGGCGCAGGAAAGGTAAAAAAAGAGTCCAATGGCAGGATCAACCAGCACGATCAGTAGAGACCAGGAGTCAAACCAGGGGGAAGAGAAATTAATCATTAACCTCTCCTCGAGAGCCCTCTCTCCCATAGAAGAGAGGGTCCTACAGAAAGGTCTGGGCTATGTTCCAACCCCTAAAAATGACAAATTTCGAGACATATGCGAAGTACAGGGGTTCTTCCGTAAAATTCGTTTACAAGCCTTCTTCCAAGACCAATCACCACCACCTAGTAACGACTCTGGTTTACACAAACCTTCTACTTTTACACCAAATAGTAGCATGATTCCTCACGAAGTGCTGACTTTTGAGCAAGCAGTGTTGAAAGATCTGAATAGCATGACAACTACTGCTCCTTTCCATAACTTGTCCTGTGAAGAAACCACTGCCATTAAAACCTTAGCGAGTGATGCCAGTATCACCATTAAACAGGCAGATAAATGCGGGGCAATAGTGATTATGTCCACATTGTACTACAATACGGAGTGCCACAGACAATTGAGTGACAGGAGATATTATACTCCTATAAAAGAAGACCCCACTCCGAGATTGAGGAGAATTATCTCTACTCTGGTTTTCACTGCAGAATCACAAGGGTGGATCACCAAGAAGGAAGCTGATTTCCTGGTAACAAAAGAATCTATAACCCCCTATTTCTACTGCCTTCCTAAAATCCACAAAAGTACTACCCCGGTCCCGGGCGTCCCATCGTGTCAGGGATCGGTTCCATCTTGGAACCTCTGTCCAAGTTTGTTGACCACTTTATACAACCATTGGTCAGGGCAACTCCCTCTTTCATTAGGGACACTACAGATGTCCTACGTCTGCTCGAGGTACTCAACATCCAGAATCAGTAGACTTACTGGTTACTCTGGATGTTGAGGCCCTGTATACCAATATCCCTCAAAGGGCTACACTTGAGGTGATTGAAGATGCATTGATCAGCAGTGAGTGGAACTCACCGACACCAGTGGCCTTCATCCTGGAATGTGCCACTTTAGCGCTTACAGAAAATTTCTTTGAATATGACACCCAACTATACCATCAAACACAGGGCACTTCGATGGGCAGTACGTTTGCGCCGAGTCTGGCATGTATGTACATGTCAGCATTCGAGGAAAGAGAAATCTTTAATCCCAGAAATCCATATATTACAAATGTGCTGATGTGGATAAGATTTATAGATGATATCTTCATCCTGTGGAAAGGAGAACAAACCAAATGCGATGAGTTCTGCACATGGATTAATACCTTGAATCCTTATCTGAGATTTACTAGCACTATCTCGGAGACAGAGATTCCCTTTCTTGACTTATTGGTAAGATTAGAGGGCGATAAAATCTCGACCAGCCTCTATCGTAAGCCGATCGATAGGAACAGCCTCTTGCTTTTCAGTAGCCATCATCCTAGGGCCCTGAGACATAACTTACCTTTCGGTCAGTTCCTTCGTATCAGAAGGAACTGTAGCACGTTAACTGACTACAAAAAGGAGTCTGGCACACTTAAGAAAGACCTTCTCCAGCGGGAATACCCTAGACAGGTTATTGACACCGCGTGCAAAAGAGCTCAAAATAACAGTCGCGAGAACCTGTTGGAAGACAGAATTAGAGAACCTGACACGACCATCACGTGTGTTACCACATATACCCCCGACTCGAGCCGGATAAAGAAAATAATCCGCAGACATTGGGATATTCTCAACACAGGAACTCTTAACTTATCCACACCAAGGTTTGCGTTCAAACGTACTAGTAACATCAAGGATATGTTAATCCACACTAGACCGAAGAAACAACAGAGCAAAGCGCAAAGAACTTTGTGGGATTTACCCCCGGTCATGGGGCATTACCCGTGCGGTTCATGCTCTCTTTGTCACCTCACTAAAGTCACTAAAGAAATGAGGTTTCCCAATGGTTTTGGCTGGAAAATGACTACACACACCAATTGCAACACCAATAATTGTATTTACATACTGAAGTGTAGGTGTAATTTGCTTTATATCGGCATGACTTCAAGGCCGGTTAAAATCCGGATAATGGAACATAGGAGCAACTTTAGGTGCCTGAAGAACAACACTAAAATGACCACCCATTTTAAAGAGGCACAACACTCGCCTGACTCATTTGAATGGGGTGTATTAGAGACACACCAGGGGGCATCCCAGAACGCTCTGTTTCGTATGGAACAACGGTGGGTCCTACGATTGGCTACTGACCAGTCAGGACTCAACGAAAATATCCCTTGGAGTCTCCTGACTTGATCGATACTATGGACTTCGCTATACTTCCTCCTACACTGAGATATCCCAGTAACATAATAACAACTGTGGTTGGTTGCAGTATGCAATACGGCATATATTATACACAGGGGACCTCCCCTTGGTGTGACCATCTGCATAAAACTTACACGAACCAGCCCGTGTTTGCAGGACTGCACCCTTGTTTATTTACCAAACCACATTTGATTATAATGCACCCTTGGTACCAGTATATTCAACTATAAATTTAAGAAAACCCTACACCCTACTGCCATACCTCCTTCCCCTCCTTTTCTCTTCCCCCCCACACTCCGTGTGCTTCATTGAGGTCCCATTTGATTGATTTTATAATAATTATTCCTGACTATATGAGCACCGTCAGTGGGTCATGACATACCTTTGGGGGCACAGAGTAGCAATAGTGAACCCTGTGAGCATACACTCATTACCATCACTGTTGTGGGGAATGCGGCGATTCTTTGGTTACAGTAGATGCGGTTCAGATAGTCCGCGGTGCATGAGGGTTACCCAAGATGGCGTCCGCCATCTGGCTCACGCTCTAGTTGTGTTTTGGAACGGCGGTAAGATTAACCGGAAGTCCCGCCCCCCGCCGTCGGCCGCGCGCGGGTACTTAGACGCGAGTACCTGACAATTGGGTACACTGCCCGGACCGGCTGCGTGAGGGTAGGACATCCGCCGCCTTGGTTCCTGATAAACTGTGAGTTTTGCGAGTCCGCTCGTTAGCCTTACCCGTGCTCAGGCTCCTTACACTACCGGCACCTGCCGGTCCTGTGGGTTGGAGCTTGGTTGATGCGGTGACACTTGTTGGCCATATGTGCCGCTATCCCGGTCAGCATACCCTTGAGTAATGGACCTGTAGGTAGCACTGGTTCTGGTCTCCCGCGTATTTGACTCCATGTTTCCACCTTTTAACACGGGGTTAGTTTAAATACTGTCGAGTTGCCTGTTGGAGCATCGGCTGTGTGGTCCCATCACGGTTGCTGCTAGCAAACCCGTCCTCACTATGGAGAGTGTCGGGTGTTCTGGCCGGCGCGTTGACTGGGGTGCTCGCCACGCTGCACAGTCCCTGGGCACTATGAGCAATTAGTGTGCCCCCTTGTTGGAGTACAGGCATAGCTAATTGGGGAGCAACATACAGGGCAGCTCTGCTGGGTGCCCTCGTGCATTGTTTGGCTCTCTCCACCTCCAGGCTATTGAACCTGGGATATGTTGCTCCTTTTCAATATTTTTGAACATTACTATTCATGTTTTTTTTCCTACTTACTAGGACACTACACATTAGTGTCTACACCAGCCGGTACTGATGCCGCGCATCCTTGACCCTAATGGGGTGAGTTTTTAGATGATTGCCTTCTTTAGCTTCTCAGTTTGAATATGCTTTACCGGTTGTAATGATACCGAGTGCTCACATCATGCATGCCACGAGTCACTTGTGTTTAGCATGTTTGAGCCGCATCATTGACACTATTTGGTGCGCTTGTTTTCCATTGATCCAGAATACCGTGACTTTTTATGTTAATGTTGTTATTCTGTTTTTTATTGCAGGTTGTGTTTTTTGATCTACAGGTACCACTTTTTAGGGTGCTGTAATGGTGGTCACTTTTTCACTTTATTGTTGACCACTACCAAAAAGTGTAGGTAGATCCTTTTTGGTCCTGAAGAATTGCCAATTAATATATTGTTGGGCAAGAAACATGTTGACCTTTTTCTCAAGCGCCTAATCTCGACATCCTTAGAGTGGAGATACGCGTCTTGTTTTCTTTTTAACCAGGGCAGGAGCCACGTTCAATAAAATTATCTTGAGTGGACCACCTCCCCTTTTTTATTTTCACTTCCCTACACATCAACACCACCTACACTGTTTTAGGGCCCTCACACGCACTTCACCCACCGGCATATGGAATAAAGATCTCCGCCAAGGAGGCCCCAACACGGGTGCCGATCGGGGATTGCAGCGCCGACCCGATAAGGAGCAGACCCGATGATGAAGCATGACACCTAGCTGGCTGGGTGTGTGAGGGTCTTTTCCAAGAGGAGAGGATTCTTCTCCCACTTTTTATAACTCCACACCTCCACGTGGAGCTCTTGATAAAAACATTTCCTCCTGCTTTTTAATATTAGGAACTGCATACCATTTGTGTAGAGGTTATTTGATTTACTGTCAGACCCTAGTATAGTGCACCACGTGTGCCCAGGGCCTGTAAATCAAATGCTGCTGGTGGGCTTGCAGCACTGGTTGTGCAACCCACCGGAGCAGCTTGGAAAGCGTGTCTCAGGCCTGCCATTGCAGAGCCTGTGTGCAGTCTGGTACTGCCATGTCGACTTGGTAAGTACACCCACTTACCAGTCCCCAAACCTTCCCTTTTCTGCATGTTAGTCACCCCTAAGGTAGGCCTGCGGGCAGGGTGCATTGTATGCAAGAGGTAGGACATGCCCTGGTGTGTGTGGCATGTCCTGATAGTGAATTACAGCCAATTTCGTTTTTCTTTGCAAGGCTACCTGTCCCCATAGGCCAGAATGGGCAGTTTGATTATAACATCTTATAATCCTAACTGACCCAGGGAACATGGTAGAAAAACGAATTTAGTATGCCTGAACTCAGAATGATAAAATACATCTTTTAGTGAAGTTGGTTTTAACATTCTGTGTTTGAAAATACCACTTTTAGAAAGTAGGTATTTTCTTGCCTAACCATCCAGCCTGCCTCTGCTAGCTTGTGTATTGTATGTCTGGGTTTGTGAGTGACAGGGGCTGGGGGACTCCAGGAGACAGGGTGAGTCAGCACTAGGCTGAATAGACCTATCTGCATGAGGAGTGGTGGGAGGAGTAGCATCTGGGCCTGAATAGGGCTGTGCCTGCCTTCCACAATGCTGGCTCCACCTCCTGTGGTGTGTCTGATGCCCTGGCCCACACTGACAAATGAAGAAGTTGTGCACTGGCAGAATGCACACAGAACTGGTTTGGACTAGGTACAGGACCCTCTGCCTTCAGAGTACAAAGGATTTGCTAGTATAAATATTGGGGCCCAGACCCCAAGATTTTAGATCACTTCTGGGAATCAAGATGAACCTTTGCTGAGGAGAAGAACCAGGAAGCTGAAGGAGGAGACTACCCCTATGCTGCATGTTGTTGGGGTTGGCCTGCAGTGGTTACTTTATTGCCAAAGAAAGGAGAAAAGGACTGAGTGTGCTTTCATCATCTTGAAAAAGATCTCCAAGGGCTTGAACATTGAGCTTGCCTCCTGCCTGAAGTCTCAGGGATACAAGACTTCACCCCCAGCTCCCCTCCTGAATTCCCTTGCTGGGAATTGAAGTGCCTACTGCTGTTGGGCCTTCTGAGAGACTGCGTGTCGCTGGGAGCTGGAAGCGCGACGCAACGAAGAGGAAGTGTGTCGCCGCCGCAGCAGTGTTGTCGCATCGCAGAGTAAGCGTGCCGCCGCTGCCGCTGTCGCATCACCGAAGCACCCCGCATCACCGGAGAAGCATGCCGCCACAGCAGTTGTCGTCGCATCGCGGAGTAAGCGTGCCGCCGCTGCCGCTGTCGCCATTGCATCACCGAAGCGCCTCGCATCACCGGAGAAGCGTGCCGCCGCCACAGAGGATGCCGGCGCATCACCGGAGAAGTGTGTCGCAGGGCCTGTCGCGGCTCAGAAGATCGCCGAGTCGCCGCACGGCCGTCGGGCGTGCACGCATCCCGTCTACATTGTCGCACCATAAGCAAGACGCCATTTTCTCGCACCGGATCGTCATCGCATCGAAGCGCCATCTCGACGCATCGGAACCGGGCTGCAGTAAGAAACCGACGCATCCTCCTTTCTGCGTGGAATGAATCGAAGCATCACCTTCCCTGCGACCCTTTTGTTTGTTTTGCGTTACGCATCCAAAGGTACATTGAGAATAAAGTGTAGCATTTATCATCTTTATTGAACTGAGCTATTTTCTACCATTTGACAGTCATATTTTTCATATTGTATTGTGGATTTTTGTCGTTTCGGGTCTTGTGTTAAGTCTATATAAAAATACTTATTTTTATACTACAACCTGTGTGGTGTCCGTCTGTAGTGTTGTCACTGGGTTACTGTATGTGTGCACAAATGCTTTACACACTGCCTCTGAGATAAGCCTGCCTGCTCGTGCCAAGCTACCAAGGGGGTGAGCAGGGGTTATTTTAGTAGTGTATCCCCTTTACCCTGACTAGAAGCAAGGGTCCCTATTTGGACAAAGGTACCTACCTCTGCCAACTAGAGACCCCCAGTTCTAACAGTGATACATTCATGGTTGGCCCCACTGGAGTCCCGTGGAACTCCAGCGGCATCATAAATTAAAAATATAGGCATTCTGATTGGCTGACAGGGCTTTTTTCCCATTTGCCACAGAACTCATGCAGGACCCAGCGAGGCCTCCCATGAGGTCCCAGGGGAGTTCTGTCTATATCTATACCAACGGTTTGCCAGAGGGTTAACCAGGACCTAAACCCTTGCCTTCTATGGTAATCTGTGAGATCCCATGTAACAAAATACTTGTCCGCAGGCTTTAATACAGAGTAATAACAATCTACCCTAAATGTCGATTGATTTTAACATATGCTTTTCACAATCAATATGTCAAGACTACTGCATTTATCATATCTTTTTATTATAAACAATCACACCTATTACTTTTACAACTGGGTGCCACCATAACCAACTCAGATCTACTGTGTTAATCATAAGCTTTCCCATAAGAAGACCATTGGGTATACCATAACAAAATTACAAAGTATGAAATGAAGTTGCGAAAACAATATAAAATCTGTACGAATAGAGCTTATAAGGATTACCATAGTGCAAATTGTCTATCATCATGGTTTGTTCAGGTGGGTCACCCACACCAAAATCCTTGCCCACTAAGAAATGCGAGATTCAATGTAACAAAATATCTGAACACAGGCTTTAGCATAGTGTAATAACAATCCACCTTTAAAAGCCTATTGCCTTTAACAAATGCTTCTCAAAACAAGCCCTTCTTGTTATATACAAAATTACAGTTAGCAAACAACAGGGATTAAGAAGGATTCTCATAGTGCAAATCTTCTATACTTATGGTTTGTTAGAGGGGGTCAACCAGTACCAAACCCCTTGCCTACTAAGGTAATCTATCAAATTCCATGTAATAGACAAGCCCTGGCAAAGTCAAAAGGTCTCACCTATGTGCGATCTATTGACTTTGTAATTTTCTTTTAGCTGCTTTGCAGCATGGCTGATAGTAAAAAAGCAGTGCTATGACATGGTCAATGCTGGCTGCGTCATACTGAGTTTTTTAAAAACTTTCAAACATACTGCCCAGCAGCCGCATTGCGGTACAATATGGCTAAAAAACACATTTGTAAAGTCAAATAGTAGTAGTATATTAATCGACCAATAGCATGATCATAAAAACAGCATAAAAAAGATACAAATACACATTGTCCCGTAGTACATAAGTAGAAAATCATTTCATCATGTTTTTGTTTTAAGACCTTGCTTAAAACAAGTATCAAATATACTAAAATATTTACTATTTACAATTCTAAAATAGCTATACAGACATGAAAAGACATATTTTAGGACATCCATCCCTGGCACTTTTCACAGTGAGGCTTTCGATCTCTGCCACCAGGCATATAACAGATATCTTGAGATAGCAAAAACAAGCCATTGTGTTGTGTCCGACTGAAATATACGTAATGCTTCAGATGGACGTGAAAAGGAGAGCAATCGACAGGCTGGGATAATCCATGTTTTCCTTATGTTACTGTACGCAGGACACAAAAAGAAAAAGTCAAATAGCAGGGGGGTGGGACAAGCAACAATGGATGGGAGGTGGGTGGGAGGCTTTTTAGCCAACCGCACTTCAAATGCTGGGATTTTTGTGTCAATGTTAACTGTGTCAAAATACAAACTACACATCCCAAAATGCAATTTGTTATTAGCTAGAAAGCAGGACCAGCTTACAGCTCGTCTTACTACATAAGACCACTTAAATGTTATACATGGGCTCTGTGATCAGAAAAACACAGGTTTCTTGAAGCCATCAGGAAAGTCAGTGACATGCAACAAATTACTAACACTGTCCCTGCTGATAGCCTTCCCCATTCTACTCTTGTGGTAGCGCCTGTCTCTGCTGACGGTCCCTCCCATCCAATTGCACCTTGCCTTCCAATTCAATCACCGCGGGTTAACTCAACAAATGTTTGTTCCATTCCAACTATTACTGACGATGCTATGACGAAGGTACTTTCTTGTAACATAGCTGGCCTAAGGTCAAAAAAGGGTGACATCTCCTGGGAACATTTCCTTGCCACACACGCTCTACAAGAAACATGGGAGTCAACTGACCATTTCTATTTGGATGGTTTTATATCATTTTGTAAATTTGCTACTCCGTCAAACATGGGCAGAGCCAGGGGGGTTCTTCTTTTAACGTTTAGTCTTAAAATCTTAAACTTTCTTATAGTGCCAAGCTGATTGATTCCTGTTCGCCCCATGTGCTAGCTGTGGAATTGTCAGGGAAGAATTTACCAACCTTGCTAGTGGTAAATGTTTATAATTCCTTCACTAGAACCCACGAGACTGAGCATTTTTCGGCACTAGAGGTTTTTTTGGGACGTAATGGGGAAGGAACTGAAGCCTACTATGACATATTCATTCTGGGGGACTTTAATACTCGTAATTGTCCCCTCAATTGTTTAGCAAGGCTGGAGGAGGAAGGCGGCCAGCAGGAGCAAAATCACTTTTAACATACTCCGTCTGGCACCTTCTTAGAAGGCCTCCTATCAGCCTATAACTTGAACTGCTTACAACAATCAGATAGGTCAGCATTGGTATCTACCTATGTGGGCCATTGTAGTCAAAGTATAATTGATCATATTCTGCTATCCTCTCCGTTAACATCAGCCGTAAAGAACCTAAGTGTCACCTGGAACTGCTTTAGTGACCATAATCCTTTAATATTGGATCTTCACCTCCAGGCTGCCCTCAAGGGAAGGGTCACGAGTCAAGTCACTAATATAAACAATAGTCTCAAAGACCAAGCACGCAGATTGAGGTGGGATAAGATCACCACGAGAGCTTTATTGATAACCTGTATACTACTTGTGCCTCGGAGTTCCAAGTGTGTCTAGATCAGGAATCTCATGTCAGAGCCATTTTAGATGCCTTTGAATTAATTACTAAACAGGTTGCCTTTCATTTATCTACTACAACCAGAGTAAGGTGCCCAAAACTGAAAAGGTGGTTTGACGATTCCTGTGTGGCTCACGCTGGGCCTCAAGCAAAAACCGAGGGATGCAATATTAGTCAAGAACAGTAGGAAGGCTTATAAACTTGCAGTTCAGAGGAGGAAAGAACAGTTAAGGGAGCTGGCCTGGGAGGAGCTTAGCCAAGCCAGTGTGCTGACTAATAGCTCTAAAGTTTGATCTGTTTTTAACAGCCCTCACTTCTCTGACACTCCAAATTCCAGTAGAGATTGCTTAGTCACTGCAGAGAAATGGGTCCAGCACTTTGGTAATATCCATAGTGATGCCAACTTAGGGAATACCGTGGGACAAACCGTTCCCGGATTAGTAAGTTCCTCCTTTTACTTTAATATAGATGAGGTCTATAAAGCCATCATTTCAATCTCAGGTGGAAAGGCGCCTGGCCCTGATGGGGTACCGGCTGACCTTTACAAGGCAGACCCAAAAGTCTGGGCTAAGATTTTAACACATGTCTTTAATGCAGCTTGTGTGGCCGGTTTTCCCTCATCATGGGCAAAGGCGGTTATCATCCCCATTTTTAAAAAGGGCGCCAGGGATGACCCGGCATGCTATAGACCCATCTCACTTCTTGATTCTGCAGGTAAAATCATGGGTAAAGTAGTTTTGGATCGCCTAACAGCCTGGCTTGATCATGCTAACATCGTCTCTGACCTCCAATATGGTTTCAGGCAGGGGAAAGGGACCTTGGATCAATGCCTCAATCTTCACTTGGTGATTGGGAAGTATACTGTTGCCAAGGGGGGGGACTTACACCTGGCTTTTATGGACCTAACCTCAGCTTTTGACCTTGTTAATAGGTCTAAGCTATTGTTGATCCTGCGTGATCTGGGGCTAGATGTTGACCTGATCTCCTTTCTGGCTACTGCCCATGATAACACAACGGCTGCGGTACGCTTTAATGAAGATGGGAGCCTGACAGACTCTTGGGCAGTAAGAAGAGGGGTCCGGCAGGGATGCATATTGGCTCCCTTGCTGTTTACCCTCTACATCAACAAACTGGGGGACTCCTTAACATCCTGCTGTAAAGATATACCAAGAGCTGGTACCAAGGTGATTCCCGCACTTCTGTACGCTGATGACGCGGTTTTAGTGTCCAGAACAGCAAGGGGGCTGCAACTACTTTTAAACTGTGTTATAGATTTGATAGATTCTTTGGATTTAATCAGCAATTTAAAAAAATCGCATGCCATGACCATAGACTCCCGGAAGGCGGCCAAGGCCAAATTTTATTGTAAGGGGGGGCCGAGTTAATTAAAGTGTCCACGTTCCCATACCTAGGGGTACTTTTCGATGACCAAGGTTCTTGGTGCGCGCAGCGTGCACAAAAAAAGAATGTTTTAGCCAGAGCAGCGGGGGCTACCCTGGATTTTGCAAAAAGAATAGGGTCGAAGCCGTTTCCCGCGCTTCTGAAGGTCTATAATGCAAAGTGTATCCCTATGGCCACCTATGGTAGTGACATCTGGGGCTATAAGGATGTGAAGGGAATTCAAGGGGCTGAGAACAATTTTATGTGCAAACTTCTCTCGGTCCCTGTTGCTACCCCGATTTTTAATTTACATGAGGAACTGGGAGTGGGCTACATTTCGGACCAGATTGCGGTCGCGCCGCTCTTACGTTGGCTGAGAATCTGGGCTCAACCGACCCCAAATTTAAATCAACTCATTATTCTAGATTGTATAGCACTAGAGAAGGCCTTACACATCCCCTGGCTGAAATATATTAAGGATCAGACTGAGAATCTTGGTTGCCCCGGTTTGTTTCTGACCCCCAACCCCCTGGGCAAGACCACTATTAGAGCTTTTAAACAGCAGTTTTTAGACAGGCGCCAAGGACTAAGGGAGGAGAATGAATTAATTAAACCCTCAGTGAGAAGGTTTGTTACACTGAGCCTGGGCCAGCAGATGCAACCATATCTATCTTATGTAAACAAAGCTTACCATCTTTTTGTCTTGACGAGATTCCAATTGAATATGGTTCCCTGGTTACTGGCATTTCCCAAAGGCTATTCCAAACCTGATTCATTAAAACCCTGTCCTTGTGACAACTTCTCTGAGCAACATACTCTCCATCTAATGTTTTTCTGCGCTCACTACGATTCCCTGCGCAGGAAGTTCATCCTCCCCCTGCTCAGAGGTTTCAAATTTGTTCAAGTAAGGCCATCACTGATTTATCTACAAATGTTAGCCTCACCTACAGTCTGTGTCGGGGTGGCAAGTTTCTTAATTGGGGCCATCAGGCATAGGAATAGGCTGCCGTCGAGCTAGCCACTCTGGATACGGTGGCAGTGTAATCATGTTCTTCTGACTCATGCAATATAATTTTAACAAGATAATATGTCTGTTCCTAGCGTACTGTTTTATTATTATTATTTGCATTTTATGTTCACCAATAACTGCTGATTAATACAAGGGACAGTCTTAATATTTACAGCTTATTAAGTTGCGGCCACTATGGAAAGTGAATGTAGGGCTACTCTGCCATGTAATGTTGTAGTCTTTCCTACTACTGGGATGAATTGTGTTCTAATAGGATGTCTTTTTTTCAAGTATATCCTTTTTATGAATTTTGTGATGACATCTGTTTTAGACTGAGTGTTATTGCCATGATGAATTGTGTTTTAACAGGATGTCATTTTAATGAAGTGTATCCTTTATGAATTTTGTGATGACATGAGTTTTAGATTGATTGTCCCCTTGTGTCCTGGAGAAATTGTTTAATGAACTTTTGTATATGCTTGCACATAACCATCCAAAAGGCTGAGGACTGTTCTCTTGCTTAAATTTTTATGGTTCTTAAGATTACTTCAACATAATCTCTGTATAGGTTTTAATGTTGTTATATAGAATGTTTTGTTGTGTACTTTTATGGTTTTAATCAACCGAATAAAGTGGATATATGACTACTAACACTGTCCTAGCGCAACAAGCCTTAAGATGGCACCAATATGAGGAGGAGGCTCCTGGCTTCCCATTATGCCATTCCTGGCTGTCTATCTTTCAGTGATCCTCTTGGCACCAAACTTCAATGACGTCCACAGCAAGCATAATAGTGCTGCATGCTCATCTGTACTGGGAACATCTGACAATGTGTTGTTATCGCTGTAGCCAATCCTGCCCAATCACCCCCTGCTTGAAATAGGACACCACTTGCAAAAAGATGAGAAGTTCTGAGAGCATTGGCATTTTTTTTGCGACTTGCTAATCAGGACCATGTGAACAGCGGCTTTTCAGCAATTTAAGGAACTACAGAAAGAGACACGTTTCCCATGAGTGCAGATTCTGATGTGGCATTCACTGTAGAGTTGCCAGGGGACATCACATACAGTAACGCCATATTCTAGTCTCGGCCTTCCCTTTTACAAGCTAGTGTAATCTGGTGCTTTTGTCCAGTTGTTTTAAGGTCTCTCTACCTCCGGGGTCAACAAGGCACCGGGACATAATGACAGGAAAGCAACAACGCAGGAGGGGCGAGGAGGCAAGCAATGACATGAAAGGGGCATGAGGCAAGGAAAAATTGTCAAGAAACGACAGGGGGGAAGCATTAACAGGCATGCAACAGGGGAGGAATATAAGCAATTGCACAAGTGGGGTGGGAGGGCAAGCTATAACGCAGTAGGGGAGATGGGGAAGAAGAATAAGTACCTCAATCCCAGTGAGAGCAGCAGCTGAAGACACTGATCAAAGATACGAAGTAATCAGTACTTGGTCCAAACAAAAAGTAAGTGAAACCATCATGTGCTGACCAATCAGAAGCAAATAAGTGTGATGATGAAGCCAACCAATGGTGTGTGATAGACGGGCTCTAAGCCCTTTTTCATTTTTTTCTAAGTAACTAAAGATCTTGCAAGTGGCAGCACAAGCATGGTCTAAGAAGAGACCTAAAAACATTTCTGTATGCTTTAATTCTGAGTAATAACAATGCACGTTTAAATGCTTATTGACTTTAACATATGTGCTCCACAATCAATATGTCAGGCCTACTGCCTTCATTGTAGCGTTACATAATAAACAATCAAACATATAGGGGCTTCTTTACAAGCCCATTGCACCGCCGGTGCGTCCCTTTTTTTGACGCACCGGTGGCACAGTGTGCCGGCCCATATTTACAAGGACACCTAAAGCCACCCTGTGTGGCTTTTCATGGCCTTGTAAATATGGCCCCCTTTCACCCATTACTCTGCGTGAAAGGGGCATTCCATGGGTGTTGCTGTAGGTGTTCCCTCGCAACATCCATGGAACCTGACACATTGCCAGATTTACAAGATTTGTAAACCTTGGAATCCGTCAGATTACTATGCCTGCTCCGGGGAGGCATAAGGTAGGCGCAATGAGGAGCAATACCTTTATTTCTCCTTTTTTTCCTTTTTCTATGTGTGCAAAGAGGAAAACACCTCTCGTGATTTTTTTTGTGCAGGAAGGTGTTCCTTCCTGCACAAAAGCAATCACACCTACAATGCAGACACCCTTGCACCATGGTGCAAGGGTGCCTGCATTGGCGCATGGCAGCCCATTGTGTGCCAGCGCAGGGAAAAAGAACAGGAATGCGCTGTATCTTGGAGATATGGCACATTCCTGCCCTTTTCTTTTGATGCACAGAGATGCAGCAGAAAGGCTTGCTGTGCTTCACGTGCCACAAAATATTGTAAATGAGGCCCATAGTCTTAATCATTGGCTTGTCCCAATAACCAACTCAAGCTCACTGTAACAGCTCACAAGGCAACCGTAAGAAATTGGGTAATAGTTGGGAGAGGTAGAAGCCTCACTCAAATAATATACCTAATCCTTGTCTGGGTGAACCACAAAAAGTCACTAAATAAATCTGTGCTTAACCATCTGGTAGCTTGGCACAAAAGCAGTCAGGCATAACTTAGAAGCAATATGTAAAGTATTTATGCAGCACTCAAACAGCAATTAAGTGAAAACACAGCACAAGAAAAATCTCAAACCAATTTAGAAAACTTTAGTACATTTTATTAATAAAATGACACCAAAACAAACAAAATCCAATTAGTCAATCCAGAGTTATGAATTTTTGAAGTTTTTGTCAAATCTAGCACCAAAAAGAACAATGTGCCACCCGCGGGTATCTGATCGTGCAAGACCGGGTCAAAGTCAAAAGTTAAGACTGACTGCGATGGAGCGCAGGTTGGATACAAGGGGTAGATTAGTCCCTGTCACGGCTTGCCTTTGGACTTTGAAGAAATTGCAGAATAAGTTCTCGAGAAAGTAGAGTCTCAGTGGGCCAGGGACCAGGCTGTACCCGAGGACGAGTCATCGACAATGGGGAGCCACGTTACGAAAGTCTTAGTGATGCCATTGACAATGGTGGGAAATGCTCAGAGCAGAAAAAGCTGGATTTTCAGGCGGAGGAGGCCTACATCATCGGTGAGTTGCTGGTCATCAACGAGCCCTGTGAAGATTTTTACCTTTGGACTTTACGTTTTTCTGGAGCTTGAAAGACCGAGCGGGATGAGGGTACAAACTGTAGTCGACAAGCGCACCACGAGGCCGATACCATTGTCGAGAGGTCTTGCTGATAGGGATTTTCTGCTGAGGAGAAGAACCAAGCTGGAGCTACGGCAAAGTAAATCCACCCGGCTATTCACCTTCGTCGGATCGGCTATCGGTTCTCAAGGCAGTTTTTGATGAAAAAACTTCTAACTCCTAGGTTTTGTATTTTGATAAGAGGAGGCCTTTTTTTGCACCACACCAAGGGTCCATGACCTATGGGGACACCACTTGGGGGTTAGGACTCACTCCAGTAGAGACCAGCAGGAGCAGGCAAATAATTTGCAGAATCTCTGGAGCTTGGTGTTTCTCTGTACCTACTCAGGAGCCAAGCCAGCCAGCCGGCCCTTGGGATCGCTTTGGTGGCCCTTGGTTCAAGGAGAAGGCCAAGTCCTACCTCTTCAGGCAGCAGGGAGTCTTTCCAGTAGCAGGGCAGGAGGGCAGTTCCTCCAGCAGCACGGCAGCAGGGTAGTCCTTCTTCTGAGTTTTCCACAGGTCCAGAAGTGATCTGATCTGGGGCCTGAGAGTGCTACCTTTCATCCCCAGTGCCAGCCTTTATGTGGGGTGCCTGGGTTACTCCCCAGCCCTTTCTGAATTTGGCTCCTAAACATCTAGGGTGATAAAAGGCTATTGTCAGGTCCTTTGTGTGTGTTGCAGGCATGGTATTTGAGATGAAATTCATGGCTAGATACAACTCCTCCACCAGCCATCCTGCCAGGTTGGCCCATCCTGTTACACCTAAGCATCTTCTGTCCCCATGTCTGGGAGAAATACACACCCATAGCAGTCATGTGACTCAAGACGATGGCAGTTAGGCACACTGGTTTAGGCACAGAAAATACCAACTTTCTAAAAGTGGCATTTTCACAATTGTGACTTAAAATCCAACTTTACCGTCAAACAGGATTTTAAATTATATTTCATTTCAGTGTAAAAATAATTTACCAACTTACTCCCAAGCTTTAGGTATCACCTATTAAGTGGAATAAGCTACCCCAATGTTAGTCAATGGGAGAGATAGGCCTTCCAATAGTGAAAAAAGACTTTCAGGAGTTTTTCCCTATTAGGACATATAAGACTTAAACACACATGTCCTACTTTATAAATACCATGCACCCTACTCTAGGAGCTTTTAGGGCCTATCTTAGGGGTTACTTATAAGTAGGGCTCCCGGTTTTATGGTATTTATTTTATTAGCATATCCGTCTGTATTTATCCATCTTTATTTTTTGGCCATCTTATTGGTATTCATCCATATTTATTTTGTGATTTGACAATAAATGGAGTCGTAAAATAGTATATTTCCACATTTATTTAACTCTTGAACGTGCACTCATGCATGGATGCCTGTCACAATTTAGCAAATTAAGCAGCCATGTACAGCAAAACACTACACTCACAAGTACATATTAGCATTATTCTACAAATGCATGTTAACATATGCCTTTTGAGGAAATCTCATCCTATTTTTTAACTCTCCCTGCCATAAACCTGCTCAGCTATTGCCTAGAATTCCAGAAAGATAGCATGGAGAGTCTCTCACAAAAAGCACCATTTTCAGCATTTTTCCGCTTTTAAAAATAAATACAGACAGAAAACACATTGTTTTCTGTCTCTATTTATCTGTAAAAATCAGTTAAAATGGAAAACTGGAAGCCTTACTTATAAGTATTAGAAAGAAAGGTTTGAGCCTGGCAAAAGATTAATTTTGCCTGGTTGAAATAGAAGATTACAACTGCACTACAGGCAGCAGTGGCAGGCCTGAGACACGTTTTGAAGTGCTACTGTAGTGGGTGGCACAAGGAGTGCTGCAGCACCACTAGTAGCATTTGATTTACAGCCCCTGAGTACATGTAGTACCATTTACTAGGGACTTACAAGTAATTTAAATGAGCCAATTAGGTGTAGGACAATTTTACCATGTTTTCAGGAGCACTTTAACACCGGTTAGCACTTTAATACCGATCAGCAGTGGTAAAGTGCACAGAGTCCTAAAGCCAACAAAAATGAAATCAGCAAAATAGGAAGGGGTGAAAGCAAAATGTTTGGGAGACTGCCACCCAAGGGCGTCAGGTCTAACAGCAACCATCCAGCATACAATCACAAAAGTACAAATGTATACACAATTACAGTTGGCAAAGCAACATTCTATCTCTTCTAAGAGAGGATAACAATGATTATTGTAGTGAATATCTTCTATGCCCGGCTGATGCATTACCAGCCACACACCATCCAAATTATTATTACCAGCAAATTAGAAAATAACATACACAATCTTGCCAAGTACCACTCATCTGAGGTTAGACTAACTCAAATTGATAACTGTAATCGCATTCTCACACTCCCACCACAAAGCAGAGGTCTGTCAAGGTCAGTCAAAGTGAGCAGGATGCATTACGCATTATTTGACAGCAGTGTGCAGGCGACTGTCTTACATAATGCATTGCTGCTGCTGCCAGGCCAGATCTCTGGTCTGGGTGGAGATCCATTGTGACTTTGCCTCACTTCTTCCCACTTACATTCAAGTGCACTGTTTTCAAGTAATAAGTGCATTAAAATGCTTTCCGGGCCCTAGCCTTCTTTTCTTGTTTTGAGTTTTGTGCTCTGGATTTGCTTATTGTGTTATTAATAAAAAGCAATACGATCCTAAAAATGGTACCAGAGCCCATAGTCTGACTCAGAAGGCATGGCATCCCGTTCTCTTTTTCTGTAATGAGGAGTTTAAAAGCAGTACCAGACTCCTTGGTTGGAGCCAATTAAGCAAATTATAGAGTAACTTAAAGCCCCAGCAAGTGCTAGGCACATTTCCTGTTACTAAAGCAGGAAAATATTCACATTTTCATACCTGCTATTAACTAAATATGTGAAATGGGTGAATTCCAAGCCTGAAAATTAAAGCAATATTAGACCTCTGCAGCACCTATCAAAATTATTTGCAGACAGTTTCAGGTTCCTCTTACAAAGTTTATGTGGACAGATTTTAGTGTACCCAGAGACATTTTCAAAGAGAAGCGTGTTCTCTTTTGTCATTAAAACACTTCTATGTTAGAGTTGAAAGTGTGACATGTAGAGGTACAGTCAGCTTTTAAGCCACTAACATTCTGCTTGATGGGCATGGGTACAACATACAATTAATGGGTAACACTACATGTTCAGAAGGCAAACCACTGTTGTCAAAAAAGCCAGGACTGGATGGTGTCATACGTGATATGGGGTCTTTTTGTTTCTATGTTTTGGCCCCAGATCAAGCTGAGCAGACAACCAAATATAAAGAGAATACAATCACGTTTACCAGAACTTGAGTAAAGAGAGTCATCATACCACAGCCTTTGGCCCATGGGTTGTGAACACAGAGGCGGTGATCTCCAAAGCGAACACCACAGACAGTGTCAGGTGCGGTCCGCACAACTCGAAAGTCCTTCAGAAATTGAAAGGCTCCAATGGCTACACGATAAGAAGCCACACAAGTTCAGAATGGCCATGACGATCCTGAAGCAAGCATGTCGCAAGGATTTACCAATGGTATGAATGGTGCAAGTCCATACGAACAGTATATACTCTTGTCAGTAAGGTCCATAACTGGCCCATTATGCCACTGCTTTCTTAAAACCACTGCCTCCCTTTGAAACTGCCAAGGAGCAGAATATTTGAACTGCCTGGATCAAAACCTTCAATAATTTCATTGATGCGCTGGAAGAAGCAAAAATTTCATTAAGTATCTGAAGAATTTGGCGGGTGAAGGAGTCAAAGAAGTGATAAAGAAAATACCATGCAGTGGTGAAGTGATGTACAGTCAAATCAAAGAAGAGTTAAACACCAAGTGCAATCCAATGCCAAATGTCAACTAAAAAAGGTACATATTCAGTCAGGAAAGGCAGAGAACTGGTGAAACGATGGATCAGTTTGTAGAAAGACTTGATTTGCTCATCAAGCACTGCAAGTTCAACGAGTTCAATAATGTAGAGGCATGCATCTCAGAGTAATAGATGGTTGTCTCTCCGATTCCTTCAGATGAGGAATGCTGAAAGAGACAATCAGCCGGGAGCAAGTACTCATGGCTGCTAGAGCGGAAGAAAGAGCTGACAGACAATCAGATAAAATAGAGGCCGGAACAGGCCAAAATGAATCAGTGCTGATTGTGAGAAGCAAGCTGAAACACAAGGTAGAAGGCCTGTTTTCGACATGGATTTTCATTTCCACATGAAGGTAAATGTCCTGCCATTGGACAGATATGCAAAGGCTGCTGGAAAGAGAACCATTTTGTAACAGCTTGCAGAGCAAGGGATAGATCAAGTGCATCATGTCGAGAAAACAAAATGGAGAAAAGGTCAAGCGCGTCACAACAAGAAAACAAAATGAATGCCAGAGAGTTCCAGAGACGTTCCAATCGTGCCCACAAGGCAAAGCAGCAACATCAGTTGAGCCAAGTAGAAATTGAACTACGAAATACCTCGTCTAAAAGTTTGTTATCATCATAATTGTTGAGCGATAGTGAGGAAGATGGGTGTGTCATGTCAATACTGAACACTGAATGACGTGCGCATGTAGGATTAGCTTCTTGCAAGGAAGAATGTGAAAGTGAATTGCATTTTGACACTGTCCCAAAATCACAATGAAGGTGAATGCGTACTCCATACCATTTACCATAGACAGTGGTGCGTCAATATGCATTATGCCAGTAGAAAAGTACAATGAAATGTCTCCAGTGCCTTGTTTAACCCCGTCGAAAACCAAAGTGCATACGTGGGCTGCTTCAACGCCACTGCAAAGTCAAGGTTCATTTATAGCAACTGTGAAACATAAAAAGACGAGAGTACAAGCACCAATTCATGCCCTGTCAGGCATTTCATCGAGTGCATGTTTACTCAGTTTCAGCACTTCTACTAACATGGGGTTGATTTCTGTAAACTACAATGTCAATGCCTGTCATAAGATAGTGAATCAGTTTCCATCATGGTTTCATGGACTAGGAAGACATAAGACAATGAAAGTGCAACTTTGCATAAATGAGGACATCCGTCCTGTTACTCAACGACATCGTCAAATTGCATTTCATTTCATTGAATGATCCACTGGTCCAACGTCATGGGTGTCCCCCATAGTGGTAGTGCCGAAGAAGGATTTTGGAGGCACTGTGTGCATCTGCGCTGATATGCGTCAAGCAAACAAATGGAGTCAGAGTCTTTCCCCCCCTTGATTTGAACAACGGTATCACCAACTCGAACTGGAAGAAAAATGCAGGTACATTACTACTTTTTCAACTCATTTGGGGTTTTTTAGATATAAAAAGCTAAGTTTCAGAGTGTCATCAGCTGCAGAACTCTCTCAGGATGTCACTCATCACATAATACAGCCAGTCACAAATGCTTTCAATTACAATGAGGACATACTAGTTTTTGGGGCCCCAAGAAAAAAACATGGGAAAGTGTGTTGTACTCTTGCTGAGGCAGGTCTCACTTTAAATGCAGAAAAGTGTAAGTTTCATAAAACAAAATTCAAGTTTTTGGTCTTATCTTTTCTGATAGGGGAATGACTCCAGATCCAAGTAAAGTACAAGCCTTGTCATCCACTTCTCCCCCACAAGATGTAACTATGCTGCGATCCTTCCTTGGTTTGGCCAGTTACTGTTCAAGGTATATATGTGACTTTGCCACTGTGAGTGCCTCATTGAGAGACTCAACGAAACAAAAGGTTCCATTTTGATGGTCACATGACTGTGAACAAAGCTTGAAGAAAATCAAACATGCAATTGAGAACGCCACTGAAATGGCATACTTTGATCTGAAATTGCAGGCGGAGGTTGTATTTGATGCGAGCCCAGTCGGTTTGGGTTCCATCCTTGCTCAGCACACTGAACAGCCCAATGCACCAAGACACATCACATGCTTATGCTAGCAGGAATTTGTCATCGACAAAACGTGCCTATTCACAACCTGAAAAAGAACGCCTTGCTGTGGTGTGGGCTTGCGAACATGTTCATGTGTTCCTGTATGGGAAGTATTTCAAGGTTGTTATTGACCAGTAAGCATTGCTCACCAATTTCGGCAACCCTAAAGCCAAGATGCCCCCTTGCATTGAGAGGTGTGGGTTGCGACTGCAGGAATATGATTATATGATTGTGCATTATCCAGGAAAAGTTCAAACTCCTGCTGACTACTTCTCACATGTACCAATACTGTGTCATGGCACCACTTCTAAAGCGGCTGATGCTTATGTAACTTCATCGTGAAATCCAGTACACTTGCTGACATATCAGTAGACCAAATCATTGCTGCCACAAGCACTGACAGAGATTTGCAAATACTCAAAGACATCTTTACCCATCAATCGTGGAGAAAGCATGCTCAGCATCTTTATGATGACCTAGAATGCCAGAAATTCAAAAATGTGCAGGAAGAACTTTCAGTCACTCCAAAAGGCATCTTCTTACAAGGAGCGAGAATTGTTAAGAGTCTGAGACAACAAGTCATTGAACAGGCACATGAGGAACATTGTGGAATTGTTGCTGCTAAACTAGCTCTATGGGAACTTGTGTGGTTCCCTCATCTTGATAAAAGAGTTGAAAAGGAATTAAGGGCCTGTCATTTGTGCAACTTCTTGCCATCCAAAACCACCCTGCATCCATTGAACATGTCTGATCTCTCAATGAATGCATGGGAGAAGACTGCAATTGATTTCTTTGGCGACTTGACACTGGACATCATCTACTGCTCATTGTTGATGAATACTCCCGTTTTTCCATTGTAGAAGATCTGTCATGAACTGCTCATGACAGAGTCATTGAGAAATTGGAAAGTATTTTTTGCAACATGGGGTGTTCTTTTGACTTTGAAATCTGACAATGGCCCGCCTTTCAAAAGTCGAGAATTTGAAGATTTTCTTACTCAAATGTCAAGCATCAGAAAAGCACACCTCTCTAGCCACAGACAAATGGTGTTGTCGAGAGGTTCATGAGCAGTCTCAAAAAGAACGTTCAGCGCGCTTCACTAGAAAAGCTTGACCTCAAATCAGTTATTCAGTCTATACTTAATGCAGACAGGTCAACTCCCCATTCTACCACGGGAGAAAGCCCTGCCACCTTAATGTTTGGGAGAGCCATAGGAACCATGTTGCCACAATGGACCATAGAAAGATCTATTGACATTGATAAACTTTGAGCTAGTGATTCATCTCACAAACGAAGAATAAAGACCTACGGGGATAGGTGCCGCTGTGCTCGAAGCACTGTGTTCAAAAGAGGAGACCATGTCGTTGTCAGGCAGAAATGGAAATGCTCCTTTTGATGTTGACCCATTAAGGGTTGTGACTAGTAAAGGACACACGGTGACTGCTCACTGTCCTGGAAAGTCCATCACACTACAATTTTTGCATTTCAAGCACCTGCCTCGATATTTGCCAACTCCAGATGTCAGAAGTGAGACTTAGCCACCTGAGAATCCGGAGAGCTCAATGACTGTATGAATGTCTCTGTCACCAGTGCCAGTCATGGACACTTCTCCTGTATCTCTGCAACCTCACAGGACCAGTTCTTGGCGAGTGATTCGAGCACCAAAACGACTTTTGAAGAGTTGTGTTGTATATATGTATTATTTGTGCTTTTTATTTAACAAAGGAGGAGATGTAGTGTCTTGTGAGTTAAAGATGACAAGACCCTTTTGGTCCATGATGGACTCTGTAAAAGAGTGACGTAAGTGCTTGAGTGTGGGGATAGAATTCATGCTGTGGAATGTTCAGTTAATGGTTACACACTGATGAATAAAGATGTGTAATACCAATCTCCGTGTGTGGTGTGATCATTTGCATGTACCCGGGCTGGGGAGGACGCTACAAGGTGGACTTCAAGCTTCATTTGGCTGACCTTCTATGTTACTACTGGGACACAATAATCTGCAAGAGATCTTTTCCCAGGAGTGCCCAACTGAGCACTAGCAACTGGACCTTGACTGGACCTTGCTGGTGGCCTCTGCTGGAGTGAGTCTTGGTGACTTAGTGCCTGTCTCTGAGATCTTGAGGGCCTTAGAAGTGTACTCCTGTGGTTGTTTGGACACCAGAAGAAACTTTGCAAGCTTCTGAAAACTTTTCTTCCAGAGCTTCAGCAGAGGCTGCCGGAAAACGTATATGACCGGCACTTCAACAGCATTGGATTGGATTTCAGATTTGTCCGCTAAAAAGTTTGTACATGAAAACAAAAACCTTACAAGAAAGCATCACCAGGCACAATCACGAATATTCACAGGGCATCTTAAATGGACAAATAACATCTGGATCCGAATTCTCCTTGATCACTCGGATGTGTACATGTCGCCCGTGATTGTCTTATAGGTTCCTTAAATCTGATCTTAGTGTGCAGGTTATAAAAATCACATCTGCCTCTCCTTGCGAGCACCATCAATGTTTTACATGCTTCTCAACACGAACGTTTCTTTCAGCAACAGTGAAACACACTTTGACAATAAGGCCCTCATAAAAAAAAACTCATTCAGACTCGGTAGAACAAAGAGGGTATGGATGCATTTAAAAGTCGATTTGTCCGACAACAGTTTCAGGATAATAGATTGCTCCAATACCTCCATCGGCTTGTGTGGCTGCGAACAAGCAGGATAACCTGTCGATAAACGGAGATTAATAAATAATGCGGTAGCCTCGGCAGACAAATATGATACTGTATTTATTGTTAAATAAAGGCCTCATGTTAGGACAACAATGATCACAGTTACTCTTTCGTAAGGTCTAGACACGGGATTTTGGTGGCTCACCAGGCATCCAGGGTAGTATAATTAAACAAGCATTTGCAATGCATTAGGTCTCGCATTTGCGAGAGTTTAAGCTATTGGCATTATAAATGACAATGCCTTTTATTTATGTTTTAAAAACCAACACGTAAATAAAAGGCAATGCCAATAGCTTAAACTCGCGTAAATGCGAGACCTATTGCATTGCAAATGTTTGTTTCCTTTGCATTCTGGGACTAATAGTTCTGCTGACAACCATTTTTAAATCACAAGTCCCAGATTCCAAATAAAAAAAAACTTCGACAGGATGAGGAACTCACCCATGGTTCCGAGAAACGTGAGTGCTCGGATGCCTACTTATATCGCACACTGTATAGTGAGTTTGTAGCTGCAAAATTCCCGGCGCAGTCTCTCGAAGTGTTGGGATAATTGATTTTTCAGTTCTCTTTGATGAGGAGTTGTCCCTCATGAAACACGTGACAGCTTCAGCCATCAGTGTACTTAATCCACCGCAAGCGCATTTTTTGTGGGTATTGCAGGACCATAATGGAGAATTCAGTCTCAGGGTTAATGGATAAAAATCCAGGACTGATATATTGTGTCACAACAAGTACGTGTCTAAAAATCGCCTGGAGCAGCAAACAACTGCGCAGTGAGTTTAGAAAACATTTCTCTTAATAGCCTCAGAGACTCAAAACAAGTTTTTTTTTACCCTTTCACTGGAAGCCTTTTCTGTCTAAAACACGAGATAAAAACATGCAAAAATTACTGTTTGGGGTTGCTGTAAGCCTTGTGAATACACAGGATTCGTTTAGCTTAAAATATAAAAAAAAATTGCACACAATAATGTTTGGTTTTTAAATTTACGTTTCTTTTGCAGTTTAAATGCAATTTTCGGTTCCATGCCTAGAGAAAACGTATGGTTCTTGACGCAAATATTTAATTAGTCACGAGATGAGTACTAAACACACATTTGGTAGGGGAAAAACGCATTAAACAGTAATCGTGCAATACCCTGCCTGTTTTAACTGTGTGACGATGGCAAACGGGTGGTCAGCAAATGACTAATGGGGAGGCTACTTTTCAAGGGTTAAAGTGACACCAGAAAGAAACCAGGTCACACGCGGTCTCCCCAAAGTTAAAGTAGCAACAGTTTCTTATTTCTACTGCTAATTGTTTTCAGAGCAGTCTAGGATCTATGTCTTGTCCACACACTTCAGCCTATAAATTTCAGCTGTAGAAAATAATTCGAATCGCACAGATGTCATCACATAATGCAAGAGGAGGGGGGCGCGTGAGTAGTCCGAGGCGTCTCCTATCCCGAAACGTGGGGTTTCTGAAACCAGCACTGCCACTGCACGCAGACATTCAAGCCGCGGCCATCCCAATTAAATGCACGCTACCAAAAAAAAAACAGTTGCCTGGCGAAAAATGTCACGGACCTCGCCCCGTTGTTAAGTGTCCTGACAAATTCCCTCCACGCGCAATGCGGCTGCCAGCAGCTTAGCACCCAGCAAAGGCAGAGCAGGAAAGTCAGCACCAACAAACGGTGCGAGGAGGTGGCTCAACATATGACGATGCCGACTTTGGAGCAGGAGAACAGGGTTCAAGCCTCAGCGTGGGCTGCATCATTTAATTATAATTAAATAAACCGTGCATATTAAATATAAATAAATAAACAGCGTCGGGTGAGGGCAGGAAGCTGCCAGATGTGGAAATACGAGCAGCAAAGAAAAAAAGTAGTCCCTAAATAAAAAGATAACAGCCAGCAGTGTAAGTTAACTGTAGTTGGTCCATGCTGCTTCCTCCAGAAACGGAAGTGACATATCGGACCACCAGCCAACAATAAGCGAGATAAGAACAGCAATGCCAGATTCCACCAATGGCAAGCAACAAAACAAAGACAAATGCAATGGGTGGAGTTTCGCTAGTAATACTGATTACTTGATGCCTCGTAGAGGCAGCTGCGCTGCCTATGCGAGACCTAAAAAGGATAATTCCCATTATTGTGTAGGAATGTTTCCTGTCCATTCTTTTAATGAAAGTACACACAAAAGCAATGGCTTCCATTTAAAGATACTGTTCTCCAAAAGAACTCAAGCTGTAGGAGTAAAGTACACATTTTGTGGAGAAAAGTACCTTTCCACTGGACTATCAGCCTGTTGTCTAGTCTAGGTTGCAAAGCATCATCAAGATGAATCCACCTCCTTTAGTGCTGAGGGAGGGACTAATGGTCTGAACCAGGCATTCCACATACTACTTCGAGGCTTGGTTTGCCTTGACTTTTCCTCCAGTGCCATCTTGTTGGCAGTAATAGTATGATGGCAGGAATTCCCCCCCACCCCTCACGCACCCCCTCCCCCCCTTGGATTCACAGTTCAAAAGGACCCTGGTCTGGGAATACTGTTCGTTAAAGAAGGAGTCGCTGAGAAGATTTGGGGCCAGATGGGTTGAGACACAGGATCATGAAAAGAGGAGGGTCTGGTTGACAAACATGTATCCCTTGGGGAAATTAACCAGCATTGGCAAAGCCAACAGGTCCACCCTTGGCACTCTGATGTGATGCTTAACTTTTTTTAACTTTTATTTTTAATAAACCCCTTTTACAAATCTATATATTTAAGTATTTTTCATTTATAATTGTGGTGATTACAGAGGAGGGTGAGAAAGCATAATCGATCTCTCGGCCGGAGCTCCAATAGTTGCTTTTGACAATTAGGGGTTGAAAGGCAATCTGCTTTATTAGAAGAAAAGTTGGAGAGGTACACAGCTCTAGAATATGTGAACTCTCTGCTTGCGTGTGTGCAATTAGAAATCCCTGAGAAGAGCAGGCCCCCGGGATTGAAGGCAGGTTGACTCCTCAAATGCTGCACACAGAGGAGTGGGTCAAATTCAATGTAGCCAGCAAAATATTTCCAGCCTATGACGCATCAAAGAAACAGACCTATCACTGCTTTTACGAACTTCTTTTATTTGTGCGAGGCAGCTGCGATACCGCCTGCTGTTGGAGAGGAACATGTCGGATCTTTTCAGAGGTGCCATACCCGCGTCCTCGAGCCCTCCACCAATTTTATGAAAATCTTTTGACAGTCTTTCATTTCTTTGATCGGTTTTATAGTACACTTCAGCTGACCTACTTTTATTGGAAAGGTTTCGTATTTACCAGTCACAACATTTTGTAGAAAATGTCCCACTTATTCTATATTCTGGCATTGCCATGTTAGATGGGAATTGTAAATACTCTTTATTTTGCTTGCTTATACGTTGCATTCTGGTCGGGTCTTGAACATGCCATGTATTGTACGCAATAACACTTTGTAGATTTATACCTGCATGACTTTTAATAATATACCTAACATGTTACGCACTCTTTACAGGAGGCGCTTGAAAGAAGTGGGACAAAAGTACTGTAAATGTTTAAGTGCATTATTTTCACCATGAAAGACGTCCAATAGTTCCTGTTATCCACAAGGCCGTTTATTAATGTGATATCGTAGCTGACTCAAACATCAATCAGCGGATCTTCGGAATTCAGGGTCGGTCAGTGAAATAAAAGATGGACAACTTCGATATCAAACTAAGTAGTTGTAGGTGGAGAAGAGGAGTGTAAGTTAAAATGTTAAAATTCAGAAACTGAGTAAATGTATGCAACTGCAAGTGTTTAAAAGACAGAGGAAGAGGTGTAACGAAACCTGAAAAATCCATTTATAAGAACTTAGAAATTGGATTTTATTTGACTCAACTGTTGTTTCTTTGTCATTTGATGAAATGAAAAGCTTTCAATGGAGCACTCGCCTGGCCAATGATTACATATCAATTGTATTCTTTGGAGCAGTCAAAAGCGAAAATGCTTCTACAATTGCTTTTCAGAAAAAAAAATCACAAAATCAGTGCCTTTGGGCTCAACCCATAATGCTTCTGTTTGACAGCCCCCTCCACCTTCTGTGAGCAATTTGATTGCCTCGCCATTCCTTAAGAGTCTTGCTGCTAAGCTGGCGAATCCTAATATATAAACTCCAGTTTCTGATTTCTAATATAAAAACTTCATCCCTACGCCGCCCCCACCCCCCCCCCCCCAACACCCCTTCCCCCTCCCCCCCCATTTGAGCTTGTCTCATGATACATCTTGATTTAAGCTCAAGAATTTTCTTCGCCGTGGCAGGTTTTGTAATATATTCGCGCTTCAGTGCGTTTCCCAAGCAAGCCTCCGCCATTTATCCAACTCTCGGCTGATCCCCTTTCATGTTGACAGGTTCTTTCAATACGACGCTTTGCATTTCCTGCCTGCTCTCTAAAATGACACTTCACTTTACCTTATCGACTTACATGTTATCCGATTATGCGTTCAGTTCACGTTTGTCGAGGGCTAGGCTGGTGCAAACTAAACGCTGCAAAACTGCAATTTTAGGAGTAAGGATTATAGAAAAGGAAAGACAGTTGCGCACATTCCGAGATACACAAAGAAATATCGCGATAGGTGGCTGATGGATGAGAGGGTAGTTTTATTCATTTGCCTCAGGATATTTGCTTTACTGTATTTGGTGGTTTAATGAATGTACGATGGCAATCAAGAAAGGGGACACATGTTGTGCATCTGGAAATTAGGTTTTAAAAGACACAAGAACTTTGTATTGCTGCTGACCGAAAAATACATAAAAAGTGACAAAGACAGACAACATGTAAGAAAAGGCATCTTTTTGCATGTCCACTCCCATTTTGTTTATTGATGCTGTTGGTTTTTGGACCCTCTACACTGGCATCTTTGCTAACTGGGCTCCAGTGCATGTGCTCTGACTCCTAAAAAAATTGTCGAATTCGTTAAAATCCCTGATTGGCACATTTAGCTTACATATAAGCCTCTAGTTCATGGAACCTCGTGTGCCCAGGGCATGTAGGTTAAATGTCATCTGTGGACTGCAGCACTTATTGTGCCACCAATAAAATGACCATGTAAAACATGACTGTATGCCTGCCACAGCAGCTTATCTGGGCAGTTTTAAAACTGCCATTTCAACCTGTCAAAATCACCTTTTTGTCAGGACTAAATCTTCCTTTTAAATTTATGGTAAGTCACCCCTAATATAGGTTTTGGCAGTCCTTAGGCAGGGTGCACAGTATTTAAAAGTAGGACATATATATTTAATGTTTTTACATGTCCTTACAGTGAATAAGGCCCCAAGCCCATTTTTCACTGTAGCAAGGCTGTCTGTGCCATAGAAAACACTGGATTACTTCATTACACTTAATAAAGCTAATTTAAGATTGGCACTAGTTACAAAAATACTTCAAACACTTAGGGCCTGATTCACAAAGGTAAATATACACTTTTGTGTACGTTTACGTTTTTTGCTATTCACAAACTACGAGTTAATAGTACGTTTTTGAGAGAGGAGACTCTGCCTCGATTGTGGAATTTCCACAGTCGTAAACTCGTAGTTTGTGAATAGCACAAAAATAGTAAACTTAGACAAAAGTGTATGTTTACCTTTATGGATCAGGCCCATATTTGTTATAGTTAAACAAAATCCAACATAATGCCAAAGTCTCATTTTTTCAAACTATTTCAGAAATAGTGACTTTAAAAGTCACTATTTTCCTGCCTAAAAGCCTTTAGTAGCCTTTTCAGAGTTAATCCTCAACTGTCACTTGGCAGCCTGCTGGCACCTGGCATGGAGGTGGGAATGGATACCAGGAAATGGACCAAAAAAGCCCTTGGTGGGATGATGTGTGACCTCCTCCTGACAAGATGGCTTGGGGGATGTGCCCACCAACTGCACTAGCTTTAAAGGGGCATCCCCTGTCACAAGCATATGAAACACAAACCTAAGCCTGACAGGTAGTTAGGGTGGCACAAATCTCATGGAGGGAAAACCTATTTCAGAACTGGTTTGCAAGGGGAGGATCTTATTTCCCTAAACACCCCTCGGAGTGTGCCCAGAGCTCTGCCCAGGGTAAGAAAGGTTTTGCCATGTAAATTTTGGCAGAACAGGACACTGTGAGTTTGTTTTGGGCCAAACCCCCAGGAAATGATCTCAGAGTGGGCAGGCGGGAAAAGCTGGAACTTTTTCCCTTTGGTCATCAAGTCTCTCCCATCAACAAGCTAGTGCCATGTATTAATGTGGCACCCCCAGATACCTTCTTCAGAACACATCTGGGCCTGTGGAAGATAGAAGAAGGACTGCCCCTGCTGTTAAAACTATGGAGAGAGAACCCAAGGGATGAACCTGCTCCCTCTTGTACCCGAGAGAAAGAAGTGGACTCCAAGGGTCAGTTGCTTGACCTCCTGTTCAGCTACAGGGCCACAAAAGCTGCAAGAAGCCTACTTTTTCCAAGCCAAGAGCACAGCTGCCCATTCCCAACTGGATTGGCCCTGGACCCTGCTAGTGGCTTCAGGGAGAGAGAGTTCTAACCCCCAAGTGGTGCCCACAAGGTCCTTGCCCCCTGGTTGTTGTTAGTGTGTACTACTCTGACCCTAAAACCTGCAAAACTGGAAAATTTGAAAAGTTTTCAGGACTTTTCTACCAGAGAATCAACTGAGATCAGGAACAATGCAAAATCCGCAACCGCGACGTCGACTCGCCAGTCAGATTCAGCACACCGTTTTCCCTGCTGAAGGAATTTTGACTTCCAGAAAAGTTTCAAAGTCCAAATGAAGAGGGAGTTCACCAATACCGACGTCAAACAGCATCCGACCACCAACAAGACCTATCCGGACTTCATCCACTTGGAACTTCCAGATGTCAACGTCAACCGCACCACATTTCCCACCGGAACTGAGGCTCCCACTGAGGACCCGCACTTTCCCAGACTACCGTTGTCGGATTCTCCTTTGGACCCAGCCTACAGCATGACCTGCAGACAACCCATCAATGAAGATTTTTCTCTAGAAAATCTTCTAAGTCAGAAGGTAAACTTTCCACTGGGACAAGCCTAGTCCCTATACCCGACCAGCAGTTGCTCACCATCAGCCTTAGCTGTTCACTTGAAACTTAAAAATCATATCTCTGGTTCTATACATCAGATTTGTGGCATTTTGATGTCTATTTGTACAGTACATTTTTATAAATTATAAAATTTGTAAATTTAACTGTGTTTGGGTACAGATAAATGCTTTACATTCTTCTAAATTCTCTGTCTTCTCTCTTTGTTACAGCTACTAAGGATTGAGCTCAGGTTTAAATTATTGAGACCTAACTGGACATGTTACGTAACGGTAACATTAATACTTGATGAGGACTCTCATCTCCTTCAACTAATAATCCACTTTCTCACAACATGAGGCTAAACATGCTATGTGAATTTTCGAGCTATTTTAAAAAATATATATCTTATAATAACCAAAATACATATAGGTCACATGTAAAATTTGGTGACTTCATGCTTCAGTGTGCTTATCTCAGCTATAGATTGTCCCAGGAGGTACCAACGGGACCTTGTGACCAATTCTACTTTTTCTGACTTTGAGATTGTGTACTTATACCTCTCAGTTCGTACATCTGTTGAGAAATATTTGCCATGGCTAGCTGAGACTCTAGATTAAGACACAAAAATAAACATCAAATAAGACTGCAGCTAAACTTGCATTCTAAAAGGAACATGAAGTACACTTAAGGGTGGGATAGGAGCAAGCCTGGATGTGACATTTTCTAATGATCTTTGAAGGCAAATAGTGGACTGACGCTGATGTTGTAGCACATGGAACTGTGCCCTCCCGGCCAGCGCACACCATCGTGGCAATCTTGTTAAATGGCAGATGAATGACAGATTTGAGAAGGGTTGAAGATCATAGTGAACATCCTAAAGAACAATGCCATTTAAGGTTTTGTAAGAAACAACAACTTACTGGTAGTCTGACCAAGCATCAAGCCTAAATTGAACAAAAGTGTGCTGTGGAAGAACTGGGTGGAAGTCCCACTGGAAATGTAAGCACAGCTGAGACAAGCGAGGACATTGACACACACTCCATCCACAATCTCGGCACAGTGCTGTCATCTTCAGTGGAAGAAGTGATGCCTAATTGACTCAAACCACAGCAGACAAAGTAGTTTGATTGTTATATAATACATGCCATCAATGTGTAGATGGTTCAGGTTGGCAAACTTTTTGACCCTAGCCACCAAAACTGCCCATTCTACAAATATAATAGATGGCCGGGGCTGGCTTGGGGAATCTCTTTTGTGCTGCGGCTTGGTAACCCCTCTTTTAATTGTTGGGACACACAGTTCACAATGTCAATGATCCTGAATTATGACTTTGTTTTGATTATGAGTTTGGATAGGTGGCCATTGTCTACCTGTCTGGAGAATGGTAAGTTTGGGGAGGTTTTGAGACCCCAATTGTTCAGGTCACAATTGCTAGATAAGACGCAAGACTATACCCTGGTAGGCTGATAACGTATTGTTGCACCAGGAATGGCACAATGACTTGGTGGGCTGAATGTTTGCTGGGATGGGGGACATGGAAAATGATTGATATTGCTTTACTATGATTAATACAAATGAAAAAGTTAAACTGATAACATGGTGTCATGAGGTCGAGGATATCGGGAGTCCGGACCAGCCAGAGGAAGGGGTTAACGCCCTGCTGTTGCCTTCTATACAGGCGGGTCTGGAGCCCTTTAACAAGGATGCCTCGGAAGGAACCTCGGAGGAGTGGCCACTGACGCTGTACTCAGCCATCCAATCCGGAGACCGATCGGACGGAACAAGAGGAGTCGGCTCCCGCACGTATGCGGAAGGAGAATCCCGGGCGAGAGGAGAGCCGGAGGTGAGGAACTCGGAGGAATCGAACGGACGGAGAGAAGCAGAGCCAGAAGCAGCGGACGCCACGGAAGACGTCAAGCCAGGAGGCCAACGGTATCGTGTTCCGCCCAGCCACCCTCCAGGAGGAGGGTGGCTTACAAAGGTACGGGCAAGACTACAGGGGTGTCAGGGCACGGGTAGGGGAGGGCGGTGAAAGCGAGGGTGGTCACGCTCGAATCTTCACGGTGTCGGTGGTCACGGGTGACTCCTCCTTCACTCCCCGCTCCCCTGTTATAACAGCGTCCCGTTATCCCCCTGACGTGGTGTTCTTGTCATTTTTCCCTGGGCCCGGACATCTACCGCTGACGAGATCGCGGACCAGCTGCGACGCCAGGACACGGTTTCGAACCCAGGAGCTCCAAGGGAGAAAATACGGAGAGAGAACAAACCAAGGCCAGCCCTATCAGAGGACTTTACCTTATTGGCGCTTGACAAATAAACAACTTGCTGTACAATACTCCTATCTGGCCTCCTTACTGATCGTGAGACCCCGAATAAGAGCCCCCCCCTTACAAGTGGTGGAGAATGCGGGCATAAGCCTCCTCGATACACGATGGAGAACCTGGTGTACCAGTTAAAGGAGGGCCAGGCCAAGCTGGAGTGGGCCATCGAGAGGAGCTCCAGCCAGGCCGAGATGGATCGAGCCGCGTTCACGATGGCCATCCAACAACAAGCCGACCAGATGGTTAAGTTGGCTGAAGGACAGAACCATATGCTTATGGGAGCCGGACAGGGAAGGAGTCCCGCTCCGCCGGGTACTGTAGTCCCCCTACAGAAGTACGTACCTGGGGAGGATGCCGTGTCTTTCTTCCTGAACTTTGAAAGGGCCGCTAGGGCTAGTGGGTGGTCGGCGGACCGCTGGCCCTTCTACCTGGCCCCCCTCCTTACGGCCGAAGCCCAGGCAGCGTACCAGGTCGTCAATAAGGATGGTACCGCAGTATACGGTACAGTGAAGCAGTACATCCTGGACCGCCTGGGCGTGGATGACGAAACCCACCGTCTCCACTTCAGACAAGAACGCGGCCTCACAGGTGAGACCCCGAAAACCCTCTTTTACAAGATCAAAGACGCTGCGGATCATTGGCTAAAACCCCAGGAGTCTACTATGGAAGATGTCATGGGCAAGATCTATCTGGAGCAATTCCTCGAGGCCCTACCCTATGGTACACAAAGGTGGCTTAGGCAACATGCCGTCCTGACCTTAGACCATGCCGTCGAAATGGCCACCTCCTATGTCAGGGCACAAAGTCGTCCCTTAGTAAAGGAGCCAGAGAAGCCCCAGAGGGGGGCCGTAGCCCCGAAGTATGATAAGAAACCGATGAAGGTAACCCCGGACCTGTTTAGAACCAGGGCTGTAAGACCCGACAGCACAACTCCAACTGGTCCTCAATGTTTCGAATGTGGCGAGTGGGGACACATAGCCCGCTTCTGTAGGAAGAGAAGGGACAAAGGTGAAGACGAACCAATGGATGTCAGTTATGCTCCGCGTTCCGTCCTCTTTGCCCAGGAGACAGGGCACATCTACTATGTGAGTTTGATAGCGAACAACCGGGAGGTAACTGCTCTTTTGGATTCAGGGTGCAAGCACTCCTTAGCCCGAGAAGACATAGTCCCCGCCACCGCTATGATACCAGGGAAGACAGTCAATATTCGTTGTGTACACGGAGACATCAGGGAGTACCCAATAGCACAGCTGTCCATACAGACTAGGACAGGAAAAGCACCTCGGTCATCGTAGGGGTGCTCCCTACCCTTCCTGAGGCACTGATCTTGGGGGTCGATAATCCTTCCTTTGCTGTCCTTCTCTCCCATGCTCTAGGCGTAGGCGTAGCAGACCCAGGTCCTCACAACACTCTTTTGACCTCGGAGCCCTGGGCCATTGACAACAACTTTAGAATAGCCCAGCTAAATGACGCCTCCCTCAGACACACATGGCAAGGAGCACAAGAAACAAGAAACCGACCCCAACGCACTTATCCTTGTTTCTTGGAACAAAACGGTCTCCTTTATCGCCTTGCCAAGAAGGAAGCCGAACCCCAGCTAATAGTCCCCACCACGTTTAGGGAACAGATCCTATTCTTCGCACATTCCCATCTTCTCTCTGGTCATGTAGGGGCGGAGAAAACCAGCCAAGCAATCCTGGGTTCTTTCTATTGGCCTGGCATATATCTCCAAACTAAGAAGTATTGCCAGGAATGCACCATCTGCCAACGGAGGAACCCCTATGTTCCTCCCAAGATACCTCTACAGCCCCTACCCATTATAGGCCGTCCTTTTGAAAGAGTAGGTATGGACCTCATTGGGCCTCTCCCTAAATCCAGCAAGGGTCACCAATACGTCCTCGTGTTGGTTGATTATGCCACTCGTTACCCTGAAGCCCTTCCACTGCGAACAGCCACCACCACCACTATAGCTCAGAGGGTGATAGAGGTGTTTTCAAGGATGGGGTTTCCAAGAGAACTGGTAACCGATCAGGGCACACCCTTTGTCTCCCGTTTAATGAGGGAGGTATGTAAACAACTGGGCATCCAACATATCAAAACCTCGGTGTACCACCCCCAGACCGACGGTCTGGTGGAACGCTACAACGGTAATTTGAAGCTCACTTTAAAGAAACTGTTGAGTGGGGATGGGAGGAATTGGGATCAGTTGTTGCCCTTAGCCCTGTTTGTGATTCGTAGTTCTACCCAGAGCAGTTTAGGGATCTCCCCTTTGAACTTATGTTCGGGAGAAAACCACGCACTCTTCTTGAAATCACAAAGGAGAGTTGGGAGGAACAAGGGGTATCCGAGGCCCAAGCCTTGTTGGAATACGCCAACCAGCTCAAGACCCGGCTATGCAAATTAAGGACATTAGCCCATGAGAACCTAGAAAAGGCTCAGACCCAACAAAAACTACAATATGATAAGGGTAAGAAGTGGAGAGTGCTAAAACCTGGGGATTGGGCCCTACTTCTCCTTCCTTCATCCACTCACAAACTCCGGAAGGAATGGCAAGGACCCTATGAGGTGGTACGTAGGGTCGGAAACACTACTTACGTGTTACAGCTCACCCCTAGGAAGAGCCAAATGTACCACGTAAACCTCTTAAAAAAATGGCTAGGGCCTGTCCCTAAAAAGCCCTGTAATGTTTCTCTTGCTACTCCTTCTATGACCACAGTGACAGACACCCTTCTTAGTCCTGATTTAGAGCCTCAGGAAACAAAACAAATAGGGGATCTCCTACAGTCATTTTCTGATGTTTTCTCAAATCAGCCCGGTAGAACCACCCTGGCAACCCATACAATACCTACTATTGAGGGGGCTGTTGTCAAACAAAGACCCTATCGGGTTCCTGAGGCACGTAGGGCGGCCCTGAAAAGAGAGGTAGCCGATATGTTGGCCCTAGGGGTGGTGGTACCCTCCAAAAGCAATTGGTGTTCACCGATCGTTCTGGTCCCGAAGCCAGATGGTAGTATCCGGTTCTGCATTGACTTCAGGGCAGTGAACCGGATATCTAAACAGGACGGGTACCCTTTACCGCGGGTCGACGAATTAATCGAGCGCCTTGGTGAGGCTCGTTACATCACCACCATCGACCTCACCAAGGGTTATTGGCAGATTCCCCTACACCCAAAGGACCAAGAGAAAACGGCCTTTTCCACTCCAGACGGCTTGTTTCACTTCACAGTCCTTCCGTTTGGCCTACATGGCGCCCCAGCCAGCTTCCAAAGGCTGATGGATACTCTACTCAAGGAACATCTCGAGTATTCGTCAGCATACCTAGACGATATTGTCGTGTTTAGTAAAACCTGGGAGGAACACCTATCCCATTTGTCGGCCGTTCTTACAGAACTACGGCTGGCGAACCTGCATGTTAATGCTAAGAAGTCCAGGTTCGCATATCAAAAGGTGAAGTACCTGGGGTACGTGTTAGGAAAGGGCTTGATTGAACCCCAGAGCGAAAAAGTCAGGGCTATCCAAGACACCCCATATCCCACCACAAGAAAAGAACTAAGGGCCTTTTTAGGGTTGGTGGGGTATTATAGGCGCTTTATACCCCTTTTTCTGACACTGCTGCCCCCTCACAGATCTGCTTAAGAAAGACATCGCTCCCAGTCGTCTTAAGACACCCACCAACGGAGAGCTCTTGGCTTTCCAGTCCCTGAAAACCACGTTAACCACCTCCCCTTTCCTGCTAACACCTGACTTTCAGAAATCTTTCATCCTTCAGACAGACGCCTCAGGGATGGGGATAGGGGCTGTTCTCTCACAGCTAGACGAGGAGGGGCTAGAAAGACCTGTCTTGTACATCAGCAGGAAACTCTTCCCCAGAGAAAAGGCGTATCCCGTAATTGAGAAGGAGTGCTTGGCTATCAGGTGGAGCATAGAGAAATTAAAATACTACCTGGAAGGGCGTTCCTTTCTGTTGTACACAGACCATGCTCCGCTCACCTGGTTACAGAGGAATAAGGGCTCCAACGATCGGGTCCTTCGGTGGTTTCTGGCACTACAACCATACCGTTTCCAGGTACTCCACCGTAAGGGTAGTGAGCAGGGCAATGCCGACTACCTGTCACGTTTTCCACAGTCCCCGATCGGGGACTCTTAAGGGGGGCATGTGTCATGAGGTCGAGGATATCGGGAGTCCGGACCAGCCAGAGGAAGGGGTTAACGCCCTGCTGTTGCCTTCTATACAGGCGGGTCTGGAGCCCTTTAACAAGGATGCCTCGGAAGGAACCTCGGAGGAGTGGCCACTGACGCTGTACTCGGCCGTCCAATCCGGAGACCGATCGGACGGAACAAGAGGAGTCGGCTCCCGCACGTATGCGGAAGGAGAATCCCGGGCGAGAGGAGAGCCGGAGGTGAGGAACTCGGAGGAATCGAACGGACGGAGAGAAGCAGAGCCAGAAGCAGCGGACGCCACGGAAGACGTCAAGCCAGGAGGCCAACGGTATCGTAGTTCCGCCCAGCCACCCTCCAGGAGGAGGGTGGCTTACAAAGGTACGGGCAAGACTACAGGGGTTTCAGGGCACGGGTAGGGGAGGGCGGTGAAATCGAGGGTGGTCACGCTCGAATCTTCACGGTGTCGGTGGTCACGGGTGACTCCTCCTTCACTCCCCGCTCCCCTGTTATAACAGCGTCCCGTTATCCCCCTGACGTGGTGTTCTTGTCATTTTTCCCTGGGCCCGGACATCTACCGCTGACGAGATCGCGGACCAGCTGCGACGCCAGAACACGGTTTCGAACCCAGGAGCTCCAAGGGAGAAAATACGGAGAGAGAACAAACCAAGGCCAGCCCTATCAGAGGACTTTACCTTATTGGCGCTTGACAAATAAACAACTTGCTGTACAATACTCCTATCTGGCCTCCTTACTGATCGTGAGACCCCGAATAAGAGCCCCCCCCTTACACATGGAATATTCATAGGGTTAACAATATGTTTGAAAGGTACACGGTGTAGGTCTACCTAAAAAGGAAAGGGGCCCAAATTCTATTTCTAAAAAAGACTTGTCTGGCAGTCACAGTAGGCAGGGTGCTACAAAAGCAATGGAGACCAATGCCTTATTGTACAGATTACTGTGCTTTTGCCTGCAGGATAAGGTCTGGAGTCCTATTCCAGCTAATCACTAAAATCAAGGATGCAAAAGGTAGGTTCATTTTACTGGGGGGGGGGGGGATTAATGGGAGGGATATAGCATTGATTAATATTTATGCACCCAATGTAGACCAAAAGGGCTTTCAGTACTTGTTCTCAGGACAACTGGCTACGGTATTACATTACCCCATGGTTATAGGAGATGGCTTTAATTGTGTTGCTGATATAGATCTGGACAGACCCCACTTCCCATTACTAGATGCACCCTTTACAAAGGTAGTGAAGTGCTTTAGGGTTGGATGGAATAATGGAGTGTGGTGGATACTTGAAAGGCGTACCACTCTCATTCCAAGGAGTATTTATTCTATTCTGGGATGCATAACCTTCACATTAGATTGGATGCATTCATATGCTCTTCCCAGGTACAGGAACACCAGGAGCATTGTGGGATCAAAACCTGTTGCTAATGCAGTTGAATTTGGGTAAATGAGAGCTGCTATACCTTGTTGAAAAACTGAAAGTAGAATCCTTAGAAGACCGAGTCTTTCAACAAGATATTGGAGGAGCAACAAGGGGCTATTTCCTTGAGAATAGAAAAACAGCATCTTCAATATTAGTGGATTGGGAGGCCTTCAAGGCAGTCATCTAAGGTCGGTGCAAAAGCCCCTCCATGGGTATCAGAGCAGCACTCCTGAGGGATGTGGGGAAAAAACAGCAAATACTCAGGGACTCAGAAAAGAAGCACCTAGACTGTCCAGAGACACAGGCACCCATGGAGGTGGGACCAGAGAAGATGGAAGGCTTAATAGAAAGACTGTGCTCCTTTGATTATAACACATATATGACCTAGGTACAGAAGGAGAGGAATAAGACAAGGAGCTTACTGGCCTGGCTGGTGAATCGAGAAAAGAGATGAATGCCAATCCTAGAGTTTCGTGCATCTGAATATGACACGATGCACTCGCAGAACAATATTAATTTATGGATTACTAAAGGGGGCTGCGTATGGAAATGGGACAGAGAAAGGAAGAAGATACTTTGCAATAGTTGCAGGAAGCTGCTTTTTTTGTACTTCTCACTGAAAATACCGATACCTCTGCTGGGGGAATAATTGAAGATGAGGTAAAAGTGGTTTTAAAACATATAGCAAGGGGGAATCCTCAGTCTCTGATGACCTGCCTACCAAATTTTATGTGACCTACATAGATCAGTTGGCCCCTAATTTTGGTACTACTAATTAATAGGGCATATGAGTCCCAGGTACTCCTACCCTCCACCAGTGAGGTGCTAGTGATATCACTTCATAAGCAAGGGAGGAATCCCACAATTGTATCCACTTACAGGCCATTTCCATGCTTGATGTAGACTGTAAAATACTGAGCACAGTGTTGACCTTGTGGGTACTAATGTTGATATTTAAATTGATACATCCTGACCAGAGCAGGTTGTTAGAAACGGGGCTAGCCCCATAGAGCCGGCCGCCTTAATTCTTTGTATTTCTATTGGAAATGTTTTCAATACGTTGTGGTGGCAGTACCTCTAAAGGGTACTGGAGAGCATGGGACTGGGGAGGCATTCATAAACAAGACTAAACTGTTATATGCTGATCCCAAAACAAGAGTCAGCACATGCCCTACATTATAAGAGGCATAGAAAGTGGAGAGGGGGACAGGCCGGGTTTACCTTTGTCCCCACTCTAGTTTTGCCATCGCCATTGAACCATTAGCTAATAGAATAAGACAGTGTACCTCTACAAAGTCATTGAAAATGGAGCAATAACACATTATATATCATTATATGTCAATGATATGTTATTATACCTAGGTGACATGTAGTGGGATCCTAAGAAAGCAGTGAATGCACAAGCCATATCCCTGGGTTAAGACAGAATGAGGGGGTGGGGGGTTCGGCACCTACTCAATATGTTAACGTTCAGAGGGAATGCTAACTCACCCCATTTGTGTAGACTACCACAGTACAGTATTATGCATGTGTAGATTTATTGCATAGAACATGACCTATTTGACGGCAATATACGTCCAGTAATGCAGGCTTTGAGAAAGAGTATGCAGTTCTGGCTCATGCTTCATATAATCCCAGGAAGTTGGTTCTCGGAAGCTGACACAGTCCTTGCTGACTTAATATAGGGCACAAAGAGAAATATGGTGGCGCTGCCCAAACTTCAATTTCCTACACATGAAGGGGGGACTGCCCCTGACATTGTGGTGTACTATTTAGCTGCTCGACTGGAAAGGGAGATGGGCATGCAGTTTGCTGGACAGGAAAGGGTAAATAGCACAACCCTGCACCCAGTGAAGCTACTGAGGACTCTCCTCTGGCCTAGGAAGGGAGGAAGAGAGAAGATGGGACCCCAGAGAGTACTAAACCTTATCTGGAATAAATGCCTCAACAAAAGCCATAAAAGCCCTGCAACTATACCATATGCACCAGTGTTTCCTATTGTAGAGCTGCGAGTTCTGTCCAACAGAACTGTCTGGGGGCTATGATTCAAAAGCTGGAAGGAAAGAGTGGACGACTTGAACAGACCAGGCTTAATGCTGTGCTTTTAAGGACTAAGTGAGAGTCCCCAAAACAGACAGTTTCTGTTTCATAGAGCGGTAATTGCTGCCCTGAAAAAACATTGGCAGGTAAGAACTGATGAACCTTACCCATGCAATTGGGACTGCAGATAATCTACTAATGGGAAGCACAAGGCCATAACGTTTCTATATTGGCACTACTTAGGAAAATCAAGACTCATATATACATCTTGAAAGAAAGATGGGTCAAGATATAGCAGGCCCATCTCTGAAGTGGAATGAGACAGTGCACTCAGACTTGTAATGGAATGGAACTTGTATAGCGTTATCTAATCACCCGAAAGGGTCTCTAGGCGCTGAATAGTGCAGAGGGTCAGGAGCCTTAAACTAAGAGATCTAGATCTTCTGTTTCTTGCAGATGTTGCCAGCGTGGTGCCTGCTCTGATGCCCTGGGGAGGGCATTCCAGGTCTTTGCTGCCAGGTAGGCGAATGATCGGCGTCCTGCTCTGCTTTTGCGAATGGGGGAGTGTGTCCGAGTGACAGCAATGCAGATCAGAGGTTGAGTGCTGGTTGGTGGAAGTGCAGATGGTGGTTAAGGTAGGCTGGTCCTTTCTGGTGTAGTGCTTTGTAGGTGATGGTGAGTATTTTGAAGTGGGACAGTTTCTCAATGGGGAGCCAGCGGAGTTCCCTTAGTTGCGGTGTGATGTGGGTGCAGCGGGGAAGGTTAAGGACAAGTCTTGCAGCAGCATTTTGGATGGTTTGGAGCTAGTGCGCGAGATGGACGGGTATTTCGTAGTAGAGAGTGTTGCCATAGTCTAACCTGCTTGTGATCAGGACCTGGGTCACAGTCTTTCTGGTGTTCAGGGGGAGCCATTTAAAGATTTTCCTGAGCATGTGGAGGATGTTGAAGCAGGCAGATGTGGTGGCATTGATTTCGGGTCTCATGGAGAGTTCGGTGTCCAGGATGATGCCCAAGTTACGAGCCCAGTCAGTGGGAATCGGTGTAGGTCCCAGCTCTGTGGGCCACCAGGTGGTGTACCATGGGGAGTTATTGGGTCCAAAAATTTGGACTTCTGTTTTCATGGCATTGGTTTCAGGCAGTTGGTGCGCATCCACGTGGCAACTTCTGCCATATAACGTTTGAAGTTGTTTTTGGTGTTAATGGGTTCTTCTGAAAGGGACAGGATGAGCTGAGTGTCATCGGCATACAAGATGATTCTGAGTCCGTGGGCGCCAGGGGCACGAGGTATATGTTGAAGAGAGTGGGGCTGAGGGATGACCCCTGTGGGACTCTGCAGATGATGTTTTTGGGTTTGGAGGTGAAAGGCGGCAGTCTGATGCGTTGTGTCTACCAGACAGGAAGGAGCGCTCTCATTGGAGGGCTGCTCCATGGATTCCTGCATCGTGGAGTCTGGTGATGTGTGTTGTGGGAGGCAGTGTTGAAAGCTGCAGAAAGGTCAGGCAGAATTAGGGTTGCAGAGTGTCCTTGGTCCATGATGGTGCAAATGTTGTCAGTTGCAGCAAAGAAGGCCGTCTCGGTACTATGGTTGCTGAGAAATCCCAATTGTGAGTCGTCAAGGAGTTTGTGTTGTTGTTGAAGTAGGAGAGCTAGCTGTTGTAGGCTGTTTCCAGGATTTTCCCATGAAAGGAAAGCAGAGAAATAGGTTGGTAGTTGGTGAGTACTTCCGGGTCTACTGATGGTTTCTTGAGGAGAGGGGTGGCCTCTTTGTGTTTCCAGGCATCTGGGAATGTGGCTGTAGGGATGGATGAGGTGATGATAGACTGCAGTACTGGGCATATCATGATGCTGCCGAAGTTGAAGAGGGGGTGCGGGCATGGATCCATGGGAGTACCTGAGTGGGTGGATGCCATAAACTTTGTTGTTTCTTCTGTCGTCAGAGGGTCCAGTTGGAGAAGCTTGGTTGCTCCTGAGGGGAGGGACTGAGGTGCAAGTGGGAGGATCATGGGAGGAGGTGGAGAGTTGAAGTTTGCATATATGTTGGAGATTTTGTCTTGGACGAAGTCTGAAAGCTGATTGCAGAGGTCCTGTGATGGGGTGATGGAGTTGTATGTGGATTCTGGGTATTTAAATACTTTGGCAATTGTGAAGAGCTCCTTAGCATTGTTGTGGCTGTTTTCGATTCTCTGGGGCAAGACCCTTTTCTTGGCCTCTATCAGCTCATGGTGATAGGATCTGAGCGCGACCTTGTAGGTGCTCCTGTCAGAGGGTTCTTGAGAGGAACGTCACTTCCTTGCAGCTGTCTGCAGTGTCTCTTAGAGTTCCTGAGGTTGTCCGTGTACCTATTTGCTTCTTTTCAGGTTTTCCTGGGTTTGTTGTCTTTGAGGAGAGCGAGGCTGTTGGCACAGTTGGTGAGCCAACCATTGAGGCATTGGGCGTTGTCAGTGTCATCGGAGAGAGTGGGGGGGGTGTAGGTTGAGGGTGTTGATCCATGCTTGTTGGGCCAAGCCTGAAGCATGTTTGCTGGGGATAAGCCCGGACCCAAGGGTTCAAGAGTAACACGTTGATTCATTGATATGACTATGGAAGTGGCTAACAGAAGGGCAGTGACGGAGTGGAAGTCACTGAGGAGCCCAAGGCTGAAACACTGGCAAGAAGTTGTTGCAAAATGGGAGGAATATGAAAGTCTGGCATTACATCAAGGTGCAAAACAGGGTAAGTGGGCCATTGAAGCAGCAAAAGCAGGGGAACAAATCTAGATGCTTCCAGATATTCGGGGGAACCCTGAGTCGACCCGCTTTCCCTGGCACCCTAGGCTGTGCCCACCTCTTTATCTCCCTACCGTAAATGACCAACATCAGCTACCCTGGTCGCACCGGTAATGGTAAAGCAGGCAGATGGCAGTGCCTAACTAACATAGGTGTCAGAATATCAATATGCCCACAATTTGCATGATAATTTAGAGAAAACATAGCAAAGTAGCTGCCCACTGTTATTGGATTTATGTTGGTTAATTATTTATTCGTGCTCCATAGAAAACGGTTAAGCATAAACGTATTATATGTATGACGGCAGATATTCTAGGCAAAATTCCACAGCATACTTTTCGATAGAAAGTTGAGACAACGTGTAGAGGCTGAATGATTGACACGTTGTTCCATTTCAAGCTGAATGTCTTTATTACAACTTTATTGGCATATAATGGCCTTATCGAGGGCTTGAAGAAATGCTACATGATATGAATTCAAGTTAGTATATAAGTCAATAAAATATGGTAGAAAATTATCCGTAGATGGCAACAATACATCTTAAATAGCAGACTCTGCATGTGAAGGAGGGTCTAGCTTCCTATTAGTCTGCTCCCTAAAGCACTTGAATTGATCTTGTTCTGCCAAAGATAATAATGTCCATAGGCTCCTTCTACCGAACGGACCTAATCCCTGCGGTTCATGCAGAGATTCTCTCCTGCTATGACCCTTCTATGTCTCCAGTGCTCCTCATACAAATGCCTCATCCCTCTCTCTGCCCAACTGCAGCACCTCTTTCCTGCACCTCCTTGCCCTCTCTAGACTTCTACACTTTTAATTGTCCTTAGATACCATTTCTCATTCAAAGGACCATTAATTCAACGAACTGGTGAAGCCTTATGTTTATTTGAACCCATTAAAAAATACATCTTGAGTTGGGTTATACCGGAGATCAAAACAGCTGTGGAATCAGCCTATTATTTGTTGATGTTCATGTTGATTGCACATGGCTTCCCTTTCCATAGTGTCTTAAGAGAGCAGCACATTGTACACAGTCACATCTTACCTCATACTCCAGATCATAAGAGCAAAGAAACTGACTACTGCAATATGGCATTAACAGCAAAAAACATATCTACTTTCCTAATCCACCTCAGTTAAAATGGAGTATTCATTCATGGAGCTGGCATTGCTCAAGAACTGGGGAAGACATCATTGAATTTTTGCAAAATATAGATGTTTCTGCTAATTATAGAAGTGGTATGCTTTTCAGCTGAAGCAGTACAGCGCCGATGTAAACACCACATACGTCTTGAGGGTAAGCATCCTTGTTTGTTGGCCCTCCTATGTTGGTCAAGAAAAGTTTTCCTGGACTTTTTGTCTCAAAATAACTGAAAGGTATTCGAAATCACTTGCGCTTACCAAGAGTTGATCAACTCGTGCTTTCAGATGCTTGACTTTAACTTCCAAATGTTTTTTTATCACAGTAATTCAGTTTACACGTCTAAGATGCAGTGTGATGCATAATTCAACACATATATTATCCCAGGAGACCAGCTTTCTTGAGAACTGTCACAGTAATTTTCTGTAGAGGATTTACAGAAAGCAGTTGTTGTTCGAATAGAAGAGGAAAAAACAACTAGCATTGGCAAAACCAAAAGGCCTGACATGGCACGTATGCATTGTTTTAGTTTTTATTTATTTATTTTTCCTCACGTATGTGTTAGGCATTAATAGTTTAAAAGAAATAAAAAGTGAAAAGGCTACTATCTTAAGGTATTGCGCATATGTTTGCAAAAAAATGAAAAGCAGAAATAGGAGCACAAATTGGCCACCCAGTGGCACTAAATGATACTACGTTTTAGGCAGATGTGCACATGCACAAAAAATGCTGTTACTTACAGAGAAGAGAGCCGGTTGCTGAAGTGGGAAGACCCATTGCCCCATGCTATATGCCGTGGCAAGCAGGAGATAAATGTGAATGACACTTGAACATAACAATGAATAAGGAGAGATGCCTGAAGCCCCTGTAATGCATATATATATATATTTATTTTTTTTCCCACCAAATGCCACTCTTGTGACCGCCGAACACTTTTCTGATCAGGTGCCTCCTTTAGCGTGCCAGTGGCTGCACGCCTTTAACATTTCCAACAACAACGCTCCAATAGGAACATTCAGGAGCACACAGCAGATTCCACAGCCCTTTTATTGTGCCAAGCAGATGCGTTTCGGTGAGAATTCACCTTTCCCAATGCTTGTCTCCACCGGGGGGCTGATGTTATCAGTTCTTTCATTTATTTAACTAAACACACTCACATTGGTTGCCAGATCTTTTAATCCTTCCAATTACAGTGCCTGTGGATTGGAAAAAATCACATTTAGGGAATCTCACCCTTAAACGCTTGTTTGTAACTCAGGCTTACCATTTAGTAATGGGTACTCAGTGTCCATGGGTATGATTGTCCTTTTAGTGAAGCGACGGTTCTGGCAGTCTCCATTTCAACATTTCGCCAAATGCCACTCTTGTGACCGCCGAACACTTTTCAGATCAGGTGCCTCCTTTAGCGTGCCAGTGGCTGCACGCCTTTAACATTTCCAACAACAACGCTCCAATAGGAACATTCAGGAGCACACAGCGTATTCCACAGCCCTTTTATTGTGCCAAGCAGACGCGTTTCTGCGAGAATTCGCCTTTCTTAATGCTTGTCTCCACCGGCGGTCTGATGTTATTAGTTCTTTCATTTATTTAACAAAACGCACTCACATTGGTTGTCAGATCTTTTAATCCTTCCAATTACAGTGCCTGTGGATTGGAAAAAATCACCTTCACTAGGTAATATCTCTCACAATGACGGCAAGTTCTACAATGCATCTCAAGTTCTTACTATTATTTCATGAGAGGTTTTGCTTAAATTAATATCATACTCTCTGACCCCCTTGATCAGCCGCAATTATCACATCCAGGGTATCTCACCCTTAAGGATGCTTGCTGTGTCTTAGGACAGCATGGTTTGCTTTACTGATGAGGCCCAACTGGTCTGCACTTCAAGTTGCCACAGTTAGCATCCTAGTATTGTCTGCAAAACTCGTTGCTGGAACAAATCCCTTCTGAGCTTGGTCGATGGCCTGTGATAAAAATTTGGAATTAACGTTTGGTAACACACTTGATTAGATCTTTACATCCACATGCATGGGAGAAATAGGAGAGGAGCTACACAAACAGGGATTCTTATTGGGTGTGAGGATAAATGAGCCAGTAGTAAGCATCTGTGGCTTAGGGACCTGTGTGTTGTTGCTCCCATCTTCAAACAAGGCCTTCAGAGTAACTCCAAGATATCAGAGAATGTTTACTAAAATACTATAAGTAGCACATCGCCAGGTAGCTTCCAGCTTTTAGACTCATAAGAACAGCAAGGGTTTCTCCATCACTTATTGTTTCCTAAAAATCTTGTTTCTTTAGAAAATCCTGGCATATTCAGTGTTTCCAAGAACCTCTGCCTGACTTCCATCTTCATAGTTGAGCTCTTAATAAAAGTTTCTTAAAAATCCTCAATAATTCATATATATGTTATTTTTGGGGCCAACTCCATTATGCTTCCAATCACTTTTCTGATTTGACGGGACATAGACTGGCCATATCTTGTTATACATTTCTCCCATTTAAAATCATACTCCCTAGTGCTGAACTGCTTACTCAGCCATTTGGACTTCATAAGATCTGGAATTCTTTGCAAGGCGTCTTTGAACTATTTTCAGATTAATTTCTCTCCAGTTGTCAATCGTTCATATGACACATTGAGAACCATGGTTGAGCTTGACACTGAAGTGCTTTTCTCTTCCAGCTGCTTTTCTTCTTAATGACAACAGAGGGGAAATGAGCCCTTGCTTACACCTAAGAATAACAAAAAGGCACGGAGATCCACTGTGCCTACTCCTAAACGATACACTATTCAGTGCTTAATTGTTATGAAAACAATAGTTTATTTAGGAGAAAGCAATGTTCTCTCCAAAGTCTATCGAAAGTCCACCTTTTATTTTGATGGCTACTTGTTTCTAATTAGATATTCCATTATATGACTAAGACTTTGGTTGAATTGCTGCAAGGCTCAGAAGAGTAAACCCATTCTCGAAAACTTGTGTGTATTAAAAACAGTAACATAAATCTCCTAGTGCAGAGAATGTATTGCTGATTCCCACCCCTGAATGCAGCCTTTTCCAGGTACATACTAATACTAAAGTCTTGTTCATATCAATTATAGCCTTTCTCATATTCACATTCCCAATAAATGCAAGTTTGGTAAACTTAGCAGTTTCAGTTAATGTATTTATTGTTTGATTTGTGCTAAAAAAGGCACGCAGACATAACAACTTCACACCTCTTTACAGGAGTATAAGAAAACATATTGAGCAAACTCATTAACCTATGAAATGGCCTTCATTCCATGGCCCTAAGTAAATAATTAAAATTCATGTCAACAAAATATCATTCACTTACATATAAGACAAATAATAAAACATTCAATTTTCTCTATTGTTTGGATGTCATTTAAACCTTGATTAAAACCATTTATTTCTAAGTTTAACAATAGTAGCCCATCTCCTATTGTGCATTCAAATTTGGGCAGATCTTTGTTTGTATGTTAAATTACATTTTCAACATCTCAATAAATCATTCAAACACTTAATCTTGTCAATTATTACATAAACCTTTTTAAAACACAGTTCCTTTCTCTACCTTTTGTTCCAGATAAATACCAATAATGTATTCATATATTAAGTGACCTAGTGTATTATGTCGCGTCGCCTTTAGGAGTAAGGGATACATAGTCAAGCAGGAAGGAGAGCGAGAACGGCAAAGCAGCAGAGCCCACTAATTAGCCATCCAAGATCTATCATTTTTTGTCCTAAACTGTACAAAATAGATCATCTACTATGCTGTATTGTAGGCGAGCACATGACATCACAGAAGCCTACGTTAGCACGAATAAAATTGTCAATTTAAATAAATGTGGAAAAATACTAGCTAGTAGCGTCGTCTTTTGCTTGTGGCAAAAATAAATGTGGATAAATACAGAAAAATGCCCAAAAAATAAATATGGATAAATACAGACGGAAATGGCAAAAAATAAATACCATAAAACCGGGAGCCCTAATTACAATAAATACATTCAATAAACACTTAACAACAGGTTAACTCCAAGAGATAGTGAATTCTTAGCCAAATCTAATCGACCACATTTTCCTGTATATTTCTATTCTTCTTTCAAAATCATGAATAATATTTATAATTCATCATAAAAAAACTAGGAAAACACATCAATTTACATGATATCAATTAAACAATAAAGTATTATAGTACAGGTAATCAACAGTGCATATTCAGGTATACAATTATAAAGTGCATAATTGATCGTACATTTGTTTCACCGCCACATCAGCAACAACCACATTGGCAATATAGATCGCTATAGTAGCTCAGGTTATTATTTACTATTTTCAAGAATTTACCAATCCTATAACATAGCCTGACATTACTACATGCCAATATGGTAGGCACTGAATCCCGAAGATGTTGTATATGGCGTTCTCTAAAAACAGACATTAAAACTTTCCTTCTTTTGTGGTAAAAGCAGTACAAAATATTAATATGTGACATAAAGAAAAAGCACATTGTTTACAGCACAGACACATAGCATCAGATTGGGTCTCTTTTTCCTGAATTATGGCGCTGTATTTCCAATTTTAAAGGCAGACAATTGGCCAATTCTCAACTTCAGGATCCATTGTCTAATATTTTTTACTTTTATATCTTTTAAATATTGTTGTAAAGTACCTGTATAGTCAATACTTAACAAATGTGCCAACTGGGGTATTTTCCTGTAATCGTTTATGTCATGTTGTAGGGCATAGCTTTTTATGATACTTTTATCTTTCTTTTCCTTGCAATATGTTGGGAAGCATTAAAAATGGCAACAATGGGCAAGCTTAGTTCCTCCAAAACAATGCCTACATTCTTTATCCAAGGAGTTGATTCTTTTGTCCGTAGCTGACATTTGAGCAAATGCCTAAATGTACTCTCCGATGCTAACCATATACTTGACCCATAATTTAAGACTCTTTGTTAATACATTAATTTAATATTCATAAGTCTCAGCTCCAATCTGAGTGCACTATTACCAGTACCTGTCAGGAGACTCAGCCATTCTTTTGATAGAAGCATCACTGCAGTCTGCAAATTAGATGTTTCAGACTCCACAAAAATGTCATAGCTGTAAAGCATTAGGCTCACTATTTTTAAATTATAGGTCTCCCTAAGTATCTCAACAGACTTATGGCCCAGGACAAAATCCATCTTCCTTCTGTAGCAAGCGCAGCCTTGGATCTCTGCTTCTGGATAACCATATGTGCCTTAAAAGTAAGATTATCTTTAAAGAGACTCCCCAAATATTTATATTCATGTACAACCTCCAATTTCTCTGACTTAATCCTCCAATTTAAGATATATTTCCTTTTTTTCCTTCGAGAATATCATTACTTTTGTTATTGAAATATTTATTTTCAAGTCATTGGTTTGGCAATAAAAGGCAAAGGCATCCATCTGTTGTTGAAGACCAAGTAGAGCGGTCCAACAGAATTGTATCATTGGTATATAGTATAGCTGAAATGAACTCCCCTCCTAAATGTAGTGGAAAAGTGTGGTTAGTGCTTAGATTTACCAGCATATCTGCTAGATTTAAAGAAAGGAGTAGCGGTGCCAACAAACACCTGTGGCACAATCCTTTAGCATTATAACCTTTCCTTGTTAAGGTACCATTGCTCCCCAGTTCTAAGCATGTCCAAGCACCCTCATGGAATTGCACAATCAATTTCAATAACCTTGGGAGTACCTTCCAATTCATAAGTTTTTTCCATAGCTTTCCTCTACTAATCATATCAAAAGCAGTAGATACATCTATGTAAGCTACATAAATGAATTGATTTCTTATAAAACATAATCTTCCACCATCAGCTTCAAGACAAAACCCCCATCTACTGTTGAATGACCACTCCCAATCCTAACTTTTTTACTGTGTGTAGGCAAGATCCTTTCAGCTTCTGCCCATTCTTCAAGGGCTTGTTATAAATGCTTAACATAAATTTTACATCGAATATCTAATAATGTAATCATCCTATAGTTGTCTTGTATAGTATGCGTCCTCTCCTAAAAATTAGGACTGGTATACTTCCCTTCCAAGAGCCTAGGATTCCGTTGCTAGTAATTACTTCAGTTATCAGAGGTGTTAAGACTTGTGCCCACAGATTGGGGTCCTCCTTTCATATATCAGCAGACAAACCATCTGGGCTTTGGGCACTGGCACTGGAACTCTCTAGATTCTTTATTATTATTGCAACTATCTAGTCCAGTATCACTGCTTACACTCTAGTTCAGCTGCTAATTAAGGAAATATTACTGTATATCACTATTTATATTTTCCTTCATACGATAAGTATCAGCGATATAACTAACCTGCTGCTCTTCATCCACAGCATATGTCACTAATTTCGTAATTCGCCGTAGGGTTTTACCAACCTGTGACTAATAGGTTTTCGCTCTTCCACTGCTTTGGGCTAGTATAACTTCAGAGCTAATGCAATCCTTTTCTTTCAAATCAATGTTTCTTATTTCTTTCCTAAACTGCTTCTTATAATCTTTTATCAGGGTCACATTTAAATGCTTTCCTAATTTTCTTATTTAGTGCTGGTTTAGCCTTTTCTTTCTCAGACCACGGTTTGGACCTTGCGTTTTCATTCACGTTTCTAAGATTCGATGCAACATGTTTAATTTTACTTATTAGTATTTCACATTTCACCAATATCTTCCTTTCTGGATCTTCACAAATTGAATTTAGAAGAGTCTGAATAATTTATTTTGCTTGTTTCTTTCATTTTAACTTCAATAATTCTTGCACTGATTATAGACTAAATTCAGCCAAATATCTTTATCTTTTACAACCCAGTCCAAAGTTAATAGAAAAGGTATATGATCGCTCCCATCCAGATCCCCTATAACAAAATCGTTGACCAATTAAAAATCCTACATCGAAATTATTGCATAGTCAGCCAAGGAAAACATTTTGCCATTATCAAAGGCTGGCTTACTTGGTTGATCGCCTTTACATCTTCCATCGATTATTGTCATGTTTAATGTGTTTAATATATTAACCAGTTCTCTTACTCTGAAATCACCACTTTTGCTTGTCAAAGACTGTACAGGAATATTTAGGCTCAATTCTTTTTCTACTTGAAATTTATCGCTAAGAGTAGAATTAAAAACAAAATTGCATTACAATCTCCAAACAAAAGGAGAGCAGCAGAGGGGCACATTGTTCTTATCTTTACAAAAATGAGAATTCTTTGTCTTATTTGTTTGCTTTGAGACTTGTTCAGCAGAAAATAATTATTTGTGATAATAAAATTAGTAGCCTTAAACAAAATATGAGGTGTTTTCAAATTAGTGTTTGTTACTAAAACTGTTAAAAAGTCCATGAATTAATTACAAATTCTTCAAATCCTTAGGTCCCTCTTTACTGTTACTAAAGTTAAAAGGCCCCCTACTGCCCTTTAATATCAGTCCTTTACAGCATTTGCGATGATTATAAACAATGAAATCCTTCATCACATCCATGTTTTTTGTACAGTGACAATTGTAACATCTGTATGTTTCAACTTTTTAGTAAAAGACTTCCAGTTTCTTTTTAATGCTGTGACAATGTGCTGGCTTAGGAACCTGGTTTTTAGAATTTATAGCTGACACTATCCAATTCCAGTCACCTGCCTCTGGTGAGGTCATATTTATTAATGTTCCTACAAATTAATCTACCTTTGTCTGTCTTTGTTATAACTATTCGTTCATTTTCTCTGCAGGCATGATTATAAATAATCCTTTCTCTAGCCGTAATGCATTCATTAATTTTCCAGATAGTTTGATCTTGTTCAAGTTTACATTTCTGCTTTCTTACTTGGTGTAAACTATTATTTTCATAACCATCATATCTAGAGCGTCTAAGGTCATAGTGCAGTTTAAACCCTCATCTGCGACAATCCTTGATTGGAAATATATCAATGCAGATGATCCTCTGAATTGCAACTTATTTTGTTTTGGAAATGTGACCAAGTTATAGCCTTAGGTCTTATTTTTGAAAGCTTTGGGAGCGAACTAAAAATTGTTAAGATCCTTGATCGATTTAAGGAGATTTTGTGCCCTCTGTCCGGGAAGATATCCGCCAACAGCATAACACTGTCTTCTACCTTGTACATATCCAATTCATTCATCTCTTCGAGTCATCCTAGTGAGCAACACTTAGGTGTTCTTGCTTTTGCCACTATACTTTCTTCATTTGGGTTGTTTGATACCACTGTATTAACTGGGATTGATTACTAGCACACAAACTAGGAGAGTTTTATGCTGGATTGGAAGGGTCACTCGAGAGAAATTTATGTTGCTTATACTCCGCTGTTACTACATCCAGCTGTTTATTTAAAAGACAGCCTGGTGTTTCCTTTACCACCAATATTTCCATAAACTGAGATTTTTGCACACTCCTCTTATCAATTATACTAGAGTCAACACCCTTACAGTTAGAGATATCCAAGTTGCATTCATTATACTTTTCCAGTTGAGATGAAAAATTAAGATTCTGGTATCTTTTTTTGTTATTCTCCTATTTTTCCTTTTCTTTGGCTCCTTAAGCAATTCTTTCGTGTCTTATTATTTTGGCACATTGAGAAAACATTCTTTGGACCCTGTTCATTCTTCTGTTTGATTGAGAGTGTGTTTTTGGCCACCTCTCCACTACTTTAAGCTAGTTCCAATGGGGTGGGAGGAGGTTTGACCTTACTTAACTTTATCATCATTATGGAGGGGAAAATATTTGACCAGATCTTCCTCCTACCTACTCACCTGATCCTTGGGTTCTTATGTGATACTGGAATTAATCTCTTTGTCTTCCATTGAGGCAGTTTGTATTTCTTTATGACAGGTGACATTGCCTTCTCTTACCTGGCTCTCTATTATTTGATAACTGAGACAAAGTCTTCAATTCTGTTAAATATTGCATCAGTAATAGATTTGCATCCCTATTATTATTGGTGTTACTAACAAGTTTGTCTAACAGATGAGCTATGGATTCCAATGTTTTATTAATTGAAAGTAGCCATTCCACATTTGTCAGAGCTTTGCCCTCCATCAGCAGGTTGGTTTGTGATAGAGGGGTAACAACTTGGAATATCTCCAAATTTGTGACTTGTCCGATTTCAGTAACCATACCGAAATTCTCACCCTCCTCCAGTATAGAGGACAAGTCAATCAGAAAACGAAGGGAAAATCTTTTTTATGAGCATTGAATCTCAACTTTACATAAAAATTGATGTTATTATGCTTATTCCTCACAGAACTAAACGATCTCTCCCAGTGTTGAATATTTTCTGAAAGCATAGAACATTCAGGCATATCCTGTTGATCATTCATGTCCCCATTTTTAGGTCTCGCCTAGCGTTGCAGCGCATGCGCTGCTCGCTCGGCGAGACCGAAAGTGAGAGAGGAGATTTCAGAAGGGGACTTGAAGCCCCGCCCATCCTTTTCATTGGGCCGCGTCAGCGTTTATGCTAAACGCTGGCTTCCCATTGAAAAGGATGGTTTTGGGCCACTGCCCTTTCTCCATTTCGTCCGGCCCATTCGGACTGGCTCGTCTGCTTCACGGCTGTCGTGAAGCAATTTCTTATCTCCACATCAGCCGTGTGTTTATTTTTGCATCGCGCTTTCACTTAAAGTGAAAGTGAAAGCGCGATGCAAATATAAACAAGCAGCTGCAATGGCGAGCGCTTGTTGTCTTCGGTTTTTAAAAAGGAAATCCTGATTGCTCCTTGAACATAGTACTTCTGAGTGCATATGAACTACTCAAAACCTTAAAATAACCATCCCACGCCCCATAATCAACGAGAGCCCGCTTCACCAAAGAGGATAACGCTTAACGCAATAATAGAAATAATCGGAAACTTCTAGAAAGTTTAAAAAGCCTGTTCCATGGTCGTCTGAAGGGCAACGCTCCGCCCCCCAGCCAAGAGCCAATGGGCTGTCGTCCCCAGTGCCCCCACCCTTGAGCCGCGGGTGGGGGGCTGACACTGTCCCTCCGGGCTCCCCACTCTTTCCATCAGATGGGCAGCTTTGGAAGACCGTCCGCCCACGGGAAGGCTTGTGAGCACTTTTCTACCGAAACTGAAACATTTAAATAGAAAAGAGGGCTTTTGCGAGCCGGAGGAGCCAGGCAGCGGAGAGCAGCAGAGACCACTGACGGTAGGACACTTTTCATTATCCTCAGACAGACAGCTTTTGTTTCCCTCGGGCCACAAGCTCTACACAGCAGCACCCCCTCCCCTCGCCCCCCACAAGTTCTACATAGCAGGACCCACCCACCACCACAGTACACTAGAAAAGTGAACAGTGTGCTGTGATGCACCTGGGGGGGCTGTCACCCTCAGTCGGGGGACTCGGGAGGGATTAGGATGGGTGAGCATCCCACCAGAGGGGACCCTTGCTACACTTGGGGAACTCATCCCTCCCTCTTGTATCCCAGTCCCCGCTTCTAAGCACTGCACCGCGACCTTCTTCAGAGAGAACTTCTCCCATGTTCAAACGCAGCACGGACCCTTTCTGTGTTATGACATGACAAGAATGGGGTTTTAAACTCACTATCGGGGCCCACGCAGCGCGCGAGAAGCACTTGTTTAGATCCACAACACACGCTGCAGCGCTTAGCGGTTTTCACCCCAAAATGAAGGCAGAGGCAGAATATTAGGGCTATGCAATGAATATTTGAAAGGTGGCTGTTGTGGTTCTAATTGATGGCTCTTTCGTGCATGTTTAACACTTCTAGTCAGCCGGGTTCACTGTACTGATGACATCATTACACACTTCCCTCATTGTACACAGTACAGGCAGCAAAAAAAGCAACAACTCGAATGCCAGCACAATCTGCTTCAGCTGCAGGCAACTTTACAAAGTACGTCTATTTTTAGAGATAGTATCACGGGTGAAGTCACCAAATACATAATTACGTGGCATCACACATGCACCGAAGTGGACAGAGGAGATAGCAATATGGACCACTGTGTAACCACCACATTCTGAAACAGCAGCACTAGACATCTTTAAAATATTACCATCTTTCATACCCATGGCGTCTCACGTGACATAACTGCAGCAGCAGGGAAGTTTAAGGTTTTACCTTCAATCGTGCTTATGACATCACAAGTGACATCACCACCTGTCATCACGCGCAATCTGAAAGAGGACAACAGAGACAGCAACTCATGTGGCAATAGGATCAGCCTGGACAGGAGCGTGAAACTTTTAGACATTTGGCTTATTCACACTGTTGATGCCACAGATGACACAGTCACATGACGTCACACGCACACTCCACTTTCGTGCCTTCTGATGGCATCACAACTGACACAACACACGAGGATGCTCACGAACCAGAACAGAGGGCATGACACAGTGGACAGCAAGGAGTGATATCACACATGGCAATGGTTGTATTTCTTACTTTATTAGCATTTTTAATTTAACACCTACATATTGGTCACTACTAGCCGCTGCCCAGTGGAGCAAAATGCGGATATCACATAATTGGGCACCAGACTCCTTTCAAAAGTCTCATTCGTCTCGAAATAATGACGTCATTACGGATACCAGAGAGTAGGCAGCGCAATGCACGGGGTGGAAATAGTTACTTCATAATATAGAATCTCTTCTACATACCAGCATCTCTCCTCACAGAGGTGTACTGCTAACATCCACAGCTGTGCACCCTCCTAACCACCCTACTGTCGCCCCAGCCGCACTGAGAAAATGGTACCTAAACAACGAGTAAAGTCACCAAAAAACAAATGAAATTGGTTCAACTCGGATATTTGTGCTGATGACATCATTCATGACGTCACGCATGACCCCACACAGACACAGCGTACGCTGTGTCTTATCTTTGTGTTGCAATATGTCGTCGATCCACAGCGCTGGAAATGACGAACACATCGTGGGTCCACCAGGGGTTTGAACCTGTGACCCTACAGACTGAGAGCTCTCTTCTGATTGGTTGTGTTTTTTCTTTCACTTCAGTATGGGGCAGCTGCTGCCCTACCACCATGTGTTGTCCATAAGATTATCATTCCGTGACTCATAAATTGCATGACGTGTCGGTGGTGGCGAGGCAGCTTTCTGGTGTTAAACATTCCATTTAGATTAAACCCCTGCAAACTGAGGGAGGCGTTGACTTTGCCAAGATCACACTGATTGTCAGTGTGACAATCGGGGAGGGGGACCGTCAAGCGGCCGTGGCCTGCCACCCCAGTTATGAGCTTTCCACATCTGCATCGTTCCTGTCTGACAGTTCTAATAATGCACTTTGCAGCTGAGCGATCGGCGCAGGGGCCTGGAGGGCTGCAGTAGTGCTGCCTGCTTCTCTTGTTTTGGGATATGATACCCGGGCACGGCTCACTTCCAGAAGCCTCTCCCCTCCCAAACCCATCTTTGGCATGGAGAGTTTCACGTGACTTTGTTATTGTAATTCCTAGTGGCGGCACGCTCTGGAAACAATTAAGAGTGTCGTAACTGCTGGAAGCAAGAGCCAGTGAAAGAGGAGGAGCGAAGGCTTCAGGGACCCGAGTAAAAAACATTTTTGTAATTCTATTATGCATTTACCCAGTGCTGTTTTTACCGTCCCGTAGTGTCATAGCGCTGTAGTGTACAGGGAAACCAGTGTGTGCTCAACGCAGGAAACATCCATTACAATGCAGTCATTACAACGCACTACCTTTACAACGCGGCTGTTACAACGCAACAGCCTTTACATCTCATGCCATTACAACGCAGCCATTACAATGCATGTCACTACAACGCATGCCAGTACAACGCATGCCATTACAACGCATGCCATTAGTACGCATTATAAGATAAGTAATGGGATTTTTTAAGTTTTAGGCTGGGTATGGGTTTTGGGGTACATGGAAATAGTAATTTTTACCCCTACACTATCCAACACTTACCCTACTGTTGCACTCACTGGAGTGGGAATAGTAATTTTTACCCCTGCACTATCCAACACTTACCCTACTGTTGCACTCACTGGAGTGGGAATAGTATTTTGTACCCCTACACTATCCAACACTTACCCTACTGTTGCACTCACTGGAGTGGGAATAGTAATTTTTACCCCTACACTATCCAACACTTACCCTACTGTCCAATTCTGTCCATGGAATATGCATGTATCCAACCTGTGTGTTGCTCTGTTACAGCTTATGCCACCCTTATCCCAACCCCGAAAGCTGTGTCCTTTAGGAATCAATGCTATGTATAGCTCTGTTGCCCAGCTTTGTAGAACCCCGTATTCAACTTATCACAGGGTAATTTGCATAGAATCCAAATGTCCAGCCTTTAATGTTTCCCCCACCTCTCATACTTCTGATATCCAGTCCATTTCATTATTACATCATATGGAGACTATCCTTCCAGTGCCATTTTCACACCCTAGAACCCCCCCCCCCCTTGCAGTACACTCGGAAACTCTATCGTACCATCTCCACTCGACACATACACTGCATTTACCAGAAAAGGCCTGCCCCCTTACTGCACACAAGTTCCATCTCCTCATAATGTCCTATGAAGAGGGAGCTCCCCTCCACAGCCGCCGCCCCAATTCCAATTTCTCAAACTACCCTCGAAAGACTCTTCATGCTGCCCACAGAATCCACCATTTTATCCTGACCCCTTGTTCCAGCTTCACGTGGGGCCCCATTGGACCAAGTGCCAGCTTCTCACAGTACCTCGGAGGCAGCTTCTAAATCTGCTAGGAGTATTAGCTTCTTACGGTGACACTACTGCAAGCCAATTGATGCTCACGCATGCTATCACTGTGCCCATCAGGGCCAGGTCTCTCAGTGCCCACCAGTGTGTCCTTTTTGAATTACCTCCATGGTGGGTTCCTCCCACTTCTCAGCAATGACGGGCACATGCTGATGAGCTTTGCGGGGGTCAACAGGGGGAAAAAGCCGGTAAATAGACATAATATCGAAAAAAATATATAGAATGGACAGAATATCGAATTCAAAATATAGAATGGACATAATATCGAATGGACATAATATAGTGGTTAATAATATCGAAATGAAGGTAAGTAATATCGATTTTCAAAATATAGAAGTACATAATATAGGCATTAAAAATATCGAATTTTTAATAATATCGAATTTTTGTAAGTGTTTTGTATGTTAGTATATGAGTTAAAAATGTATATTATTTTTGTAATGTATGTTTAATATTTTTTAAAGTTACTGAAATTTATGTAAAATTATTTTTGCGTAATTTAATTCCGTAGCGGGTTGTGGGTTTATAGGGGAATAGGGTGGGAAGTAATTTAATTATAGTAAATTAAATATTAATTTTTAGGAATTATTAATTATTTTTAATTTAATTTTGCGTTTTAGTTCTGTAGCGGGTTGTGGGTTTATAGGGGAATAGGGTGGGAAGTAATTTAATTGTAATTAAGAAAATATTTATTTTTATTTATTGGTATTGATAAATAATTTATTGTTAATTAATTATTAATTGGTAATTAATTTTTATAAATGGGTAATTAATTTTTATTAATTGATTAATTGATAATTATGTTAATTGTATTAATTTATTATTCGGAGCGGGTTGTGGGTTTATAGGGAATAGGGTGGGAAGTAATTTAATTGTAATTAAGAAAATATGTATTTTTATTTATTGGTATTGATAATTTATTGTTAATTAATTATTAATTGGTAATTAATTTTTATTAATTGGTAATACATTTTTATTAATTGATTAATTGATAATTATGTTAATTGTATTAATTTATTATTCGGAGCGGGTTGTGGGTTTATAGGGGAATAGGGTGGGAAGTAATTTAATTGTAATTAAGGGGCCCATTACGATACCCGGCGTAAAAAAATCCGCCAGGCATGGAAGCGGCAAAAATCCGCCCGCACACACCGTCTGAACACCGACCACGCCATTACGATTACACAAACCAAAACCGCCATCGGCGAAAAATCACACAAAATACCGCCCGCCATCGTCCGAGTCGGAGTCAAACCGCCCGCCACGGACGGAAACACGCACGACAACACAAAACCGCCCGCCCTCACGGCCGACACACCGCACGTGAAATTACGATCGCACCGCCATGAGCGCGGAAAACTACAAATATACCGCCCGCCAGCACAAACAACGCCGATGAGAATCGACACGGCAGAAGCCATGGCGCCCACGTACCTGCACAGAAACCATCCGCTCACAAAACCAATAGCACACAACATGGCCAACAAGTCCACACAGCAAGGCATGCACAAATACACAAGCACAGTACACATCCCGAAAACACCCCCGGACAAACAAAAACTACAAAGGCCAGAACCCCAGACACAACACACCTGAAAACAACAGACCATGAGGACACACCCACATAGGTAAGTACAAAAGCAGCACTCCCACAGACCACAACCCCTTGCAACATTGCAAACCAGAGAGGAGAGGAGAGGACACAGTGACACAGCAAGGACAGCAGCACACCACAGAAACGCACACATCACAACCACCACCACCACCACCACCACCACCAAACACCTGCACCACAAACCCCCTGCACATTACACAACACACACCGCACCAGCACCACAAACACCATGGCACCACAAAGAATGCCCAAGTTCACGCCCATTGAGCTGACGGTCATGGTCGACGAGATCATCAAGGTGTACCCACAAATCTATGGGAACATGGTCCAGCACACACCACTAGCCACCAGAAACAGAATGTGGAACCGGATCGTAGACCAGGTCAATGCAGTCGGGACCCTGCCCAGGAACAGAGGAGAAATAAACAAACGTTGGAATGACGTCAAGAGCCTGGTCAAGAAGAAGGAGGGCAAAAACAGAGAGCTGGCTGCCGTCACTGGCGGAGGGAATCCCGCGCTCTTCAAGACCTTCAAAGCGTGGGAGGAGAAGGTGCGAGTCATAATACATCCGGAGATCCTCGCCGGATTAGCAGGGGAGTGGAGGCTGGTAAGTACAAACTAATGTATACCAGCACACCGCTATGTACTCACATGCACTACCACCATGCCACAGCTCCCAGGGACAAACACCCCCATGTCCAGCACACAATACACAACACATCACACACACATGCAACAGACACCACCACACACAGCCCAAACCGAACAACTGTAAGATATGTGGGGACATGTGTACACTCAGCCAGCCACGTAACCACCAACAGGTCCCCAAATATGCCAGAAGCGCCACAACGAGCACCCACCACACCCATGTGTCCGCCACAGCTGCACTAACCGACAAGTAACAGGTAAGTGGCAGGAACACAAAGTGCAGTGGGTGGGACGGTGGACAGCCCAAGTACAACACACACCAGGCCCCTAGTCCCACAGCACAGCAAGGAGGAGCATCCCCCACACCCCACAGCCACGTGTCAGCCACCGCAGTGCACAACGACAGCCGAAAGGCAGACATCACGGTCCACAGCAATCGGTGTCAGTGGGTGTCCAGCCACCCCACGACCCACAACACCCCCACCCCCACAGACCTGCAACATGGAGCACCCCCGCTTAGAGCCATGTGGCAGCCAGTACAGTGCACGCACAAACAACTTGCAGGTGGGAAACTGGACAGGGCTGGATTACTGAGGCATGAGGACCGGAACACGACCAACACATGGGACATGTCACGTAGCAGACGAACACGCAGCACCGCCCACCGTCACGAACAAGTGAACAATGTGCACACGGACATGAACAACAGACTCACACCCCACATGACCCATCACAGACATAGCAACACCCAAGGAGCCACGTCTGCATGCACAAGCCACACTGAATATAGTACCACACGGCAGCCACTGTGCAACTCATCACACACAACCGAAACACCATTGAAGTCCTGTCCATGTAGCCCCTACTGCCTGTCAACCACACACCCCACAACTACGCCTATGTAAGACAAACAACACTAGACGCAACAGAGCGGAACAACATAAATGCACACGAACACCACTGAACCCATCAAACACACAGACACACCATGCACATACAACATACCATCCATCCCATCCGTCAGCCCCAGTCTCATGAAAGGCATGTCATCCGCACAGCTGCCACACATACAGCAGTCACGCTAAGATACATGCCCATGACCAACCATGTGCCAGAAGTCAATGAAGCGCACGACACACTGTGAGCAACAACACACAACATGGGCCACACCCCCGAGCACTGCAGTGATGCACATGGCACAGGGCAGCACGCACACCAAGGAGATGGGACAACTGCAATACGTTGGCTGGCACACAACCATCACTCACTCATAACGATGCGTCCAATGCCATGTCCAGTAATCACAACAGACAGCAAATATGCAGGCCATGTCAAGCATGCACGCACCTCAAACCATGCACTGTCATGCTGCCACAACACATGTCACGTTCGGCACCCATGGCTCACAGCATGTACCCCAAAAGCATATTCCCTCCCAAATGCGAATCTGGGGCATGGCCCCCATGTTGCCATATGCGTTCCTAAGCGTTCCATTTGAACCCCAAAAGCATATTCCCTCCCAAATGCGAATCTGGGGCATGGCCCCCATGTTGCCAAATGCGTTCCTAAGCGTTCCATTTGAACCCCAAAAGCATATTCCCTCCCAAATGCGAATCTGGGGCATGGCCCCCATGTTGCCAAATGCGTTCCTAAGCGTTCCATTTGAACCCCAAAAGCATATTCCCTCCCAAATGCGAATCTGGGGCATGGCCCCCATGTTGCCATATGCGTTCCTAAGCGTTCCATTTGAACCCCAAAAGCATATTCCCTCCCAAACGCGAATCTGGGGCATGGCCCCCATGTTGCCATATGCGTTCCTAAGCGTTCCATTTGAACCCCAAAAGCATATTCCCTCCCAAATGCGAATCTGGGACATGGCCCCCATGTTGCCATATGCGTTCCTAAGTGTTCCATTTGAACCCCAAAAGCATATTCCCTCCCAAATGCGAATCTGGGGCATGGCCCCCATGTTGCCATATGCGTTCCTAAGCTGTTCCATTTGAACCCCAAAAGCATATTCCCTCCCAAATGCGAATCTGGGGCATGGCCCCCATGTTGCCATATGCGTTCCTAAGCGTTCCATTTGAACCCCAAAAGCATATCCCCTCCCAAATGCGAATCTGGGGCATGGCCCCCATGTTGCCATATGCGTTCCTAAGCGTTCCATTTGAACCCCAAAAGCATACTCCCTCCCAAATGCGAATCTGGGGCATGGCCCCCATGTTGCCATATGCGTTCCTAAGCGTTCCATTTGAACCCCAAAAGCATATTCCCTCCCAAATGCGAATCTGGGGCATGGCCCCCATGTTGCCATATGCGTTCCTAAGCGTTCCATTTGAACCCCAAAAGCATATCCCCTCCCAAATGCGAATCTGGGGCATGGCCCCCATGTTGCCATATGCGTTCCTAAGCGTCCCATCTGAACACCAAAAGCAAAGTACAAACCAGACCCAGGATGGGCCAGGAGCCCGCATACACCAGAGTCACAATAAGTAGGGGCACAGCAACACACCCATCGGCATGGCCAATCCGTCCCATGCCACATGTGCACAGCACACAGTCCCATTGCCAAGCACACACAACTACAAATGGTACAGCCACACACACGCCTCCGGGAAACCCATGTACGAGATTGCACGAACTGTTAATGTCAGACGACAAATACATACTTCGCCAGGTGCAACACAATAACAAATCTCATTCTCTCCACAGGTGACGAACTGCTGGATGCTGGGGATGGAGCCAGCAGCCAGCACAGCCAGCCTACAAGCCCCCAACGAGGACACACGGATCTGGAGGATCTGTCCTCCTCTTCGGACACGGACCACCAAGCAGGCCCATCTGGTGTGGCAGGGCCCAGCCGCTCCCCAGGACCCCTCCTACCCACCAACCCATCATCCAGGGCTGCTGAACATTCCCAGCCCCCTGCTGCCACTGTCGTTGCGGCCACACCCACGGTCATTGCGGCCACTACCACTGCCGCAACCGCCACCATCGCCGCACCGACCACCACCGCCGCCACCACCACCACGTCTTCGCTGGCACCAGCCCCAGCGCAGGTGGTGGCCCGGCCGACTGGATCCACCCTGGGAGCCACAGCGAGGACCGTGGTGAGCAATGTGGCTAGTGGGCAGGGCCGGTGGCAGCAGGACTGGTAGGAGGAGCAGGGTCAGGGAAATGCCAGCCTCCCCTGGGAGCCATGCCCTGCCTCAAATGGCCAGAGTCCTTGGGGCCTATGAAGCGGCCCAAGGACAATGGGTCAGGTCTGCTTCAGACACGCGTGAGGTGCTGGGGGTGCTGAGGTCCATGGACGCCCGTATGGGCCAACTCGTGGACCTCATGGGCCAGCTGGTGGTGGCGGTGAGGTCACAGCCAGGGACAGCAGCTCCCCCTCCGCCACCACCTGCCGGGGCGCAGGGTCGAGCAGCAGTGTCCAGTTCCCCTGCGTCCACAGCCAGTGAGCACACCTCAACCACCAGCATGTCGCAAGCAGGCACCCCCTCGCAAACGTGGAAGGGGCCGTCCGAAGTGGAAACCGATCTCCCGGGAGGACTTCGCACGCTCCAAACGCAAGTGAGGCAGCCAGCCAGCCTTCCGCCAGCCTTCCTTGACCAGCCACTGCATTGACTTGGACTACGATCCCACTCCACACAGCCATCTGGATGGCATGTGTGTGTTGGACTATGGACATAGAACCAGTGGGTACACCCTGAGCATCACGCAGCCATGACCGACAGCTCATTGTCACTGCACGCACCACTTTTGTCATCACCTTACACACAATCACATGTCACAGTTTGAAATAAATGCACCTCTTACACTAACTGCTGTTTGTGCCCTGTGTTTTATTTGTACGGAATACAACGGCCACCTTGGGCGGAAAGGCACCTGATGCGTGGCATGGCAATGGAATCCAGAGGGCCTGTAGGGACCTAGGGGTGGGAGACAGAACAGGAGCACATTCAATGAGTGTGTCACACACCCATCACACAGTACATGTCAACAACTACAAGCAATGTACACACATCGCACAGAGCAATAGGGCACAATGCCACAGCCACCAACAGTGGCATACTACCCTGGCCATGGAGCGTTGACACACAGCACGCAGTGAACAAACGGCCACCCTGACACAGCACACACACACCTGCACAGATACAGCCACATCAGCCGTCGTACATGGACACTCACCGTCAAGTGAAGTAGCGGGCGATGAGCTGCTGCCGCACATTACCAGCTTCCTCCTCTCCGCTGTCCTCCTCACTCGAGCTGTCCTGGTCTGCGGGCTGGGGCCCTGGTTGATCTCCGTCATCCACGATGAGGGGATCTGCTTCCGAATGGCCAGATTGTGCAGCATGCAGCACGCCACCACTATCCGGCACACCTTCTGTGGGGAGTACGCCAGCGCACCCTCGGTGCGGTCCAGGCACCTGAACCTGGACTTGAGGAGGCCAAAGGTACGCTCGACCACACGTCTGGTCCTCCGATGTGCCTCATTGTAGCGATCGTCTGCTGGGGTGCGAGGATTCCTCAATGGACTGAGCAGCCATGCCCCATTCGGGTACGCAGAGACACCTGGGTGTGAGGGACACAGAGAACCGTTGCTATTCCAACTGGACAGGGGACAGCATCGCACAACCAGCACACTACACCACTCCACATACTCACCGACAATACAGCCACGATCCTGTTGCATATTGGACATCAGTCGTGGCAAGATGCTGTTGCGCATTATGTGTGCGTCATGGGCCGAGCCTGGGAACTTTGCACACACGTGGGTGATCACCATGTCCGCAAGGCACACCACTTGCACATTCAGGAGTGCGTGTGCTTCCTGTTGCGGTACAGGTGCTCAGTGGCCTGTGGTGGAACAAGGCCGACATGTGTGCAGTCAATGGCTCCAACGACGTGTGGGATTCTGCCAAGGGCATAGAATGCACCCTTCACTGCCGCCAATTCACGAGCCCTGGGGAAGCGGATGTACCTGTTTCGGTACAGCATCATGGCTGCCAGTACATCCCTCAGCACCTTGCTGAACATGGGCTGGGACATCCCTCCTCCAATGCCCACTGTGTGCTGGAATGACCCAGTGGCGAAGAAATGCATGGCGGCCATCACCTTAGCCGTGGGGGTGACAGCAGTCGGATACACCCTGCGGGGACGGAGATGGGGTTCTAACATGGCACACAGTCGATGCAGGGTTGGCCTGTCCAGCCGAAACTTCCTAATAACCTCTGTATCGTCCATGTCCGCCAGCAATTGGTATGGGCGGTCAATGTTCGGTCTCCGCCTAGGGACAATGGCAGAGGACACATGTCAAAGCAACATGACACATAGCAATTTCGCATACACATCACTTACATGACTGAGCAAGCCCATGAGCCACAGCCCAGCTGTCAAGCTGGGACGGCACGGCCACAATACACTTACACAGGTCTCCCAACAATGGCAATGGCTAGTGATACAAACCACTGCCATGTGCATGCACATGGGGATCTAGGCCCCAATGACTTGCGGGGCGTGCTGATGGGGACTGACTGCATATCCGTCAAGCGGCAACGCCACGGCAACATGAATGTCTGCTGAGCATGGAACTGCTTCCGCGGCTGGATGAGTATGGCACACGACGACGACGATGTGGGCACAGGCTGAGCGGCCAAAACAAGTGGGACCTGTGGCACGAGGGGATATCTTGTGTGTTTTGCATTTTGCCCTATGTGGGAAGGGTATGCCCAGACGTGGGTCCCGTGCTCACTACGCCACTGGAGTCAAGCTATCCTGGCTGATGAAGGCTGATAGCCTGAAACCGGTCCTAGGATGCTTGATTCCGGTCCAGGGAAGACATGGCTTGGCAGTTCGGTCTGGACTGTTCCCATGAGGCACAGGGTCAAGACTGATTTGCATATGGCTATGTCTGAACTGGGGTGGCGTGGTGAAGCAAAAATAACGATGGATTAAACCCAGATCTGTGACTGGGGGTGAATGTTTGCCAATGTGCAGCATTCCGTCCATCATCTTGTGTGTTTTGCATTTTGCCCTATGTGGGAAGGGTATGCCCAGACGTGGGTCCCGTGCTCACTACGCCACTGGAGTCAAGCTATCCTGGCTGATGAAGGCTGATAGCCTGAAACCGGTCCTAGGATGCTTGATTCCGGTCCAGGGAAGACATGGCTTGGCAGTTCGGTCTGGACTGTTCCCATGAGGCACAGGGTCAAGACTGATTTGCATATGGCTATGTCTGAACTGGGGTGGCGTGGTGAAGCAAAATAACGATGGATTAAACCCAGATCTGTGACTGGGGGTGAATGTTTGCCAATGTGCAGCATTCCGTCCATCATCTTGTGTGTTTTGCATTTTGCCCTATGTGGGAAGGGTATGCCCAGACGTGGGTCCCGTGCTCACTACGCCACTGGAGTCAAGCTATCCTGGCTGATGAAGGCTGATAGCCTGAAACCGGTCCTAGGATGCTTGATTCCGGTCCAGGGAAGACATGGCTTGGCAGTTCGGTCTGGACTGTTCCCATGAGGCACAGGGTCAAGACTGATTTGCATATGGCTATGTCTGAACTGGGGTGGCGTGGTGAAGCAAAATAACGATGGATTAAACCCAGATCTGTGACTGGGGGTGAATGTTTGCCAATGTGCAGCATTCCGTCCATCATCTTGTGTGTTTTGCATTTTGCCCTATGTGGGAAGGGTATGCCCAGACGTGGGTCCCGTGCTCACTACGCCACTGGAGTCAAGCTATCCTGGCTGATGAAGGCTGATAGCCTGAAACCGGTCCTAGGATGCTTGATTCCGGTCCAGGGAAGACATGGCTTGGCAGTTCGGTCTGGACTGTTCCCATGAGGCACAGGGTCAAGACTGATTTGCATATGGCTATGTCTGAACTGGGGTGGCGTGGTGAAGCAAAATAACGATGGATTAAACCCAGATCTGTGACTGGGGGTGAATGTTTGCCAATGTGCAGCATTCCGTCCATCATCTTGTGTGTTTTGCATTTTGCCCTATGTGGGAAGGGTATGCCCAGACGTGGGTCCCGTGCTCACTACGCCACTGGAGTCAAGCTATCCTGGCTGATGAAGGCTGATAGCCTGAAAACGGTCCTAGGATGCTTGATTCCGGTCCAGGGAAGACATGGCTTGGCAGTTCGGTCTGGACTGTTCCCATGAGGCACAGGGTCAAGACTGATTTGCATATGGCTATGTCTGAACTGGGGTGGCGTGGTGAAGCAAAATAACGATGGATTAAACCCAGATCTGTGACTGGGGGTGAATGTTTGCCAATGTGCAGCATTCCGTCCATCATCTTGTGTGTTTTGCACGAGGGGATATGAGACAGTAGTAGGTGTCAGCACTGCACCCTATGTACAGCACTGTACGGATCACACCTCCCGAAACATTGACAGGTGTCCACATTGACAGCCCCATGCCAAGACGGCTGTGTGCTTGCAGTCACACGTCACAGGTGAGAGGTTACATTGCACGTGCCAGGTGGCAGACGTACATAGTGGGAGCTGGCATGTGTGTGCATGTGTCTCCTGTTCAGGATCCACCAGATGGGCGCTGACTCTGTACTGACCATTGGACACAGCATGTTCCGTGGAAGGCTTGTGTGTGTGGGATGGTGGCACTGGATGTGCCTCCGTTGGGTGGGGGCCATGCACAGGGCGGGTACGTCGATGATTGCGCATTGTTGGTCACGGTGGGTGCACCAACTAAGATGTGTTGCCCTGTGTTAAATTCCTATGTCCGCATGATGATGGACTGTAGATGTGGGCAGACTACACATTGGTCGATGTGCTGTCTATATGCATGTGCCTTCACACCAGGCACAGCTGCCCCTGCACATGTGACCCCTGCTGGACTCGCTGCTGGGTCTGTGGAGCTGATGCACCTTCTGCGCGTGGGGCGGACAGCTCTCCTCACTTCCCTCATTGCGCATGTCATGACTTTGCCGCAGGTGACATGGATCATGGAGGGCCCACATGTACGCGTGGGTAGGCTACACATGATTGTTCACTGGTCGCCACCCCAGTCAGTGTTTCGAATGGGAAGGTTGTCGTGCTGGTGGTATGTTCGATGTGGCGGATGGGCGGGCCTAGGTGCGGGCTTACATTCCGGACATGGGGGGTAGTTGGATTGGCGACTAGTTGCAGTACACACGGGACACGTCTCTTCCTTTCCACATCTGGGTCATCCCTTGTACTAACTGACAGTGATACAGTCATCTTCGCCCCAGCCCTCATGTCCTCCCCTCGCTCCCCCAATATGCATGCTCACCTGCGAGGCTAGCGCTTGCACAGGCAGCCCCAAGCTCGCACCAGAGAGGGCAAGGAGTGTATGTGTGGGTCCAGTTGCACGAGTGGGCTGTCTCAGGGTATGATGTGTGGCGGGACGCCGTCCACCTGCGTGGTGCCCCAAATGGAGACCCGGCCTGCATGGACTATGCATCACAGTCTTCGCCTTCCGGATCCGCCACCTGCGACACCCAGTGGCTGTGGCTGCCCTTGCGGCCAGGCCGCGTCCGTCTGTGGCTGATGGCCCACACATTCACTCTTTGGCCTCTCTGGGGAGGGCTCGGGGTGGTGGCGCACGCGCTTGCACTTAGTCGCAATGGCATGTGGCGTGGTTGGTATGATGGGCAATGGATGGGATGGTGCAAGCCACCTCCCGTGACGTCAGTGCTGCTCGTGCTGTGGTGCGTCCCTCTACACTTCCATTTGACTTGTGCCATGCTAGACGTTGAGGTTCTATTGCCTGCGTGATATGACCAGGAGGAGCGCGAGGAGACCTCTCACACACCATGCTCCACTGCCATCCCGTGCCCTGTATCGCCTGTGCGGATTGACTATGTTGGGGTTACACCTGGTCGACTGGGGCTGTGTGTGCCTTGTCAAGGGGCATGGCGGGCGCACAACAGGATCCAGCTTGTCCACAGAGGGTGGGCTGAGGTGCGCCTGGTACCGCTTTGTACGTGTGCCCGGCTGCTGTGCACACACGTGTTCACTCCCCCCGACAGGTGTCCTCTCACAATGCCCAGGGAAGCGGTGGTGTACTGTTCATGACCCCTCCCAACACGGCGTGCTCCAACTTGGCATGTGCGCATCTACCCGTCACACCCACCCACCTGAGCACTGTGTCCATACGACTTCACACGACACATGTGTGTCTTCCACAGTTGTGCTACTCATTTGCGTTGACATCCAATACCAGTGGACTACATGGTCATGTCACGACTGCCGTGTACTTCACATACTCTCATCCTCTCTCATTCGTACTTGTGAAATGAGTCAGCGGAGACAGTTTTGGTTTCAAACATTATATTGAGTCTTCTGTCCTCTGTGATGCAGTATAGTGGACACTACTGGCAGCGGAATACATGTTGAGGATATACTGAGCATGATTGCAAATGGGATAGGGTGTGGGTTACATGTGATTGGCTGTTGCATGTGGGATGTGGGCTTCAGAGTGACATCTGCTTGGCCAAGGCTGTGCTAATGTACATTTACGTATAGCTGCGGAGCTGCGGACTTTGACACAGACGGTATACATGTAGCCTACCAGACCGCTTGGCATCATGGGCACAGTCCATCTCAGTTCCATGTGACAGGTTTGCTGCGGTTGTTCCTCATGCACGCGTGCATGTGAGATGACATCAGGGCATGTGCTTGCGTGCATGCAGCGGCGTGCCACTTGTTGTTGCACTGTGGTGGTTACTGGACATGTCACAGTCACTGGGGTCGTGTTGTTGTTGTATGCACTTGTCGTCCATGCAAAGGTCCTGGTATGGGATTCCCCGGGCGGGGGTGGGAGGGTGCAGCACCCACAGACTCCAGGCGACCTATTCATGTCCACTGAGCGGTGTGTGTCCATGTGCGCTGGATCCATGTTGTGTCCTGGTTGTTCGTGCAGTTCCGTCCATGTGGGTGCGATACACAGAGCCCATGCCACTGCCTCCCACGATGCATGCGGTGTTCCTGGATGTGATGGGGAACAGTGTGCATTTCCCGGTCATATCCGATGTCATGGCGATGTCGTTGATGGTGTGGTTACAGTTGCCGGTCGTTTGGTATGGCTGTTGTGGTGGTGACTGGCCAGTCCGTGCGGAAGCTAAGCATGGGTGCGGGGTTGGACATCATAGGTCAATCGGGGAACCTGCGTTGTGGTCCGGCGAATTTACAGGTTGTCAGGTATGCGATGCCGTCCAGCAGGGCTTCCATGTCATTGGTGGTGTACATGTTTGCCAGCCAATGTAGCGGATGGTGGCTGTCAAGGTGTTGTTCGTAAGTTGCCCCTTGGAGGACCATGATGGGGCATGCTGGGTGACATTCGATGTAGCTGTTCTCGATGATCCGTCGTGTGGAGGCACAGTGGTCCCATTTCAGTGCGGGTGCGATGTTGGCCACATACGCCATGCCCCCATAGGCAGAGCAGGCCCTGTCGTGTGCGTCCAGAGGGAGGAGTAGTGGTAGCAGGTCCGCCTTCAGACATGCCGGGTTGGAGAGGCATATCTCCACGGGATGCTGGTAGGGACACCTCCGACAGTAGAAGACGGGCATGACGCAGCTGAACAATGTGATGCGGTAAGTCAGTCGGTAACTTACGTTCAGCAGGGACAGGAGATCGCATCCCAATATATGAAACAGGTTGGTTTTGTACAGCTTGAGCTGTTCGGCGTAGTTGGGTAGGTGTGTTGCGGTTGCCATTTTGCAGCGGTGCGTTGTGGTGGCGTGCTCCGGCTGTGTGTGCAGTCTGCAATGTGCACGCTCCGAGGTTGCTGTGAGCTCTGTGTAGTCGTAGGGAGACAGGACTTGTGTTCTGTTGGCTTGTTTGGAGGACACGGGCCCTCATCCCACATGCTTCTCAGACAGTTCAAGGTCAGTGATGTGTGACTCCTTCCAATTAACTTGCATGTGGCCGACATGGGGGAGTGTTTTCTTCTTTCTTCCCCGTCCGTTGTGTGCTTCTGTGATATGCGCTATCTGCCCTGTGGTCGGTCTCCTCGGCATGCCTGTGTTGGTCTATTCTTGGACAATGGCTGTATTCACCGGCTTCTGTCGTAGGGCTGTGGTTTCGGAGTTGGAATGGAAGGTCATTCAGTGCTGTCTGCTCTCCCTTGTGTGGGCGGCAGGCTGCCTTTCCGCTCTGCGTTGGGCCTTGTGTGTGAATGTTATTCTTGGGCCACCTGTTGTCGGTCCCCGGGCTCTTTGGTGTTCCGTTTTATATGTCTTGTTCATATGTGCAGGGTGGTATGGGTGTTTCAGTGTGGTACTGGCGTTCCTCTTCCCGAAGGAGCCCTGCTTCTCCTAGTTGGTGTTGCCGCCGCTGTGTGCTACGCCATGTTTGTTACACTGGGGTGTGTCCTGCTGTTGCGTGTCTTCACTGACATGTGTGCGTCGGTTGTGTGGCATTGGGTGTTGTCCGTGAATTGGGCGTTGGGGACATGTCTGTGGCAGGCCTGTCACGTGTCATGTGCGTTCGGGGTGGGGCTGATGTGTGTGCTGCTTGGTTGTGTCCCTGTGTCTGTGTGCGACGCATGCATGGCGCTGCGGTTGGCCTCTGCGTTGTGCGCATGTGTGGCGGCGTCATCGCCGCTTTGGGGCCGTGACGGGGTTGTTGGTTCCTAGTCCCAGGTGGTGTGTACACATGTGTTACGCGATGTTACGATTTGGCCTGTGTGTCATATGTGTTTGCAATGGTGGATGTGTAGTGTACACGCGCTGGTGGGGGGTTGTCCGCTTTTTCCGCCCTTGCACTGTGTGCGCTGTTTGCATGCACTTGTTGTGTGTGTGCCTACCTGCGTCTCCGCGGTACGTTGCGTCCTTGGTGGTGCATCAGCAGGAGCATGGGGAGGGCCTGCAGTGCTGGATTCATGCTCGGGGAGCCGCTTCTTCGTTGTCCGTGCTCGGCGTCCGTGTTACCGCTTCGGTTTGTCGTACGGTATCTCTTGGCCGTGGGAGCCGTTTGTTTGCGGCATCGTAATTTATGCGCCGGGCGGGACGTGTTTCGTCGGACGGTGTGTGTCAGTTAGGCTGCGCCGCTACGTGTACGGGCGCACTTTGATGGCGGACGGTGTTGCTGGCTTGCCGGCGGTGTTTGGCCTACTTTTCGCATCGTAATTGGGCGGGCGTGTGGACTGCTGCGTGCCGGCGGTAACTGGTGGTTTTTGCATCCGCCAGCACGGCGGTTGTGCTTCCGCCCGCCATCGTAATGAGCCCCAAAGTAATTATTGAAATTCTTTCTGTGTATTGATTAATTTATTGTTAATTACTTATTAATTGGTAATTTTTTTATTACTTATTACATTTTTGGTATTGGAAATTAATTGGTTGTTGTTTAATTATTAATAGGTAATTAATTTTTAATAAATAATATTTATTGGTATTTATAATTAATTAATTATTAAATATTTTGTAGTTGGTAATTAATTTTAATTAATTTTTATTGGTATTGATAATTAATTTATTTTTATTTAAATATTAAATCATTACTTTCCCTACTGTTGCACTCACTGGAGTGGGAATAGTAATTTTTACCCCTACGCTATCCAACGCTTTCCCTACTGTTGCAGTCACTGGAGTGGGAATAGTAATTTTTACACCTACGCTATCCAACGCGTTCCTTACTGTTGCACTCTCTGGAGTGGGAATAGTAATTTTTACACCTACGCTATCCAACGCGTTCCTTACTGTTGCACTCTCTGGAGTGGGAATAGTAATTTTTACCCCTACGCTATCCAATGCTTTCCCTACTGTTGCACTCACTGGAGTCGGAATAGTAATTTTTACCCCTACGCTATCCAACGCTTTCCCTACTGTTGCACTCTCTGGAGTGGGAATAGTAATTTTTACCCTCACGCTATCCAATGCTTTCCCTACTGTTGCACTTACTGGAGTGGGAATAGTAATTTTTACCCTCCCGCTATCCAACGCTTTCCCTACTGTTGCACTCACTGGAGTGGGAATAGTAATTTTTACCCTCCCGCTATCCAACGCTTTCCCTATTGTTGCACTCTCTGGAGTGGGAAAAGTAATTTTTACCCCTACGCTATCCAACGCTTTCCCTACTGTTGCACTCACTGGAGTGGGAATAGTAATTTTTACCCCTCCGCTATCCATCGCTTTCCTTACTGTTGCACTCTCTGGAGTGGGAATAGTAATTTTTACCCCTACGCTATCCAACGCTTTCCCTACTGTTGCACTCACTGGAGTGGAAATAGTAATTTTTACCCCTACGCTATCCTACGCTAAAAATATTGAATATTTTTTATTAATATTAAGTTAATATATATATGTATTACAAAATAAAAATGTATGTTTATTTTTTTATAACTTACATTAATTATTTATTAATTTTAAGGTTATTTAAGTATTTTTAAGTATGTTTCAGTTAATTATATTTATTATTTTATTAATTTTACATTACTTTTAATACATTTAAAAAATTCGAAATTTTAACAAACTATATTATTTACAAACTATATTTTGGATTCGATATTTTTGTACTTACCTGTTTGTAGATAGGAATTCGATATTTTGGCATTCTATATTTTACCCACTATATTTTGGCAGGTCGATATTTTGGCATTCTATATTCTGTCAGTGATCCGTAAAAGACATTGTCATTACTTGATTAATGCTTCACGAAGGAAAAAAAAAAACAATAACATTTTCAATGTCAATAGCTCAAAACAATGTCATTGCAAGACCTATTGCATTGTAAATGCTTGTTGTTCATGCTAGCCAGAATTGATTTATCACTTACATCATTGTATTCACTAGTTACTTCTTCTTTATTAATCATGTTAACTTTGTGAAGTCTTGAGTATTTCACTGGACTACTTCTATTATTGCCCACTTCCTCCCGGACAGATTGCATAACTACATTTTCAGGGCTATTAGAACCCATATACCCCATAGAAGATGTAATACCTGCCTCACTTTCCTTGCACGAATAAACATCTGTATTTTAAACAATATACTATTCATGGCACTATGTACCTGTGCATCAACCCTGAGCACCTTCGGGTTTTAAAAAGTTGTTTCCAATAGTGAATTGCTCACTTTTTTCACAGTTTTCTCTTCAATGAAGGAGGATTTAATTTTTAGTTTTAAACTTGTCTGGTGCTCCAGGCAAGACAGTTCATTCCCTGATGTTCTTTTCCTCCTCTTATCTTTTCCTCTGCCCCTGCATTCCTTTTCTCCAATAAAGTCCTGAGTTACTACTTTACTTTCGGCCCCAGAAGAGGCCTTTTTACCTACAACATTGTTTGTTTTCACAATGGTAGTAATAGATTCTCTGATCGAGCTCTTTGTCATTTTCACAGGGTAGGACTTATTAACTCTATCTCTTTTCTTCACAACCCTAGAATGAAGGGTTTGTCCCAGTGGACTCTGGTATTTTGATACCTCATCCATCACAGAGTCAGGTCTCCCACAAATAGCCATTTTAATGCAGCTTTTAATCTTGTGCCCTCATAAATATGTTTAGTCATAATTCCAAACAAGCATTTGCATTGCAATAGGTCACGCATTTGCAAGAGTTTGAGCTATTGGCATTATAATTGACAATGCCTTTTATTTATGTGTTTTGAAAACCTGCAAGTGGTGAATAAACACGCACTTTGTACTTATAGTCCTTGTTTACTGGAAGCAAGGCTGACAGTAAAAGAGGTGCAGTTACTGCCAGCCTTGCTTCTCGTAAGCAAGAACTATAAGTACAAAGTTTACAATGGCAATAGCTCAAACGCAAGACCTATTGTATTGCAAATGCTTGCTTAAAGATATAGCTTTGACCTAAAAGTGAATGTCTCCAATGTTCCAGAAGTAATATATTATCTAAAATCCAGAGGTCGTCCATCCCATGGAATAAGCCATTGCTGCTGTTAGCCCCATTATTGCTGATTGTGGAATAGAGAATAGAGTAAGCAGATTTTATGCAAGTCCATAGTACAGAAAAACTTTACATCAGGGCAAGAATAAGAAACACAGTTGTTAAACCAAATGTATCACATGTATTTCTCATGAACCACTTGAATTAAATCAAAGAACATTAAGGAAAAAATGCAGAACTACTAAGAAGCTCAAACAAACTGCCCTTGAACTATTTTTATTAGTTTGGTAACAAACTGTTTTTATTACAATTGTAAATCAATCTGTGACATTAAAAAGTAGAGGAAATAGTGTCAACATAGTTTGCTACATGATTTGCCTCGCTTCTCCGTATTACACAAGCATTAGAAATTATGCAAATTGGCGTGCACTCTTTTTTACAACAGTGCAAACTTCCTGTGATATTTCTAAGATTACCCAAGTCGACTGCAACTCATAAACCAGTTTTGTTTCAGATGTCTGTAATTTTTACAGCAAAGTCTCTCGGATAAAAACAAAGCCCGACTGTGCGCTCTTTGTCTGACAGAGCTTGTATGGAAAATAGGCCATGCAGCGGACACACTATGGGCAGGGGAGAAAGTAGGGGGGCAATGAAAATAAAACCACACGTTACTGCCAGGAGGCCCATAAATGCCAGTGGCTGCTATGAAAGGTTATCAGCTCAGACAGTTCCCCCAGAGACCCACATATCCTGAGGAGAAACGATGATAGAAGCAAATACAGGAAGCAGGACTGAACCATAGACAATGTGAGGTGGGGGATTTGATAACCGGTGGGGGGAAAGGAAAACAAGAGCTGCTCAAATTTTATGAACTGCCACACCCGCCTATCCCCCTCTGCTTTTAGTAAATGCAGAGCACAGCATTATGAAATGAGACGGCCTGGGACAGACCAATGATGGCCACTGGTCCATAAAGCCTTTGCCACCAAACGCCACACCACACACCTTATGCCTTTGTCCTTATGTAACGTAACTAGTGCTCATGTAAAGCGCTCCAATACCTTTGGGTCGAGTACGCGGTATATAAACAAGACGTATTGCATTAAAAATGAGTGCCGGTGGCACCCACCTTGAACCACCAGCTCAAATTAGGCGATGGAACCAAAACCACATTTCTAAGATACGATAAAAGTTTGAAATGTAGCACAGCCTATTACATATAAGGATTAGTTAGTCTTTTAACTGGAGCACCAACAGCAGTAAGGGGAAACCTGACACCACACTCGCCGCAGAACGTGGGAGTGACATCCCAGGAGAAGTGCTGGCAAACCTCGCACCTCATTCCTGGGCCGCCCTTTTCCTTAATACAGGACTATGGGGCTCAGCTTCACTGTGCCACCGCCAACTAAGAGTAGGAAGTGCTGAGAGAAGCCCGGGAACTGCCTATCTGCAGACACTGACTCATGCGGTCACATGAGCAGCTACTACCGCTTTTGGATTCGTTTTACTGAACATAGAATAGGAACGAAAGCTAAGTCTTCTCCTGTTGGATGGCTCTGATTTGTTGTCTGGGCCATGAGAGTTGTTTAAAGAAACAAAACACAAAGTGCTAAAATTGTTTCTGCTGTTGGATGTGAAAGAGGATTTCATCATAGCGTTTTCACATGAGCAAACAGGAGGAGACTAGATCTATAAAATGGGCCACTGGAGATATGCGAAAAGTATGCATGCGGAGACAGTAAACTATGCCCCAAATGTCATGAAAAGCAATAAGCACAATACCCTTCTGCAACAGCTGCTCCGGTGCAACAATTACAAATTACAAAAAGCAAGGCGTGGCCGCAAACATTTAAAGAATACAGCTCAGGGTGCACCGGTGCAACAATTCGAAAAAAGAGTTCTTTCCAACAACTGATCAAGAATGGAAGTGGAAAGACACTGTAGTTAGGCAGTGCTGCTCTGCAGAAAAACAGAATTGAGGTATCGTTCCATTAACTACTTAGGAGGCAGAAAAGTAGAGTGACACTGCACTTAACCATTAGGAAGCCAGCAGGTGGGACTAAAGTCCTGTATCGAATACAGCAGGTCTTCCAGACAGCGCATGCGCGCTGCCTTGGCTCGACATGAAAATAAGTAAATGAATAATCAGAAGTTTGCAGGTATACACTGATTCGCACTAATTCAATTGCAATTCAGTTACAAAACCTCCAGTATCGCAGTGTACTAGTTGATTCAGCCAAGACAAGGCGCAGTGGTAAAGTGATCAGCAGAAAAGGTGCAGATATTAAAGAGATCAGTGCCTCTGTCTGTCTGTAAACAATGGTAGATATAATTCACACAATTCTTGCAGAGTTCTTAAACTATACAGATGTTAATCATCAAACACAAATTGGTTACAAGCTTCTTCAGGTGCCGCCGTCATGAGGGGAATAGTACTGGAATAAGACTCAAGTCGAGTCATACTTAGCGACCATGGAGGGTCTCATCTCAACAATCCACTGCTCTTTCTCCCCCAGGCATGAGCACACACAACTACATCTGTGGCACCTCCACATCTCCTGAGGTCCAAATAAAGTCAGGCGGATTATCAGATCAATTATCAACCATCAGGTTTCCACTTTTGAATCACTTGCCAGCCTCTTGCACCCCTGAGAGCCTGGCCACTTTCCCAGCCTTCCTAGATCCAACCAGGCATGCTGCTTCTCACCACTTCAGCAATTCCAGCATACAGACAAACCTTTACTGCCCAATTAACAATTACCAATATATATATATGGCAACGGCTCAACTGCCACTTCCACATAGTCAAAGGAACCAGGCACATGATCACTTCTCAGTCCGTTCAAGCCTCTTCCATAGGACTTCTTTGACAATTTAGAAGTTTTAGCAATTTCTGCAGCTACACCGTCTAAGCAAGGTCTATGCAGTGCAGTTAGTATGTAGCAAATGAGAGAGCGAAAGGCACATAGGAAAGTATGTTATGAAGTCAGACCATGACAGGAATGCCACAGGAGCACAAGCCGCAGTAGCAACTAAGCTGGACACCTCCGTGCACCGTCCAGCCCCTCCAGTCAATGCCTAATGCATGGCTGCTCAAAAACCCTCAATACGCCGCTTGCTTTCTCTGGACTCGCCCCATTTATTCTGGGCTTTTTCTAGGCTCATCCTCGCTTCGTCCCACTCCAAGTGTCTGGCTCCATGGGCTTCAGCTTTGAACCAGTCTACTTCAAGCTGCTCTCCTTAGCTTTGCTGGGTAGAATAATCTTCAATTACTGCAGCAGGGCTCTTTAACTACTCAGAGCTGAATGTCTGAGCGAGGATCCCTTGACTACTTCAAAGCAGGCACCTTCAGCTCCGGGCGGCTGAGGGTAGCCTCTTCACCTCGTAGCTCAAGATAAACGTATCAGTATTAGTATCTAAAGAAACCTTAAAGTGTCCTGCAACTAGAATAAAGTTGCAGAAACAGTCAGGCTATGATATCACATGTCAAAGTATTAATCACCATTCTATAAGGCCCATAGCACAGTAGACATCTTTCCCGGCACTTCTGACCTGACAATGACCAATTTCCATGACCAAATCATCGCTTTTTATAAATTTCTGCCACATCAAAGCTTAGATTCCAGAAATGTAGCCAGTGTTCAGAAGGCAGCTTGCACCAGCCCATTTCTCCTGTTAGCGCCGCCTAAAACAGAACAAACTACTAACCATGAAACTGGGTAGAGGAAGTGGCATAATGGCCAGAGCTGCCTACTTCAGAGCTGGAGGACCAGGTTCTAATCTCGGTGTCGGCTCAACATCCTGTGATTATGGGCAAATCACTTAATCTCCCCTGCCTACAATAAATGAATTAGTCCTTAACTGGTGCTCATGAAAAGTGCCAGTGTTGATGATTAACTGCCAGTGCTTGACACCAGAAACCACCGGCTCAAATTAAGCACTGAATGTAACCCCCTTACATTCCCAAGAACAGGGGATTCTATCCAGGGAAATCTCAGCCACCTTTATGTCCCTTTACCTCTCCAAAATGCAGGTGAGTCCTCTCTTTTATCATCACACCTGGCATCTTCATCTTCAAACACTGAAAATGTGATTTGAATTATATTCCTAAGCTCTTTCCCTTTCCATAAATACACCTTTAGTACTCTTGCAATAACCTTCTTCGTTTTTAGGCTGCTTTTACGCTAAACTAGAGTAATGTCAAGTTGTATCTTTTTGCATTTACTAGCCTTTGTATTCATTCCACCCTCCCTCTTTCTTTGGAAAGGCTAATTTATATGCCCACCTTCTGTCACAAACAATCTAACTCCGATACAGCTTTATATATAATGCTCTGGTAACTTCTGACATCCTTACACTAGCATTGTGGTCCACCATATGCTTGAGAGGTGCGCAGGCTCTGCCTACCATATGGATATCATCTTACAAGGATATTAAGACTAATGATTGCACCCTTATCTCTGAGTCGCTGCATACATTTTCTGAAATCCACCCTATTTTTTATTAAAGATTTTATAGAGTTGAAAATGATCACCAGAAGACATCAAACACAAATAGCTTTGCCCAGGTAACATTCAAAATCCAAGGAATAAACAAAAAAATTTACATTAGGAATCAAACCTAGAATGAACACACCGAGTAAGGAAGAATTAAATGATAAGAGGAGTCTCAACAGTAAGAGAAATCAGCAAATCAACAAATCAGAGATCAAAAATAGTAGCCCAAATACGTTTAAAGCGTTCAAGGCCCATTGCCCCTCTTGTCCTATAAATAGCCAATTCTAGTTAAAAAATCTGGCAGAATAGAACCCACCACTCAGGCATCATGGGTGCTACGGGGTTAATCTTCCAATGCATAAACAAGCAGTAATAATGGCAATTTTAAGAATACAATATATCTATGGCCAAAGTCCGGTTTGAATGCCAGCATAATCTCTTTGACAGACAGCTGGAAATCGAGCCCCCTACGAAAGGAGGGTAGCTTACTCAGACCAGACAAAAAATTCTGAAGTGCAGGACAGCTGGCAAACATATGAACTATGTCGGCTGAGTATGCGCCACATTTGGGGCAAAGATCCAATCATAAGAGTGATTTCTAACCCACTTGCAGATTCTCTCTGGAGTATAATATAGCATGCTTAAAGTTTTGAACTGTTGCAGCTTAAGACTGACCGTAAGAACTGAGCGATTGAGTACGTCAAAGGAGCTCGTAATTTCTTCAGTAGGGATATCTAACTGATGCCAGCGTGAATAGATCGTCGACTCTATGGGCAGTAAGAATCTTATATTGTAACCTGATCAGTAATTTACCAGTAGTGGTAGAGAGATATGACAGGAAATCCGAATCAACACCCACTGCAGCTTATCAATCATTACGCAAGAAAAAATTGTGAATCTGCAAATATTTAAAAAAGGACTTCTGCAGAAGGTCATGCAGCAATCGTAGGGTGGAAAAAGAACAGAGACCATTATAGTCAAAAATCTGCCCAGCAATCTTAAGTCCCTTGTTATACCAGAGCTTAGCCACCGAATTGTGAAATATAGCCGGAAGATTTGGATTCCCCCCATAGAGGTGAATAAATATGTATGGCAGAAAGGAAATATCTAGAACATATCTCACCCCAGATTCGGACAATATCCTTACGGATCTTGAACCAAGCCTGCTTAAAGTAGTTGGGATCTAAGTGCCTATGTTAGAAAAACTAATATCAGGGCCCAGTGCCATTTGATATCCTAATGGGGACAGAGGAGTAACCTGACCTTGAAATCGAGCAACTGGAGACTCCCCTGTCGTGCAGGAGTTGTAAAAAGCGAATAGCCCACCTGGCTCACTTATAACACCAGATAAAGCTGCTAATAGCACCCTCAAGATGTTTAAAAAATTAATCCGGAACTCGAAGAGGTATTGAGCGAAAGAGATATAAACATTTCTGAAGAATATTCATCTTGATAATGTTGCATCAGCCAATAATACTTATTGGGAGACGGTTCCAAGACTGCATCTTTGCTATAACTGACTGCAGCAACGTCTCATAGTTAAGTTGAACAGTTCGCTGCGCATAAGGAGACACCCGATCCCAAGATAGGTGGCCACTGGGACAGTCCCTGGAACTGGGCTATCTGCGTAAAAATTTCGCAAAACATGAGTTTTTGTAAGCTTGAGCTTAAAGCCATAGACAGCCGAAACCTCATGGCTTCGTTTGACACTTGTTCGATGGCTAACATGGGGTCTGATTTATAAATACGACATCGTCAGCATAGGCACTTACTTTCAGCTCTATCCCACTAGAAATTACTGGGCTGATCCGTGCGTTGGAAAGAGGAGACCTAAGGTAGGGCTCAATTTATTAGACGAACAACAATGGGGACAGCATACAACCCTGACAGGTACCCCTGCGGATATTAAAAAATCAAGTGCAATGTCCATCTGAATCCATCCTAGCCATAGGATTTCTATAAAGGCTCAGAACATGGAGAATGAATCTACTATGGCCAGCACCAAAGGCGACCGTTATTGCTCACAGAAAATCCCACACAACCAGGTCAAAAACGTTCTTTGTGTCTAGTAGTGCCATACAAACCTTTGCTCCTAGAGATTCCGCAACATCAAAAACAGCAACTGCTGTATTCGTATAGCTGGTAGTATCCCTGCCAGGTATGAAGCCTTGTTGATGATGTGAGACCAAATGTTTGGAAAGAGGGGCAAGCCATGAGGCTAGAATTTCAGCATAAATTTTTGCGTCTGCATTAATCAAAGAGATAGGGTTATATGACCCTCTCTCCTCCAGATGTGTCGCATTCTTCAAGAAGATTGCTGTATTAGTAAGGTCCTGGAAGGCAGGAGTCTTGCCCCATCATCAATATGCCTTACCAGCTTCATAAATTCTGGAAGAAGTATATCGCTAAAAGTCTTGTAAAACTGTGGTGGAATATTATCTTCCTGTAGTGCCAGAGGCACTCCCATACATTGGGACCACGTGATGACCTTTGACTACCATTGTTTTAATTGATTTCATGTGTTTTAAATCCCTCTGCTTTGCGATTTCATTTCATGTCTCCTTGTAGCTTCAGAGTGGGAGTGTTTGCTTTTTACAGCCTAGCCAGGAACAGAACATGTGGGATGTGCGTTTGAAAGCATGAGAGAGAGAAAGGTGTGGAATGTACTTCTCTGTCTCGGAGTGTAGTTTTATAGGCAGTGGTGTCTAAATATGCATTATGTTGTACACTGAGAAATGAAGTGTGTGATGCTATAGGCGGTGGTACACAAATGTGCATTATGTTGTACCTTGGGAAGTTTTATGAAGTTTTTACTTTTGACTTTGACATGCCCTAAACTCCATCTTGAATTCTAACTCTGTCTAGCTTGAGCTCTGCACACACGCAGGCCTCCAGGTTATTCATGTTATTTACGTTATTCACGTTCAAGATTGTTTTATGTACTTTTGGAGATGTTTTCTACTTTTGCAAGCTTCACTAAGATAAGGGGCTGGAACATGTGGGAGTGCAGAAGAATATTTGAGAACTCCTTTGCCTTTGGAATGGTTGTGGGAGGTTGGCCAACTCCAGTAAGTTTCCTTGGCGCAGAGGAAATCTTCTCAGAAACTTCTAGTGCATTGAGATTATAAAACTGAGGTTTCTTGACTGGGAGGCTGTATTTTGGACCTGAAAGACGGACACGTCTATTCAATGTGGCAGTTCCCAGCTTGCGGAGTCTCTTGACCCTAAGGCTGTGAATCCTCCAGTCTGATTTGGGCTAAGATGAAGTTATTGCAGCCGGTGAGGTATTTCTCTGATTATTGGCATTGTGATGTGTGAATGTATCTGTGTGACAATTCAGGTCTCCAGTGGTTATAATCATCTGATGTATTCTGTGTATATATCTTATATCTTTCCTTGCCTTCCTTTGCTGATTACTTGCATTTAACAGTGCCTATTTCTTGCAGTGGACATCCAGTATTATCATCATTATTATCTGCTTGTATTTTTATCCCATGCCATTTAACAGTTGATTTGCTTTCTTGTAAGTGTGTTATCCCGTGATCAAGGTTCAAGGAGGAGACCGAAACGCGTTGGGCGTTGTAACGAAGTTCTGTGCACAATAAAGCACTTTTGCAGCAACAAATCCTGAGAGTGCTTTTCCTTCCTTCGCATTGTTTGCGAAAATCGAGTAAAGAATTGCCAGCTTGACCCTGCCGGGAAATACGCACCACCCAGATTGTGAGCGCCGTAACTGTTTTGAGGGTTTGAAATGGAGTGGATATATATATATATATATATATACACACATACATTAGCGTATTGTTTCATTTGACATCTGTGAAAGCCTTTCTGTCAGAGTGTTGCACTAATAAAACCCCATGCCTATTCTGAAAACAGCCATTTGATGTGCCTCATTTTATGAGAGTAAAACCCCTTTTTCAGGTGTTTTCTTGCTTCGCCGTGTGTGTGCCTCCATGTGGTAGTGCTGTATTGCTTTTATTTGGGAGTGCAAAGCAAGATGCTTCCCCCGCAGCTTTCTTCATTGGTAGTTATCTGAAGGCTGCCTCCACTTCAAGGCTATCTATGTCCCTCTCAAGGCTAGAGGCCAGAAGCGGGTCGAGGCAGGGTAAATTTGCTCCCTGTATATATTTCTCGATCTCAGATCGCCCGACTGGCCAGGTTCTATTCTATTCTATGAATTTTCACTGTCTCAGCAGCCTAAGGTAATTTGTTTGCAAATAATTTTTCATCATCTCATCATTACACTGCTTCTACCGTACATGGATGGATTTACACTAAAGTTGACTGTAAGCAACTTTTTAAGAGCAAGTGCCTACATCTCCAATCTTTCAGTTACAGATTACAAAATATTTATCTTATCTTCAAACTTATATTGAACAGCTGAATCTTTTTCTTGATTCATCTATAAAATATTGAATCTATGCATTATTTCCTTGATCGTCTTCCACAGCAGTCTCATGACCAGTGCCATAGCAATTAAGTCCTCTTTTATCTTAACCCCAGAGTCTAGTTGTTTATTGCTTGATTTATTCATTTGTTTTCTTTCATAACCCTTAGGTGACTATGAATCACTCCCATCCTCAGGCTCGGACATGGAGGCAAAAACCTGAACTGTGCATTCAAAGTCTGGATCATAAGTGAAAGATAATTCCATATAAGGCCATGAACCTTTCTTTCGATCTGTCATGACAAGATACGTTCATTTAGGTGGGAAAGTTCACCCTCAGTGAATGATCTCCTCTGCTGGGGAAAGGGAGCCCTGTACCCACTGGAGGCTATTGGCCTGATTTTGACGAATAGGGTACTCCATAGCCTTATTTAGGGACAGGCGGACCTTCTGTTTTGCAAAGATGGATCCCCTGTTGGCTCTGTCGATGAAAAGTTTCCTCCGGTGCCCTAAAGGAAACAGGCACCATCAGAGGAAAGACACTACTCTGGCGACCCAATTTAACGGCGTCTTTCTTTTCTGCCCGCACCGCCAAGCTCTCAGGGTGTGAGGGTCAATTGTTTATGTTTGGGTTTTTTAGAAATAAACTCCAGCTTTGGGAGTTTGTTTCTGAAAAAATTATACTTTACAGAAAAGTTCTTTAAGCAACCTAGGAACAACAGTATCCTCAACTTCGGGGAGTGTCAGTTTGGGAAGTTTGCATTTTAAATTCTCACTTTATTTACCCTTCTGTTCTATCATTTCCTTAGAAGGTGTGGCAGAGTTTCTGTCACTCCTCCGGGTATAACTACATTATATCTACCCACCATGGCTTTATTGAACACATGCTGGCTGTATTTGCCTATTCTGTCGATCACACTTGCTGAAAGCAGGTTCTTCCCCGGAGCTGCCAATCACCACTTCTGACCATCTCAGCCAAACATGCAAAATTACCAATACTATGGGTATCGGTAATTCAAAAAGGTTCCAAGATTCTGAGTGTGCCCGGGGGCTTCATGTGAAATTAGGAATTACGACAGGGATAAGGAATACTGCACCTGATTCCGGCAGCAACTTCCCGCCTTTTAGCTCATTCCAGAGACTCCAACAAATTTCACTGGCTTTTAGGGTGTGAAATGTGTGGGCTGGGGCGGGAATAGCATGGATGCAGACATCCCACAATACTTGTTCCTTCCAATTCGTCCGAAGCACGACACCATTTTCTTTCAAATCAGAAATTACACAAAGCCATAATGGGGCCCTATCAGTTTCCAAACGTCTGCATGACATAAGTAGTATTTGTTCTACCCTTCAGGAGACTGATGGTTGAATCTACCAACATACTGTGGATTTGCAGACCGAAGGGCGTCTTGGAAATGTTTTAAAAAGCTGCAGGGCAGATATAAAGAATGCTCAATGGTGCAAAGTTAACAAACAATAAACCGGTGAACGAGTCATTGTTAATCCCATTCACAACTCGTCCCTACATTTAGCACACTTCAGTGTATACTTACATTCAAATAGCATGTATGTTATAGCTCTTACTACCCCTTACGAGGCGTTTTTGTTTTTAGAAATTGCGAAGCCAATGATTACAGCATATTAGATTTTGTCTTGGGTTAAAAATTCCAAAACGGTCACACTGTTTATTGCCTGTCCAAAGCAGGTGAAATGTATTTGTTTATGTAAAACAATCAATGGGTAGCCTTTTTCAAAAGACTTCTGGGGGATCTGTACAATGAAGTGGCGGAGCGTGTCGTTAGCCTCCTGGGCTTAACGACACGCTCCTCCACTTAGGAAACGCAAGGCTGCACCATATTTACAAGAATGTGGTGCAGCCTTGCGTTTCCCCCTGCGATGGCGCTAAGTGTAACAACTTAGCGCCAACGCAGGCACCCTTGCACCAGAGTGCAAGGGTGTCTGTGTGCAGGGGAGGATTTGTTATGTGTAGGAAGGTGTCCCTTCCTGCACATAAACAATCCTAAAATGCCATTCAGCACACATGAATGTTACAAAATGGCATTTTTTTACAAGGTTTGTTTATGTACAGGAAGGGACACCTCCCTGTACGTAAACAAACCATGGCATTTTGCTTTTTCCATGTGTGCTGCATAAGGCAGCACACATGGAAAAAGCAAAAACGATGAGAAATAATGCATTTCTCCTCGTTTCGCCAATTTAAGACTAGGATTTTCCTGGTCTTAATTTTGGCGCTAACTCCTATGTACGCCACCCTTGTACATAGGGGGCAGCGTCAAATACAATGGGTGTTACGGTGGAACACCCAGCGCAACACCCACTGCACGCCCCTTTCACGCTAACCATAGCGTGAAAGGGTGCCTTATGTACAAGGCAGGGTTAAGCCACGTTAAGTGGCTTAACGCTGCCTTGTACATAAGGCAAGGCCCCTATCGCCACGGGAACGTCACAAAAAGTGACGTTCCCATGGCAATAGGGGCTTGTACATATGCCCCTTGGAATGCACCGAAGACTGGCGCTGAAAGAACCCAGGTCACCCATTACAAAAAAGACTACAATGTGAGGTCACATCACCACTCAATGTTAGTAGGAGATATGGTTCAGAACAGCAGGCTTCATTTACCTCAAGACCATGATTTAAAAATTCGACGAATTCGATTTGAGGAAATACCATTTCCTCCAACTCTTGCAGGAAGACCTGCCCACCACAGGACAAAATATTCATACAGCAGAATGGCTGCGCCGGGCTATCTGTGGTGTGGAGGGGCTGTTTATTTTCATCTCATGTTTAAGTGCGGAACATAATCTACATCAAACCAAACTCATTTCCTAAAAGGTTGCCGCTCTAATCAAGAATAAGCCGGACAAGGCAGATATGACAAACGCGTAGCAAAATTAATAGCTGCTACACAAGGAAATGCTAAGGACTCTGCTGGGATTTGAATGGAGCTCCTGGAAGGAAGCTCGCGTGGCACATGTCCTGTAGTTGTTGCACAACAAGGGAGCCTGATTGCTCTGCAGCAGATGGATCAAATAGCATCCAAATCTCTGCCTGCAATTCACAAAACACAAATTAAGCAGCTTGTTGCAGTTGTTACCGTGTCTTTTCTGCCTGTCTGTATTTGAAATCTGTTTCTGGCTAAATTTGAAATATGGTGTATTTAACTCAATTCAAGTACAAAAATCGTACAGCTAAACAATGAAAATAAGGTATTGAGCCAGATGGAAAATATCCCAGATACATAAAGTACACAGCTGTTCCATCATCGTGTATATCGTACTCAGTGACAAGCTGAACAGGACTGTCTTACATTTTATATAAGGTTTTCCTTTTATCTAGGGCGACATTACTGGCATTTGCAAATTACCTTAAGCTCTACACCATACATTTTTTTAATATACAGACAGAAGGATCGCTTTACAACATCCAATGCCAGATTGAAATGACATAATTCAATTTTAGGTTTTGCATGAATTTGAAAAGCACAAAGAATGAATGCATTGTCATCTCAATTGTTGGACTATCATTATTATTTGGAGATATCACACATCTTTAAGCCATCCAAAGACTTAAGATTAAAGTGAAAACTTGAGAGTATGGCACAGTTTATATTTATGCAACGTTATAATTCATAATCCCTGATTACAACTGTGTGGCCAATTCTATTTAGGATTTGAGATTGGGTGTTATTTGGCCAAGAACTACAAGGTTTGCCCAGACTACAAGGGTTTTAAAAAAATATTTATGTTTATTAGGTTTTCCTCATATCAAAATGTGCATACAATGTAGTGACACATCTCTTGGGAATTTATACCATGCCCATAAATAGACAAGGATGTCAGTTGGATACAACATTAATCTTCACAGTTGTTTCTCTGTTTTCCCATACATATGCAATGCCCCGGATAATTACATTCCCTCCCGCTATACATTGGAACAGAACATCCATGCCCGATACATAGTTCCTATCGAACTACCCCGACTGCAAGGTTGGTGCCTCCTGACAGTAATGTACGGTGGAATAAATTTAGCATGGTCATTGTTTGGTACGAATGAGAAGAGTTTGCTAAACTGTTGCAGAGAATGAAAACAAGAAGTAGTTTTATTGATTTGGAGCACAGACGAAAGTTGCAGTCAGTCATGACCACTAAGGATGTGTAGATCGGTCTTGGGAACTGCCCACAGTGGAAGGCTGATAACCATGAATCCATCTTTGAGTACTTTTCCCAATGAGTAGAAGCTCAGTGTTTTCCGCATTCAGTTGTAAGAAATTCTCAGCCATGATTCAACAGCCTTAAGACACAGCTAGAGGCTAGTCATGGAAAGAGGAGCAGTTTGAGCTAAATGAATTAAAAAATGGATATCATTTTCATGCAATAGCACAGATGGTCCAAAAGACTGTACCAATGTCATCAAGGGCATAACGCAAACGTTAAACAGGATCGGAGACAGCAAGAAACTCTAATGAAAAACATTCAGACATGATTGCGGAAGCCCAGCCATAAACAATGCAGGTGTTTCAACATCATGACAATTGCAAAATGGCAGCAGTTGCCAAACTATGAGTGTTTGTCGACGGTACATACACTGAGTATCAAAAGCCGTTTTCAGTTTGTAGAGTAAAATCTGGCACTATGACATTCAAGCGAATTAGTGAGGTATAGAGGCCTTGTGGAGTCATCATCGTACATGTATATAATGAAAAGATGTTCACATACCGACATCGGACAAAAAAACGTTATACCAAAGTAAGGTATAGTGGGCACAGAGTCCAGGGAGTCCTCAGAGTCCAGGGAGTCCTCAGAGGCCAAATTAGGTAAGTACTAACAGCTCTCTTTGTGGTAGTGTGGGAGAGCAGTTAGGCTCATCCAGAGGGTGTGTTAAGCATTTATTGATTTCACTCAATCAAGACTAATGCACACACTCAAAGACTGAATCCAGACCAATTGGGTAAGTATAAAAAAGGTATGCTTGTATTTTATTTCTAGAACCAAGCAGGACTTGGTACAGGTAGGTAAAATATACTTTCAATTGTAGACCTTTACACAGAAATCAATTGAGGATGGATTTGCAGTTCTTATAGGTTTGCATCACTTTAAAATGCAGTTTGAATTACACAGTAATTACTTTCAGAGTACTTTTTAGTTACTTTTGGATTACTTTGAGTACTGGGGAAGGTATGCTTTGATACCACACTTAAGGATCTCATAATACACGGTAAGTAAGACTTTTTATACCTTGCAATTTAGTTCTCTTTTCTCCATACAAACATCAGTTCAACAGAACATTTTAGGCTCCAAAATCTCTTAACATGGGTTCCTATGAGGGAAAAAGTGTTAGTGGTTTCTCAGGTAAGTACATGACTTATGAGTGGGAGTTGTGGGGGTTAGGACCAAGGTTCCCCAAGGTCTAGATGGGCACTCAAGTTGAACCACCTGCGGCACTGGGGCGGCCAGGTGCAGAGCGCAAAGGCCCAATGTTAGCCAATGGGGCTAAGGGGGCCTTCGGTTAGAGACTGCTGATGAGCAGGCCACTCGGGTGTGGGAGCAAAGCTCCTAGGGTTAAGGTCAGCACTGCAGGGGCCAACAACTAGCACAGGAGCTCCACCACCAGCGGCCCTTGGACGGCCGGGTGCAGGGTGCAAAAAGGAGGTCAGGGACCCTGTGCTTTTCAAAGGCGACCTTCGGATTTGCAAAGTTGCTCAGGCTCAGGCAGGGAGGATTCCTGAGGGTGACCACTGGCTGGAGAGGTAAGTTGGGTTCTTGGGGGATGCCTGGACAATGCTGGTTGGGCCACCCAGGGCCGTGGGGCGTCTGGTGCAGGGGTGTTTCTGGCATCAGGTTTTCTTACCAGCTCAGGTTGCGGTCGGGGGACTCTTCAGGTTGAGGCTGCAGGCGTCGTCTCAAAGCTTGAGGGAGGTCAGGGATCACCAGATCCCAGGTCAGGATTGCTGGGGAGACCTCCTTGTGGAGTTGGGCCACTCGAGCCCTTGGCCGAGGGCGTTGGGTGCAGAGTGGTGCAGAATCGTGGAGTCACCGGAATCCAGATTCTGCGGGTGAGATTTTGCTTGAGCAAATCCGGTGATCACGGGAGACAGAGTCTGTAAGATGGTTGCAGGGCAGGTCCTCTGGGCTCTGGGGGTTGCTGGCTGCTGGACTCACCGGGGCTCTTGCTGTAGGCAGGTCGTAGACGGGACAGGCGGGTATGGCTGGGGCCAAAGCAGTTGGTGTCCTCTTCTTCTTCCTGGGTCAGCACGGCTCTTCAATCCTTCTTCTTTCTTCCTCGAATCTGAGGAGGCAAGGTTCAGGGTTGCCCCTCAATACTAAATTTAGGGGCGTTAAAAGGGTGTGCAGGTCATGACCAATGGGTCCTTTCCTTGGGGTGGGTACACCCTCTATTATGCCACCCTCCAGTGGGAGGGGGCATGAGCCTCTCTCTAATTGGCTGAGTCCCCCCATTTTCAGGATAGAGGGGACTGAGATGTCGGCTTCACCTCGCCTTCCCCACCTGAGGGGTGGGGTTGGCAAAGGTGGGCACACCTCTCTTCCTAGCTTGGTTTTCCTGCCGATTCTCCTGCCCAAAGTGGGGGCCAGAACCAGTGGGAGCCAGTTGCTGGGGGACGCAAAAGGCAGGGACAGCTTCCAAAGATGGCAGGCCTTTGAAGCTTCCCCTTTCGTGGATCCAGCCCATCCTGGGGGAGGAGGCATGACACCTCTGCCCAGGATGGGCTTTGTTTCTGGACCCAGAGAGCGGCGGCTCTCTACCCAGGGGTCCAGAAACCTGTCTGGGGGTGGCAAATGGCGGGCAGCCATTCAGGAACCACACCAGGGCTGGTCAATTTTCAGGGAGCATCCCTAAGATGCCGTCTGAGTGCATTTTACATTATTATTATTTTTTTTGGGGGGGAGAGATATATAGCACGAACTAGACCCGAAGGTATCAGAGCGCTTTACATGAGCACCAGTTGCGTTACAGACGGACACATTCAATTCTTTTTTTTAGGCACGGGAGATTAAGTGATTTGCCCAGAATCACATGATGTTGAGCGTCCCTGCTGAGACTCGAACCCGGTTCCCCAGCTTCGAGCTAGACAGCCCTAGCCGCTAGGCCACATCTTCTCCTTATTACATTAAATCCAACACTGGCATCAGTGTGGGTTTAATGTACTGAGAAGTTTTCTACCAAACTTCCCAGTTTTAGTAAAGCCATTATGGAGCTGTGGAGTTCGTAATGACCAACTCCCAGACCATATACTCTTTATGGCTTTACTACACTTACAATGTCTAAGAATGGGCTTAGACACTGTAGGAGTACAGGGTTCATGCCATTGTACCCTCACCTTAGGGCTAGTGCACCCTCCTAGAGGGGTGGCTTACCTAGGCCTCAGGCAGTGGGTTGCAGGCATGGCACACAGGGATGTGTGCCTTGTCGACTCTTTTCTATGCACCAAAACACGCAGCCTGCAATGGCAGTGTGGGGGTGTTAAGGTACAGGGTCTCTAAGGGTGGCACAATAGGTGCTGCAGCCCTTAGAGGCATTCCCTGGTCACAGTGCCCTTGGTACCTATGGTACCTTTTACAAGGGCTTACCTGTTGCCAGATATGTGCCAATTGTGGGTACAAAGGTACAGTTTTGGGGAAGAACACAGGCCCTGGGAACCTGATTGGCAGGGACCCAGGGCACATCAAGTCAAGTTGCATTAGATGTCAGGCAAAAAGAGGGGGGTAACCAGCAAAAAGGGACACTTTCCTACAAACCTCAAGACATTCAAATGGAAAAAAGAATTGTTGTGTGATCACACTTTGTAATTAATTTCGTCCACAAAGATATCTCATTGCCTTTTTAAAAGTTAAAAAAATAATCGTTTACTGCAGTTACCCGGTTCTAGTGTGCATTATGAAGCTTGGCACTTCTTCCAACTGCCACAAGCCACTTCATTTAAGTATTGCAGACCACGACATCAACAAAGCCATAATAATTTTCACTTTGGAAATTTAACAGACATATATCTGAAGTTGCTTTTTGAACACGCATTTGAGAAGAGTGTTCCCTAAAATGTAATTAAGTAAAGAATTATTTTTCATGACCATGAAGAATTCATTTTTTAAATGGGAACATATTTGACAAATTTCATAACTTCATAGGCTTCTGTTTTTAAAGCATGAAAGTGTTATTCCCTTTTAAACCATTAACATACAAGTACTTGCTAATTCAGGGCCAGAATCTCAAAGTCATCTGTAACCTTAAAGGTGACCTTAGGTGCTGAACTTGTCTTGCGGATGTAGATTTATGTTGGGTATTCACAGAGCAATATTTTGTACTTGTAAACATAAATAAGCTTGTCAGACGTTTTGAAGGCACATTCCTGTGTGGTTGCGGTCAGAGATTGATTTACTTTTGTCAACGGCAGCCGTGAACCCTTTTGCCGGGTAGGAAAAAGGAAGTAAGTGGAACACGTCCAGAATTGGTAGGGCTATTCAGGAAAGGGTTTCCACCAGGAAAAATATTTCACCATGGTTTAAAAACAGAAAACAAAATAACAAGTGAATATGCACTTTTTCTAGGCATAAATGTATACTCCGATGCAGCTTTCATGGGTACTCCAAGATTTTTTGTAAATAAAAAAAAAACATAAATTAGAATATTCCAGAATTCTGTATTAAAGATATTAACCCACAGTCATTAGCAAGTATATGTAAGCCTTTCGCTTCATGCGTTCAGTCTATGAAAATGCTTAACTTACTGGAGCCGTGGGTCGAAAGGCTATACTTGCATCAATATAGCCCAAAATTGGCTCTAAGTGCAGACTCCTGATCAATTGACAACAAATTACATTATCATCTTCTGGTGACTGAAGGAGAACCTCTTAATGTACCATTAGCATAGTCCTGAATGGTAAGAATCGAGTTAGATTAAGCCACAAATGTTGTAGAATCAATACATGTCGAAATTCCCAAGACATAAAGAAAAAAGGTGTGATTGGTGATTTTTGCTTCAGCATACAAAAGAATTTCAATATCTGATCAGTGCTGTAGTGAAAAGGGTTTGTCTGTTTTGTTCAAATCACTCAAATGCTGCTCATTTCACACAATTACAGCAAAAAGTACTTATAGATATATATTACTCGATATATAATACTGGTGCATCGTAAAAGAAACAACACTGCATTTTATGACTTACATGTCACCTATGTTGATGCTAAGCCAGTCATTTATGCAAATGGAGCACCTAGTGCTGAAGACATCATAGTAGCCAAAGTGCATTAATTGCATTGATTCTTAGGATATTTTGTGCAATCACTGGACAATCCAGAACTCTACGGTACATGCAACTATCTGACAGGTTTGCTGATGACTTGCATCTCTACCTGTCTCAACATGGCAAATGCAGTACCATCCTAGAAAGAGAAATGCGTATACTGATGTCCTTTCTCTAATAAATAAAGATCCGCTGCCTAATGATGATAAAACTGACCTATATTCTCGAAGTCCCTACAGTGCCAATCTTGTGATCCCTTACAGACTTCTTTGAGGATCAAAATTGAAATTCTTGCCAAATTACCCTGCTAAGATTTCAGTCTTAACTAGATATCTTAGCTCAAAATAACCATGGAAGCCCTTATAATTACTCAACATGAACATTCCAAAATTAAAAGACCATTACTTGCCAAACTGCACAACAAACTTTCAATTGGGGATATTGTTTCCTATCCTGGAAGATGATTCATAGTTCAGAAAAGCACGTTTCCAACTGAATTATAAATTCAGTAGAAAATATATAACTTCTTTTGGCCAGCCTATAGAGGCACGTTCCTAAGAACCCTGCAGAATGACCTTAGAGTGTGGAAATTTATAAGACAACTGTTCTTATCAGATAGAGGTCCCAAAGGCCCCTCTTGGCATGTAATGTTCAGAAAGAGTTCAAGATATAACACAGATGTAGTATGGCCCAGAGTTGGCGTGAGAAAGCTGAAACCTTTGTAAATATGAGTTATACTGGGCCACCACTTATGTATGCATGAATTACTTGTCAACTGAGCATGAAATCAAAAAGGTCCCAGATGTGCTTGCGATCATGAATGATGACACCTTGTATGCTGACACATTTCTAACTTAAGAGAAGGCACAATAGCAACAATATTCCTAAGAATACAATAGTTCCAGTAGGTTCTCCCGAATCTGTATGAATCATTGATGAGGTTTTAAAATCTAACACATGGAGCTACTTAAGGTGAAGAGGTTAAGTAGTCTAATATTATGAGTTATCAAGACTTGAGTCATCTTAAAGGGACCTCTTTTTGAGGGACATAGTTTAAATGCTTGTACCCACCTTCACCTGTCCACTTGAAGAATGTTATGCATCTGAGATGAACTTCTTACATGGTAGACTTGGAAAGTTGTTTTAATAAAGGCATAAATCTTTTCGTTACGCAGTAACAAATAATTGTTCCATTTAAGAAGGTGCAGCATTCTTAAATGCCCCCTGTTCCTGTTAGATGCATTGCAAGAAATCCAACAACTCAGACTACAATTTGTTGTGCTGCCCAATTCATAAAACTCACGAGCACCAAGTTTGAAATCTATGTTACTTCATACTTATGGTGTACATGTCCAACGTTTGGAGATTTACAAAGAACATCAGGAGTTCTGATGGAATCTATGAAAGATGAACATTTGAAGAATACTCCTGCTTTCGAAAATGTATTCTTTAAGAATTTTAAAAAGTGAGGCAGCGAGGCAGTGCAATCACCAGGCAGAGTTACCACTCAGATCAACTGCAGCTGTAGTTTATTGGGCTGCCCTCCTCCAATCAACGGTAAGTGGTAGAGAGGGCTTCAAGGCAGTATGCCTGCATCTCTGTACTCTTTCTTTACATTGGCTAGGTGTTTGCATGCAAGCAAGGCCAGCAGTTACAACAGAGAAGGATACTGTAGCTTCAGCATTGGCCTTCAGGCACATAACCTAGCCAGGAATGAATGGCAGTACTCAGCTCCATGTTCTAGAAGCCCCAACAGTAGCAGCATCCATGCTCATCGGTGCCCAAGAGCTGTTCAACAAACTGAGGAAAGCTCCTGTTTATATTTCAAGTCTCATTGCCAACGAGACTCAGTGCATTCTCCAAATACAAAATGTCTAGTCTATTAAGCTGGGATAAACATTTCCTCTTCAGAAAGCTTTCTGGAAAGACACTACTTCCCAAAATTCATTGCAAGGACCGCTGCCTATGGGCTCCTTGCTAGGTGCACCTTCAGAGACTTGTTCTGATAGGAATCCTTGTGCATTTTCTCCAGACAACCCTGGAAACAAAGAAAGTGCAGAGAAAGACAAAGTGGTGATGTGGCTAACTTATTGTCCTCTCTGAGCAGAATTTATCCACCATCATGCATTTGCTTTTCTTCCGAATAAATAAATGTGTACAAATAGCTGAGACTAACCCTCATGGCAGATGCACCACTGGTATGCTCAAAGCATTTACAGTATACACACATTTTGATGGCTGAGATCAATATTGTAAAAGTTGTGGAAATAATTATTTACAAACATCCAAAGCACAAAAAAAGAAATCCACTGAAGGGCCTTCGTCTGCCTCAAGCTTCTGTAATAAACTTAGATGGAGTAGACCAGTGGTCATTTCCCCTAGTTGCAGCTACTCTACCCCAAATAATACACAATGCCGCCAACAGCCATGTTTTGTGCCAAGGAGGTGCTAGTAGCTATCCTCTTGAGACTACAGGGTGGGAAGAACAGTAGATGGTACCCCTTTTCGAGCACATCAAAGTGGTATAATAAGGAGCATCGATTTTCAGTTTGAGAAGTCCCTCAGAATCAACGGGCCAACAAATGAATGCCACACTGTATGCAGAGAAGCTTTTAGGAACAAAGGCAAATCGTATGTGTGGCACAGATGCACAAGTGGTTGGAGACGTTCACCCTCTATTTGCAATTCAGGTAATTCGCAACCATCTTCATGTTTTGCAAGGCAGTATTTATCCCTTTCGTAACTTCATGCACATTTTACAATGATAGGTAAGGGAACGGGGAACTACTGAGTCTCTCAGTAGTTTTGGGGACTTTCGACCATGAGGCATGGAGAAGATGGGCCCTGCATGGAAGGTTTGTATTATCACTTCATGATAGACAGCTCAAAGTTAGTTTGTCATCTCTCCTTTCAAATTATGGTCCAAGAATCACAAGATGCTGCAATTTTTCCAATCCCATGTGCGTCTGCTGGAAGATCCAATAGGCATCATGACCTGGAACCCTATTAACATGTTAACACCAGTCAGCATGTTCTCCAAGTAGAAGCCATATCTCATTTGGAGAGCACTGGCCATCAAGAACGGCTCTTCCGCAATGGCGGAAGAGCATCGCCCCACTGCCTCAGAGCCAGCAGGTGAAAAATAAAACGATGTTCTATCATAGTTTTATTTCTCATTTGCCAGCTCTGAGCCAGCTTGTGCAGGGAGGGGCAGGGCCAGGGCATGGGAGGGGGAAGGAAGAGAGCTATGTGCACTTCTAAGTGCGCATGTGTGCCTCAGGCCGGCCAAACACACATGCGTACTTAGGTTTCTCCAACCCGTCTGTATTAAACAGCCGGCCTGGAGAAACTGCACAGACTCCCTGGTCTGAGCAGAGGGTCTTTTTAACCCCCTCAGGCCAATCCCCGCACTGTTCTAATAGCATGAGAGCAGCGCGGGGATTGCACAGGGAGTCTGTCCCAGTGTCTGCTAGGAGCAGGAAGAGCACTGGAGGTGCGACGTGGGAGGCGGCCAGTAGCTTAAGGTAAGTTATTTTTTAATTATTATTAGCACCCCCCGCGCTCCACTCCTGTGCCCCCCACGCTACCCCTCCCGCGCTCCCTCCACCTGCCCCACCACCCTTTGTTTGTGGCGGCCGCCACTGCTGGCCATTGTTTGAGTGATTTGCTAGTTTGAGTGTCAGGAGACTTTCAAGCATTTTATAAATCCAGAAAAACCGACAGTTTTAAACTGCAGTTGACTCCTGGTCGCTGGGCAGGAGGGCTGTCAGTGGAAGAAATCAAATAAGACTTCGTATAATCAAGACATACTCAAAAGGTAAATGGTATGGGGCGTAATGGTTCAAATACTTCTATCAATGGTCAGCTATGGCAGCAAAAAACTAAGCGGCTGCATTACAATGCGGTGTATGCAGGGCAGCCACCAAGAAGCTGTCCTCTTCGCCCTATTTAGAGTGTACTGAATGATGACTGTGCGCTATATATAGGGTAGAAAGGGCATCCACTGCCTTTTGGCGGATGTCCTGCATCCACCAAACTCTAAATCAGACTCTAATAGCTCTCGCTGTCAACTACGAATATTCCAAAAATCAGAGCATGCTTTCCTCGAATAGCAGTGAAACGGGTACTTCATGTTCCTGTTTTATCCAAACTGGGTTATTATAATGTCCTTTTTGCTGGAAAAGAAGCTGAATGCTCCAGGGAATTCCAAAAAGCCAGCACGACTGTAAGTAACACAACAATCAAGTTGGTTTACTTAGCAAATGAAAAAAACCAATTACTTGTCAATACACTTGCACACTGTGTAGACTTCTTGGGCATTGTACACAAAGCTCGACAATATGAACAGGTCTAAAAATATATGATTAATACAAATTGAGCTTGGATGCAATCTGCGATAGTCATCCGATTCAAACTATGTAAAAACACTTTCTCTACATTACCTAAAATCTGAAAGCACACAGGTAGGACAGTGCTGTTCGCTTCCTCGGGGCGCTAGCCAATTAACCTTAAAATCTGGGAAAATTGCAGTGCGTTGGGACTTATGGAAAATATTAAAAACTCAACTTTTAAAATTTCTTGTGCCGAATAGTTTATAGAGCCACGAGCCAGTAAGAAAGACCATTAAGTTAAACAGGGGCGGTGGAGATGAGAATGCAACATGCAAGCAACATGTTTCATTCCAGTCTAGGCTCACTTATCCTTTCCCCTTTCTAGGGTCCATAAATTGCTTTGGGTAAATGTCATATGCAAAAAGAACAAATGATGGCCTGATTGCTGAACAATATCAAACACTTACCCCCAGTACAGATATCTGGTCCTAAATCCATTGTTTTTTTGCTCACCACACCATTCCAGTTTGGACCCAGCCAAATGCAAATCAGTCTTGACCCTGCTACCCATGAGTACAGACCAGCCCGAATCGGCAGACCAGGTCCTCCCCGGACCTGAAAAAAGCATCCTAGACCCGGTTTCATGGTATCACCCCTCATCATCAGACTCCGGTGGCATGGTGAGCTCGGGACCCACGTCTGGGCATATCCACCCCACTTAGGGCAAGAAATTCAAAAAGAACAAATGATGGACGGAATGCTGAACAATGTCAGACACTCACCCCCAGTACAGAGATCTGGGCCTAAATCCATAGTTTTTTTGCTCACCACATCATTCAAATTTGGACCGAGCCATATGCAAATCAGTCTTGACCCTGCTACCCATGGGAACAGACCAGCCCGAATCGGCAGACCAGGTCCTCCCCGGACCTGAAAAAAGCATCCTAGAACGGGTTTGTGGTATCACCCCTCATCAGCCAGGATAGCTTGACTCTGGTGGCATGGTGAGCTCGGGACCCACGTCTGGGCATACCCACCCCACTTAGGGCAAGAAATGCAAAAAGAACAAATGATGGACGGAATGCTGAACAATGTCAGACACTCTCCCCCAGTTCAGAAATCTGGGCCTAAATCATAGTGTTTTTGCTCACCACACCATTATAGTTGAGACCTATCCACATGCAAATCAGTCTTGACCCTGCTCCCCATAGGAACAGTCCTGCCCGAACTTCCAGACAAAGACCTCCCCAGATCGGAAAAAAGCGTCCTAGGAGCGGTTTCTGGGTATCACCCTAATCAGCTAGGAAAACTTGACTCCGGTGGCATGGTGAGCACCGGACCCACGTCTTGGCATACCCATCCCACTTAAGGCAACAAATGCAAAAAAGCAAATGAAGGACAGAATGCTGAACAATGTCAAACACTCACCCCCAGTACAGAGATCTGGGCCTAAATCCATATTTTTTTGCTCACCACACCATTCCAATTTGGACCGAGCCATATGCAAATCAGTCTTGACCCTGCTCCCTATGGGAGCAGTCCAGCCCAAACTGCCAGACCAGGACCAGAAACAAGCACCCTAGGCTTGACATGACTATGTATATATATATATAACAATAGCAGCAAAGCAAGCCCAGAGGGGCAACAGTTGGCAGCCTTAGTACCGTGATTGGTATTATCCACATACGAATTGATGGGAAAATGTTATTTGTGCAGTAAAGCAACATGGTGGAAAACACGACAATGGCTGCCATAAGATCATTGTAACATGTTGTAAATTAAATGGACTGTATTGTGCATTTCAATTTCGAATGTAATAATGCCTAATATTAAAATAGGCAAATCAGAAGAAATTATAAATCAAATACATGTAATCATTAGAATGCTGCTATTAGTCTGAAGCTTGACGCAAGTCTTTCTTCAGTGTTCACACAGCACATGTCACTTTAAAATGGGAAAGCGTTTCGTAGTCGCGTCATGTGACCAAGGCCTGCAAAGGCCGAAACGTGTCATGGCGGAAACCTGTAAATAAAACTTTGTTGCACGAGCAACAGTGGTGTCCGCTCCTGTTTTGTTCCGGACTGCAAGGGGACACGCAAAACTTAGGAGTCAAGTTATATATATATATGAAAAAAGACGGCATTTCCCAATGAAAAATATCAGGGAGGAGGAGTAAGGGATGTGAGCTGAAATGCCTTTCAGGCTCATGGACTCCGTGTGAAAGTAAGGTGAAATGTTTCTTATTATTTTGCCAGGGTATGCCAGCAAGCTGTGAAATGACATTTGAAATGTGCGCACTGAATTGGCCTTTATCAATGACACTAAAGCAAAGTTTCATATGGAAGATTTCAAACTTTGCATAAAAAACACGAAGTGCCGATTTGAATTCACTGCGCAGGCGCATGCAAATGACTTTCAGGCTCCGTGAATCATTTAATTAAGGAGCCTTTAAAATAACATGGTCATTTCTGGAAGCAGTTTTCATTTTTCCCGTGAGCAAGGCTTGATGGCAGAGCTGAAACGTGTAGGGACAGTTTATTCTTTGCTGGCTACCGAAGGACTATATGTAATAAAGCGTCTTTACTTCATGGAAGGCTTCAGTGGCTTTTCTTCGTGTGGGAAAGGTTTCTGTTGGATGTATAGGCTGGGTGTTCCGTGCCTGCCACACTGAAGCCGCCCTGCCATAGTCTGAGGCCCCTTTCGCGGAGCAACTTTTGATGGGATATATATATATATATATATATATATATATATATATATACATATATATATATATATATATATATATATATATATATATATATTACCTACTGGCGGTCGCCAGTAGGTAATATAGTTAGGACCTATTTTCCATAGGAAATTCACAACATTCTATTTCCAATAACTTTGGCGCCAATTGATGAATCTTCGCGAAATGTTCAAAACTCGTGGGGCGCTCAGGTCTGCTCCTATCCTGAAAGTTTCGGGGTGATTCGGCAAGCGGGGGCCGAGAAAAAAGGGGTGTCCCAAAACGTGTTTTCCCCATGCAATTTTCCATAGGAAACTTTAGACACGGCTACAGCCCGAACTGCTGAACGGAATTACACCAAATTTGGCAAGAGGTAGTTCTTGGTTCAGAAAGAACCCTTTTGTTAAATGGTGTAAATCCGTTCAGTAGTTCCTGAGAAATTTGAAAAAGAAAACATATTGATATCTGGGCGGAGCCTAACCACACATGTCATCGTGAGATCTGATTGGCTGTCAGCACTTCATCCTGGAATTGCTGGCAGCCATCTTGGGACCAATATAAATGATAGTACCCCATTGAAATGCATTGTAGTGAATCGAAGATTTTGAGGGTTACCAAAAGGAGAACTATAAGGGGTGCTAACAGACTTTAGTTACATTAGAATTCATTTGTTGATGGTACCATACTAATTTCAGGAATTGTGGTGTGTTCTAAGGTGATTTTACCCTGTGAAAAACCTTCTGCTGGGATATCATGAATCATGTTTGAGAGAAAACTATTTTCACATGCTTGTCCCATACAGTTTTGGAAGGGGCTCCAGAAGCTAAAATGAGAGCATATTTTCTGTAAATTCACATTATCTTTCTCAGTCATGTGAGAATGAAGTCTGACATTCTCAGTAAAACATGTACATCCAACAAGGGCAGAGCCTGTCAGTTGATTCCTTTGTGTTCTACTGCAGCTTCCCAGAGTGTTCTAAAGAACAACTAGAGTGCTAACAGCCTTACTTATGACAAAAGTATGGCACACCTGAAGCCATCTTGATTGGAATAAACTGGTAACACTTAAAACATTTAATTTAAAAAGGAACAAAATGATGGGGTTCATTTTGTCATAGAAATTATGGTTAGTGCTGTAGAAAGAAAAATTAGGACATGTTTTAAGTGAGATCTCAAATATCTTCCTGTTATATTTCAACAGGAGCAGCCTGTCAGTTGATGCCTTTGTGTTCTACTGCAGCTTCCCAGAGTGTTCTAAAGAACAACTAGAGTGCTAACAGCCTTACTTATGACAAAAGTATGGCACACCTGAAGCCATCTTGATTGGAATAAACTGGTAACACTTAAAACATTTAATTTAAAAAGGAACAAAATGAGAGGGTTCATTTTGCCATAGAAATTATGGTTAGTGCTGTAGAAAGAAAAATTAGGACATGTTTTAAGTGAGATCTCAAATAACTTCCTGTTATATTTCAACAGGAGCAGCCTGTCAGTTGATGCCTTTGTGTTCTACTGCAGCTTCCCATAGTGTTCTAAAGAACAACTAGAGTGCTAACAGCCTTACTTATGACAAAAGTATGGCACACCTGAAGCCATCTTTATTGGAATAAACTGGTAACTCTTAAAACATTTAATTTAAAAGGAACAAAATGAAGGGGTTCATTTTGTCATAGAAATTATGGTTAGTGCTGTAGAAAGAAAAATTAGGACATGTTTTAAGTGAGATCTCAAATATCTTCCTGTTATATTTCAACAGGAGCAGCCTGTCAGTTGATGCCTTTGTGTTCTACTGCAGCTTCCCAGAGTGTTCTAAAGAACAACTAGAGCGCTAACAGTCTTACTTATGACAAAAGTATGGCACACCTGAAGCCATCTTGATTGGAATAAACTGGTAACACTTAAAACATTTAATTTAAAAAGGAACAAAATGAGGGGTTCATTTTGCCATAGAAATTATGGTTAGTGCTGTAGAAAGAAAAATTAGGACATGTTTTAAGTGAGATCTCAAATATCTTCCTGTTATATTTCAACAGGAGCAGCCTGTCAGTTGATGCCTTTGTCTTCTACTGCAGCTTCCCATAGTGCTCTAAAGAACAACTAGAGTGCTAACAGCCTTACTTATGACAAAAGTATGGCACACCTGAAGCCATCTTGATTGGAATAAACTGGTAACACTTAAAACATTTAATTTAAAAAGGAACAAAATGATGGGGTTCATTTTGTCATAGAAATTATGGTTAGTGCTGTAGAAAGAAAAATTAGGACATGTTTTAAGTGAGATCTCAAATATCTTCCTGTTATATTTCAACAGGAGCAGCCTGTCAGTTGATGCCTTTGTGTTCTACTGCAGCTTCCCAGAGTGTTCTAAAGAACAACTAGAGTGCTAACAGCCTTACTTATGACAAAAGTATGGCACACCTGAAGCCATCTTGATTGGAATAAACTGGTAACACTTAAAACATTTAATTTAAAAAGGAACAAAATGATGGGGTTCATTTTGTCATAGAAATTATGGTTAGTGCTGTAGAAAGAAAAATTAGGACATGTTTCAAGTGTGATCTCAAATATCTTCCTGTTATATTTCAACAGGAGCAGCCTGTCAGTTGATGCCTTTGTGTTCTACTGCAGCTTCCCAGAGTGTTCTAAAGAACAACTAGAGCGCTAACAGTCTTACTTATGACAAAATTATGGCACCCCTGAAGCCATCTTGATTGGAATAAACTGGTAACTCTTAAAACATTTAATTTAAAAAGGAACAAAATGAGGGGTTCATTTTGTCATAGAAATTATGGTTAGTGCTGTAGAAAGAAAAATTAGGACATGTTTTAAGTGAGATCTCAAATATCTTCCTGTTATATTTCAACAGGAGCAGCCTGTCAGTTGATGCCTTTGTGTTCTACTGCAGCTTCCCAGAGTGTTCTAAAGAACAACTAGAGTGCTAACAGCCTTACTTATGACAAAAGTATGGCACACCTGAAGCCATCTTGATTGGAATAAACTGGTAACACTTAAAACATTTAATTTAAAAAGGAACAAAATGATGGGGTTCATTTTGTCATAGAAATTATGGTTAGTGCTGTAGAAAGAAAAATTAGGACATGTTTTAAGTGAGATCTCAAATATCTTCCTGTTATATTTCAACAGGAGCAGCCTGTCAGTTGATGCCTTTGTGTTCTACTGCAGCTTCCCAGAGTGTTCTAAAGAACAACTAGAGTGCTAACAGCCTTACTTATGACAAAAGTATGGCACACCTGAAGCCATCTTTATTGGAATAAACTGGTAACTCTTAAAACATTTAATTTAAAAAGGAACAAAATGAGGGGGTTCATTTTGTCATAGAAATTATGGTTAGTGCTGTAGAAAGAAAAATTAGGACATGTTTTAAGTGAGATCTCAAATATCTTCCTGTTATATTTCAACAGGAGCAGCCTGTCAGTTGATGCCTTTGTCTTCTACTGCAGCTTCCCATAGTGTTCTAAAGAACAACTAGAGTGCTAACAGCCTTACTTATGACAAAAGTATGGCACACCTGAAGCCATCTTGATTGGAATAAACTGGTAACACTTAAAACATTTAATTTAAAAAGGAACAAAATGATGGGGTTCATTTTGTCATAAAAATTATGGTTAGTGCTGTAGAAAGAAAAATTAGGACATGTTTTAAGTGAGATCTCAAATATCTTCCTGTTATATTTCAACAGGAGCAGCCTGTCAGTTGATGCCTTTGTGTTCTACTGCAGCTTCCCAGAGTGTTCTAAAGAACAACTAGAGTGCTAACAGCCTTACTTATGACAAAAGTATGGCACACCTGAAGCCATCTTGATTGGAATAAACTGGTAACACTTAAAACATTTAATTTAAAAAGGAACAAAATGATGGGGTTCATTTTGTCATAGAAATTATGGTTAGTGCTGTAGAAAGAAAAATTAGGACATGTTTCAAGTGTGATCTCAAATATCTTCCTGTTATATTTCAACAGGAGCAGCCTGTCAGTTGATGTCTTTGTGTTCTACTGCAGCTTCCCAGAGTGTTCTAAAGAACAACTAGAGCGCTAACAGTCTTACTTATGACAAAATTATGGCACCCCTGAAGCCATCTTGATTGGAATAAACTGGTAACTCTTAAAACATTTAATTTAAAAAGGAACAAAATGAGGGGGTTCATTTTGTCATAGAAATTATGGTTAGTGCTGTAGAAAGAAAAATTAGGACATGTTTTAAGTGAGATCTCAAATATCTTCCTGTTATATTTCAACAGGAGCAGCCTGTCAGTTGATGCCTTTGTGTTCTACTGCAGCTTCCCAGAGTGTTCTAAAGAACAACTAGAGCGCTAACAGTCTTACTTATGACAAAAGAATGGCACACCTGAAGCCATCTTGATTGGAATAAACTGGTAACACTTAAAACATTTAATTTAAAAAGGAACAAAATGAGGGGGTTCATTTTGCCATAGAAATTATGGTTAGTGCTGCAGAAAGAAAATTTAGGGCATGTTTTAAGTGAGATCTCAAATCCTCTTCTATTTCATTAGAAAATTCTGACATGCAGACTGAAACAATCACTTTCAATACCAGCAGTAGACTTCCAGTTAACTCCCTGGTGAGCAGTAGCTTTACTACAGTGATCTAATGAACAACTAGAGTGCTAACATTCTGAATTTATGGCAAATGTGTGACACATCTGAATGCCTTCTTGATGGAATCAAAGTAAAAACTGAAAGCATTTCCTACTGAGGAGACTGCAGTAAATGACGAAATTAGGAAACTTCATAACAAATAAGTCTCCCAAGATGGCCACCAGAGAAAAAAGAGCCCAAATGTAGCACAAATATCACCCAGATGTAGCCCACATATAGCCCAATGACAGAAGTGTGCAAAACACTTTTTATTTTTAGTTTTTCTGCAGTTTTATATAGTGCAAACTGGTCAGGTATTGGAGCGTTGCATCTTACTTGGACAACTTATTGCGTATTTTGCACGAAGTACATGAGATTGATCTTGCGAAACATTGAACTTTACGATTCTGTTAACCTGAAGTTGCTCTGAACCGGGCTTTGTAACACCCGTTTTTACCTACTGGTTTTAATTAATTCTCACTGTATTGTATTAGGAAAGAGGATTTACTGTTTTTATGTACACTTTTATGATCTATGTTTCTAAATCAGATCAAATAAAGTTTAATGAATTCTATGGCAGGACAGAGGCGAGGATTATGCATAACTTTCCTCACTTTATTTGCATAGCAGTTCAAAGAAAACGTAACACAACAATCATTAAACAAAAGACTACACAACCCATGAACCATTAGGGGGGTAGACTCCAAGGCAACTATAATCCAATCATATCACAGTCCATCGTATATAATATCGTGACATCCCTTCCGCTTCCTCTTTCTTCACTGCTCGTCAGTTAAGTGCATTCCTTACATTCTTGGCTTAATCTGACGTTGTTGCTGTTTGTATAACGGTTTCTTGTGCATGTTATTAGCATTATTGCCTTGGTATTGTTTCATATTCCCTGTGCAGCAGGCTCTTGCCCGAGCGCGTTCTCCCCCTCACAGTTTCTCCCGCTGTGTGCTCTGCGCGCGGTGAGATCCTGTCAGGCGCGTCTGGTCCGAGCGAGGCAGCTCCGTCGAGCGCTCCCGCTGGTCTTTACGCGCGTTTGGGAATCCGGTCACTCCTTTAGTGTCCGCTTGATTCCCGACCAACCTCGCCTAATTTTGACACCGCTACGCGGTGATTTCCCCACACGGCCACATTAGTGACCAGCGCCACCTGGTGGTGGTAACTGGTATTGCGCCTCAGTCTATTCTTATAACAGCTCGGGGAAAGCCCAGCTGTTGGAGCACCGGCGAGGGGGCTGCCTTAAGGATTTTAAGGGCATTTGTTCTGTGCTCACACCCTCTGCTATCATGTCTTCTCCAGAAGACCATTTTTACTCCTCCTACCAGGAAGTGGAGGAGGAATGGCCCCCCAACTTCTCCCTCCAGCAGTGGACCAAGCCCTCTCTGGCTATTTCTAGGGCGCTGGCTCCTCTTAGGGATCAGGTTGATAAGCTGGCGAAAAGCATCCCTGGGGTGTTCAGTGACCCAGATCTGGTGGTGGCGGGTCCCAGTAGCTCCAGATGGGGAATAAAAGGGCCGTTAAGCATAACGCGGGGCACTTGAAAGGATTTGATAAACTTACGGAGACCTTCCTCAAGAGTGCGCGAACGCTAAAACATGCACCCTGCCGGGAGGAGGAGGGACCCGGAGAAAATTGCGACACTGTCACCACTATTGTAGACCCCGACGGCGGGTTTCCCTTAGAGGGAGAGGGTGTATCGGAGGACGATTTCTCCTCCGATGAGGATAAGGACTCGGGCGTCCCTGGCGTCCAGAGTCCCACTCCTCTCAGTCCCCGGTTGGGGACGGGGTCCACTCGGACATGTTCGAGCCTACCCAAATTTACCATCCTAGGTCGGCGGAGTGGACACCTGACGCCAAAGTGGCAGAGTATGTGGTGGGGAAAATCCATCAACCCCTTGAAAGGGAGGTCAGGAATAGGATGAGGGAGAATGCTCCAGGCCCTCACTGAAGGGGAAGGTGGCACACACGCCTGAAATTGATGAGAAACTATGTACCTTTTTCTCCAAGTATATGAGGGATCCCAAGAAAGGAATTGATAGGTCTTGGACGTGGTAGGGCCCTTGACCCAAATTATTCAATTGACGGAGCGTTCCAAAGAGTCAGGATCCCCTTTGTCCACGGATATTGTGGCTGGTTGGGCGCACTACCCTAAACCCTAAAACACTACCCCCTCCACTACCCAAACACCACTGCACTACCCTAAACCCTAAAACACTACCCCCAGCACGACACCCTACACTACCCAAACATAACTGCACTACCCTAAACCCTAAAACACTACCACCAGCACGACTCCTTACACTACCCAAACACCACTGCACTACCCTAAACCCTAAATCTACCCACAGCACAACCCCCTACACTACACAAACACCACTGCACTACCCTAAACCCTAAAACACTACCCCCAGCATGACCCCTTCACTACACAAACACCACTGCACTGCCTTAAACCCTAAAACACTACCCCAGCACGAACCCCTACACTACACAAACACCACTGCACTACCCTAAACCCTAAATCTACCCCCAGCACGAACCCCTTCACTACCTAAACACAACTGCACTACCCTAAACCCTAAAACACTACCCCCAGCACGACCCCCTTCACTACCCAAACACAACTGCACTACCCTAAACCCAAAAACACTACCCCCAGCACGACCCCTACACTACCCAAACACCACTGCACGACCCTAAACCCTAAAACACGACCCCCTACACTACACAAACACCACTGCACTACCCTAAACCCTAAAACACTAGAACCCAGCACGACCCCCTACAGTACACAAACACCACTGCACTACCCTAAACCCTAAAACACTACCCCCTACACTACACAAACACCACTGCACTACCCTAAACCCTAAAACACTACCCCCAGCACGACCCCCTACACTACACAAACACCACTGCACTACCGTAAACCCAAAACACTACCCCAGCACTACCCCTACACTACCCAAACACACTGCACTACCCTAAACCCTAAAACACTACCCCCAGCATGACCCTCTACACTACACAAACACCACTGCACTACCCTAAACCCTAAAACACTACCCCCAGCACGACTCCCTACACTACACAAACACCACTGGACTACCCTAAAACACTACCCCCAGCACGACTCCCTACACTATCCAAACCCCACTGCACTACACTAAACCCTAAATCTACCCCCAGCATGACCTCCCACACTACACAAACACCACTGCACTACCCTAAACCCTAAAACACTACCCCCAGCACGACCCCCACTACCCAAACACCACTGCACTACCCTAAACCCTAAAACACTAACCCCAGCATGACCCCCTACACTACCCAAACACCACTGCACTACCCTATACCCTAAAACACGACCCCCTACACTACACAAACACGACTGCACTACCCTAAACCGTAAAACACTACCCACAGCATGACCCCCTACACTACACAAACACCACTGCACTACCCTAAACCCTAAAACACTACCCCCTACACTACACAAACACCACTGCACTACCCTAAACCCTAAAACACTACCCCCAGCATGACCCCCTACACTACACAAACACCACTGCACTACCCTAAACCCCCCTACACTATACAAACACCACTGAATTACTCTAAACCCTAAAACACTACCCACAGCACGACCCCCTCACAACACAAACACCACTGCACTACCCTAAAACCTAAATCTACCCCCAGCACGACCCCCTACACTACCCAAACACCACTGCCATACCCTAAACCCTAAAACACTACCCCCAGCATGAACCCCTACACTACCCAAACACCACTGCACTACCCTAAACCCTAAAACACTACCCCCAGCACTACCCCCTACACTACACAAACACCACTGCACTACCCTAAACCCTAAACACTACCCCAGCACTACCCCCTACACTACCCAAACACCACTGCACTAACATAAACCCTACAACACTACCCCCAGCACAACCCCCTACACTACACAAACACCACTGCACTACCCTAAACCCTAAAACACTACCCCCAGCACGACTCCCTACACTACCCAAACACCACTGCACTACCCTAAACCCTAAATCTACCCCCAGCACGACCCTCTACACTACCCAAACACCACTGCACTACCCTAAACCATAAAACACTACCCCCAGCATGACCCCCTACACTACACAAACACCACTGCACTACCCTAAACCCTAAAACACTACCACCAACATGACCCCCTACACTACTCAAACACCACTGCACTACCCTAAACCCTAAAACACTACCCCAGCACGACCCCCTACACTACCCATACACCACTGCACTACCCTAAACCCTAAAACACTACCCCCAGCACGACCCCCTACACTACTGCACTACCCTAAACCCTAAAACACTACCCCCAGTATGACCCCCTACACTACCCAAACACCACTGCACTACCCTAAACCCTAACACACTACCCCCAGCACGACCCCCTACACCACCCAAACACCACTGCACTACCCTAAACCCTAGAAAAGAAACCCCCACCCCATGCCCAATCCCCCTTACCTCTCACTCCTCGTGGTTCCTCTCTCCTCGTGGTTCCTGCTTCACGTCGTCTCTGAGGGGCGGTGCACGTCGTTGTGAGGAAACGGAACAGCCTCTGTTTCCTTACAACGACATGGATCGTCTACATGTTTTTAGAACGCATGGTCATTTACCATACATACCTTTACAACAAAATTCGTTGTAAAGACATGCGTGGTAAATGACCATGCGTTCTAAAAATGCGTAGTAATGACTTTGTGATGTACAACGCATGCGTGGTAATGCATGCGTTGTAATGGTATCGCAAAGTAAAAAAGTCGTTGTAACGGCTGTTTACCGATCGAAGCTGGCCCCTGTTCTTCAGTGAGACGTTTATTTGATTAATTAGGAGGAAGGAATGTGTTTTTTTACCGAAAAGTGCATTCCCGGCTGTTGTATTGTGAAAGTGTCCACGTGGCCTGGTTTCACTTCCGGTGAGAGAGTGGAAGAGTCTGTTTGGATCTAAAGGAGTTCTGTTGTTGGACAAGGCCGGCGCGACATGTCATCAGAAAACATAGCTAATGGAAAGCGTCCTCCCTGAAGTGTGGAGCAGTGCCATGAGAGGTCAACGAGTGTGCGTCCCACCGCAGTATGACCGTACCGCGTGACCCATGTCCCGCCTCCAGGGTACGGGAGGCAGATGCGGCATCGCAGGTCCTCTTGAAGACCGTTGTAGCACTAATTCTACATTTTGGTACTAGGGCATTTTAACTTCGTTGTTCCTGCCAGATACAAAGAGAAGATCCTGTGTTATTCAGTGCCCTCGTTACCTTTTTTATGGGTTGTGGTGCTTGTCACTTCGCTGCCCCGCCGGTGCACATGACTGGGCACCCCACCTCATGTGCCATCTGCAGGGCCTCTGCCCTCGGATCACTGGTTTCGGTTTCTGGAGTGGCAACATAAACAGTTGCTCCCAAAGGACTAGCCTGAACACTTTGGTGAATATCCCCTGCACCAGCATTCCACGGAAATTCTTTCCTAGCTCTCCCACATCAACGAGGACATCATAATAGCACGGCTCCGCTCGCGACACCGTATGACGTCATCGGAGCCATAAGAGGACCTCGTCGGCGTGCTGATGTCAGTTCCACCCATTTTTTCCGTGCCACCGAGGCAAACAGGGGACCGAGACATTTTCACATGTATACATAGTATAATAAATATATATATATTCACTGAAAAAACCATAGGTTTCAGGCACATTATAGTTAGAAATTAGCATTTAAAAAACCTTAGAAATTCACTGAAAAAACCATAGGTTTCAGGCACGTTATAGTTAGAAATTAGCATTTAAAAAACCTTAGAAATTCACTGAAAAAACCATAGGTTTCAGGGGCGTTATAGTTAGTTGGACATTTCACTCGTACAAAACCATAGAAATTCCCCCGTTATAGTTAGTTCAGCTAACTATAACTCGCGAGCCCACAATGCACTGCTGATGACGTCACATATTACATCACTCATGACATGGTCAGTGACATCACTCATGACATCACTGATGACATCTCAAATGACATCACTGATGACATCACTGATGACATCATCCAGTGAATGTGTGTTTTTCTGAAAATTAAATATGTTTTATATATGTATATCTCAAGGTCGATGGAAGAATAAATGGGTATATAAGTGTCTAAATGGATGATTTTTTTTGTAAAATTGATTGTATAACTGACTAAGTGTATCTTAGGGAATACATGGGTTAGTGAGTAATGTTTAAATATGAAAATATCTGTATCAGTCTCTCACTTTGTGTATAAGTGGCTGCATGGGTTGGTGAGTAGCTACATGAGTGTCTATATGGGTTATTAGTTGGTTTTTTGAGTATCAGTATGAGTGTCTGAGTGTCTGTATGGTTCGGTGGGGGGTATTACTTAGTGCATAGATGCATGAATGAGTGACTCACTGTTTGTATGTATTGTATTGTATTGTAATTGCATTTATATAGCGCTTACTACCCCTGACGAGGCGTCGAAGCGCTTTTTCGGCGAGTAGCACGCTACTCCGGGACCCATAGAGGATTAGTGTTGAATTAGTATAGTGAAACATGCAAGTACATTTTAAGTGGTGGATAGGTTAGTCAGTTATTTGGATTTGGAATGATAGCAGAAGGATAGAGGAGGAAAAAAGGTTTGTATTTATATAGCGCTTGTCACCCCTGATGGGGTGTTGAGGCACGCTACTCCGGAAGCCCATAAAGGATTAGTCGTGAATTAATATGGTGAAATATGAAAGTAGTTTCAGTGGTGGATATTAGTCAGTTATTTGGAGTGAGAAGGATAGCGGAGGGATAAAAAGGGAAGAAAGGTTTGCATTCATATAGCACTTGTTACCCCTGATGGGTGTTGAAGCGCTTTTCTGGCGAGTAGCACGCCACTCCGGAACCCATTAAGAATTAGTGTTAAAAATTAGTATAGTAAAATATGAAGTAATTTGAGTAGTGGATATGTTATTCAGTTATTTGGGTAGAGAAGGGTAGGTGGCGGGATAGAAGAGGGAAAGAGGTTTGTATTTATATAGCGCTTGCTACTCCTGATGGGGTTTTGAAGCGCAAGTAGCACGCTACTCTGGAACCCATAAGTATTAGTTTTGAATTAGTATGGTGAAACATGAAAGTAATTTTAGTGGTGGATATGTTAGTCAGTTATTTGGATTGAGAAGGGTTGGGGAGGGTAGAAAGGGTAGAAAGGGAAAGGTTTGCATTTATATAGCGCTTGTAACCCTGATGGGGTGTTGAGACGCTTTATTGGCGAGTAGCATCTACTCTGGAACCCATAAAGGATTAGTGGTGAATTAGTATAGTTGAAAATGGAATTTGAGAATTGAAGATGTTAGTCTGTTAATTTTTGATTGAAAAGGATAGTGGAGGGATAAAAGAGTGAAGGATTTTTTTTTTTTTTAGGTCTTAGCAGTAGGAGGAGGCTTTTGGATGAGTAAAAGGGAGTTTTGGAGGGAGGAGTCAGAGGGAAGAGTTTAGAAAGGTTTGTTTTAGGGGATCGGTATAGTAAAAAGAGGTGTCAGATGATGCAAGGAGGGGTAGAGTAGGAGAGAGTCTAGAAAGGGTTATTTTGGGGATCATAGTAGTGGTATGGGGTTTGGGATAAATGAGAGTGTGGATGTAGAGGATATATTGATAAATGTATAGGATGAGAGATAGGGTAGTGCATTGGAAAGAGTAGTAGAAAGAAGTTTGAGCTGAGTCAGAAGGTTGGGCTAGAATATATATTGAGTTAAGTATAGGCTGAGAACTAGGGTAGTGCCTTGGATATGCTAAATTAGAAGAAAGTGATAAATATATAGATCCATAAGTACATTGAAAGTATATAGATACATAAAGGAGGTAAGTATATGTAGATTAAAGATATTGATAGAGGCACAGGATGAGAAATAGGGTAGTGCATTGGATATGCTTTTTCAGGAGAAAAGTAACAGAGACACAGATCCAAGTACATGGAAGGTACATAGATGCACAATGGAAGTAAGTACATGTAGACCAAAGATGATATATATTTTTTTTTTTTCTCTCAACAACATAATTATTCTACATGTTTATACAAAGCAATACACAAAGATAGGTACATGTCTATAGTGAAAACAAATGCTTATATACAGAGGGATATGCTGTAAATTTCTGTTTGCGTATGGTGCTTATGTGGGGAAGAGCCAATTCTTGAGTAGTTTTCTGAAGATAAGGTGGTTGTCGGTGGATCTTATGTTGGGGGTAAAGAGTTCCATAGTTTGGCTGCTTGAACAGAGAAGGATGTGCCACCCATGGTTTTTTTCTTGTATCTTGGGATTTTGAGGCGAGATGCTCCTTTAGAGTGGAGAGGTTCCTCTGTTGAATGTGTTTGGTGATTTTATTCCTGATGAAGAGCGGTCCCATTCCATGTATTGCTTTGTGGGTGATACAAAGCAGCTTGAACGTGGATCTGCTGGCAACTGGTAACCAATGCAGGGCTTTCAAGGCAGGGGAGATGTGGTCTCGCGGTTTGATATGCAAGAGTAGTCTGGCAGCCGAGTTCTGAATCCGTTGTAGTCTTTTCATGGTTGTTAAAGGTGATCCGTGGTAGAGGCTATTGGCGTAATCGAGTTTGGACAGAACAAGGGAGATGGTAGCTTGGACCTTGTGCGGAAATCCCAAATGAGGGAAAATTCATCGCAGCGTTTTTATAGTGATAAAGCTTGATCTTGCTAGTTTGTCCACTTGGGCATTCATCGACAGCTTGGAGTCCATGGTCATTCCGAGGTTTCTTACTTCCTTCGATACTTTAGGTGGTGATCCCAGTTCATTAGGCCATGTGGCAAGCCGGTTGTAATGTTTCCAATCGCCACACGTGAGTATTTCCGTTTTTGAAGTATTCAATATGAGATGGCTCCAAGTCATCCACTGATCCACGGCTCTGAGACAGCTGAAAATTGGTGATTTTCCAATGTCTTTGGGGCATTCCAGTTGAAGGAGTATTTGCGTGTCATCTGCATAGTTATAGCACGTGAGGTGAAATTGATTGATCAGTACTGGTAATGACTTCATGTAAATGTTGAAAAGCATGGGCGAGATGATAGAACCTTGAGGGACCCCTGCTTTTGTGGAGTACGGTTTGGACGAGAAAGGTGGGGTATGGATGACATTAGTTCTGTTTCGAAGGTAGGACGCGATCCAGTCTAGAGCAGTTCCCTCTATGCCGGCTTCATAGAGTCTTTGTTTCAGAGTGTCATGGTCAACTGTGTCAAAGGCAGCCGAGAGGTCCAAGAGGAGTAGCGCAGCAACCCCGCTGCGGTCAACTGTATTCTTCAGGTCATCCCAGATGGCAAGAAGGGCAGATTCAGTGCCTCTTCCAGGACGGAATCCTGTTTGGAAGTCTGAAAGTATGTCATTCTCTTCAATGAATTGTGACATCTGGGCGAACGCTGCTCTTTCTATCAATTTGCCCAGGAAAGGTCCATTTGTAATGGGTCTGTAGTTGTCAGGGTTCAGCGGGTCCAAGTTTGTTTTCTTCAGTAAAGGGCGTATGTGTGATTTTTTGAGTTCTTCTGGAAATATTCCGGTAGTGAAGGAATCGTTGATGATTCTTCTTACTGGAGTGGCAGCAGAGGTTGTAAAAAAAAAAAATTGTATTGAAAATTTGTGGTGGACAGGGGTCAGAAGGGCTGCCGGCAGGCCTGCTTGCTTTGACCAGGTCCATAAATTCATCGTGTGAGATGTGTTGGAAGGAACGGAGAGGCTTGGTTAGAGTATTCTTCGATTGTTGTTTTGTACAAGGGTTAGTGCTGGTGCTTTGTTTCTGTTTTAAGTATGAGTCCAACGTGTCTGCTTTGTCCGTGTAATGATTTGCCAGTTTGTCTGTGAAATCTTGAGTAACAGGATGAGTTCCTTCTAGGCAATTTGGTTTGCGAAATTCATTGAGTATTTTATAGAATTCTTTATTTGCACATTTAGCGTTTTGAATTCTGTCTGAATAGTACCTTTTCTTAGCTTTTTTGATAGCTGACCTGTATAATCTGTTAATTTTTTGTAGGTGAAGTTTGTCTTGTTTGGCGTTTGTTTTGAGCCAGATACGTTGCAGCTTTCTAATTTGTTGTTTTATGTCTTTTATTTCTATGTTTCTCCAAGGCGCTTTTTTTCTTTTGTTCTGTTGTGTGGTTTTGAGTGGTATCAGGATGTCAAAAGCTTCTTGTAGCCACTCATATAGTTTTTGAACAGAATTTATTGTTTCTAGATTTGTACTTGATGTTAGTTGTGTTTCTAAGTGTTCCAAATTGAGTCTGTTCCACGGCCGATAGGTGGATGGATGTAAGGTAGTTTTAGGTGAGTCGCTTAGTGTTGTTTTATGTTGGAAAGCAAGCAAGTGGTGGTCTGACTATGTGACTGGAGTTATAGTTTGAAAGGTAACTAGTTCAGTATTAGCAAAAATGACATCTAGGATATGTCCAGCGGTGTGTGTCGGTTTGTGAACAATCTGATGGAGGTTCAGTGCGTCTAGGCTAGTGATTATTGTTTTTGGATGGGTCATATTGGGTTTGTCAAACCAAATGTTGAGGTCACCCAGAACGCATAGGTTGGAGTGTATTGTTATCAGGTTTGAAACTGTGTCTAGAAGTGCGTCTGGGAATGTCGCCTTGCTAGGTGGAGGTCTGTAAAGGAGCAGGAAGTTACAGGAGGAAGACGGTGTAGGATTGCATCTTGTTAGAAGAGCCTCACAATTCTTTATGGAGATGTCGTCAATTTTAGTGATATGTATTGTTTGCCTGAATACAACAGCTAGACCACCTCCTTTTTGGCTATACGATTTGGGGTGATTGTTTGATAGCCTAGAGGAATGGCTTCATGCAGGACTGGAGCCATATCCTCTCCCAACCATGATTCGGTTATGAATAGTATGTCTGGTTTTGCATCTGTGAGAAGGTCGTAGATGTGATGTTTGTTTTTAGAGAGGGATCGAGCATTTATTAGTAGACAGTTTAGAGAGTGGCCTTTGGTGATAGTGAGACTTTGTTTTGTAGAAGAGTGGTCAGTATTGTGTGGGTTTGTAGCAGGCGTGTTTTTAGAGCTGGCATTAGCTGTATTAGGATATCAATTGTGTAGCTGTTCTGTATCATGTTCATCATCCAGCATGCTAAGAAGGCATTTTGATGGGTCTGCGTGTGTATGTGGTGGAGATGGTGTTTGAGAGTGAGTTGGAGTGCTGTGTTGTTTTCGTGGTGTAACATTGTTGTGAAGTAGACATGGGGAAGCGAAGTTGTGAGGTATGGCATGTTGCTTATATTGTTTGCGTGTGTTTAATGCGGAAGGTGTATGAGTCAGGGGTGGTGGTGCAGCATGTGGGTCATGTAGTAAGGTTCTAAATTGTCCGATGGATGAGAGGCGGTTAGAAGAGAGTTGCTGTGTTGCTGTATCTGTGTTAGGTGTGGTGGAAGAGAGAAAGCTTGGCATTGGATTTGGTTCCTTTGTGTTGTTTGAAAGGTGGGTGTATGTTTGTATTTTGTGATGGTAAGTATTATGAGGTGTTGTGCTTTGAAGATCTTGTGCTGGTGTGTGTGATATGTTTTGTTTTTGAGGAGTAGTGAAAAGGGGTGCTGATGTATATGTTTTATGCAATGCATTTGGTTGTATAGTATTGTTTGTGAGAGGAGGTTGTACGGTAGAGGGGGTGGTGATGTGTTTATGAGTAGAGTGTATGATGTGTGTAGGTGGGAATGAAGTAGAGGTAAGAGTGTTTGTCTTAGACTGGTTTGTTGCAAGAGTTAAAAAGTGTGGTGGTCTGCAGTGTGTGTGTTGTACGTTAGTGTTATTATGGTAGAAGGGAGAGGAGGGTGTTTGTTGGACAAATGATGGAAGGATGATTATATGTTTGTTAGTGATAAAAGGTGGTATGTAAGGTGTAATTACAGCAGGGAGCGTGTGTCTGGATGGGATGTAGTTATGTATGGTGTTGATTGGCGTTATGTTAGTGATGAGTGTATTGGTTAGTGGTATAGGATAGGGTTGTGTACTGTTTGTAGGTGATGGTGGATATGTGTGGTAGTTGGGATAGTAGGGTGTATAGATGTGGTTTGGTTGGTTTTGTAGTGTATGCTGGTACATTAATCTGTGCATAGTGTTGTGCATGGTGTACATTTGGTGTGTGTGTGTTGCTCTGTTTGTGGATGTGGATGGTGTGGGCTGGGTGTTGCTTAATGGGATTATGGGCAGCATTTCTGGCCCTGGCCCGTCTCGAACAGGCTCAAACAGGCAACTGCCCTTGTCCTCTCTGCCCTTAACAGGCTCAAACAGGCAACTGCCCTTGTCCTCTCTGCCCTTAGCCTCGACGCCCGGGCTGAGACGCCCTAACCCTGGCCTTTTATAGCCCTAGTAATCAGGTGACCCCGTCAGCCAATGGGAACCCTAGCCCTAACACTATCCAATCACAACACTAGCCCTAAAAATATAGAACCAATAGGAGACCAGGACCTTACAGCCAATATTAGCCCTAGTCCAAGCACATAATCAGTTCAAACCCCTGATCTCTACGTCCAATAGAGGCCCTAGCCCTACCTGTAGTCCCAACCCTAGTCCAAGCAACCAATGGGACAGGAAGCCCTAGTCCCTACTTCCAATAGAAATCATAACCCTAGCCCTAGTCCCAACCCTATATTGATTGAATCATAGACCCAGAAACCAATCAGAACCCTCAAATACCCAACCAATGAGGACACTAACCCAATGCAATAGAAACATCAGATACAACCACCAATCAGTGTATACATGTACCAACCACTAGCAGACTATATAAGGTCCCATCAACCTCAGACAAGGTTTGCTGGCCAGGGAGTTGGAAGCTGCTTCTCCTGTTCAGAATCTCCTAGGAGACAGACAGGCTCAATCCACACTTTGGACTTCCTTCAGGTAAAGGCCTCACAAACTTGAAATCTAACAATACTGTTTGAATAAGACTTTACTCCCTCTCCTGGCCAAAAAACAAAGTGCACAGTCCCTATTAAACACAGTTTAAACAGCTCACAGAAGCACCCTCTGATGTAGAATATCCCTGTTGCTGGGGGGAGGCAGGGGGGCTGGTTTCACTGGCTTGATAACACAAAATGGTGGCTGGGGGTGCACTGTTTAACATACAGGTCTTAGCACAGAGCAAAGGAGAAATTTGGAGGGAAAACTGAATAGTCACCAGGAATGAGAGGGAAAGACTACAGAGTTTGGACTGCAAATCCCACAATTCAACACGTTAAATGGAAGCAATCATGGGCAGGACAACCACAAGTTTAAAATACAAAACAGGTGAGAAAATATGCAATCACAGGCAGGTTAAAACTACAATTTTAAACTGTAACAACCACGGGCAAAGACAGTAATCACAGAAAGGGAAAATCGTTTTTTTTAAAACTTTTTAGGGGGAGGGGGGGTGAAGAGACAGCACTAGTCTGCCTCCTTACCACTTCCTGGACTCTGCTCACTGCAATCTGGGGCACAGGTAGGCTGCAACTCACAAGATGGAGGAGAATGATTTGGGGTGCACCCAGCAAAGCCTTAAGGGGCCTGGGTAGGTGTGAGGGGAGGGCTCAGAGTTGCCTGGTAGCTGAATAGCCAATCCCCAGTCCTAGGGCTGCTGGCCTGGGGGCTGGGGAGCTGCTTCTCCTGTTCAGAATCTCCTAGGAGACAGACAGGCTCAATCCACACTTTGGACTTCCTTCAGGTAAAGGCCTCACAAACTTGAAATCTAACAATACTGTTTGAATAAGACTTTACTCCCTCTCCTGGCCAAAAACGAAGTGCACAGTCCCTATTAAACACAGTTTAAACAGCTCACAGAAGCACCTTCTGATGTAGAATATCCCTGTTGCTGGGGGAGGCAGGGGGGGCTGGTTTCACTTTCTTGATAACACAAAATGGTGGCTGGGGGTGCACTGTTTAACATACAGGTCTTTGCACAGAGCAAAGGAGAAATTTGGAGGGAAAACTGAATAGTCACCAGGAATGAGAGGGAAAGACTACAGAGTTTGGACTGCAAATCCCACAATTCAACACGTTAAATGGAAGCAATCATGGGCAGGACAACCACAAGTTTAAAACACAAAACAGGTGAGAAAATATGCAATCACAGGCAGGTTAAAACTACAATTTTAAACTGTAACAACCACAGGCAAAGACAGTAATCACAGAAAGGGAAAATCGTTTTTAAAAAAAAACTTTTTAGGGGGGGGTGAAGAGACAGCACTAGTTTGCCTCCTTACCACTTCCTGGACTCTGCTCACTGCAATCTGGGGCACAGGTAGGCTGCAACTCACAAGATGGAGGAGAATGATTTGGGGTGCATCCAGCAAAGCCTTAAGGGGCCTGGGCAGGTGTGAGGGGAGGGCTCAGAGTTGCCTGGTAGCTGAATAGCCAATCCCCAGTCCTAGTGCTGGCCTGGGGGCTGGGGAGCTGCTTCTCCTGTTCAGAATCTCCTAGGAGACAGAGAGGCTCAATCCACACTTTGGACTTCCTTCAGGTAAAGGCCTCACAAACTTGAAATCTAACAATACTGTTTAAATAAGACTTGACTCCCTCTCCTGGCCAAAAAACGAAGTGCACAGTCCCTATTAAACACAGTTTAAACAGCTCACAGAAGCACCCTCTGATGTAGAATATCCCTGTTGCTGGGGGGGGAGGCAGGGGGGGCTGGTTTCACTTTCTTGATAACACAAAATGGTGGCTGGGGGTGCACTGTTTAACATACAGGTCTTAGCACAGAGCAAAGGAGAAATTTGGAGGGAAAACTGAATAGTCACCAGGAATGAGAGGGAAAGACTACAGAGTTTGGACTGCAAATCCCACAATTCAACACGTTAAATGGAAGCAATCATGGGCAGGACAACCACAAGTTTAAAACACAAAACAGGTGAGAAAATATGCAATCACAGGCAGGTTAAAACTACAATTTTAAACTGTAACAACCACAAACAAAGACAGTAATCACAGAAAGGGAAAATCGTTTTTAAAAAACTTTTTAGGGGGGTGAAGAGACAGCACTAGTCTGCCTCCTTACCACTTCCTGGACTCTGCTCACTGCAATCTGGGGCACAGGTAGGCTGAAACTCACAACACATCTTCCAATGAATGTGTGTTTTTCTGAAAATTAAATCTGTTTTATATATGTATATCTCAAGGTCGATGGAAGATTAAATGGGTATATAAGTGTCTAAAAGGATGATTTTTTTGTAAAATTGATTGTATAACTGACTAAGTGTATCTTAGTGAATACATGGGTTAGTGAGTAATGTTTAAATATGAAAATATCTGTATCAGTCTCTCACTTTGTGTATAAGTGGCTGCATGGGTTGGTGAGTAGCTACATGAGTGTCTATATGGGTTATTAGTTGGTTTTTTGAGTATCAGTATGAGTGTCTGTATGGTTCGGTGGGGGTATTACTTAGTGCATAGATGCATGAATGAGTGACTCACTGTTTGTATGTGTTGAAGACAGCATGTGTGCAGGACTGTATAGGTGGATGAGTATGTGTATGGGTGTGTTAGTGAGTGAATGACTGTCTCAATAGTGTCTTTATGAGTAACTACATATGTTTTAAACTAGTATATGTGAGTATTGGTGTATATAAGTGAGTATATGTGAGAGTGAGAGATTGGAAGAGTTCCTGTACAAATAAGTAGGTGTTTCTATAAGTGATTGTTTAAGAGAGTAAGTATGTGTAAGTTTCTGTAGAAGTAAGTGTGGTAGTGTGTGTATAACTGTATATGCAAGTAAATGGATGTTTGATACTTTGTTTGCATGTGTGACAATGTGTGTGAGTAACTCTATGGATGAGTGGCGGTGTGTAACAGGATGTATAGGTGTATGAGTACAGATGATGAGTGAGTACATGTATGAGTGACTGTATAGGGACTGTTGGTGAATGAGTGGATGTGTGTGTAGATCTTGGAATTACTGAATAGGTGTGTTGTAACTGGTATTGGTATGTCCATTGTTTTAAAAATGTTAGTTTGTATTTTTGAGTGTGTGTATATCAAAGGTTATATTAGGGTGAGAGGAGGTCTGCCACTCTATCACAAGGATGATGTCATCAGTGATGTCATCAGTGATGTCATTTGAGATGTCATCAGTGATGTCATGAGTGATGTCACTGACCATGTCATGAGTGATGTAATATGTGACGTCATCAGCAGTGCATTGCGGGCGCGCGAGTTATAGTTAGCTGAACTAACTATAACGGGGAATTTCTATGGTTTTGTACGAGTGAAATGTCCAACTAACTATAACGCCCCTGAAACCTATGGTTTTTTCAGTGAATATATATACATATATATATATATATATATATATATATATATATATATCCATGAACGCAGTTCGGCTAAACCCAAGCCTCTTAATCACGGCGGGCAACACGGCAGGGGAAGCCAACCCCTAATATCCACACAAGTCCAATGCAAATAGGATATAAGAAAACACTGGAGCCGCGGCCACTATTCCAAACGTGTTTATTGCAACACTAGGTCCCGACGCGTTTCAGAGTTGCGTCACTCCTTTCTCACGGGCAAAGCTTAGTGCATCATTAGTTTCTTTTAAAGTAACAAGTGCTCGTATTTGTGCCATAAACATAAAAGACATACTGGTGTTCGTCATCCGAGTCAATAAAGTTATAAATGTTGCTATACATAATTTTTGGGAAATGCAGATAAACATTGCTACACCCATATCACGAAAAATACATGAAAGTAAAATATATATAACATGTATAAAGTAATGCTGCAACAAGGCTTCAATCGGCACCACTGCATGTACGCGCTATCACATTTGCATGATACCCTGTGCAACGTTACAATGAATCGAGCAGTGTCGTTCCAATGTGATGCTTAAATTGGCAATGCTGCATATACGCGCTATCACATTTGAATGGTAACCTGAGAAACGCTGCAATAAATCAAGCAGTGTCATTCCAATCTGCCAAAGTTTATCTAAAATAGTTAATAATTCAGCTAAAAGCTGCCACAATGCACATGCCACATGTCTATTCATTCGATACAAGTGGCATATCACTATCAGGTCACTTGTATCGAATGAATAGACATGTGGCATGGTTTCTTTTTCTTTGATTGTTTGCCCACTGGGGCTGCACTGATGTTTATATTGAGGTACACTTATGTTTATGCATTGTGGCAGCTTTTAGCTGAATTATTAACTATTTTAGTTAAACTTTGGCAGATTGGAATGACACTGCTTGATTTATTGCAGCGAAACGCGTCGGGACCTAGTGTTGCAATAAACACGTTTGGAATAGTGGCCGCGGCTCCAGTGTTTTCTTATATCCTATTTGCATTGGACTTGTGTGGATATATATATATATATATATATATATATATATATATATATATATATATATATATATGCTTGCAATTCTTTTACCGTGCAAACACCACCGCTCTCCTGAACGAAGGGCGCGTCGCCTTGTGGACTCCACGGGAATGATGTCCGTAATTGATTCACGTTTTCCTTCAATTTAGAAAGATGACGACACCATGTGCAGATAGAAAATACTTTATTTGTCGGTCTCCATTGTATGCGTTTCGGCTGTGTACAGCCTTGTTCACCAATGCCGAGGCATCATTTCCAATAGTCTTTTAACTCTTTTTCTTATCACGTGAAAACAACTGTGCAACTAAAATTGAAAACAGACTTGTAGTTCTCATTTCATATCTTTCGTCAACTCGTGAATAATCATTTAATCTTCATGATCATTACCTCAAGTTAATTTATATTTTAAAACAGCGAACCAAGCTCCAAATATAGATCTTTATAACTCTTATTAGGTATTTAATTTTATCTAGCAAAGACAACACTGCATTCATATATCGGTTCTAAAAACGGCTAAACCATTTCTTAATAACTCTTAGTAGAATATAAATAATCCGATTTAAAATACAATGCAAAATTTGGTGTGTCTCCTTTTAAATGTCACACATTCATTTAATCGATTGACATAATTATAATCGACATGAATTACCTGCATATATAATCAAGACCAAGTGGGCAGTGCACTGTCAATATATTGTAAATTACTACTTATCTCAATCTTGTCCCCTAAAAAAAAGTGTTTGATTAAAATTAAAACCAACTACTCAGGTTTGGGAGGTTAATCACATTGACTCTTTTCTTATATTCTTATGTTACAGATGAGTGTGCAGAACCTCTTCTATAGTGAGACCCCTAGGGTCTTAGTATCAAACTCTATGATATACTGTTATTCCAGTTTCCTTCGCTGTTTCTCCCTGTTCCCTCCCCGTACACTGGTAGCCACAGCATCTATTACAAAGTATGTCAAATCTTTCACATTTTTGTTGTGGTGTGTTTCAAAATGGCGTGCTACTGGGTAAGTTATATCCCCATTTTTGCTTGTTTCATTGATTTAGCATGCCTAAATGTAATCTGGGGGGTTCTAGGTGCCACTTTCCCTAGAACCGGATCATTCTTTACAAGAGACCAGTGCTTATTTAAAATTCCTCTTATATCGGTTTGTTGTTTACTGTAGGTAGTTATTAATCTGAAGTGTACTTGTTCATTACCTTGTTTTTTCTTTTCACCTTTTTTGAACAAGACCTCTTCTCTGGGTTGCTTGCTGACTCGTGTAACTGCTGACTCAATACATTCATCCGAATACCCCCGAGTTTTGAATCTACTCTTCAGGATTTTAATTTCATTGTTGGCTTCTGTCAGTTCACTACAATTGCGTTTCACCCTCAGACACTCTCCGTATGGGATGCTTTTGATTAAATTTTTCGGGTGGAAACTCTATGTATGAAGCAAAGTGTTCCCTGCCGTTGGTTTTCTATACAGTTTGGTTTCAAGTTTCCTATTCTTTATATACACTGTAAGATCTAAAAAGTTTACACTAGTAGCACTAATGTTGCTTGAGAAACTCAAATTCAAATCATTTAACTGTATTTGGTCCAGGAAACATCTAGCCTCTAATTTCGACCCTTTCCAGACCAAAAACAGGTCGTCAATGAATCGAATCCAGTGGACAATGTGATTTTCCCAAACTTGCTGCTGTTGCGTGCGGACCACCTGCACCTCCCACCAGCCCATATGCAAATTAGCATAGCTAGGGGCGAAGCAGGTGCCCATAGCCGTACCGCACACTTGATGAAAGAGTTCCCCATTAAATAAGAAAAAATTACTTGTGAGGCATCTATCATTGACAAAAGCATTTGCGTGTAATGCCCCAATTTTAACGGCCTGGCACCTAAAAAGTGTCTTACGGCCCTCAGGCCATCTTGATGTTTGATGCTTGTGTACAGTGTAGATACATCAATTGTGATTAGGGGAAAGTCCTTTTCCCAGGGAAGATCATAGATCCTCCAAAGGAAATCTCCGATGTCCTGTATATAGGATGGGAGGATCTTAACAAAACTATTCAGAAAAGAATCCACATATTTGGAGGTATTTTTGAAAGCACTGCCAATTGCCGAAATTATGGGACGACCAGCCGGATTTACCGCATCTTTGTGCACTTTCGGATTAAGTATAGAACAGAGTCCAACCCCTGTTCGTTTCATCCCAGGAGGTGGGTCTACCCTTAAACACTCCAGGGAAAAATAACTGACCTTAAATACTGCAGCCAAAAATCCCAAATGCTCCTTACTAGATCTACAGAATGAGCCCAAGCACTGTGACCATTGCAACCTGCACTTGAGCTTTGCTAAGATCAGATATAGCTCTTCTGTAACCCCGTATAGATATTCTCAACCAGGAGCAACTAAGGTGTTCCATGGTGTGCTTATTAACACACGGTCCCTTATAAAACATCAGGTAGAATTTGCAGAGATGGTGGGTACTTACAAGCTTGAAATGGCTAAGGTATTGGAAAAAGTGATTGGATTAACTATTCTTAAAAACATATACTCTTCGTGGCTTATTAAACTCTGTTCATACCCCTGTTGTAATTCTAGGTTGTAGCTATGGTGTGTTCTTTGCATTGCTTCGTCAACAATTCTAACATAGCAAGATCTATTATTTAACTGCTGATATGCTCGGCTAAGTACTTATTTTTAGCCCATAAGACGATATTGCCTCCCTTATCGGAGATTCCGCACAATGCAATCGTCATTGTTAGAAAGCATATTAACTAGAGCAAAATATTCCTTATGTCTCTGCAAATGATTGTGCTTTTTATTACTTATACGAGTGTACAAGCCTTTCAGTTCATTAGTCACTCGTTCACTGTAAACATCAATTGCATCTTTTGCTGTAGTTGGAATAAACCGTGAACTTGGTCTGAATTTCGTGGGTGTATCTCCAAATATATTGATTCCTTGCTCACACGCCAATGCCTCGACACCTTGGATCATCTCTCCTCCTATACTCTCACTTTCCAATCCTCTCAATTCAAGCATTGAATTCATATCATCAACTGTGAAATTTCCTTGTTGTAGCGTAAGCTGTATTTTCCTGTTGTTTCGGTTTCTGATGTAACAAAAAGTATTTTTTCAATTTCAACATTCTGATAAACTTAAAGATATCGATCCCCGTTTGCACATAACTCATATCCAGCTCCAAATAGAAAGATAGTCCCAGTCTTAGTATCCTTTTATCCTTATCTGAAAGAACAATATTCGTTAGATTAATGATGGAGGCTTCAGATTCTTGATTCATATTTATCATTTGCTGCTCCATTTCTTTTTCTCTGTTGCCGCTTCTTTGCTTTGCGCCTTTCCTCCTCTTATTCCTCTGCCTCTTCCTCTTAGAGGTTTTGGGGCTTGCTGTGTTGGTCGTAAGTTGAATCTTCTTTCCTGCCTTAAAAAATCCAATTCATCTATGACAGACAGTATTGGTCCTCTTAACTGCCCACTTGAACCTTCATCCGCATCAGGATCCACTTCGGAGCTGACCAGACTGCTATGTTTTGAGTGACTCTCAGGACTAGACTTACTATGCGCTGTGAGTTTTTTCCTACGCGGACTATCAAACTTTTTGGCAAAATTATAAATTTGCTCCCAATCATAGTCTGTCTTATTTTGTGCAAATTTGTGTGCCTTCCTTTCTTTTATTGTTCCTTAAAGTTTACACAATCTTGTTTTCATCTCAGCCAGAGATTTGTTGATTTGTTCTTGGTCAAATTCCTTTGTTAATGAAACTGAGATTTTTTCTATTTCTTTCAAAATTCTCTTCCGATCTATATCCGCATATTTTATCAAAATTGCTAGCATCCTTCTCGACAATTCATTGTTATTTTCTGCCCACTCACAGAGCATGTCGGGGTTGGGATCTTCATAACTTGGTGCTATTCAAATTCTCAGTCCCCTTGGGACACGCTTAACTTCTAAGTATCTCTGCAGTGATTTTGATTCCCACCACATGGAATGTTCCATTCATTTCAATTTGTCTAGTCTTTTTAAGCGTGAGGATAAATCATTTGCTTGTCCTGGATTTCTCCCTTCATAGGGAGTTCCTTTCACACCCACATTCATGTCATCGAATATTTTAAGTGCTGCCTCCTCCCACTCCTTCACTTCTGAGGCCGACATATTTGATATTTGATTTGAGCTTGGTTCGCTGTTTTAAAATATAAATTAACTTGAGGTAATGATCATGAGAATTAAATGATTATTCATGAGTTGACGAAAGATATGAAATGAGAACTACTAGTCTGTTTTCACTTTTAGTTGTTTTCACGTGATAAGAAAAAGAAGTAATAGACTATTGGAAATGATACCTCGGCATTGGTGAACAAGGCTGTACGCAGCCGAAACGCGTACAATGGAGACCGACAAATAAAGTATTTTCTATCTGCACATGGCATCGTCATCTTTCTAAATTAAAGGAAAATGTGAACATATATATAAACGAATGCTACATAGATAATTTTTCTACCCACCAAAACACAGGGTAAAGTTAATTTTTTTGGCCTATTTATATCCTGTTTCTATGCACACAGAGGTTCTTTCGTGGATATGCTGGGTGAGCATTTTGTGTTGTCTGTCGTGGCACTGTGAGGAATTGCCCTCTAATCGACACAGGGAAACTTTATTGAAATGAAGGTCAAAATACTGCCCTTCTCCGATTCCAGGTGAGTCAATCCTCTTCTCGTAGTTTACTTTGGATTTTAGCAATCATTTATACAAGGAGACTGACATGATACATTCCAACACACAGGTTGTTTCATGCACAGTCCTGATAAACACCCGCTATGATGTAGAGAAAGCACACGCCCCACCCAGGAGGGTCGAAACTTCAACAGATTTTACTCTTAGCCTGTACCAACAAATTCAGGGTCTCGGGCAACTTAAGAACTGACGTACTTGACCCAAAATTGAGAGATTATAGATTTGAACAGCTTGGACAGGCTGCTTGAAGTTATTAACTGACTTTGTACACATGTTTGAGCACCATTTTTCTTGATGCACTGCACAAGCAATTTACTTTACCTATGGAGCACCTTATTGCTTAATTTATGGAAATTATATTGCTATATCTATCAAATATATATCATTTACAGTAATTCTGTTGTCTGCCCTCCATGTTTTTTTATGTTATCTCTGTATATGATTAATTAGAAAATTATCCCACAGAACCAATTGTTTGTTTGTATAGTATACATTACCCAGGTTCTGAGGAACACAAGGTCATCCGATTGATATTTAATGGTGTACAGTGAAACTAGCACAAACATTGGGAGTGCTTGTGGACTCTAATCTATTAATTGCACACCATGTGAATAATATTTATACTACTAATTCTTGCTTTTCAACCAGCATTGTCTAGGAAGGACCTGGTTCAAGAACTAGAAAGGACTATTGCAATGCCTTATTAGAGGGTCTTCCTAAACATCTGTTACATAGAGTCCAAAATGTAACAAGATGCAGCAGCCAGATTAATTCTAGGTCTCAAGAAAAACTTCTCTAATGAACTCATCAAATTACACAGGATCCCAGTTCACAAAAGATGTCTATTTAAAATCTTATCTCTTTGCCATAACACTATTTATGGACAAGGACCGAGGTCCTATATGGCCTCCCTTTTTTCCGGGTGTGTTATCATTTGCACACTAAGATTGCAATCTGCATGTTTGGTCACAGGGAGATCTATCTCTATTTAGATGGCTCCTGAAGACTTTTCCTTTTTACTGACTCTGTCTGATTTCTGACCTTCTCTAAACTGTGCTGCAAGCTTGGACTGTTTTTTCCCCTTTAGTGCCTGGACTCTTCTTTCCTGAGGTAGCTGTTTCGCACTTTATAACTATGAAATTCATTAATTCAACAGACACAAAGCACTCTTTAAAGCAGTGAAGCATTGCTTCAATCCAATACCAGACCTTCCAGTCCCATCATCAGACAATAAGCAAAATATCAACAACCACATCAACAAAATTAGATCCCACATCAGCACATTGATGCTTGTCCAAGTGGACCGCCTGCAATCTCTATTGCATGGTGAATTCAGCAACATTCTGAGTTCAGTCAAAACCAACTCCTATGATGACATTTTAAATTATTCTATCATGAAATATCTTCAAGAAGAGGCCCTCCCACCTTTCCTCAAAGTCATCAATGCCTCTATCAGCCAAGGAAAATTCCCATATACCCTTGAGAAAGGAAATGTTCTCCCGTTACTGAAGAAACCAATCCAGAACCCAGATAATCTCGAGAACATCTTCCACATTACCAACCTGTTCTTCACAGGAAAAATCATCCAAAAGGCAGGCTCCTCCCAGCTAAAGGTACAGATCAGCAAGATCAGCAAGAACAATCTTCTACAGGTCAACCACTCTAACTTCAGACAATGCACCAATCAGACAATGCACCAACATGGATTCACCTACTCCTCAAGTATTTGACAATACTGTCTTAATCAGCAGCTGCAACAGCTTCTCTCTCCTGATCCTGCTCAATCTTTCTATGGCCTTCAACAGAAGGCACCGACCACTGATCTACACTGTGAAAACATTCATGGGGTTCGCTGATATAGTCTGGCAGTGGTTCACCTCTTACCTTGCCAACCACCAGGAACTAGCACAGATAGGAACCACAAAGTCCCTGAAAATTCCCACCTCCTGTGGAGTACCTTAGATTCCCATTCATTTCCCCCATTCCTTCCAAACTCTACTTGGCTCTCCAACTTGCAGATGAGTGGTGTGATGCACTAGCTAAACAAGCATTGGCAAGGCCAATAGGTCTTGCCTATGCAAGATGTATTGGCTTTGTCAATTTCTTTAGCCATGTTGTACAGCAGCACAGCTGCTGTGCAGCATGGCTGAAAGGGAAAAAGAAGCTCTATGACATGTATAAAATAATTAAAATTATATATACTTTAAAATATAAAAACAACTAAACAATTTTTAAAATACATTACATTAAGTATATCAAGAATAATTTAAAAGTAACCATTTCCTAACATAAATAAACAAATATGTAAAAATAGTTTTAATGAATACATAAATAATATATATATTTTAGAAAACTATAAAATATGTAAACAAAATACATTCATATAAACAATACTTACAGTGGACACCTTATTGAAGAACCCAGGACTTGGCTGCATTGAACTCTTACTTCTCAAAAGAGAATTATTACTGATCTTAAAATTTGACACTGTAAAAAATGTCACTACCCTTCAGTTTTCATGTTGCGTTAACATATAACTGTCCTATAGTGTCCCCATGTTCTCTAAAATGAGTTCCTTGCAATTTATAAAAATCGCATACAGCCTCCGTTACCCAGTTTGGTAAACAACAATGTATGTGGCTTATTCTTAGGGAGAAATGGGGGTGATAATACAAGGAGTATTCTGCATGTTATAGAGAACATATAAAGGTCCCAAAAGTAAGCACTCACACTATCTCTTGATGTGGAAAAATCATTTGACCGCAACAATTTAGTCATTCATGGGACTGAGAGTGTCGGCAATGGACCAGTGGGCATGTGTGAATAATAGTGAACCTGAGTACATAGGGAGCGCTCTAGTAGTTTAACTGTACATATAACAAAAGAGCGGAAGCCCGGCCCTGAGTTGGAGGGCGACGATGTAGGAAATGTGTATGGTAGTGCACTAGTTGTGCAAGAAAGAGGAATCTGGTAATCGAAAAGATCAGTGACTAAATCAGGGACGCAGAAGATAAATGTGCTAAATGGGCGTCGGTAAACTCCGCTATGCGGTGGATAGCTGAGTTTTGCTGAACTGAGTTGCAAAACGTCACAAATTCCGCCTGCAGAGCGGAGTTGCCACCCAGCCCTACAATAATGTCATTTGATAGGTTATCAATGGTGTCATAAATTATGTCATAGAACATTTCATGAGTGATGAAATATTTGAGGTCATAAGCGGTGCATACCTCTGATAACTATAAGTGGTGAGTTTATGTGTTATTTTGAGTTCAAAACGTTAATGTTGTCACTGACATATTCACCTAACTATAATGCTACTTTAAACTTTGTTTTTTCCAGTGAATATATATATATATATATATATATATATATATATATATATATATATATATATATATATATATATATATATATATATATTATCTACTGGCGGTCGCCAGTAGATAGTTATAGTTACAACCTATTATCCATAGGAAATCCGCGACATTCTATTTGAAATAACTCTCTTGCCGGTTGACGTATCTTCGCAAAATTTTCAAACTTTGTGGGGCGCTCCGGTCCGCTCCTACCCTGAAAGTCTCGGGGGATTTGTCAAGCGGGGGCCGAGAAAAAGGGGGGTCCCAAAACGCGTTTTCCCCATGCAATTTTCCATAGGAAACTTTAGACACGGCTACAGCCCGAACTGCTGAACGGAATTACACCAAATTTGGCAAAGAGGTAGTTCTTGGTTCAGAAAGAACCCTTTTGTTAAATGGTGTAAATCCGTTCAGTAGTTGCTGAGAAAATCAAAAGTAAAAAGATAGATATATCTATGGCCGCGTCGGATTCGCGCACCCTCCCGATCACGAGCTGCATGCTAATTGGCTGTCAACACTCCAAATCAGGAAGTGTTGGCAGCCATTTTGTCCCTCGGTAGAACTGAGGGACAGAAACAAGTGCGCAAAGCGCACAAAGGGGGCAGGGTAGAAACACCCTGACCCCTAGGTCTGCTCAGGGGTCCCACAAGGACCCCCTGGGCAAAAAATCGGCAGGATGCGCTCAGGGTGCGCGAATCCTGCCGAGACATCGAAGCGCGGTCTCCGCGCTTCGATGCTAGTTGCCCCGGGTGGGCCAAGTCCCGGGGGCATGCTGGGGGGTTAATTTTATGTGTGGGGGCCTCTAAGGGCCTCCCAAGCCCCGGGGACCACCACCCCCGGGGCTTTATGTATAATGGTGCGGGAGGGCTCTGAGCCCTCCCGCAGCCCCGGGGACCGCCACCTCCCGGGGCTTCTTTTTTATTTTTGAAAAACCTGTGTGGGGGCTCCAGCCCCACACGCCCGGGACCACCACCTCCCGGGGCACTAAGAAAATTACAATGGGGGTCCGTTTTGGACCCCAAGCCCCGAGGACCACCACCTCCCCGGGGCTTTCAAAATGTAAGGAGGGGGCCACGTGGCCCCCTCCTGGAGCCTGTGGTGGCCCTGGGGACCGCCACACCCCAGGGTCGGCTCCTGCAGTGTCCCGGGTGCCTACCCCGGGACACTGCTGTTTGCAATGACAGGACGGGAGCCTCGCGGCTCCCGTCCTGTCATTGCAAACTGCTTTGGATATTGGAAGAGAGAGCAGGAAACCTGCTCTCTCTTCCAATATCCAAAGCTGATTGCTTTCCACATGGGGAGCAGCATGTTAGCTGCTCCCCATGTGTAAAGCAATGCCGGCTCCCGTAGGACACGGGGAGCCGGCGGGACTGTGGGGGTTTGGGGACCCCCACAGTCCCCAACGAGAGGCCAGGCCCCGGGGATGGGGTCCCCGGGGCCATAAGTGGCCACGGAGGGGGCCACGCAGCCCCCTCCCCAAAGGTAAAAAAAAGTTTCAAAAAAAAAAAGTGCAAGGCCGGCCCCGGAGGATGGGGTCCCCGGGGCCTTAAATGGCCTGAGGAGGGGGCCACGCAGCCCCCTCCAAATAAAAAAAGAGGCCATGCCCCGGGGATGGGGTCCCCGGGGCCAATACAGGCCCAGGGAAGGGGGCCATGCGGCCCCTTCCCGTTTTTTTTTTTATTTTAATAAAAAAAGAGGAGTAAGGCCCTGGGGGATGGGGTCTCCAGGGCCTAAAAATAGGAAAAAGGAAGGGGGCTACACAGCCCCCTTCAGGGGAGAAAAACGATCGGGCCCGCAGGCCCCGCCCCTTCCTTCACCACTCTGCAAACGCGCCCCTGGCGCGTTTGCAGAGGAGGACGAATTCCCCTTGAATACTGGGGGTCCCTGAGGGCCAACTAGCCCACCAGGAACCTCCAGTATGCGCCAGGGGCTGCCTTGCAGAGAGGTGTACAGAGGCCACGCCCCTTTTACACCTCTCTGCAACGCAGCTCTGTGGCGCTTTTGGAGGTATATGGTGGGCTAGTTGCACCCCAGGGACCCTCAGGATTCAAGGGAGTTAATCCCTCGACTTAAAACGCGCCACGGGCGCGTTTGCACAGTGGTGAAGGGAGGGCGGGGCTTCAGGTGACATGTGTGCAAACAGGCCCCGTGGCGCGTTTTAAGATGGGAATTAAATCCCCTTCAATCCTGAGGGTCCCTGGGGCCAACTAGCCCAACAGGTACGTCCAGAAAGCGCCACAGAGCTGCGTTGCAGAGAGGTGTAAAAGGGGTGTGGCCTCTGTACATGTCTCTGCAACGCAGCCCCTGGCGCATACTGGAGGTTCCTGGTGGGCTAGTTGGCCCGTAGGGACCCTCATGATTCAAGGGGACTTAATCCCCCAACTTAAAACGCGCCACGGGGCGCGTTTGCACAGATGTCACCTCAGGCCCCGCCCCTCCCTTCACCATTGTGCAAATATTCCTCTAAAATCAGCCGAAATACGAATTCTGATTTACTCACCTGTTATCAGGAGAGACCTCAGTGCTGCATCTTTCAGCCCAGTACTAATCCTGAAAAGTAATTTTAACCGTACTTACCAATAACTTGAATTTCCTTCCATAGGCTAACATTGACTGGTTTCACTTGGAAATTCTTCTAAGTGTGGAGTTTTGGAACTTTAAAATATTCCTCTAAAATCAGCCGAAATACGAATTCCGATTTACTCACCTGTTATCAGGAGAGACCTCAGTGCTGTATCTTTCAGCCCAGTACTGGTCCTGAAAAGTAATTTTAACCGTACTTACCAGTAACTTGAATTTCCTTCCATAGGCTAACATTGACTGGTTTCACTTGGAAATTCTTCTAAGTGTGGAGTTTTGGAACTTTAAAATATTCCTCTAAAATCAGCCGAAATACGAATTCCGATTTACTCACCTGTTATCAGGAGAGACCTCAGTGCTGCATCTTTCAGCCCAGTACTGATCCTCAAAAGTAATTTTAACCGTACTTACCAGTAACTTGAATTTCCTTCCATAGGATATAATTGCCTGCTTTTTGCTGAAAAAGTTTCTAAGTGTTGATTTTTGAAACATACAAATATTCCTCTAAAATCAGCCGAAATACGAATTCCGATTTACTCACCTGTTATAAGGAGAGACCTCAGTGCTGTATCTTTCAGCCCAGTACTGGTCCTGAAAAGTAATTTTAACCGTACTTACCAGTAACTTGAATTTTCTTCCATAGGCTAACATTGACTGGTTTCACTTGGAAATTCTTCTAAGTGTGGAGTTTTGGAACTTTAAAATATTCCTCTAAAATCAGCCGAAATACGAATTCCGATTTACTCACCTGTTATCAGGAGAGACCTCAGTGCTGCATCTTTCAGCCCAGTACTGATCCTCAAAAGTAATTTTAACCGTACTTACCAGTAACTTGAATTTCCTTCCATAGGATATCATTGCCTGCTTTTTGCTGAAAAAGTTTCTAAGTGTTGATTTTTGAAACATACAAATATTCCTCTAAAATCAGCCGAAATACGAATTTCGATTTACTCACCTGTTATCAGGAGAGACCTCAGTGCTGCATCTTTCAGCCCAGTACTGGTCCTGAAAAGTAATTTTAACCGTACTTACCAGTAACTTATATTTTCTTCCATAGGAATCCATTGTCTGGCTTTCAGCAGAAAAGTTTCAAAGTGTCAATTTTCACAAACTACAAATATTCCTTAAAAATCGCCTGTATGACTTAAACGCATTCTTGCAACTGTTTACAGGAGATGCACCAGTGCTGGATCCAGGATCCAACACTGAGTAAGAAAAAGTAACGATAACAGTTTTTACCTGCTAAGTGAATTTCCTTCCATAGGATAACATTGGTGATTCTATGAGAAAAGTTTCTAAGTGTCAACTTTTAAAATACAATAATATTCCTTAAAAATCACGACTGTAACCAAAACGCTTTTACTCAACTGTTTACAGGAGATGTACCAGGACTGAATCTAGGATCCAGTCCTGTGGTTAGAAAAGTAATCCATAAAGTAACTAATTGCATTTAACTAGAAATTCACATTGAGCTGAATGTTGCATTGTGTTTGAAAATGTGGTGCCCATTGCAACAACTGTAACTACTGTACTTAAAAGTCTATTGCCTATGTGCAAAGTATTTAAACTAAAGTAATTCATTCTGAGAAAGTATTTTTGTAATGTAATGTATAATGTAATTACAATGTAATTTAAAATAAAATATGTAAAAAAAAAAATTCTAAAAATGTAATAAATCAGTATGAAAAAAATTAATATAACAATTAATACATTTAAAAATTGTCATTTACAAAACCTTTGAAATTCACTGAAAAACCATAGGTTTCAGACATGTTATAGTTAGGAATTAGCATTTAAAAACCTTTGAAATTCACTGAAAAAACCATAGGTTTCAGATAAGTTATAGTTAGAAATTAGCATTTAAAAACCTTTGAAATTCACTGAAAAAACCATAGGTTTTAGGGACAGTTATAGTTAGTTGGACACTGCACTCGTACAAAACCCGTGAAATTCCCCCGTTATAGTTAGTTCAGCTAACTATAACTCGCGCCCCCGCAATGCACTGCAAATGACGTCACATATTACATCACTCATGACATGGTCAGTGACATCACTGATGACATCACTGATGACATCTCAAATGACATCACTGATGACATCATCCACGTGATAATCTGATGCACCTCCTCACACCCTAATATAACCTTTGATACACCCAATCTAAATTACAGACTGCCATTCGCAAAACCATAGACACTCCAACACCAATAACTACATACCCACTCACTGATTCTTAGGTCTACACACACACATCCACTCACTCACCCGTACAGTCACTCATACTTATGGTCACTCAGTACAGGACAATCATATGCACTCTTACTCCTATATAGACACTCAAACACCGCCACTCATCCATAGAGGTACTCACACACCTAGTCAGTCATGCAAATAATTAAACACACTGCCATTTACTCACCTATACAGTTATACACACACCAGCTCACTTAATCATACAAATACTAGCACATTGTTACGCTCTTATACAATCACTGATACAAGCACACACTCATCCATACAGCCACTATCACAATCACTCACTCTCGCTTATAGCTATTTATATACTCCAATACACATATATACTGCCTTTCACATATGTAGTTACTCACACATGTACCACTGGGACATACATTCACTCACTAACACACTCTTACACACACTTACCCACCCATACAGTCTATCACAGATGCACTCTTGAAACCATCCACCCAGTGAATCACCCACTCACACATCTATGCACAGTCGCACACACCCCATCCACACAAACACTCAGGCACCCATACAGATTCTCAGACAACAAATCAATAACTCTTATAGACACTCATGTAGCTATTCACAAACCCATGCAGCCACTTACACAGCAACAGACAGATACAGACATTAACCCAGTTTAGTCACTAACCCATGCATTCAGTAAGATACGTTTAATCACTCACTTATAGAATTAGTCACGCACCTACTAAATCATCCATACACACACTTATACACCCACTCATTCTTCAATACGCCTTTCCCTATATATATTAAAAATATTTAAACTTTACAGAAACACACAGTCACTGGATGATGTCATCAGTGATGTCATTTGAGATGTCATCAGTGATGTCATCAGTGATGTCACTGACCATGTCATGAGTGATGTAATATGTGACGTCATCAGCAGTGCATTGCGGGGCGCGAGTTATAGTTAGCTGAACTAACTATAACGGGGAATTTCACGGGTTTTGTACGAGTGCAATGTCCAACTAACTATAACTGTCCCTAAAACCTATGGTTTTTTCAGTGAATATATATATATATATATATATATATATATATTATCGCTCCACTGTCATCATAAATATGGAGCACTCACGAGCGGGTGCCGGTAACACGGTGGTGCCCCGTGTATACATAAACGCTCCAATGCTCCTTTATCCAAAGAACAAAGCCGGCACTCACGGGGCAAATTGCAGAGATGACTTTATTTTATCCTAGCAACAACAAACGCGTTTCGGCATTGGCGCCTTCGTCGGTGTTACTGACGCGGCAGTGGCGCTCATTTTTAAACATATTTCCATAATGCAAATAAACATGAAAGAAGGACCATTACTTGATCAACCTTGAGCGCCATCTTTGAATGGCCCAATGTTATCAACATACTAGACAACATATAGCAAGCAGTATTGGCACAAAACAGTATCCTTAATAACGCCGATTATCGGCTAAACTATGCTCAATAATGCATTATTTACGTCAATATAGCAGTCAATGTAAATATATAAATATATAAATACATACACACTGTTGGTCACAATATAATCTCGCCGTGTATCGGCCAAATGCCCTTCATGGGCCTAATTTTTGCTATTTGTGAACAGTTGCCTATTATACATTTGACTGAATTGGCGAAATTATGGCTGCATAGTATAAAAACATTACAAATTATTAAACCTGTCATGCCGTGTATCGGCATTTTGTACCCAATAATACCTGCTATCAAAACCAATAATTATAGGTCATCATCAATCATGTTATATGTGGACATCACAAGCAAACACATCATTTATAATACCTCGATTAATCTCGAACCTTTTCAAGAGTTTTAATCAAAAGGGTGTTGTCATAACCCCTATTTATAAATCTGGCGATACATTCTTGCGCTGCCCCAGAATGTATCGCCAGATTTATAAATAGGACCATGTCCCAGTCAACATCAGAGGAGGGGACAGAATCCAAAGGCTACGTAGACTCGAATCTCGTTTATCATTGATTTGCAGACCAAAACCCCGAAGGGACTTAACAGTGGGGAAGAATTGGTAGTACATTTAGGAGATTAATCGAGGTATTATAAATGATGTGTTTGCTTGTGATGTCCACATATAACATGATTGATGATGACCTATAATTATTGGTTTTGATAGCAGGTATTATTAGGTACAAAATGCCGATGCACGGCATGACAGGTTTAATAATTTGTAATGTTTTTATACTATGCAGCCATAATTTCGCCAATTCAGTCAAATGTATAATAGGCAACTGTTCACAAATAGCAAAAATTAGGCCCATGAAGGGCATTTGGCCGATACACGGCGAGATTATATTGTGACCAACAGTGTGTATGTATTTATATATTTATATATTTACATTGACTGCTATATTGACGTAAATAATGCATTATTGAGCATAGTTTAGCCGATAATCGGCGTTATTAAGGATACTGTTTTGTGCCAATACTGCTTGCTATATGTTGTCTAGTATGTTGATAACATTGGGCCATTCAAAGATGGCGCTCAAGGTTGATCAAGTAATGGTCCTTCTTTCATGTTTATTTGCATTATGGAAATATGTTTAAAAATGAGCGCCACTGCGCGTCAGTAACACCGACGAAGGCGCCAATGCCGAAACGCGTTTGTTGTTGCTAGGATAAAATAAAGTCATCTCTGCAATTTGCCCCGTGAGTGCCGGCTTTGTTCTTTGGATAAAGGAGCATTGGAGCGTTTATATATATATATATATATATTTGTAAGATACGAATCCACTCCAAGCAAGGAAATGAAAAGACGGCACACCAAGTGAATATCTTACACAGATCTTTATGTGCAAGAAAACGACGCGTTTCAGCAGTAAGCCTTTGTCAAGTTTTTAGTTTAGTGCTCAATCCCCCATAGAAATAACGTGGATAAACAGAGAACATGGAAGACAGACTATTGAGAAAAGACTTACATATACACAGGTCATACAATAAGAAAAATAAATAAAAATACAAATTGCATGTGCATGATATTTTACAATTAATAATGACCTGTAAAGATATGTATATACAATACTGAACAATCAGAATTCTTTCATTCAGATAATTTCATTCCATGTAATGATTAAACATAAGTTCCGTTTTGCCACGACAGATGTCAGAATAACTCAAAGTGCAAATAAATATAAAGTGTTTAAAACAGCACTTACACAACAATGCAGATAGGTACGTCAATGAACAAAACTTCAATAGAAGTTATAAAGGCCACATCCATAAGTCATAAGGGCAGATCCTGCTGCTCAAAAATAATAAGAAAAATTCCTTAGAATTGTAAAGAAGTGGAATGAAGGAACTACAAGCGGGGCAAATGCCCCACAAACATCTAAACTATCAATCAAATAGGTTGATAGTAAAGCTCCACAGTTATAATAAACATATAGGAGCAACCAGACGCTGAGCCATGTAGAGCCTTAGAAATCATAAGACAATCAAGGACAATGTCCAACCATCGAGACTGTAACCTACTGCAATTAAAAGTGCCTAAAGATAAGTCACAAAGAAGAGTGAGACCAAAAACTAAGTGAAATAGAAAATAAGGGACTTATATACAATCAATCAGATGAGTGGAAATGGCAAGTTAACATCTTATTTAGTTTATATGAGTTGTCAATTCTTCACTAGTGTTCAAACCAAAGGAATACGGGTATTGAGATCGATGATGTATCTAGATTCTAGTACTGCAATTGCTTCTCTCTATCTCCCTCGAGTTTGTTTTAAAATACAATCAATTCCCACAATCTTAAGAAGGTACTTATTGCTATCATGTTTTTCTTGGAAATGCCGGGCCACAGGATAATTCAAATCATTATTGGTGATAGCACGGAGATGTTGTAATATTCGCTGTTTTAATGGTAATTTGGTGCTCCCAATATACCGGAGCCCGCAAGGACATTCTAGTAAGTATACCGTAAACTCGGTATTACAGGTGATGAACTTACGAATATATCTGACATTACCATCACTTGTAGTGTAACTTTTATGATTTTTCCATTGTTACATGCTTTGCATGACCCACAAGGATAGTAGCCTCCAATTTTTTATTCAGCCAATTGGACGGTAATGTAGGTTCCTGATAACTATGTACCAAAGAATCTCTTAGAGATCTTGGTCGTCGATATGTAACCTGAGGAGTGACTCCAATGGAACTGCCTATTATGGGGTCAGTGAGTAAAGATTCCAATGTTTCTTTAGAAGACGCTTTATATGTAAAGATCTTTTGTTGTATGTGGTAATCATCCTAGGTCGATTATCACTACTTTTCGCCTTATCCCTTCTGTTCTTAAAGAGGATATCAGTTTGTTTTACCCCTTCCAGTTTTTTGCTCGCCTGATACAGTATTCTATTGGAGTAACCTCGCTGTGCAAATCTATCCTTGATGTTGATTTGTTCCTTACGATATGATTCATCATCACTACAGGTACGGCGAGCTCTAATGAGCTCACCATATGGTATGCTATTGATGAGAGTTGTTGGATGATGGCTTGCAGCATGTAATGTGCTGTTACCTGCTGTTTGTTTTCGATACAGGGAAGTTTGTATTCTGTTATCTTCAATTTTAATAGCCACATCCAGGAATTCACAATGTGAGTTACTAATGGTATAGGTGAAACTGAGATTTCCCAATTTGGATCAGATATATTGATGATCTGTTCCTTATTTGGGATGGTGATGAGCATGTTGCCAGGAAATTTATCAATACTTTGGAGACTAACGAACTCAATCTCAGTTTCACCTATACCATTAGTAACTCACATTGTGAATTCCTGGATGTGGCTATTAAAATTGAAGATAACAGAATACAAACTTCCCTGTATCGAAAACAAACAGCAGGTAACAGCACATTACATGCTGCAAGCCATCATCCAACAACTCTCATCAATAGCATACCATATGGTGAGCTCATTAGAGCTCGCCGTACCTGTAGTGATGATGAATCATATCGTAAGGAACAAATCAACATCAAGGATAGATTTGCACAGCGAGGTTACTCCAATAGAATACTGTATCAGGCGAGCAAAAACTGGAAGGGGTAAAACAAACTGATATCCTCTTTAAGAACAGAAGGGATAAGACGAAAAGTAGTGATAATCGACCTAGGATGATTACCACATACAACAAAAGATCTTTACATATAAAGCGTCTTCTAAAGAAACATTGGAATCTTTTACTCACTGATCCCATAATAGGCAGTTCCATTGGAGTCACTCCTCAGGTTACATATCGACGACCAAGATCTCTAAGAGATTCTTTGGTACATAGTTATCAGGAACCTACATTACCGTCCAATTGGCTGAATAAAAATTGGAGGGCTACTATCCTTGTGGGTCATGCAAAGCATGTAACAATGGAAAAATCATAAAAGTTACACTACAAGTGATGGCAATGTCAGATATATTCGTAAGTTCATCACCTGTAATACCGAGTTTACGGTATACTTACTAGAATGTCCTTGCGGGCTCCGGTATATTGGGAGCACCAAATTACCATTAAAACAGCGAATATTACAACATCTCCGTGCTATCACCAATAATGATTTGAATTATCCTGTGGCCCGGCATTTCCAAGAAAAACATGATAGCAATAAGTACCTTCTTAAGATTGTGGGAATTGATTGTATTTTAAAACAAACTCGAGGGGGAGATAGAGAGAAGCAATTACGAGTACTAGAATCTAGATACATCATCGATCTCAATACCCGTATTCCTTTGGTTTGAACACTAGTGAAGAATTGACAACTCATATAAACTAAATAAGATGTTAACTTGCCATTTCCCACTCATCTGATTGATTGTATATAAGTCCCTTATTTTCTATTTCACTTAGTTTTTGGTCTCACTCTTCTTTTGTGACTTATCTTTAGGCACTTTTTAATTGCAGTAGGTTACAGTCTCGATGGTTGGACATTGTCCTTGATTGTCTTATGATTTCTAAGGCTCTACATGGCTCAACGTCTGGTTGCTCCTATATGTTTATTATAACTGTGGAGCTTTACTATCAACCTATTTGATTGATAGTTTAGATGTTTGTGGGGCATTTGCCCCGCTTGTAGTTCCTTCATTCCACTTCTTTACAATTCTAAGGAATTTTTCTTATTATTTTTTGAGCAGCAGGATCTGCCCTTATGACTTATGGATGTGGCCTTTTATAACTTCTATTGAAGTTTTGTTCATTGACGTACCTATCTGCATTGTTGTGTAAGTGCTGTTTTAAACACTTTATATTTATTTGCACTTTGGGTTATTCTGACATCTGTCGTGGCAAAACGGAACTTATGTTTAATCATTACATGGAATGAAATTATCTGAATGAAAGAATTCTGATTGTTCAGTATTGTATATACATATCTTTACAGGTCATTATTAATTGTAAAATATCATGCACATGCAATTTGTATTTTTTATTTATTTTTCTTATTGTATGACCTGTGTATATGTAAGTCTTTTCTCAATAGTCTGTCTTCCATGTTCTCTGTTTATCCACGTTATTTCTATGGGGGATTGAGCACTAAACTAAAAACTTGACAAAGGCTTACTGCTGAAACGCGTCGTTTTCTTGCACATAAAGATCTGTGTAAGATATTCACTTGGTGTGCCGTCTTTTCATTTCCTTGCTTGGAGTGGATTCGTATCTTACAAATTGTTGATGGTGGTTGCTTCCATCGACGGCACCGGCGTTGTGAGGCCAGAGACGGCGTAAAAGCAACTTCGTTTTGGTAGTGTATATATATATATATATATATATATATATATATATATATATATATATATATATATATATGCAGAACAGGTTGCCATCTGTATGCGCAGTAGAAGGCTTTTTGCCGAAACGCGTCGGCCTGTTATACTCACTCTGGAGCACTTTTGTTTGAAATGATAAAATAAAAATACATGTGGAACCAGACCAGATATGTGCTGTCTCCTATTTTTGAAGCCAAGAAGCAAACAGAGCAAAATTAAAGTGAAGAAGGCTTAGGATTTGATTTCACATATTTATATATGTTTATATATGCAGAACAGGTTGCCATCTGTATGTGTACATATATATATATATTAATTTCAATTAAATTTCCCTGTGCCGATTAGAAGGCAATTCCTCACAGTGCCACGACAGACAACACAAAATGCTCATCCAGCATATCTACAAAAGAACCTCTGTGTGCATAGAAACAGGATATAAATAGGTCAAAAAATCAATTTCACCCTGTGTTTTGATGGGTAGAAAAATTGTCTATGAAGCACTCACCTGAATATATATATGTGTGTGTGTGTGTGTGTGAGTGTGTGTGTGTCTGTGTGTGTGTATTTATTCACTGAACAAAACAAAGGTTAAAGCAACGTTAGAATTAGGTAAATTTGTCAGGGTAAACATTAACATTTTGAACTAACAAAACCACAGAAATTCACCAATTATAGTTAACAGCACTAACTATAACTTGCGGCCCCACCATGCACTTTTTATGACCTCACATATGACATCAATCATGACATGTTCTATGACATCATCAATGACATCACTGGTGACATCTCAAATGACATCATTGTTGACATCACTGATGACAATCCAAGCTTTTTTGTACACATTGCTCTATGAATTGGTATAGCTTTAGAGCTCTAAATGTAAGTACAAAATAACTCAGAAGAACATGAGCCATGATAAATACCATCACAGAAACAACTCCCTTAGCTGTAGAAAGTATGGGTTGTGATCATGCTACCTGCAACCTTCATAATGTGGTGAAAACGTTACCGATAGTCCATCTTCTGTAGCAAAACTAGCACATGTACATAGGTTAGTCCCTGGTGCACACAGTCTTCTATGTTAAGTAGAAATTGTCATGCTGAGACGATTCTGTCTAACAACTCTGCTTACAATACTTAGCATGTTGCATGTAGAATCTTTTCCCTGGTGGAAACTTTTTCTGCAGTACCAAAAAACTTTTTGGGAACATAATGAACACAAGTCAACTGCCACCTGCATGCAGAGTTACTCTTCAATACAAAGATCTATAACGTGTTCAATACCTCTACACACCTATGATGCATTAAAAGCACATGCTTTTTGTAAACACTTACACCCATTAGCTGAACACATGCACATCCATTTTTAAGGTGTGTGATCACGCTTGCGGGAGGCTCACGGGAGGATGTACCTGATTATTTAAAGAACAAATGAGTGCCAATCCCTGTTTATGCATATGATTAAGGCTCATGTTGAGTTAAAACGTGTTATGCTGATACTGCTGCCACGATTAAAGGACTGTCACAACAGAATGGCTGGTGAGCCTGTTTTACGTCTCTCTAAAGGTGGAGTACATGTTTCTTTGCAATATTTGGGGATTGATGCTCCCAGACAGGCCCCAACCCGACAGGCGGGGCATCCTGAACATGGCACCGCATTTGGATTATTATTGGAACAGGATGCCCGCTGGCTGTATTTGAGAAGTGGACGGAATGTTCGAGGCTGGGCCACCTTTACAATGGAGGCCCACCATGTACATAATGGAAGCCTTTTAAACAGCCATGGTTTGTGGGGGTACTTTAAACCCTTGCACGCCATGACGACGAGATTTTTTATCAAAGGCAACAAAGAAGAGAAACCGTGAAAGAACTTGATTTTACAAGGAGAATGGCATGACCTTGGATATTGTCCTAATAACATATGTCTCAGCCACACATGGAATTTTTATCCTTTTAAGGCGTTAAGAGGATGTGAAATTATGTACAAAATCAAAGGCAAAACAACATTGTACTAAGTGACAGTAAGGGACATGGTTTTGAACATCTAACAGCAAAGCATTATGGATATTGTGGTCTCTGAACTTGTAATGACGAACCAACATCAGTGACAATACTGTGGAGATGCAAAGGAATGAATTTGAACTGATTTGACAGCGCATCAGAAAACTTTCTAAATACTTACTGATTTCGGTGATTGAATTTGATTGAATTTGATAACTTATTGTGTGGTCATTTCCATCGAAAGTCCTCTTTTACTCTTCAGGTACTCGGTTCACCATGGGTCCTTCCTCACTATTTATGTACCTGATTATTTAAAGACCAAATGAGTGGCCATCCCTGTTTATGCATATGATTAAGGCTCATGTTGAGTTGAAACGTGTTATGCTGATACTGCTGCCACGATTAAAGTACTGTCACTACAGAATGGTTGGTGGGCCTCTTTTACGTGTCTCTAAAGGTGGAGCATGTGTTTCTTTGCAATATATATATTGCAAATATATATATACTGATGTCCACCTGTTGTTCTACAGTTCTCCATTACTAAGCACAGCTATCTTTAAAGGGGGCATCCGGTAAATGGTGTCACAATGCATCTTAAAAACCTAAGCAAACAGCTTCAAACAAAAGAAAATTATAAATATATATATATTGTCCCGGGTATCCAGGGCCCATGTTACTAGAAATTGGCAGGACATTGCTGGGGGTGTTCAGGGCCCATGCTACTTCAGGCAGGCAGGACATCATAAGGGGTATCCAGGGCATATGTTACTGAAGATAGGGAGGACACTGTCTGGGGTCTGGGTTGTACTGGACCCATGTACCTCAAAGTAGGCAGGATTCTGTCTGGAGTGTCCAGGGCCCTTGTTACTGCATGCAGGCAGGACACCATCAAGTATTTCCTGGGCCCATTTTAGCGCAGTTAGCTAGTACATCACTGAGATTCAAGGCGGAAGAGACCAGTGCAAGGACATGTATTACATATCAAAGACTGAGGAGATCTACGCACACGTAGATATACATTTTTTAGTAGCAAATGTGTGCGGGATATAGGGAGTGGCTGCAAAATGGGGAATCTTTACAGCTAAAGGGGAAGGGTTTTAGGAGGATTAAGGAGGGCTTAAGGGAGGTCTAGGGTGGGAGGGATTTAGGGAGAGACATGGAGCCCCTTCCTATTCTCAAACTGCACTTCTAAAGTTACTACAGCCAAAAAGGACTTAAAACCGTCGTAAATGTACTTCAGCTCAGAGCTAGAGTAAGACCAGCACGAGCCATGGCCATTCACAGGTACTGCAACATCCTCCCATAGAAAATAATAGAGGTAGTGACTGGAAATAAAACTGCATAGGAAATAATTATAAAAGTTAATTAATTTAAACTTCTTTAATGTAAAAAAAAAAAAATTCTTTATAAATAAATATAATTGAATCAAACATATTTTAATAACCCCCTTTAAATTTAAAAATAATGGTAATGATACAAAATTAAATAAGTTAAATTAATTCTACACATAACTTTTAGTAATGTTAAACATATAATACATAAATATAAACGTTTTACAATAGGCGTGGTGTTTTCAAAATTAATTTTCATTTTTATTTCGTAATCTTAATTTCAGCAGTTAAACACAGCCATCAAAGCACAGTACAATCATATAAAACATCCTTGATATAGATAAAAAACACAATTAATCATTAGTTAAAAAGAAATAAATTCACAATAAAATACTTAGAATAAAAACATGTGCAAAGTGCCAACAAATACAGTAGTAAACAATTAGAAAGCCATTTGTTTTCTCCTATGAGAGCACATTTTAAGAAAGAACAAATGGAACAGCAGGGAGTGGAGGAATTCAATAATTGCAGGTAGGTCAAGGCATCTGCACAGCTTTTAATACCACAGGATCTAATTAATGGGACTAAACAATTTTGGAATAAGACCTATAATATTTACAAAAAAAGTAAAATTAAGCAGACTTTGGGGAGAAGACTCGCCACAGGGACAGATTAACACATTGGTACAATTCAATTGAACCAATGGAAAGCTTAGTTGCCACCTAACTATGCCAAGCCTAAATCTAGTTAACAGGACTCTCTCCCATGTGATGTCCATCCAGGACAAGTATGGTTGCATATGAGGAGTAGATTGCGGACTAGTATATTCCCTAAAAGAAATGTTGGCTACTTCAAGTTCCTCTCTGATCAGTCTATTCCTGGTTATAAACGCATTCTCGACCCAAGATAGAGCAGCTTTGGTGATACCCACGGGGCAAAAAAGAGCCCAGGTCTCCCCAAATCGATCATTTCCTGTTTAATATAAGCCAGTCATGGGATATCTAGGCCTCTATTGCAGGCAAGGCAATCTAGGATCACCTTCCTGTTCAGGCCTTCATGCTGGTTCGCCCAAATGGCACACCAGAGGACCAAAGGGGACAATTTAATAGTCCTCAACTAACCCAATACCAAGCTCCTGGTGAACAATATACGAGGCACATGATGGAGAAACACCCAGAAGGTGACGCAGCTCTCTGTTCTCCTCAATCTGGAGGGCAGAGATGTTGGAATAGCCCCAAATGCCAGCCCCATAGGTAAGGATGGGGAGACATTTGCTCCTAAATATTTCTAAACTATAAATGAAACCAGCAGCATCCAAGAACCCTTGGACTGTATTACGCTTACAGGGGCCACAATTGCCCTTGGCATCAAGAGCCACCCCCAGATAAGAAAACTCCTCTGTGGAAGCAACCTGATGGCCTTGAAGATAAACACTTCTTTGTTTCGTAGATTTGGGCCCACACTACATGGTGTACGTTTTAGAATGGTTGGTGGTTAGGCCCAAGGACACCATGAAACTCACAAATTTCTGGAAAAGGGTGTTTAGACTCATGTGCGTTCTGCCCATTATGACCGCGTCATCCGCGTGAAGTACCGCTGGGACTTTTTTTCTGCCCATCGGCACGTCCGCCACACAGGTGGATAGAGTCTCCTCAAGGCCATTGATATATAGCAGGAAGAGTATGGGGGCCAGTGCACACCCCTGACGGACGCCCTTTCCCCCAGCAGGAAACTGGGGGTGCGCTCCCCAGCAGGGACGTACCTAACAGACGCTGATAAGTTGAAGTGAAGTGCATGCAGGAATTGAACTTGCCCAAGGTCCACCCCTAGATCGATCAACATGTCCCACAGCCTGGACCTAACCACACTGTCGAAGGCACTAGATAGGTCCATGAAGGCTAGGCAGGTGGAGTCCTTACATTTTTAGTTTAAAATGTAATTAACAATGATGTAGCATTTAAAAACATTCTGCATTTAAAATTCATACATAAAATTAATTTACATTAACATTTAACTTACAGATATTTAAACAAAAAAAACTTTGGTTAACTTCTCAAAATGTCCCTATCCTTTACTACAGGGAGATCGCCCTAATGATTGCAGAGGTCTTTGCCATGTATGTGGAACATCAAATACGGTTGTACAGTCACTACTAGTGGTAACTTTATGGTCGTATGTGACTTTTTTACCGACTCCGCCCCCGGTTTCAGGGGACATGTAAGTCTACACTTTTTAGTAGCTTTTTAGTAATTTACACTCATACATGGTGAATAGCCAAAAGTAGCTAAGTTACTCAAATATGAATGGGTAAACATACATGTGTAGATTTTCTCAGATGCAAATTTACCTTTGTGAATAGCCCCCAATGTATTGTCCTGTGTTACTTTTTACAATTATTAATTCAGTGCTGTCAGGATCCAATTCCCATGTCTTATTTATGGATTCACCCATTTCAGCTAAAGAGCTGTAAATACTGACTGTCCTGGGTATGGCCAGAATGGATGCCGAATAGATTGTTAAAATTGTTTCACATTGAACCGCATCCGCTCAGGTGTCTCTTTCATTGCCGAAGCAGCAGGAAGTGCCGCGCTTCCCGCGGTACAGCAGTCTGGAGCAATCTTTCAAAAGGATTTATCTAGTAAACAGTCACAGCTCTGCGGGCTACATTTTTCTCATAAACCCAATGGAACGGATTATCAAACTTCTCCCTGGATCGCAAAAATAGTCACAGGCCTTTGCCTGGAAGCAGCAGAACAGAATATACACCAGGGAGTTTCCTTCGCAGTACATGACATGGACGCTGGGCTAATTAGAGCTGGCTTCATTCGAACACAAACCAACCTAAAAAGGAGACCTAGGCAACGTGAATAGCTTTTAAAGAAACCGAAATAAAGTTATTTTAACGGAATGGAATAGCTTTTCCTTGCCATTGCTGTTTATGCATTCAAAACCTATTTGTATAGCATCAAAGAAACCCCATATCTGCAAGAGACCATCATATATTGCCATTAGAAAGCACACAATATATACATAAACTATGACGCGGGTACACTGCTATACATTACCAAACACAGAAAGCACATTATTTAGAGAAGTCAGGGTCTATCCTGGCATGATACAATGTGTCCACATAGGCAGGAGGGAATGGGCAAGCTTTCAACCAACAAAAATTGTAATCAATGTGTAGCAAATGATTCCGCAGAAGATCATTAGAAATGTGGAGATCCAGAGGCAGGGCTGTTCACAAGGCGGCCCTTCAGCCATCTCTGTACTTCTAGCTCCTTCATGCATCAGTCTTTTTTCATGTGTACCAGCCTTATTCATATAACCACATGGGCACTCCAGAAACACAACTACAGGAGGTCGTCATTGGGTATAGAACAACTATGTGACAGTCTGGCAAGCATACATGATAAAGGGCCTATATTGCAAAGTGTTCCACTCTGGGAGCAAACTTAGGAGCTTTCTTTCCCGTTTTTATCGAGATCAACTAGCTACATAAGAAGTAGAACGATGATATATTTGGGTGTCATATAGATACAACAAGCTACTGTTTGGATACTGTAAGATACCTCAAACTCTAAACAAGGGTCAAACAGTACATAAATGTATGAATGACAGCGATAGTGAGTGCTTAGTTAGTGTAAGGTCTGTCTCCATCCACGTGGAATTAAGTGCTGAAGTCATGTTCCATACCAAAGCCTGTCCTTTTGTCTATTTTGTGTTTTAATTAGCTGATTGGCCAAATTCATTACTGTATAGCCAATTACATCTTTTAAAAACAAATTAGAACCCTGAGCCAACAATACAAAGCCAAAGAGAGTACACAATACATAAAAAAAGAACTTGCCCCAAGGACGTTATAGTGTTATCTAATTTAGCATTCTAGTCCACTGACAGGGGATATTCCAGATGGTCACCGGCCTCTCCTCATTAAAGGCTCAAGTCACAGGAGAATGCAATAACAAAGGAGAGTGGTCCAATGACTCTTATAGATATCACCCGTATATTGTTGGATTTTGCTGTCAGGAATGGTTAAAAGTGGACCCTGAGTTTCCATGTATAAATTCAAAAGGTGGGTTTGAGGATGGGCCTGTGAGGAACCCTATAGTCTACTGGGGCTGAGTTGATGTTACTAGTTGGATAGGTTGCTGACCAGAAAGGAAGGAGGGGAACCAGTTTAGCACTATCTGAGTGATACCCATTGCAAGAAAATGGGCTCTTAGTTGGGGAGGATGCAAGTCCTATCCAAGTAATATGTCCTCTAAGTTCAACCATAGTTTCAATAATTCAAACCTGGACACAACCTTGGAAGCTATGGCACAGAGCAAACAGGCTTAACTTCGTAAAATGTGCAAAGTATTTAACAACAGTCAAAAAATCAAAACAACTCAATAAAAATAACACAGTTAATTTCTAAAACATAAGAAAAATGTATTAAGAAAAATGAAAACAAAATGGCAACAATCCATTTGAGGGGAACCACAAAGGTGAATTTTTTAAAGTTTTAAGGCAAAGAGCATCAAGAAAAAGTAAAGCCCCAACCAGAAATCTCTGTTCACGGTTGACCGGGACCTAGGCCAAATATCAAGCTGACTGTGATAGAGCACAAGTCAGACACACCAAGTGGGTCAACCCATCAAAGTTTTGACCTTCTGACTCAGTCTTTTTTATGGATGTTGAAATCCTAAAGTGGAGCAAGGCTGCATGCTGTATCTGTTGAATTCCTCTTGAAGCTGGACAGCCGAAACATAAGGGCTATGCTGCTGTTAGAGCACCCCACTCACTAAGGGTAAAATGTTCCAAATTAAAAGGGAGAAACCAAAAGACAAACATTGAAATGTTGGTGAAGATGGTCTATGCCGGTCATCAAGGCCCTCTGCCACTTCACTGTCTTCAGTGTTGCTCACAACATGCGAAATAACCATCCCCAGCATTAACAATTCAAGAAAACACTGCCTGTGGCCTTTATAAAAAGAAGGAATATAATTCAAAGAAACAACACACAGAGAAAGAGCACCTGATGAGCCTGGCGGCTGCAGCTCCCCGCCATTTTGTAGAGCTCATTGAAGCAGCCCAACCCTACAGTGCAATGAGACCATCTCCTTTTACAGTATGTGCCAATCTCTCATTACAACATCTCAGGGGTGGCCATCATGTTCACATGCACACAAAGTTGCATTTGTCATATATCTGAAAGGTAATTCTCATCACTGCATTTGTCATATATCTGAAAGGTAATTCTCATCACCGAATGTGGGCTTTTTTCCTGCCCACACAAGTGCATGTATGAAACTTTTGGCCTTCATTGCAGCTAGATTTCTTTACATTATATATGCAGCGTTCAAAATTCCTGTTTAGACTCTGGGGTCGATTCCGATTCGGGCCGGAAATCTCTCCGACCGAGCCGGACCCGGAGAGATTTCCGACCGAATCGGACCCGTGCAGTCCGACCGAACGAGTCCGATGCATTCGTATGCCACCGGACACGAGTCGGTCGGACTCCCATTGAAGTCAATGGGAGCCGGTCGTACAACGCGTACGCGGGCTCCCATTGCCTCAATGGGTGCGAGGCGGACAAGGGCGCCCCTACAGCGAGTACTCCGCGAGCGCTCGCGGCGTACACGCACAGGTAGGGGGGACCCATGGGTCCCCCTGTGTGCGCCTCGCACGGGTACGCGTGACAGGGGTCCGACACGGACCCCCAAAGTACGGCTCCGACAGCGAGTTCGAGTCGGACGGCGCGAGTCGGTCGGAGCGGTCGAGGTGCGCATCGCACTTACCCGGCCGGAAAACGTCTCCATTGCGCGGTGCGAACCGTGTCCGAGCGAGTCGGTCGGAGCGGTACGATCCGGGTACGAGTCGGTCGGAGCGGTCGGGTCGCCCGGACGAGTCGGTCGGCGAGTCCGCATCGTACTCGCTCGGCCGGACCCGCGTACGGTTCGGTCGGGAAACAGGGCTCCGAATCGGATCCGGTAAAGCCGAATCCTATTCGGAGCCCTACCGGCCGAGATCGGAATCGGCCCCTCTGTCTCTCTGTATACCCTACTTCAGATGCACGTCGGTCTTGCTGCCTTCGTTTCTTTCGTTTCCAATTTTTTCGCTGTACCAAACACACGCTCACCCCATATCACAAACAACAGACATTCTGCAGCACGCTAAGCAGGTTCCTCGTCCCAAAGTTGGATTCGTTCTGTTGCTCGTGATACCTGTCCTGGGAGCATCTAAGATTTTACAGCAGGTTATTGGCCACACAGACCCTAACACATAAAGGATACACATGCAAGCCCTTGTACTGAAATCTCACATGGTGGCTCGTCCCAAAAGCAACGAAAAGGTTCTCTGGGAGCCCATTGTTAACACATTGCAACACCTCTGTGCCTTAGCTGGTGAACTTACTCCATCTCATCAAATAAATCACAACCTCCGCAGAATCTATTTTTAGTCTGTGTCAACACAGCGTCCAAGGTCTCTGCTGCCCCTCTTAGGAGCCACACACAGAGCGGTATAATTCAGTATATTAGTGCGACTCCCTGAGTCCCCGGAGCTAAGTGGGGCTCGGCGGGCACAGGTACGCGGAGAGGGCGAGAGAGATGGAGTGAGGGAAGCAGGAGAAGGATGAAGAAGCGCCAAGGAGTAAGGAATACAACTCAAACGAGAAAGAGCAAAGGAGCAAAATGCGCGGGTTTAAAGGAGGATAGGAGAAAAGATGATGTAAGACAAGAGTAGAAATGTGAAGGGGACCGAAGAGAAAATGGGGGAAGGGGAGATTAGATGTAGAATTAGAGATAGAATAAAACGCAATGGTGCGCGTGGGAAACAGCAAACCAAGGCAGCGAGGAAAGGGCAGAATTAAAAGGAATGGTACACAGGAGAAAAATGTGGAAGAGATAAGGAGAGAAAAAGGTAGAGTACTGAGCAAGGGGGACGAGGAGTAAACAGAACAGGAAAAAGTAAATAATGATACGAGGAGAAGAGACAGCGGCAATGGGAGAAGCGTGAGGGGCTTGATCACTATTAATAAGATGGGGCGGCAGGGTTGCAGTGCCCCGGCTGGAGTGGACAGTCTTAGCAGCGGTACCCTGCGCTCCTCTAGCGACCTGGCGGCTGGAGGCAACCGCGGCTTCCCGTCCCTGACACCATTTTAACGTGGATGACAGCGGCAGCCTCGGAGCTCCCGCGCAGCGGCGGGCAGACTTACCCCGGTCCAGAGTGAGCGGCTGCGCCAGTGTAGCCATGTCCGCGGCTAAAAGAAGCGTGGAGAGGCTCCCAGTCAGCGGCGATGCTTGCAGGGAAAACGGAGCCAGCTGTTTGCGCGAGGAAGCGGTGGATGCGGCCGGGAGGCGGCGACTCCAGAGGAAGGGATGCTGCCGGGATCCAGCGGGCTGTCTCTGCTGCTGCTGGTGGCTGTGTACAACCGCGGCTTCGCTGGCTTTATTCGCTCATAGACCACATAAACACATGAGACGGGCGGGGGACGCGCCAGCTGCCAGCGCACACTGGGTAGAGACGCCCGTTTTGTCCCCCCGCCCCCTCCTGACAGTGGGGTCAGCAGCTATTGGGCACTTCTACCCGCTCCTAGCCTCCAGGGACGTCTCAGTCCAGGAAAGGGTCACCTCTGCTGAGGGACATCATTTCAGTTCATTAGCTCCCAATTTTTCTGTATTTCTGCTAATGTGTTTGCCTGTTTTTCCAATCTTCTAGTTTGTTCCTTTTCTACCAGTTGCAAATCATATTCCACCTGTGTGTGTCAGTGTGGGAAAAAAACTCTGATAGTTCTTCCAAAATTCTTCCTCTATTTTCCTCCTTATTTATTTAGTATATTTGGCTGTTTGGCATTTGGTGCAGAGTATTGGTAAACAATGGAAATCGGATACATCAACCTGACAAAAAGTATCATCTAGATCGGATATTTGGTCAAAGACCTACGTTTCCAAGGAAGTACTGGGTCGGGTAAGGTTAAGGCGATCTGAGTTTTCAGTTGTTTTGGTAACCGTCCTTGTTGATTCACATGTTTTCAAGCTGAAAAGGCAGAATGGAGTAGTGATGATTTAGAGCTTGAGTTATCTAAGCCTTCTTTCATGTCATGTTCCATTTGGGGTTGGTTTAGAGTTTGGTGGACAGGGTACTCCGTCGCCGATGCGTTGGCAAACTTTAAATCTGGTCTTTCTTTTCAAATTTACATTTATCTCCAAGGCTTGGTCTTTACCAGCTCATAATGTGAGTTAATGATTGGATAGGAGTTCCCATTGAAGTCCTTGCATGCTAGCAAGATCACAGTGTTTTGGAGTGGTTGCTCTTCCCACAATCGATGATATAGTCATTCACAAAGTCACATTCAAGCACCTTCATCAATTTATTGTTTGCAGGTCTTGTTGGCAGACAATGTAGATTTTCCACAGCCTGGAAGGGAATTGTTTGGGATAATAATAGGTTCTAAAGTAAAGGTAACCCTGTTGGCCCTTGGACCTGTAGATGGATAGTCTATAGGTATAGGTTGTCTGTAGGTCATTAACTTTATTCAATACTGAGCTTGCTAGTGACATGGGGCCAGATGTACGACCTGCCAAATAGCGCCTCGCAACTTATGCCGCATTTGCGACTCACAATTTGCGAGGCGCTTTTTGGCATGTACAACAGTGGGTTTAACACTACTTGCGATTCCCAATGGGGTTGCAAATTGCGAGGCTCATAAATATTAATGAGCCTCTCGCAATTTGCGAGCCCATTGGGAATGACAGGCCCTCCCAGGGATGGTGGCCTGCTGGGCTCAGCAGACCACCATGTCTGGGACTGCTTTTAAATAAAGGGATGCATTTAAAAAAAAAAAAAATGTTTTCATTTCATTTTTTGAGGGCAGGCAGTGGTCCCTTGAAATAAGTGGTAATTTGCGAGTGTTTGCGGTCGCAAAACATTGGTACATAGTTTTATGGTCCCTATTAGGAAGGGAACGCCCTTCCTAACAGCGAGTCACAAAACCGTATTTTGCGAGTCGCAATTTATTTGCGAGTCGCAAAATACTGTTTGTACCTGGGCCCATGCTTTTTAGCGTGCACAAACGGGTCTAAGACCCGTTTGCGCACGCTAAAAAGCGTCGTACATCTGGCCCATGGTCTGGTTTGGGATTCTTAAGAACCATGCATATGATGCAGCAGGTTTTAAACTTGATGTGCACTGGTAAAGTGAGCCATTACAAGTCTATTAGGGTGACAGTAATATGTGCAGTCATTAGGCAGTGGACAACCGAAAAGGGCATGAATGCTGAGATATGCACAACATAGAGCAGATCTTCCCCACTGCCATTGTAGGATTGAACATGAGTATGAAAAGGAGAGGGGGAGGGATGATTTCATTGTTTAGATAGGAGATTCAGCTAATGCAAGATGGTGTGTTGCTTCTTAGTGACAAAGCTCTTAACCGAGAAGGTTTCATGCAGTGTGTGAGGCATTTCAATTTATATTTAATAGCCAAAAGGGATATCTGTTAGCTGGTTTCTGCTGTGAAGGACAGTGCAATATGTTTTTTGGGGTTTAACATAAGGTACAAACTAGATTCGGTAGAGGCAAGTATTGAGACATTGAACATTACATGTTGATGACACCCTCAAACAGAGCTAGATATCACCCATATGTTGATAGATTTTGATGTCAGGAAGCATTAGCAGTGCACCCTGAGTCTCCATGTATAAATTCAAAAGATGAAGTACGAGAATGGACCTGTGAGGTACCCTATAGTCCACAGGGGCTGGGTTGATGTTACTGGTTGGGTGAGTTGCTGACCAGAAAGGAAGGAGGGGAACCAGTTTAGAACTATCTGAGTAATACCCATTGTAAGAAAATGGGTTATTAGTTGGGGAGGATGCATGTCCTATCCAAGTAATAAGTCCCAAAATCCTGTAAGGTCAAGCATAGTTCAATAATTCAAATAATTCAAACCTGGGCTAAACCTTGGAAGCTGTGGCACAGTCCAGAAAATCTTAACTCAGCACTATGTGCAAAGTATTTAACAACACTAAAACAGTCAAAAAGTATAAACACAACTCAATAAAAATAGCACAACCAATTCCTAGAACATAAGAAAAATGTATTAAGAAAAATGACACCAAAATGGCAACGATCCAATAGGGGGACCAGATGTTTGAATTTTTAAAGTTTAAAGGCAAAAAGCACCAAGAAAATGTAAAGCTCCAACCAGAAATCTCTGTTCATGGTTGACCGGGACCTAGGCCCAATATCAAGCTGACCTTGATGGAGAGCAAGTCAGACACACCAAGCGGGTCACCCTGTCAACGTTTTTACCTTCTGACTCAGTCTTTTTTATGGATTTCCAAATCCTACAGTGGAGCAAGTTTGCAGGCTGTATCTGCCGAATTGCTCTTGAAGCTGGACAGCCGTTGGGCTGGACGAGGACCTGCTGAAGCTTTTGGTTTTCGTTGGAGAAGCTCAGAGTGGGAGGAATTCAGATTTTGTGGCTGCAGAAGTTTACAAGTCTTTTCCAGGTCAAGATTTCTACCTTCGGACTCAGTCTTGGAGCTCAAAATGTTGCAGTGGGCCTAGCCTGAAGCTGGATCTGACAAAGTTGCATCAAAATCAATCACCTTTTCCACAAGGTCCCAATAACGGTCCAGAGGTCTTTTGGAAATTCAATATTTTCTAAGTCCTAACTTTTCAGAATTTCTAGGGAGGGTCCTCTTAGCCACTTCTAAGTCTCCCAGGGCCTAAGGGACAGCGCTTAGGGACCAGGACACACTCCAGCAGAGGACACCAGCAAGGTCCAGTCCAAATCCAGTTGTAACTGGTCCACTGATCACACCAGGAAAAAGTCCTCTTGCAGATTGTTTTGTCCCTGTAGCATCACAGGAGGTCAACCTATTGACCCTTGAAGTTCACTTCTTAGTCCTGGGTACAAGTAGGGATAGGTCTTGCCCTTCAGGTCTCCTCATAGGTTACAAAGAGTAAGTTCAGTCCTCTTCTGTTCTGCCACAGATTCAAAAGTGTTCTGAGGAGCTAGGAAAGGGATACAATTTTTGAACAATTCATTAGCCAGTTGGTGGGGGTGACTTCTGGACACTACCTGACCAATGGGCATTAAGTTCACAAGGGCAAATCTTCATAATTTGCAGCGCATCCTGTTTTCCTCATTGCAAACTACCCCACAGTGCACCATTCTCAGTTAAATCCAACATGGATAAATGTTTCTGCACCTGGAAGGAGCTCGTGACACACCTAGGGGTGTGTTCAAGGTAATGAGAAGTCCCCCAATGCACACAATGAATATATTAACTGTACTTTAGCTTTTTTCATAGCATTAGCTACAGCCCTAACAGTGAAAATAACTTTTGCACTTTTAAGTACTAGGAACCCTACCTTGTGGGCTACTAGGCCTACTTAGGAGTGACTTACTTAGTATTTCAAAGCATGGGTTTTCTCCTATCAAAGTGTATATTTTGGCAGTTCTGTCTGCAGGGTTACAAGCCACAGGAGTTAGGCTACACATGTCAGTCTAGAGCAGAGGTCTTCAAACTTTTTGATGCCGAGACCCCCCTGTCAAAAACGTTTAGGCGTAAGGACCCCTTCCTGACAAAACTTTCTAGAACTTGGGCCTCCTCATCATTGGCCACTATCGACAACCATAAACGCCCCCAATGCCCATAGCAAATCATGTATACATTAAGGAAATAAATTAAACAGTGTTTAGCAAAAAAAAGTCAGTGGTTGGGGGCGTGGTCAAAGGTGTGGCTAAAAACAAAGGGCCTCGTTTATGAGGCATTGGCGTAAGGCAGCGCCGCAAGTCTTATTGCTGCGCTGCCCTACGCCAATGTGAAAGGGCAGGAATGCACCTTATTTATGAAATATGGTGCATTCTTGTCCTTTTCCACCTATGTTGGCACCCAAATTGCTGCCTAGTGTCAACATAGGCAGGATGGTTTTTGTGCAGGAAGGGGCACCTTCCTGCACAAAAACAATCCTGAGAGGGGTTTTCCTCTTTCTATGTGTGCTGCTGAATGCAGCACACATGGAAAGAGAAAAAAACGACGAGAAATGAAAACATTTCTCCTCGTTATGCCTGCTGTGAGGAGGCGTCATGTTTTGGCACTGCCCCAGGTTTACATGGTTTTGTAAATCTGGGGCAGCGTCAAAATCCATGGGCGTTGTGTGGGAACACCCACCGCAACGCCTATGGAACGCCTAATTGACATAGAGTAAGGAAACGCAGAGGCTTGCGCTGTTTTGTGTTACTCCATATCTATGAGGCCATGTAAAGCCACGCAGGGTGACTTTGGCTCGCCTCATCGATATGATTGAGATGCTTGTGCCGCCGAAGCTTAAAAAAAACTGACGCTCCAGCGGCGCAAGCCTCTCATAAATCAGCCCCAAAATATTTTGTTCGTTTTTTAGGTCTTTCACCATCAGGTAACTACATATAGAATAATGGGTAGCCTAAATGAAAAATAAATTTAAAAAGTTGTTACTCAGTGGGAAATGCACTATGTAGTACACTATAAAACCTCTATTATTTAATGCACTGCATAGGTCTGTGTGTACCCAGAGAGCCACAGAATTAAATTTGGTTGGTGCAGTGGAAAATAGTGACTTGTGTATTTTTAGTGCTATGGGGTCACATCCTGTGACAGAAAGCACTGTGAATGTGTAAGTCATTATTTTATACTTGCATTACACACATTATAAGATAGACTGCTACAAAATGTGCAGAGTTTTAGGATAAAATGGAGCTTCCAAAATGTAGTTTTGTGTAATATCAGACCATAAGTGATGCATTTTGTTTTTGCATTACTGTCCCTTCAACACTTCCTCAGGGGTACTAACCGCTGTGTAACTACAGTTATCATTAAAAGCACACACTTCACAGCCCAGTTGCGAACCACCACACAAAAAAACACATCTTTGCCATCACAATGCTTAAAGTGATTCGAGCAATTAAAGCCAGAACCCCTCCCAAGCATCCTTTACATTTGCCGATTAACTCCTAGCGTACGTTTGCATTTCATTCAGGCAAGCAGGCACCCTGGCATGAAGGCTTATTTGGAGGATTGTTTTACCTGTCTGGCGGGTCTCTTCATTTTACAGCACATTACACCACTCAAGTAACTTCAGCTGAAGCATTTTAACGATCGCGGTTGACTTTGTCCAAAAGGAAGAGCACCTTTTGTATTCCAGGCAGAAGTTAGGCCTGGAAATGCACGACCCCCTTCCCAGGACTCCAGGGCCCCCCTGGGGGTCACGCCCCACAGATTCAAGACCTCTGGTCTAGAGTTCTTCAAAATAGAACACCAACTTTGGGTGTTTGTTTTTTAAAAACAAAAAGTTGGGTGCATAGCCTTCAAAACCAACTTCAGCTGTTGACCAAACCTCTGGTACTTTCAGAGGAACCACCATCATGGTGGTTCCTCTGAAGGGAAAGAGATCACCTCTGGGTCAGTGGTGATCTCTAAATATGGTGGTCCTCTGGCAGTTAGAGTAGCAGATGTAATGTCCTCCACCACCCTGATGGACAGAGTACATACAGCCAAACCATAAATCATGCCCTCAGCATAAAGATCATGAGTAGCCATGAACCACATTGTGGCACAGGCAAAGAGCCTTGAAAAGGCATCTTTTATGAAGCATCAGCCAGTGGAGTGAGGCCAGATTAGAGGAAATGTGAGAAAGTCTATTGAGGCCAATCAGTAGCCTGGGTGCCGCATTTTGAAAGCTCTTTAGGCTGGACTTCAAGATACTAGGTAGCTCCAGATAAAGAGAAATAGAGTATGTCGGTGACATATGATGATCACCTGGACTACCAGTTTAGAGGAAGAATGGGAAGCACCTTTCTCAAAATCTGGAGCATAAAGAAAAAGAAGTAAGTTCATTGAGAGTTGTTGATCGAAAATAATGTCTAAGATGTAGGCTAAGGTGGTGGGAATGGAGGAAGTGCCAAGTTTGCAATTCCATCAAATGGAGTTCCACACAGTTGACTTACCAAACAGAAACACCTCGGTTTTATCTGAGTTTAAACACAAGTAGTTGTCATTCATCGAAGAAGAAATGGCATACATGCAGGCAAGGAAACACATTTGTGCAAATACAAGTTAACATTCTAGCCTTAGAATCAGGTGAGTGCTGTTAATCACATATACATAAATATGGAACACCACAGGATATAGGTTTGAATGGCAAGCAGAAGGAGGCAAGAGATACAGCTGGACACAAAAAAAGGTGAGCTAGTAAAGGGTTTGTCTTGTGGATTGTTACCTGCCTTGTTATGTTGGCCTAGGCCTGGCTGCCATGCTGCTTTTCTTTGCGCACGTTACACTGAGCCGGGCCTTCCTCGCCCTTTGCTCGTGCCAAGTTCTTTTGCACTGTCTGCATTTACTGTTGTTCACCTTGTTGGGCTCAGTCTGCACAAACATGTACAAGGTCGCATAACAATGTATTTCGGTTCTTCCTGATATGGCCAGTCTCGCGCACCCAGACATAACATTATGTGCAATTGCCATGAAGAATTTGATATGCTTTTAATACTGTGGTTTACTAGCGCTTAAGACACTTGGAGAGATCCTTTTCAGTGAGAAGAGCTATGATGTCCTGCTGATGTAATTCTGCATCTAGAGACTGAGGTATGGGGGTTCGCTAGTCAAAGCCCAGAGGTCTTCTATTATCTATAATAAACTATCTTACTGCACGGGGAGGGTGGTAATGTTATTTAGACATTTATCCACTGAGTTATGAAATGCTTTCCCCGTTTGTATTCTATGGAATTGTAACCATGCTGCTTATATTATTCATATGCATTATGCTATTAGTACTGACACGTGTACTGTACCTTAGAGCACGTAAGTTGGAATAAACATTTTAACCTATCCAGTGTCTCTTCCTACGCACCTTGTGGACAAGTACGAGTGAGTGACGAAAGAGTGTTCTTGCTTCTGCGAGTCCTGAGATAAAGATACCGTGTTCTGGGTTGTCCAAACATTAGTACTTGGGTGCTAATGGGATGCTAAGCTAGTTGGGTTGGGGTTTTTGGGTGCTACGGTATATAGTGGCAAACCACTGTATTCCGGGGTCCCATTTTCCTGTGCATAGCTCTGTGTATGTGCAGAAACCTTATGACATGGCGCGACCGCCGTGGGGCAGCTTATCTGCGAGACGCTTGAGTAGTACTTGTGCTTGTCCACAAACCCTCGCGTACGCTTCCGGAGGCGTATGTGACGGTGATACCTCCTATATTGAATGTTTTATAGGTTCTTTCGAGCTTGAAGTTATTAAAAAGGTTAGTTAGCAGACCCATTTTTTGTGCTCCCTGTTAGGTTGTCGAATATAATTGTTTGGTCATGGCTGGTGTGGCGATAGCTGCACATAGTCGAGGAGCACTCCGAGACCACTTAGCTGTGTATGGAGTGCCCGATACTGGGGTCGAGTTGGTCTTTGTGGTTCAAGCCGATGCGGCTTATCACTTTGAAGTGTTTTACACTTGGATCACTTTTGAAGCGGTGGATGCAGGTGATAAGCTGTTTCATGAATATAAACCCACCGCTATTCCTGCTGCCTATCGACCCTATACTACTCTTGAAGTGCCTCTCACGGCTTGGCAGCACCGTGTTTGGTTTAATGGCGCCCTACCACAACCAACTACCGCAGTTCGTTCAGGCCCCTTGTCAATTCAGGGGGCCACTTGGCCTGTATTGGCCGGGTATACCCCGCATCCAAATTATCTGGCATTACCGCTTGCGAACTGCGCACTATGCATACCGAATTGGTGCGAGTGCATCGAGCCTTGGTGACATACGTTACAGGTAGCCTCCATGGAGCTGCTCCTGTAGTCGCAGGCCAACCAGCTATTGCAGCTGGAGTGACTATAAGTCCTGTCATGGTAAATTCTGTGATGGGCAAACGTCCACAAAATAAGGACGACTATCCTTACTGGCTTGCTGAAAAGTTCGATCAGATAGAAGCAGTGTTTCCACATACATCCCCAGTAGATAAACACCGCATCCTCACGATAAGTTTGCCAAAAGACATAATCCCCGATTTGACATCATGTGAAAACTGGGGTAAGGTATTCGCAGCAGTTTATTCAAAATGTTTTGGAACTCCTTCCATGACGGTTCTACCCTCTGTAATTAAAAAAGTACAGGATGAACATGGCCCTGAAGCGGCTGTGGAATTAGGGATGAGACTAGTGGGAGTGTTTGATGTAGTAGCTGAGCTGATCCTTGGAAATGTCAAGGGCGATGCTATGAACTTTCAAGTAGCGAATGCTTTGGCTTTGGTCCCAGAGTTGGACAGGCCTCGCGAATTACCGAAAATAATAGCCCGGGCTTATAAAACAATTGGAAGAAATAGCCTAGGCAACAAGCCTTTTGTAAAAATGCAAACTCAATCGCAAACACAAGTTACACAAACAAAAAGTGCATCTGAGAAAGATGATAAACCAGTCTTCACTAAAAAGAGTTGGAGACAGAAAAAACAGGGTAAGCAACAAAAGAAGCCGGGGTCGAGAGGCGCTTCCCCAGTTTCGGTTTCTTCTGAACGTACTTATGATTTACGTGATAGGTCAAGGATTAAATCACCAGAAAGGTTTCAGAGCTCTGATACGCGTTCTCCTCGTTCTTCACAGGCCCAGACGTCGTCACAGGCTGGTGGAGGAGGACGTCAAGATAGAGGAAGGGGCCGAGAGGCTCCCCAGGAGCGAGACCAACCTCGACAACAAGTCAGAGGGAAAGCAGAAGACTTTCACCTTCCTCGACCGCAATTTCAGAAGAAAAAGGTTGCCGCTGTTACAGCGAAATATGCCTCAGACCGTGAGAACGAGACTCCAGAATTGGACGTGGGCAGTGACCCTCCTAGACAGCGCCGCGGAAGTTACCATAGTGCGGGAGGCGCTACGTCCTCATATGGAGGCGACAGCAACTGAAACATTCGTTACTGTAGAGACAGCTGACACGAGAGTGGCACCCCTGACAGACTATATAATATAGTCATACAAATTGAAGGTGACATACCGCGTGAAATAAAAGGGATTTTTGGGAAAATCTAACCTCTTCATATGACATTTTGTTAGCAGAGGTGGATTGGCCACCCCATTCGTTTTAGCTGCACATAAAGGAGAGGAGGTAATCCTTCCAAGCTTTTCAAGGCATGTCCCAAAAGACAAAGCTGAAGCACTTGCAGCTGAGTGGGCTGTGTACCTGGCACCAGCGTTATACCGCAACCATGTGGGATGGGATGAAGAATCACCTCCTCATGCAATACCTTTGCGGTCACTACCGCAGCCACAACCCCAATATCCCATCAAACGGCAGGCAAAAGGCCCCGTCTCAGAAATTCTGACACAGTTGGAATATCAGGGAGTAATTGAACCATGCGTATCACCTATGAACAATCCCCTTTTCGTGGTTTCTAAACCCGATGGATCGTACCGCTTAGTTTTGGATTACCGGCATTTAAATACTCATTGTCGGAACTTTGCGGTGCAAAATACACACAGTTCTGCGCTTGTAGACAGTCTTGTTCGTAAAAAATACAAAACGACACTTGACCTTTCAAACGGTTTCTACACGCACAACCTAGCCCCGGAGAGTGGTCAATGGACCGCATTCACATCCGGTGGTAAATTATTCCAGTTCCGGCGTTTACCCATGGGCTATAAAAATAGTCCGGGTATATTCGCCGCCCGTGTCGTTTGTTTGTTAAATGACATTGATCAAGACGCATGTTCATACGTTGATGACATCTATCTGACAGACGATGAGTTATATCAGCATCTGTCCCGTGTGGACCGCATTATTCTTGAATTTGCGGAGCAGGGTTACAAATTTAACTTTGCTAAGTCACACATTGCTGAATTTACCGTTCTGTTCTTGGGCTATGAGCTCAATAACGAAGGTAAGGGCTTAGCCCCCATTTCTTGGAAAAATGTGCACATTTGTGCCCCCAAATACTCTGAAGAAACTTCAGTCTTTGCTGGGTTTCTTGAATTTCGGGCGTACTTACATTCCCGAATATGCCCAGCGTATCAAGCCTTTGTATGCTTTGATACAACCTAATTATTCAAGGTCTTGCTGGCTGCCTGAGCATACCTCAATTCTGCAGTCTTTGCAGACAGACCTTTTGGAGTCTAAATATCTTTTGACTCGTGATAACCACACAAACCTGGTGATTAGAATAATTCCGGGGCGGTGGGATTCACATATTTAACCTTTAATGAAGGTGATACAGTACCTATCGCATACAAGTCACATCTGTACACTTCCGCTGAATTGCGCTTTACATCTGTCGAAAAAGTTCTAACTGCAGTGCAAATGGCGATTCTGAAAGAACGCGCACTGGCACAGGGAAAGCGGATTCTGGTGGTAACACCCTGTCCTGCCCTGGAGGCAGTAACAAAGGCAAGTGTACTGAACTCAAAAGCAATGCATCCCCGTTGGATACAATGGGCTACATCTTTGACGTCTTCGGACGTCACTTTTGTTTTTGATTCTTCTCTTCAGACTCAGGAGTTTTTGCAGTATGAATTCGTTCATCCTCCTCCTTTGTTTTTACTACCGCTTGAGGATTACAAATGTGTGATCTACACCGATGGCTCGGCGCAACCGGCCACTGGGTCCAAGCACGCTTATTCAGCTGCATGTGCAATTGTTGCGGGTTCCTTTGTAGATGGAAAGTTCAAATCCTCTGTAGTGCATACTCGCACACTTGGAGATAGTACCGCACAATTGGCCGAGCTGCATGCATTGCTACTTGCGCTTGAGTTCGCTTCACAGGATGAGACCACTCTTATTGTATGTGATTCTTTTTACTGTGTACAATCTTACAATGACAATCTGTTTTTCTGGTCGAAAAACGACTACAAGGACGCAAAGGGAGCACAATTAAGCATAAAATGCTTTGGGTTCGAGTGGCAGAATTGCAACAACGTCTGCCTCTCACACAGGTGGTTCACACCTTAGGCCATCAGCGGGTGGGCGCACACGCTATTGGTAACGATCTGGCAGATGAAGCTGCCCGTTCAGCAGTAGTCACGTGTTCAGTAGCAGCGGTTACCAGGTCCATGTCTAAAATAGACCCTGTTATATTAGCAGCTATTGCTGCAACCAAGGAAGGTAATAATTACCCGACAGGTTTCCCTTCCAAGTATTCTTACACATTAAGTCCCGATCAGGTTCCTTATGTAACTATACCTGACGTTGGAGATCGGCTGATCCCCAATGCGGACCGCAGGAGTGCCTTGATATCAGCTGCACACGAAGGCATGGCTTCTGCTCATGCAGGTGTGTCAGCTACGGTTTCCATCTTGCAGCAGCGTTATTGGTGGCGTGGGTTATATAAAGACACCCGTGCTTTTGTGCTTTCTTGCGACGTTTGTCAACAGATTAAGCCTTCCACGGTAACACGTCCACCACAAACCCCGCTCTGCATTGCTAACAGACCCTTTGGGTGTGTTTACTTGGATCACTGCGGTCCATTCTCATCAGACACTGCCTATAAATACATCTTGGTGGCAGTGGACTCGTGCACACGGTTTCTCTGGGTCTGGCCACAACGGAGTGCTGACGCCCGAAATGTAATCAGGGATTTGCGTGTCTTTGTGGGAATTTTCGCATGCGGCACCTTCCATTCGGACCAAGGTCCAGCGTTTGCCTCTAGGGCTTACAAGGATGCAATGGCTTCGCTTGGGGTGCGGGTGAAATTTTCGTCTCCGTATAGGCCTGAGGGCAACTCTATCGTTGAACGAATGAACCGTGACTTAAAGCAATCCTTAACAGCTAGGGTTTTAGGTACTGGCAGGAACTGGCTGGCCCATTTGTATACCGTTCAGCGTGCACTTAATAATCTCCCTAGAAGACCTCTGGGTGGGCGGACCCCATACGAAATGCTCTTTGGCATAAGAATGTTTGTGCCTGACCTTGAGGGTCCAGACATCGCGGCGCAATCCGCCAAGTTTGATGTAGATAACCATTCTGCTATGTTACAGGACTTACAAGAAGCCCGAGACAAACTTGCAACTACACATTTACCTTCAGCCACAGATCCTGCGTTGCAGATTCCGGTAGCCGGCTGGCTTCCAAAGATTGGAGAACTGGTTCGAGAGAAGGTTGAAAACAAAAAAGAATTTGGCCCCTCTTTTCGTGCACCGGTTCCAGTTCTGGGCTTGAAGGGAACACGTACAGTTATTTTACCACCGCTTCCTGGTCGCAAAGAGAACAGATACATCTCAGTTGAAAATGTCAAGCTACAGCGCCTGGCCGATCCTGAATAGTGTCACACCAGCGGTCTCTTGTCCTGCCATTTATCGGACATATGTTCATAGTCCATCTGCACGAACGATCGCTGATGCTGTAATTGAGATGGTTGATTTGCCTGAAACTACGATTGATCCCCAACTCTCCACCAATATCGACGAGGACGAGTATACTTATCCTGCATCAGAATCGGTGGCACATCAACCAACAACGCCACTAAGCCCGACTCGTTATTCCTTTGATTCGGATTCCACATCTTCAAAAGTTCCATCCAAGTTCAGTATTTTTATATCCTGGTTTAGAGACAATTTTTTGATTCCCCCTGGACATACATCTGGTTGGTACTTTTCTTGATATTTTTGTTCATGTCCATTGGCTTTGTCACAGTGTTTTTTCTACTAATCAATGGTCACTATTTACCTGAACGCTCTGCTGTAGACTATGTTTCTGGAACTTTGGCTCCTCATTCCTCGTCTCACATCATGAAGCGTGACCACACATTTGTGAACATTTCAGCCTTCCCAGTTGCTGATGGCATCGTATGGGATGCAGTGAACTATCAAATCCATGGTCCGACGGAAATTATTAATGTACCTAATGTCCTTCGTGTTTCAATGGGTGATGTAGTACAAAATAATATTCATTCTGATGATTGGGATGTGCATGCCGTTGAAGCATTGTTTGCCGATTTAAAATATTATGCATCTTTTAATGCTGAAGATTTATATATGAATTCTGCTAATTATGCCGATTTGTATTGTTACCAACATTGGGGTAATCATTTTCTCCATAAGCCCAGTGCCCTGCGTAGTTCTGTTAACTTTACCCAATGGGAACATTGTCCAAACCCCTTGCCAGGTAGCTCTCAAACTCTTCGAAATAAGTTTAATTATTTTACTGATTTTAATCGGTCGAACCCTGCATCCTATTATTTTAGACTTAATAACACATCAACTCAGAAAATTATGTTGACACACACCAAATTGCTATATTCAGGTTCCTTTCTGAGTGCCCTAGCTGTGGGTGGTTATGAGTACTGGGATAATACAGTGGATTTAAAATCTATTTGGGGCTCCAAGCCATGGCAGGTACAGGGAACCGAGGCGTTGCATCGTGCTTGCCTCATCCCTACCCAAATTATGTTCCTAAATGCTTCCATCTATCAGACTACATGTTGGGGCTTAGCAACCACTAAACAATTGAATACGCCATCAATACCATCCCTGTCGAGTTTTCCAAATGAAAGCTCACGATTCAATATGTCCCTCGTGTCCCTGCAGGCAATGTTACAAAATAATTTGTTTAATGTTTCTGAGCTGGTTCAGTCACCCTGGTTAGTATGGCCTATATCATCTAATGCATGTCAAATGCGTTTTCATGATACTGGTGCTAGCTACACACAGAATAGGCCTGATCCGAGGTTTACTGATGCCCGTACAGTCACTACATACTCTGTTGGTAAATTATGCAAACAATGGCTGCAACATTCGTCCCTTGATTCTGTTAAACAACATTTGTCCCTCCTTACAGGCAATATTGATCTGTCCGACTTTGTTTTGGGACCTCGTGGTCCCCGACCTAAGAGATTCATTTATGAAACGTATAATGAACTCTGGAAGCTATCACAAATGGAAGCTGCTTCCCGTCTTCGGGAAATAGATCAAGCAAATATGGAAAAGGTGCTTGCTGTTGTTGACAATAGTATTAATACCCTGTCTTCTCGCATTTACACTTTAGAGAATATTGTGTCCTCTGTTGTTGATATTGTACAAGATGATGTTTCTGTGTTATATCATGGTCAGAATCAATTGCGCTCAGTTATGCAGTTTGCATGGACTTTACAAACACTTAAGTTAGGTAAAGTGCCTTGGCATTTCTTGAACACCTCTGCCTTATTTCTACCTTTTAACTTAACTGATAAACAGCAATTTATGTCCATGAAGGATGCAACTTACACTCTATTACATATCGAAAAGGTGGATCCTTTGCCGTTCTCTGTTGCAGAACTCGATTCTGCTGTATGGCTAGTTCATGGGGTTATCGTTTTACCTTTTTCCTTGTTTGAATTTGACTCGTGCATGAAACATTATCCTGTGGGCCGTTACCGGCCATTGGGCAGTGCTTTCCTGCATGAACTCTGGTCCTTGCCTTTCATGTATAAATGCCTTCGGGACGGCAAGGAAGTCTTTCTCACGGGGAGTACTGCGACTCGACTATAGGTCATTCGCTTATTTGTAAACACATTAAATTGCATGGCTCATGTAGCGTTTCCTCTCCTAATCTTGCTTGTGTGCTGAAAGGTATTCCTGCTCCTGTTATTTCACCTACTTTCACTCTCCTTTCCAATGGTAGTTATTTGCTTTTAAATAACGAAAACTGTTGTGGCCTGCAGGCTGGCATTCCTTACATTGTAACAGTTTCGCACAGGGTTGTCTGCTGCAAAAATGTGCTTTTTCCTCCCCCTCATGGCAAGGTTGATATCTCTATTTGGCCTTCCATCCCTACCATGGAAGCAGATTTCAATAGACTGAGCAGAATAAAGGCACTATTATTAAACGAGGAAGTTATGCTCACGTCCGCCCGGGAGACATTCATTCTCCAGGTGGCGAGTACCCACAGTGAAATACAGGCCCTTTTGAACACTAATCTCCCCCAACATTTTGGGGAGTTAATACATCGTATTTTTAACGCATCTAACACTGAAGGCCTAGTACACTTTTTTAAGGTCGTTGGGTCGGGCTTGGTGTCCTCCTTCCAAACTATTTTTGGTGTCATCCCGGCTTTCATACATTCTATATTTTCCAGTGTCTTTGGCGGTTTCCCATTGATCCTCGCTTTAGCGGCTGGTGTCTTGCTCTTAATTTGCTTTCTGCGCAATGGCTGCTCCCCGATGGGACCTGCTCGATCCAGAACGCCTCCAGCTGCTCCGTGAGCGCCTTTTGGCCGGTTTTGGTGTCTTGCCATTGGCGACACTGAGTGTGTCATATACTCTTTCATTTCGCTTTGCGTATTTCACTTGCGTGCAACCTGTGATGACTTGTGTCCGCTGTCCTTTCACCTGGACTCTGGATTATTGCCTCTCCAATTCGTCATTGTCTGTTCCGGATTTTGTTCAGTTGATGGGTCCCTTAGAGGCCCATGAGCAGGACTGTTCCGTCGCTGGCTGTATGGCGCGTGCGGCTGCACTGGGGATTTTGGCGCAATGGGATATCTGGGCGGCTGCCCAGGATCTCCTACAACGAAGCTGTTTCAATTATCACGCAAGCTGTCCCGCATTGCTTCTGGATGCTCCCTTTGCTGAGGAGCATTCCTGCTCTTTTGATCTCATGGATTGGATGGCATCTATGTTTTTTGACGATTCCAATGATGAACTCTTAGAGGGTATGGCTTTCTTCTGCACTTACACTTTCATGGATTGACCTGCCCTTCGCCGTTTGGGCGCTCCCTGTGCTCCAACGGCTGTGTTTGTCCTCTGCTGAGCCTCTGTCCTGGCCGCCGGACTGTCCAGGGGAGGGTGTCTTGTGGATTGTTACCTGCCTTGTTATGTTGGCCTAGGCCTGGCTGCCATGCTGCTTTTCTTTGCGCACGTTACACTGAGCCGGGCCTTCCTCGCCCTTTGCTCGTGCCAAGTTCTTTTGCACTGTCTGCATTTACTGTTGTTCACCTTGTTGGGCTCAGTCTGCACAAACATGTACAAGGTCGCATAACAATGTATTTCGGTTCTTCCTGATATGGCCAGTCTCGCGCACCCAGACATAACATTATGTGCAATTGCCATGAAGAATTTGATATGCTTTTAATACTGTGGTTTACTAGCGCTTAAGACACTTGGAGAGATCCCTTTCAGTGAGAAGAGCTATGATGTCCTGCTGATGTAATTCTGCATCTAGAGACTGAGGTATGGGGGTTCGCTAGTCAAAGCCCAGAGGTCTTCTATTTCTATAATAAACTATCTTACTGCACGGGGAGGGTGGTAATGTTATTTAGACATTTATCCACTGAGTTATGAAATGCTTTCCCGTTTGTATTCTATGGAATTGTAACCATGCTGCTTATATTATTCATATGCATTATGCTATTAGTACTGACACGTGTACTGTACCTTAGAGCACGTAAGTTGGAATAAACATTTTAACCTATCCAGTGTCTCTTCCTACGCACCTTGTGGACAAGTACGAGTGAGTGACGAAAGAGTGTTCTTGCTTCTGCGAGTCCTGAGATAAAGATACCGTGTTCTGGGTTGTCCAAACATTAGTACTTGGGTGCTAATGGGATGCTAAGCTAGTTGGGTTGGGGTTTTTGGGTGCTACGGTATATAGTGGCAAACCACTGTATTCCGGGGTCCCATTTTCCTGTGCATAGCTCTGTGTATGTGCAGAAACCTTATGACAGGTTCTTTAGTCGATACACACAATGTCAGCAGGTTCAACATAATGTAGCGTGAGTCAAAATCAAGTGTGGAGCAGAGTTCCCACTGAATTAGGGCCTTCTATCCACCAGAATCCAAGATCATCTGCATATCGCTAGTGGAATTGGTCTCAATACTATGAGAGAAGTAGAAGACCGATTGGAAGGGGTCAAGAATATTACGAGCCCCGATGACGGTTGAAGAGTGAAGGAAAACAATGCTCTCCATAAGCTTGAATGTGAAAGGTAGAAGCAAAATGTGCATAAAATTGGTCTTTATTTTAAGATTTGCTGTAGGTTTCTTCAGTTGAGGAATGACTAATTCCTTTTTTATTGCATTGGGAATTTGACTAGTGGTGAGAAAGAGACTGCGGAGGGTGGTCAGGTGGTACTAGCGCAGAGGTCAGTGCTTTTACAATCTTCATGATGTAGGGATCCAGATGAGAATAAAAGGAGATCGATTCAATCTTGGACAGCATCAACTTCTCAATGAAAAGATTGAAGGCAGAGAAGGTCATAGTTATCCTGAACCCATTGCTTGCCTACATTGGACAGGAAGTGTGACAGGTAGGAGAGAGAGACTGCAGAATCCTATTGCTTTAATTTACTTGTAAGTCCCTAGTAAATGGTACTACATGTGCCCAGGGCCTGTAAATTAAATGCTGCTTGTGGGCATGCAGCACTCATTGTCCCATCCACTAAAGTGTCCTTTTGAAACATGGCACAGGCCTACCACTTCAGCCTGTAATGCTGTTTTAGAATGCTATTTCGACCTGGCAAAATAAACATTTTGCCGGGCCTAAAACTTCATTTTTAATACATATAAGTCACTCATAAGGTAGGCACTAAAGGCTCATAGGGCAGGGTTCATTATATTTAAAAAGTAGGACATGTGTACTTAAGGTTTACCTGTCCGGGTAGTGAAAAACTCTTAACATTGTGTTTCACTGTAGTACGGTCTATTTCATTAATTGACTAACAGTGGCTAACCTTTTTACATTTAATAAGTTATAACTTTGAATTTGGAGCAGATAGAAACATACTGTTTGTACACAAAATGGTTGCAATTTAAAATCTTCTTTAATAGAGAAACTAGAAATTAAATTACAATTGTGAAAATGCCACTTTTAGGAAGTATCCTTTGTCACATAACCGTGAATGGCTCTGCTGCTGGGGTTTGTGTATTCCTTCCAGACAGTGACATAAATGGGGCTTAGCTGTTGCAGGATCACTGGGGCTTAGGTGTTGCAGGATCACCCAACCCCACTTGCACTTCAAAGGACTCTGCCTCACACGTACACAAAGGAATCTGAAACCAGCCTTCCCAGTCTTTTGTCACCCTAGACTTCTTGGAGTCTTGAGAGGGGAAGTGGAAGAATTTTCCAGAACCAGATGTAGGGGGTAGTTTATAGAATCTCCCCACTTCAAAGGTTGGCACCACTTATAAATATTGGTCCTCCAGAGCCACACAGCAATACATTCCTGGACCTGTGGACTTTACAGAAGAAGGACTGACTTCCACCAGAGGACTATCCTGCAGCTACCAGACAACTATCCTGCTGCTTGAGGACTGCATTGCTCTGTAAGAAGGAAAAACTAACCTGAGTGACTCAAAGGGTCAGTTGGCTGACATGAGGTATGAGCAACAGGGACACTACAAGCTCCAGAGGCCTCCCTGCAACTGTCCAGCTGACCTGCAGAACTGGACCTGCCTGACCCTGCAACTGGATGTCCCTGAGTCCTGCTGGCCTCTGCTGGAGTGAGTTCCTGATGAGGTTCCTCCCCAGGTCCTGGACTCTTGGTATGCATCAAATGAGTTGAGCTCCTCCTGTGAATAAAGGTGAAATCCTGATGTTTTGGGCTCTTTGAGAACTCAAACTGGCCCGTTTGCGCCAAGACTGTGCTGCAAAAAACTGCCAGCGCAAAGGTGAACCCCACTCTTCGCTCTTCAGCGACCGCCAGCAATGACCCACAACATGAGCTCTGCACTCATGCTACAGCAACAACAGCCCACAGTGCCTGCCAATGCGAAGCTCCAGCGAATACCATCTTTGCCGCCCAACTGTATATTTTCGCTACAGCAACGAACATCCGTGATGCCAGGTCTCCTCTTCACGCTACAGTGATGACCACCCGCAACGCGCTCCCTGCTCCATATGACCTTCTCCACCGTGAACAGGACTCTTCACGCTGGACTTTGAGAATGTAACATTTTCAGGGGGACTAACCTGGCCCCTGTATGCGTCCCATGCTCTTTCGTGGTCAGACTGAACTAGTTACTTTCGCCCGATCTAGCACGACCAGATGACTGCAAGTGGTGCTTTGTGTTTTTATTAAAATATACAATATTTTTGAGAATTGGTTGGAGATTTCTATTGTGCTGTGTTTTCACTTTATTAATTTTTGTGTGCTGCATAAATACTTCATACATTGCCTCTAAGCTAAATCTGACTGCTTTGGGCCAAGCTACCAGAGGGTTAAGCATGGATTAATTTTGTGACTTTAGTGGTTCACTCTGATAAGGATTGTGTTTGGTCCTTGAGTAGATACTCCACCCTGTCAACCAATTACCCAATTTCTTACAGAGAGGCATAGGTTTTGCAAACAGTGGGAGTAGCAATGTTCTTATACATGGAAAATACATATTTTGTGGGGTTACAATGAATGAACGGTTTCATGAATGAATGTAAGTTTCAATGAACATTTGATAGTAGTCTGCTCAGATTTGATGAATGAGTTTCTTATAGCTTCTTAACTCCACAAGGTGGGTAGTTGGTGTGCAATTTCCACTTGAGCTTTTTCTAACTTATTTTTGTTTCATCAAAGGAGGCCCGGAAAACCAGGAAGTGGAGCATTTAGCCCCATGGCTCATAATAGTCTTGAGTGGAATTGTAGCTTCCAGAGTAGATATAATCAGATTGTTGAAGGTGTAAGAGTATGTTTTTACAGCACCATTGAAATCTGCAGCAGAAAATTCAAGTGGGGAAGAAATCTGTTTTTATAATGGTTTGGAAAAAGCTCTAAGACCTCCTGCTCAACCTAAATTTGTTTCACCATTAATGTGCCAAATGAATGATCTATGACACAGCATATTCAACAAATAGAAATCCTTTCTTTTTCCTCTTCATTATGAAAATTTCAATTATCCATCAAGTATTATTACATGCAGCATGATACTTTATTTATCATTCCTTTATTTTTCTTCCAGATGTATAAACATTTAGGGCCTGATTCACAAAGGGAAATTTGCACTTTTGTGTAAGTTTATGACTGTTTGCTATTCACAAAGGTATTTTACTAGAAGAATCTTTACGACTGTAGAGTCTCTACAAGTAACTTTATGACTGCGGAGTCTCAGCACCTAAAAAGATAGGACAGTCCTATCTTGTTATGTGTGGAGACTTCTCAGATGTAAAGATACTACAGCAAAATACTTTTGTGAATAGCAAACAATCATACAATTACACAAAAGTGTAAGTTTACCCTTGTGAATCAGGTCCTAAGAAATTACTTCATCACACCCTGACCCACAGTTCAAGTGTGTGACCCCCAGTATGGGTAAGGAAGTAAGCTGCTTGAGATCAAAAGTAGAGCATAAGACAATTAAATTGACTGCATCTTCGGCAGTAGAGTAATCTGGCCAGAGGTTGAAGGATCAAAGCATTATTAGCCTGTAAGCATTTAGCGAAATGCATTCAAGATGCCGATCAATACAGGGACATGGGGGACAATAGACCAGAACAGACTTGATGTTAGATGTGAGGTTGATCTGAATGTTAAAGAACAGGAGTGCCGACAGATGATTAATATCAGTAGTAAAAACAGAGATAGCAATGCTGTGCTTTCTGATGAATGTGATGCTGTCCCAGGTTGCTCTTTCCATGTTTATGTAGAATTGTATAGGCAGTGGGAAAGCAGCTCAAAGATATGGACCGGAGTGATCTTTTAATTGGGTCTTGGTAAGAAAAAGTAGTTCTTTGTGGTCTAAAATGATAGTTTAGACTTCAAAGGAATGTTTAGCTAAGAAGCTATGTGTTGGACTTGGCCCTTTTTGCAGGGTCATCCCTGAACTTTTTGCCTTCCTCCTGGTATTTTTTCTGACCTGGTGTTGGTGGTTTTAGGACTCTGGGCACTTTATAACTGCTGTCCAGTGTAAAGTGCATGTGCTCTCTATGGTAAACGTGGTAAGATTGGTCTACACCTGTTTGGCGTATTTAATTTACCTATCAGTCCCTTGTAAAGTGGTATCTCATGTACCCAGGGACAGTAAATTAAAGGCTACTGGTGGGCTTGCAGTGCTGCTTGCGCCACCCACCAAAGTAGCCTTTCAAACCTGTCTCAGGCCTCTGCCATTGCAGGGCCTGCGCGCGCAGTTTACTGCAGTGTGACATGACACATAAAGTGGGTGCCACGTCTGTGACTCCCCTTTCACTACATATCAGTCACCCCTAAGGTAGGCCCTAGCTAGCCCTATGGGCAGAGTGCTCTGTAGGTAAAAGGTAGGACATGTGCCTTACCTGTGTGGCATGTCCTGGAAGTGACAACCAGGCATTTTGGTTTCTCACTACTGTGAGGCTGCCCTCTCATAGGAATGCATTGGGGATTCCCTGATATTTGGTTCAGTGGTAATTCCTGATATGAGAGGAGTAGCGTGATCAAGTTTGGTATGTTTGGAATAGTGGTATTAAATGCTGTGTAATGGTGTTCGCAGATTTATTATCACTATTTTAGAAATGCCACTTTTAGAAGTGGGCATTTCTGTGTGCTATGTGTCTTTGTGCCTGCCTGTTGTGTATTGCACGTCTGGCTCTGGAGTGACAGAGACTGGGGAGGTGCAGTGGCTCCAGAGGGGCTGGGTGAGCCAGCGCTAGACTGAATAGGCCGACCTGCATTTGGAGTGGTGGGAGGAGTAGCACCTGAATAGGACTGTGCCTGCCTTCCACAATGCTAGCTCCACCCCCCCGTGGTGTGTCTGGGGCCAGATCCTACACTAACAAAGGAGGTGGTTATGCACTGTAAAGAAATGTGTAAGTGCCCCCCAGAACTGGTTTGGACCGGGCACAGAGCCCTGTGCCGGGGGAGAAAAAAGACATTTTGCAGTATAAATATTGGGGCTGTGACCCCATGTTTTGGTACCTGCTTGGAGCTGTGAAGAAAGGACTGCTGGATGCCAGCAGGAACCGCCACGAAGGACTCCCGCTCTGCTGGAGGGCCCTGTGAGCTGGCCTGCCTGGGCCCAGCCTCTGCCCTGTGTGCTTTGGGGACTTGGAGCGCTGCAGCCCCTGGCGTGGGCTCGTACCGCAGCAGCAGCGCATGGTGAGTTCTGTGCTGGATGCACCACAATTTAGGAGCAAAAAGGAGTACGATACGCAAGCTGCAGACTTTACAGAATGTGGCTGCCCGGCTACTCCTTAAGATTCCAAAATTCAGCCCCATAAGCCAAGCTATTCAGGATCTGCATTGGCTACCTGTACAGGCAAGGATCCAATTCTAATCTATGGGCATTCTGCACAAAACTCTGTATGGGGCTGGGTCAGCCTACCTCAATCAACATATTAGGCATTATACTCCACAGCGAAACCTTAGATCAGCATCGGCCTCCCTACTTGTGGTTCTAAGAATAAAGACTTTAAAGTGGGGTGGCAGAAGTTTTCTCCATTTAGCCCCGAAACTGTGGAACACGTTGCCCATCAGCCTTAGAAGCCAAACCAACTTGCTGCTGTTCAGGAAAGCTTCGAAAACATGGTTATTCGTCCCCAAACCATAGCCGATCCTACTATCCTTTGCATAGACTAATGACAGCTAGCGCTAAGACGCCAAGGCATACACGCGCTCTATAAAACCTTCATTTAATTTCATTTCATTTCAACGTGAGGAGCACCTTGTCCTGACTGTGCCCCTCAGCGCTGTGCCTGCACACCAGGAGCGTGTGGTGGGCGCTTTGCAATTATATTTCTAGAGCCCGGGAAGCGGGCTCCAACTCTGCTCGTAAACGAGTGCTGTGGCCGAAACAAGAAGTCAGGCGGCTGTTGCCTGACTGTGGGCGGAACCGTCATGAGCAACTGAGCCGACGAGTTGGGAACGCTGCATTTGAGTACCCCTGAAGAGAGGGGGTCCTGCCCACTGGAAGCGCCTCGTGAGCGCTTCACTTTTGCCTCTTCTGAGCTCAAGGAGGGGGCCCCTGCTTCCCAGCGCCTCGTGAGCGCTTCACCGAAGTCACCGTAAGCCAGGCGGCTGTTGCCTGGTTGTGGTCGTGGGCCGTGCTCAAAAAGAAAGCCAGGGTGAAGGAGATGCCGGGGCATTGCTAAGCTACCAGCAAGGCAGCCTGGAACCCATAGCACCGCCCGGCCACGCCCCCGGAAGCCGCATGGGACCTGCAGCCCCAGCCGCACTGGACTGACGTGCCTCCAGCGAAGGAGAGAAGTCCTGTGGAGTCGTGCGGGGTCCACCGCACCGGCGAGGAGCCTCGTGAGGCTTTGCCCAACCTTGAAGCTCGATTGGAAGGGGCGTGTTGTTCTTCCTATGTATGGCCACTGAGAGGGAAGGATCCTCGTTGGAGGTCCCGCCCGGCCGTGTTTCTAGTAAGCAGGTGAGTGCCTTGGGGGACGGAGTGTCCCTTGTCCCGGGCGACGCTGTGGTTTTCTGGCCCGAGGGGTCATTGGCGAGTTTCCCTTGGGTGCTGAGGTGGCACCAACTTTTTCCCCGCATTCCCGGCATGGTTACAGCTGCGCTGCATGATCGCGGGCAGCTGCATACTTAGCGCAGCACGGGGGCCTGTCTCCAGGGAAGGAGATAGGGGTGAGTTGCGACCCCTCATCCCCCCCTTTGGCATTGCGGGGCGAGCCCAGCACGGGGCCACCACCCACTTAGGAATGTGCTGACTTGGGGGCAGGATGGGTCTATGGAATATGGACCTGCAGGATATGTACAATGATGATAGACAATAATGTTATGCCTATGGACTTGTAGTATATGCGCAGCTGCAAGTGGTTCAGATGGCGCATTACTGATGATATTTTCTACCTAATATGTTCTGCATATACTAAGTGCTGTGTCACCAGTAGTTACTGGTTGCTTTCCCTAATTGTGAGTGCTGATGGTTATGACAGTGGCCCGATTGGCCCTGTCGTGTATATAATCCCCTGTAAAGTCATACTAAATGCCAGGTGGCACAGTGTATATATGTGATTAGGTTCTAATGTGTTTTATGAGTAATACAAAGGCTATTTTTACATAACCTTGTGTGGAATTTCTTTTGTGGTGTGCCTAGTGTGTCGCTGCTGTGTGAGTGTGTTGCGCAAACGCTTTACACATTGCCTCTGGGATAAGCCTGACTGCTCTGTCAAGCTACCAAGGGGGTGAGCAGGGGTTATCTTCAGTGTGTAACTCCCTTGCCCTGACTAGAGTGGTGGTTTCTGCCTGGCTTAGGCGCATGCCCTATCCAACCAGAAATCCCATTTCTAACACTATGGTATAAAGTAAGCCACATGCTGAGCCATGAACAGGGTCCCTGAATCTGCAGTCTGAATCTGCAGTCATGGGGAAGTTTGCAAACAGGACCTAAATAACTGGGGGAAGGGGAAAATAAGGATGCTGTTGGAAATGGCCCTTTCTGCAGGGTCACCTCCAAACGTTTTGCCTTCCTCCTCTCCTGTTTTGCTGACTTCTGGGCTGTTTTCCCACTGCTAACCAGTGCTAAAGTGCATATGCTCTGTACTCTAAACATGGTAACATTGGCTTATCAACAATTGGCATATTTAATTTACCTGTAAGTCCCTAGTAAAGTGCACTATATGTGCCCACGGCCTGTAAATTAAATGCTACTCGTGGGCCTGTAGCCCTGATTGTGCCACCCACTCAGTATCCCTTTATACATGTCTCAGGCCTACCACTGCAGAGCCTGTGTGTGCAGTTTTAAACTGACATATTGACCTGGCAAGTTAAACTACTTGGATCCTATCAAAGGAAAGAAGGTCCTTCCTTACACCTCTTGGGTATCCAAAGATATTGGATTAGATGCCTCACTCACTTTTTCATGACATGCTTCATCATCAGCACCTATCCACACCCTGGTAGTATGGTACCACCAGGGCAAACTTAGTTCTTAGATTAAATCAGACTGGATAAGGAGGGAGCCAGAAGCAAGGTAAAGAGTTAAAATATCTACAGGTATACCCAAAGGATTCCTTTATTCATAGGGTACCTGGAGTATGGATAAAATAATTATTGTGGTTTCATATTGAATGTAGTTGTTCAATTAAACCTCCTGTATTGATGCTAACATGTTTCGGCCCACGCTAAGAGCCCGTTCGGGTCTGGGGCCTTTGTCAGGGTTATTAAATGTATCCCTGCCTTACTAGGCATACATACCATGCACATACGTGAGACCTAAGGCTCTCAACTGTCTCGATCTTCTGTCCTTGAGGGTTACCTAAGAGACAAAAATTTATTTACGGCGAGGTTAAAGGTGGATCTGAAAGACTATGGTGTACTATTTGCGTAAAAACCGTGGTCCTAGTCTAAACTTAGTAAGGATGTGGGGTGATTCCCTAGCCTATATTCTTTTTGGGATCGGGGCTTATTAATCCTGAAAAGGGGACACCTCCCTTAGATTGAAAAGTGATCCAAAAAATGCTGGATGATGGCGTTATCATATAACCTTATTGTAGGTCTGTGATCTCCGTTAGTTGGAGTTTTAAAAAAAAATTATAATGAATTCTTGACAGATGGGATGTTAGGAATTCATAATATTTTTATTTATTTAAGAGTTTTATATAGGGCTGGCCAGACCCGAAGGTATCAGCGCGCTTTACAACCTATTGTCATGTAACAGTCACGTACAAGGTAAAACAATATAAAGCAAAGGTAAACATAATGGTTCGTGACAGATCCATCTAATAGAAAATACATTGTTATGTAACGAATCATGTTAAAGGGAGTGTGGGCGGAGGATCGAGTCACGAGGAAGGTGCTGTAAAAGTCTTCATAATCGACCTGATTGTATACTCCAATGGGTAAGAGTTTTTGTTAGGCGGCTGCTATCCCTTTGTAAGAGTTCGGTTGAGGTAGAGGTCTTTGAGCTGGCTTTTGAATTTTAGGAAGGAGGGGTTTGTTCTGATATGGATAGGGATGGCATTCCAGATTTTGGGTGCATTTCCAGAGAAGGAGCGTGATAGGGTTTTTTGTTTGCGCATTTTTGGAGGGATGAGAAGTAGGGTGTTAGTACTCCTGAGTTTTCTTTTCTGACCGGCCCTGTTGAGTTTAGATGCCAGGTAGGCGGGTTTGCCAGTGTGCAGAGCTTTATGTGTGAGACAGGCAGTTCTGAAGCTTGCCCGCATTTCACTTGGGAGCCATTTTAACTCCCTGAGAGCAGGAGAGAGGGGTTTGTATTTCTTTACTCCAGTGACCATCCTGGCTGCTGCATTTAGAGTTGAACGGAGGGGAGCTAAGTGAGATTTTGCCGTGCCTGTAAGGGCTGCATTCCCATAATCGAGTCTGGATAGCACCAGGGATTGTGTGGCCTGTTTGAGGTCCTTAGGGGGGATGAAGGGCTTTATTTTGTTGAGTAGTTTTAGGTTGAGGAAAGCGCTCTTTGCAGTATTCTTGATATGTTTGATCATGTCCAAGTTTGGGTCCAGAGTGATTCCCAGTGATTTTACGGAGTCCACCGGGATGAGATTGCAGTTGAGAGCATCGATGGCTTTTAGCCATTCTGTGAATAGGGGGTCTGCTCTTTGTTGGAAATGAGAAGGATTTCCGTCTTGTCTTGGTTGAGTTTCAGGTGGTTGAGTGATAGCCAGTGTTGGACTTCTTTTAGAGTGTTGTATAGTCTCTGAATGTCATCAATGGAGGAGGTTTCTAGGTAGATCTGTGTGTCGTCTGCATAGAGGTGGAAGGGGATGTTGGCTTTTTTGAGTTTGGTAGTGAGGGGCTCCATATAGATGTTGAACAGTGATGGTGAGAGGACTGATCCTTGGGGGACGCCTCTGCTTATGGGGAGAAGGTCCGACGTGAAGTTTTTAATTTTTATTCTTTGGGAGCGGTTCTGTAGAAAGGATGTAAACCACTGTAAGACCACCTCTTCTGCTCCAACCCTTTCTCGGAGTAGATTAATGAGCAGTTTGTGGTCTACCGTTTCAAATGCTGCCGATAGGTCCAGTAGTATGAGCAGACAGCATCTGTCTGTGTCGAGTGATTTGTAGACATCATCTATGACATTCAGGATCGCTGTCTCCGTGCTGCAACCTTTTCTGAAACCCGATTGGTGGGGGTCTAGAAGGGTGTTGCTGTCCAAGTGCTTGGTAAGTTGAAGGAGAACACATCTTTCTAGGATTTTGGCTAGGAATGGGAGATTGGATACAGGCCTGAAGTTGTTGAGATCCTTTCGGTCAGAGCCCGGGTTTTTTTATGAGTGGCATGACTTGTCCGATTTTGAGACAGTCTGGCATGGTTCCTGTTGTCAAGGAGCTGTTTATGATCTTGGTCCAGATCGGGGCTAGGGAGAGTTTGAGCTTTTTTGCCTGTTGGGCAGGAATCGGATCCGCAATGTGTGATGAGGGATTAGATCTGGAAATCAATTCGATGACTTCTGCTTCAGAGATGGGGTTGAACGATTTCCAGTTGGTCGGGGGTGCCTGGATGGGATATTTTCTTCATTGTCAACAACAAATGTGAGAGCGAGGAGTAAGAGGGGTCACGTCCTTCTCCCCGAGATATAGCCAATAAACAATGTGGACGTACCCAGTACCTGAATAGATGACACTGGGGGCTCACAGTGCAGGAGAACCATCAGGTTCTTTTAAAAGACCCCTCACACACCAACCTAGTTGGTGTCATGCTTCATCATTGGGGTCCCAACCAGGCGGCCGAGTGCCGTCCGGTTGTGCTACGACGCCTGATTACAGAGGAGCTGGTGTGATGTGATAGTGTGATGAAGTGTGGTGCTAAATTAAAAATACCTCCGGGAATCCTTGCCTAGATATCCAAAAATTATTTAATAGTGGCGGCCCGGGGTATGGATAAAAACAGGGGGGTAGACAACCATAGGAGTATAATAGTTCGCTGTTGTAAAGAAAGACGGTCTACATGTTTCAGCCCCAGAGATAAACATAGGGGGGGCTTTCTTCAGGACCAGTGGTGAAAACAGTGAATAAGAAGTGAGTGGCAAAAATCAGGCCACGTGTCAACAAATAATCACGGCCCACACGCTAAGGTGGGGAGGAATAAAACGATGGTCGCAATTTGCGGCTCATCTGTAGGAACACTCGGTTTTGGAGAAGGCAGCTGATCGGGCCCGGGAGGGGGACCGTAGTCCCAACACTTGTGGGAGGCGGTGTGCCCTCGGTACACCTAAGTCAGGCTCCGTGGGTCCCGGCTGCTTCTTCATTGCCATGGGGCGGGCTTACGCTGGGTGGATGGAGGTGGTCGTCCAGGGAGAGCTCGATCTTGTTGATTTTGTCATTAAAGAAATTGGCAAAGTTATCACATAGGTCTTTGGAGGCCTGCACTGCGGTGGAGGGGGGTTTGGTAGTTTGTTGTTTAATGAGGTTAAAGAGTTCTTTGGGACAGATTTTGGCATTGTTAAGTGCATCACGGAAGAAGGACGTTTTTTCATTTTTGATGTGCTTTTTATAATTCCTGCGTTCAGTTTTGAGTTGTTCCAGGTGGGTTGTGGACGGGTTGACCCGCCAGAGTTTTTCTGCCGCTCTTAGTCGTCTTCTTTCCGAGTTAAGGTCTGTGTTGAACCAGGATCTTGATGGATTGTTCCTGACTTTTTTTTGTTTTAAGGGGGCAAATGGGTCAATTAAGTTGATCATAGTTGTATTATAGTGTGAAGTAAGTTCCGTTGTAGATAGGTCGTATGAGGTGGAGGGAAGGGTTGCACTTATCTTTTCTTTCAGGTCGGCAAGGGGAATCTGTCTTAAATTTCTCGCCCAGTGAGTGGGTTCCTGTGAACGAGGTAGGCAATGGATCTTTTCGTTGATGTGAAATAGAATGATGTGGTGGTCAGACCAGTCAACAGGACGGATGTGGTCAATAGTGACTGTATCTTTGTGGGCTATGATGGCGTCCAGGATTGAGCCTCTGTTGTGTGTTTGCTCTGTGCAGTGCTGGATAAGATTGTTGTTGCGTAGAAGTTCCTTCATGGATTGTATCAGAGAGTTGTTATCATCATTCCAATGAAGGTTTAGGTCGCCTAGTATTATGTTGTTAGAGTCCAAGAGAGAGCAGTGTGTTATCAAGTCGGAGAGGTGTTCTCCAAATGAGGGGGTGTTTCCTGGCGGATGGTAAAGAAGGTGGCAGTATAGCTCTTTGTTGTTGGTCGTCTTAATGATGGCAGTTAGATATTCGAATGAGTTATATTTGAAGGAATCTGTTTCTGTTACTGAGATGTTGTTCTTGTGGATGATTGCAATCCCCCGCCTCGATGGTTCTTTCTGTCTTTATTGATGATTGAGAACCCCGGGGGTACAAGCATGTCCATGTTAGGGGAAGAGGATTCATTCAACCAGGTTTCTTTGATGAATGTGATGTCTATGTCATGGGTGAGGATGGTTTCCGCCAGTTCTGTTGCGTGTTTGGTAGCAGATCTACAGTTTATAAGCATGCAGTTTGTCGACCCCTTATTGATTCTATTCTTCGTTAGGGGGGCCAAGGGGATATTAGTGAGGAGGGTTGGAGGCCTCGCCGTTTTCGGTGCGATTCGGTCTCTTCCAAATCCGGTGACAACCTTGATGTTGGAGCTGGTGTTGATAGCTGAAGTTGAGTCATAGGATTTGGCAAGATCTGTCGCCTCTCTCATGGACATTGCGGCGCTTGTTCTCTTGGGTCTCTGCGGCTGGTTTAATCGAGGGGTTTTGTTCTGTCTGTGCCATTGGGCCTTGGGAGGACTTGTGAGTTTATTGTTGGTAGCTGTGTGTAAGGGGTGCTGGCGGTGGCTAGACTCCAGAGGTGTGCTTAGTTTCACTAAGATGTTGTTGATTCCCTTTGTTACGATCTCTAGCTGGTTCTCCAACAGATCAAGTCTCTGATTCATATTCATGGAAGAAGGGTTAGGGGGGTCTTGGATCAGGATGTCCTGAGTGGGGCAGTCCGGGGAAGGAGAGAGCTTGTCAGTGGCAGTGTTGCTCGCAGTGTTAATGTTGCCTATGTTGCCTCTGCTGTCTCTGCCGATAGCCATGGGCCTGTGATGTGAGGAGTCACGTCGTGAGTCATGCGGCAGATTATGGTGTGCCGGTGTAAGGCGAGAGATTGGAGCTGTTGTCTGTGGGTCAGTTTCGCTCGTTGCTTGAGTGTGATAGTTTCGTGTGGAGGTGGGGGAGCGGTGGAGGTCAGTGAGGGATTGTGGATTCTTAGCAGAGCCGCACCTCGGGTTTGTTCAGGAAGAGAGGAGTAAATTGTGCGGGAGGAGGAGAAGGAAGGGGGTGTCGACCGAGGTGGTTAGGTTGGTGGTGTGTGTCTTGGGGTTATTTTGAGAATTTTCTAGGGGGGTCGGTCGGGATGAGAGGAGTGAATTGTGAAGGAGAGGAGTGCATGAGAGGGGTGAATTTTCTAGGGGGGTCAGTCGGGATGAGAGGAGTGAATTGTACGAGTCGGAGGAGGAGGAGGAGGAGGGGGGTGTTGTCGGATGTGGTTAGGTTGGTGGTGAGTGTCTTGTGGTTGTTTTGAGAATTTTCTCGCGGGGTCGGTCGGTTGGGGGATATGGAGTTGATGGGGTGTGCGTGGTGTAAATGAGTGAAGGTATTGCGTAGCGTGGAGAATAGGGACTCAAATGTGTCAAGGTTGTCGTTGTTGGCTTGGATCAGGACTGTACCATTGCTGTAGATGGTCGCGAAGGTGTTGCCATTGCGCGCAGGGCGGTTTGGGAATGAGAATGTCAGTTTGCAGCTGAGAGGGGTGCTAGTTGTTTTGGTTATGTGAAGGTGGGCTCTAAGAATGGTGTTCCAAGTCGTAGGGCTCATGGAGTGGAAGATGAGATCCATTTTCTGTTGGCCTTTGGAAGAGCAGTGGTATATGTCGGCGAATAGTTTTTCCGGGTGTTGTCTTATCAGCCTGTGTTTGAAATTTCTTTTCGCTTTGAGTGAGAGATTGGGGGGGAACATGATGGAGAAAGAGTTAGGACCATGAGGTTTCAGGTAATGCTGTGCAGAGGCGCGGAGTGAGGTTAAATTGGTCGGTCTCATTTTGTTTCTGTAATAAGGGTGGATTATTATCCAGTGCTCATCCAGTGCTCTCCTCCGTTAATTGGACTTGGAGAGGTGGAACTAGAGGGAGACAGGGATTAGACTCCGGGGCCTGTCTCAGTCTCTCCTCTGTCTAATGGACTTGATGAGGTGGAACTATTAGGTGGCAGGGACTGGTAACAGGGGCCAGGGATTAGTTTAGCTCTTGGTGGTTTAGTGACGTATCATGAGACTGGGTGGTGTAAATCGGGCCAACTGCCTCCCTCCAATTGTGTCTCGTTGTGTCACAATCTTGGGGTCCGGCGCCACTGTTTCCTTCCATTGTATACGAACATTTCTTCATCTTTTTATTTTTTATTTTTTTTATTTTTTTTGCAGCTTTTGTTCCTTTACGAGGTAGAAACCTTTTTCCCTAAAGTCCGCAGAGAGGCATGAGATGGTGCAAATAGGTGGCAGGTGCTTCCGTTGCACGGATGTGGCCGCACCTCGTCATTAGTAAGGTCATCGTAACAGTATTGATTGAAGCCAATTGGTCGCCATCATGTGGTCAGGCCCTAAGACCGGTGTCTCCCGCTATTTGTAGCTTTTGAAGCGTTGGTAGTGGGAGTCTTTTCTTTCAAAACTGCTGAGTAGACAAGAAGTGGCAGACTCTTACGCTGTAACGTTCTGGTCTCACCTCCTCGTTCTTGTGGTCATCGCATTCTGGTTGATTGAGCCCGGGGGGCCGCCATCTTAGGGTCAGGCGTCGCCTTTTCCTTTCAACGTGCAGGGTAGGCAGGAGGTGGCATACGCTTACGCTGCAATGATGTGGACATGCCTCATCGTTCCTGGGGTCATTTCGTTGTGGTTGACTAGGCTCGGGGAGCCGCTATCGTAAGGTCAGGCATACAATCCTTTGTGGTTGCCTAAGTCTGGGGAGCCGCCATCTTAAGGTCAGGCACCCGCGATTTCTTCTAGTCAGGCACCGAAGACCTGTGCCTCCCTCAACCGGGGCCAGCGCATCGGTGTCAGCTGCCCTTAGTATCCTCGCCCTCCGCCTCTCAGCCACTCACCGGCCATGCCTCTGCGATGTGGAAGCCGTGACGGGCGGAAGCCTCAGATGGGGGGGGTCTCTCACTCCTGTGATCTCGGAGTTGTGCCTCTCCATGTCAGCCCTCCGTCAGTTTCTTCTGCCGGGCCCAATGTGATGCAGTCTCCGGACCACCCGTAGTGGAATCCGCTGATCGCCCCCCTCCCAGGCAGCTGTTCCAGCCCGGGTGCGGCGAGGCGCGGATTGACGTTCACTGCCGACGATCTGGCAGTGTACACACCACTCGGTTCCGGTTAGTGCCTTGCTCCGGTGAGTCCCGGTTACCTCGGTTGTTACAGGATTTGTAGTGGGGGGTGGGCAACAGGGATTTACACACTGGAGTGATCCCGTAGCCTCGGAGCTCAGTTCCAGAGCTCCTTCCGCGTGGCCATTTTGCTTCCACATTCTATATTTAATTTTCTCTCATGCGGAAATCATGCTTAGTGATTAAGTGTTATACAGGTAGTTCATGCATGCTCTTAGCTTACCCTTATTTTGGCTCTCTCAAGGGTCATGCGTTTCTGGAGAGTGGTGCCGTCTTTTAGTCACACTCTTATCAAGGAAAAACAGTTGTTAGATTTATAGTACAGAAGGACACTTGTTTCACAAAGAGGTATCACTAGAGGTGGCATAATACCTATTTTATATGTGCGTTTAATTCAATTCACAGGTGTATCTAGCTGTGGTATTAAAAAGCTCCCATCAGAGGCCGTGTATAATGCTTGTTCGAAATCCATCTGCGCCTAAATAGTATTACCAAGAAGCTCCTGCTATAGGCTTTCTATATCTGGAGACTCGTATCAGTGTGAGCTCCAGCCTTTTGCGGTTTCTTATTAGGCATCTATTTTAATGTTAAAGCTCCCGCCGAAGCCCGTGTCTGTGCAATATATTTTGTTAGGTTAAATACCAACAGAACACGAGGGTGATCCCCCTCATTTGCGTCATGTTGTGCGATGTCAACCCTAATTAACATTGACGGCGTGTCAACAAACCCAGCATTCATTATGTATATATTCACAACTACCGTGTATCACGGGGTTAGATCATGTACATAGCAGCCCTGATACATGGTTTTGTATAGTCATAAAACTATGGTGCTGATTACGATGGCGGGCAGAAAAGCATCCCGACCGCCGTGGTAGCGGGAAAGCACCATCCGCAGGTACCGCGGCAAAACCGGCGGTCAGATTGCACTGCCTGAAACACCCTACCGCGGCGGTCGGATTCCAGGATTCACTGCCGGAAAAGCTGAAAATTCGTCCGCGGCGGTCGGATTTGCTGCGGAAAGCCAAAGACCGCTGTTTCCCCAGCGGTCTGGAACACATGGAGCTATCCGCAGTATTGCCACCGCCATCCTCGAATGGCCGGATTCTCCACAGCGGTGTGATGGGCTGTTTGAGGCATCGTGATTTGACCGGCGTTCGTGACCGCATTCCGCACGGCGGTACCTCTCTATTGCTAGCGGTGCGGACGGAGATTTTCGGCGGAACCCGGAACACCGCAGCGGACGGGAAATGGGCTATCTATGCCCATCATAATACGGCAGACGCAAGGACCGCCGATGGAGTGCGGAAAAGGGCATTTTCCGCAACCGCCAGCACGGCGGATGTGCCTCCGCCCGCCATCATAATCAGCCCCTATGTTCTGTTTTAAAGCTCCCACCAAGGCCCGCCTATGGCGTCTACTGCGCTGTCAATAGCATACCGTTTGTGTTGTGCAGCCTCTTGTTCGCATATAAACAACCCTCTTTTTTGTCACTTACTTTATCAAGGATCGAGCACTGTGGGTATACCTAAATCCCTGTCTCCTAGACCGGAGCCGAGCATTTGTGTGCGCTCGGGGAGCGATATTTACTGAGACTGTAGCAGTTCCTGTAGGCGCCTGTGATGACGCTGTTGCAGCGCCGGTGGCAGGAAGCTGAGAATTGAAGTCCCACTTTATTCCCAAGCATCCCGCTCCATTCAAAAAGCTGGAAAAGGAAAAAAAATGGGGGTTATTACCTCTTTGTTTTTTCTCTATGAGACACACTGGGTTGTAATGGTTTTAGCAGGGTCGAAGAATAGGGTTTTTTGAATCCTATGTATATGTACTTATACGTGTGTTCTAGGTATTCTCAACCCTCTCCATATATTTAGCTCATACTATGAAGGAGGTATATTCGAGAGTATTACTTAGTAGGGATTTTCTTCTGTCATTTCTTGTTGGGGTCAGATATTTATTGACATTTCATTCAACAAGGGTTTAGTATCTCGGGCTATGTTCTGCACACCTATGGTAATTGGTTGGTGCTATTCCTTATATTTCATGTGGTGTAGATGTTGTTTATTTTGTACTCATGATAATTGCGTCCATGGGATTTCCTCATTTAATCCCTGTGTCGTAATTGACAGTCTATAGATCCATCTTTGTTCATTTTGTAGTAGCTGTTTCTCTGTCGCTGTTGAGGGCAGTTTTTCAATGATAAACCAGGTAAAGTCATCTTCTTGGTGACCTAAGGATAGAAAGTGGCGCATCAGTTTTGTGGTTTCATTCTTGCATCGGAAAGTGCTTCTGTGTTCGTAGATGCGCAATCTGACTTTCCTTGTGGTCATGCCCACATATTTCAAGCCACATTTGCATATGAGTATGTATACCACATTGGTACTGTTGCAATTTATATGTTTCTTGAGGATCTAAGGAGTGCGAAGGCCCAAGTCTTTGTCTTTGGTTGCCTTTGTGAGTGGGCAGATGTTAGATTGTCTGCAAGGATGGTGGCCAGTTACCTCGGGCAGGTTTCACATCGTTTGAAGTGTACGAGTTGTGTTCTCCTTTTGCTTGGGCCTCAAGTGGACCAGTAGCTCTTTCAGTGATCTCCCTTTCTTGAAGGTGAACATTGGTCTCTCAAAATTCAATGAAGCTGATGTTAGAGTTTTCCAATGTCGTAGAACTATCTTTTTCATTACGTTCCAGTGGGTTCCAAAGGTGGTGACAAACACTAGTTTGACATTCTCTGTTTGTTTGTGCATCTCGAACAGGAAGTCCCTTTGGTTGTTTCTAGCTCTCTTTTTAGCTCTTTTGATCAAATGTTTAGGATATAGTTTATCTTCCAGTTTGCTGGTCAGCAGGGCTGCATGGTTGTCATAGGTAGACCTTTCTGTTCAGTTTCTCCTGAGCCTAAGAAACTGGTCTACTGGCAGACTATCTCTTACGGCTTTTGGGTGGAAGCTGTCATATTGGAGCAGGTTTTTGACATCCGGGGGTTTGTTAAAAACCTCTGTTTTTAGGAGGTTGTTTTCTGCCCAGATCTTGAGGACCAGGAAGGTGATCAATTCCTTTTTTTAAAAAAATGTTTAAATAATCTTTATTGTGCATTTTCGACCTTTTATAACAATGACCAAAAAAAAAATACCCCACCCAACCCCCGTCAGGGTAGAATATCATCAAACCATACAAATTCATTTTGGTACATCAATTGGAAAGAGAGCAGAGTAAAATCAGCAGTAATAAAGCACAATGTAAACAACAAACTGTTATTTAAAGCGCAACGTGCAGAATAAATATAATGACGGGCTAACAATAATAATAATTGACTGGGGTAAAACCGGCAATAGTACAGCACAAAATTTAAACGACAGACCATTGTTCAAAGTGTAAATGTGCAAAAATAAATATAATTTCAAGGCTAACAGTAATAAATATTAACAATACTCCCAGCTTTGCACATACCTTTACCCTAGACTTCTGTCACAGGCACTATACCTTGAGGCATACGAAAATTGACCTCAGTCTGTTATTTAAAGTGCAAGGTGCAGATAAAGAAGTGAGAGCCAGGGCAATCCCTCCTATATATTCAAACCCACTCAATTTTCTAATCTGGATAAGGGCGCCCATATTAGCAGTCCTTTTTTCTTTGTTTTAGCACCTTTTCTGGCATAGATTGCTTTCTCTAGACTGGAAATAGCTAATAGGCGGGCAAGCCAATGTTGTAACTGCGGGGGTTGTGGATCTAGCCATGCTGTAGCTAATACCAGTCTACAAATTGTCATAGCGACCGCAATAAAATAATCTATCTCCGGAGTCGATTTTTCATCCATAACCCCAAGTAAGATTACCTTTGGGCTCAATACATTAATATCTAATTTGATGCGAAAAAAGTTTTGTATTTCATTCTTAAAAGGATTCAAAGAAGAACATGTTGCAAACATATGCACAATGTCGGCACTAAACGTGGAACAACGCGGGCACTTAGTACCCTGCCCCAAGCTCCACTTGGCAATTCTTGCAGGCGTATAATAAAGTATAAAACAAGTTTTTAAAAACTGCACTTGCAAATTAGCCGACATTAATACTGTTTGGGATAAGTTGAGGGCTTTCACAAATTCATTTTCAGTCACCATCAGCTTATCCTGCCATTTCATGCACTGTTTGTCAAGATCATCTTTCATTTCACAATTCAGCATCTGATAGATTGACCCAATGCGGATTGTATTAGCCGATCCACCAAGGCATTCTTATCAAAGCCGCTCGGGCCCCCCACTTTACGCTGAAGGTAATCTCTTACTTGCAGGCACTTAAAAAACTCTTTATTGTTTATGCCAAATTTTGTTTTTAACTCATCAAATGAGACAAGACCCACCGGGGAGAAAAAGTCACCCAGTTTATCTATACCTGCCCCAAACCATACATGCATATAGCCGTCATTGAAAATTCCAGGTAGGTTTGGATTATTCAAAATCGGGGATACAAATTCAATCTCCCCAAGCCCAGCATCTTCCGTATTGCAATCCAGGCCTTTGCCGTGCCCAAAAGGCACTTGAACTTAACATTTTTATAGTAGCTATATTCGACTTGCCTTAGAAAACACCCCCAAGTCTCTTCCCCAAGTAATAATTCGTATATGGGAAGGTGTAGTATTGGGCACTGCTGCTTGTGATGGTTCCATCAGTAGAATCCGGCTATATTGCAATAGTGAAGCCCAGTAGTACAATCTGAGGTTTGGGAGAGCCCACCCTCCCCTTTCTCTTGGAAGTGAAAGATACCTCAGCGCTCTCCTTGGCTTAGAACAGGCCCATAAAAATCTAGTAAATACTGCATCAAAGATTTTAAAACATTCACTAGGGAATTCTAATGGGATTGTTCTAAAAAAGTACAAGATTTTCGGGAAATAAATCATCTTTATCAGATTGCAGCGGCCTATCATAGTAAGATGCAAATTATTTAATCTTGTCAAACCTTTCTTAGTTCTATCTACCAAAGGATCTAGATTAATGTTGACGATAGATTCAACTTTCAAGGAGATATAAACACCCAAATATAGTGCTTTCTCCACCACTCTATTGTCCAGTAGTACAATCTTTTCATTAATAACAAACTGTGTCTTTTCTTTGTTTAGCGAGAAACCAGACATATCCCCAAACATAGCGGCTTCTGACTCTATTGCCTTAATAGCAACCTCCGGGTTAGGTGTTAAGACTGCCACGTCATCCGCTTAAGCCAGGATCTTAGTCTCATGGCCATGCATAATTATTGGTGGAATAACAGTACTTTGCGCTATTTTTCTTAAAAAAGGATCAATATACAACGCAAACAGGAGTGGAGAGCAAGGGCACCCCTGTCGAGTTCCCCGAGGGATCGTCACTACTCCTGTCAGGCTACCTGATATGCATACCCTAGCCACAGGGTTGTGATACAAGGCCTTAATTCCACGCACAAAACCTGGGCCAAAGTCCCTTGCATACATTGCCTGCCAAAGGAACTGCCATGAGACCCTATCGAATGCTTTTTCGGCAGATCGATTCCTTTCTGACGGTCATTCTGAATCTTAAGAATGTATCTCTCGTGTTCATCCGTTTTATAAATTCACGGGCCTCTCTCCAGATTACCAGAATATCGTCAATTAACCTTTTCTACAGTTTGATGTTTTGGTGAAGAGATTTGTGTTGTTATATCTGTTTTTTTTGTTCAAAACTGTGGCCATACAGACAGGCTGTACTTGGGGTAAATGTGCTGCCCATAGACGTTCCTTATGTCTGTAAGTAGAAGTCTTCTTCAAACTGGAAATAATTGCTTGTCAGTGCCATGTGTGCGCAGTCCAGGACAAAGCTCCTTGGTGTGATTGAGTTCCACTCAGTTTCCCTGAGGAGGGCCTTTAGTACCTCAAGGGAGGCCTCTTGTGGTATACTTCTATAAAGGGTCTCTACATCTAGAGTGACAAATAGGTCTGTGTCTGGATTGAAGGTGAGGTCCAGTAGCATAATCAGGATGTCTTTGGTGTCTTTTATGTAGCAAGGGATCTTGCTCACTAGAGGTCTCCAGGAAGTGGTCTTTGAATTTTGACAGGGTCTCCAGAATGGATCTAATGCCTGAGACTATTGGCCTATGGTAGGTCATAAGTGGTCTCTCTTGTTGGATCTCTCGTCAGCTTTTTGTGATTGCTTTGGTCGTTTAGGAGCCTGAGATACATCTCTTTTGGGATCACCACTGTCCCTCCGCCTTTGTCGGACGGTTTTATGACAATGTTAACCATATTGTCGAGATCCCTGATTGCCTCATGTTCTGCTTTAGTCATGTTATTGAACATACGTGTCTTCTGGTCCCTTAGGTTGTCGATGTCGAGGGTTACTGCTTTCTCAAAAGCCAGTACAGCTGGAGGCATAGGGGCCGATTCCGATCTCGGCCGGTAGGGCTCCGAATCGGATTCGGCTTAACCGGATCCGATTCGGAGCCCTGTTTCCCGACCGATTCGTACGCGCGTCCGGGCGAGCGAGTACGATGCGAAATCGCCGACCGACTCGTCCGGGCGTCCCGACCGCTCCGACCGACTCGTTCCCGGGTCTAACCGCACCGACCGACTCGCTCGGACTCGACTCGCACCGCGCAATGGAGACGTTCCCCGGCCGGGTAAGTACGATGCGCTCCGCGGGCAGTCCGACCGAGCCGCGCACTCCGGCTCGAAAGAGCAGTCGGAGCCGTACTTTGGGGGTCCGTGTCGGACCCCTGTACGCGTAGCCGCGCGAGTCGCACACAGGGGGACCCATGTGTCCCCCTACCTGTGCGTGTATGGCGCGACTCGCTTCGCCGCGTACACGCTGTAGGGGGCGCCCTTGTCCGCCTCGCACCCATTGAGTCAATGGGAGCCCGCGTACGCGTTGTACGACCGGCTCCCATTGACTTCAATGGGAGTCCGACCGACTCGAGTCCGATGGCATACGTGCGCATCGTACTCGTTCGGTCGGGCTGCACTGGTCCGATTCGGTCGGAAATTTCTCCGGGTCCGGCTCGGTCGGAGAGATTTCCGGCCCGAATCGGAATCGGCCCCTTAGTGTTACTTGGTCAACTGAAGTGAGATTGCCTTTTCAGGCCTGAATTGGTGTCCTCATTTGAAATTGGTGAGGCTTGGTCTTTGAAAAAGACCGACAAGCGTATCCGACAGAAGAATTCAGCTAGTTCCACTCACAGATTGAAGAGGTTTGGTTGTGGTGTGGGGACAAAGCCCAATCCTTTATTGAGGACTTGTTGTTGGGCTTCAGTAAAAGTCACTGAGCTTAGGTTCACTAATCCCATGGGGTTTTGCTTGTATCCCTTTGGAGGCTCTTGTGCCGGTTATTCTTGGGGTTGCATCTGCCATTGTACATTTTTTCCTCTCCTTTTCCCTCTTACCTGATTCTGGCCTCTCTCTAAAAAAGAAGCCTGGAACCGTTGCCAGGGGTATCCAAACTGTGGAGGTTGGACGGGAGATTGGGCATATGGGCTCCACCTGTATGGTTGTTGTTGGAACTGCATAGGTTGGGGGTAGAAACCTCTATTTCTACATGAGCATCCACCTCTTCTTCTGCCTTGAGTACGGTGGGAAGAACTAAGCAAACACAAGGAGATGATGGATGGAGCGCTGAAATTCTTCGGACACTCACCCCCAGTCACAGATCTGGGTTGAATCCATCATCGTTCTTCAGCTCACTTCGCCACCCCAGTTCAGACCCAGCTATATGCAAAATCAGTCTTGACCATGTCCCTCATGGGAAGAGTCCAGCCTGAACTGCCAAGCCAGGTGTTCCCTGGACCGTAAACAAGCATCCTGTGACAGGTTTCAGGGTGTCACCCCTCATCAGCCAGGCTAGCTTGAATCCAGTGGCAATGTGAGCAAGGGAGCCACATCTGGGCATACCCTGCCAACTTAGGGCTAAAGAACGATGATGGATTCAACCCAGATCTGTGATTGGGGGTGAGTGTCTGAAAAGTTTCAGCGCTGCATCCATCATCTTGTGTTTGCTTTGTTCACCCTAAGGGATCACTGACAGAATATCGAGGTACAAAAATATCGACACAAAAATATCGATGTCAAGAATATCAAAGTCCTATCTACATAATGGTAAATCCAAAAATATTGAAAAAAAAATATCGTTGTCAAAAATATCGTTGTTAAAAATATCGGATTTTTTAATGTTTAAAAAATAATGGTAAATAATACATATAATTCAAAGAAACATAGTTAAAATTATTTTAAAATGTTTAAAATTATAACTAATAAATATAATGTAAAAATAAATTAAACATATATATAGATAAAATATAATATATATGTTTACTTAATAATATTTATAAATAATTATTTTAATAACTTATAAATTGTTAAAAAACATATTAAAAATTATAAATACATATATATACACAAACACCAATAATATAAATAAAAATATAAAAAGTATATATAACAAATTAAAAAAATTAGAATATTTATAATCTTTTTAAAATATATTATACACTACATTAACTAAAACAGTAGAGAAAATATTGGATAGCGGAGAGGATAAAATTACTATTCCTACTCCAGTGAGTGCAACAGTAGGGAAAGTGTTGGATAGCGTAGGGGTAAAAATTACTATTCCCACTCCAGAGAGTGCAACAGTAGGGAAAGTGTTGGATAGCGTACGGGTAAAAATTACTATTCCCACTCCAGAGAGTGCAACAGTAGGGAAAGTGTTGGATAGCTCAGGGGTAAAAATGACTATTCCCACTCCAGTTGGTGCAACAGTAGGGAAAGTGTTGGATAGCGTATGGGTAAAAATTACTATTCCCACTCCAGTGAGTGCAACAGTAGGGAAAGTGTTGGATAGCATAGGGGTGAAAATTACTATTCCCACTCCAGTAGGTGCAACAGTAGGGAAAGTGTTGGATAGCGTACGGGTAAAAATTACTATTCCCACTCCAGAGAGTGCAACAGTAGGGAAAGTGTTGGATAGCGAAGGGGTAAAAATTACTATTCCCACTCCAGTGAGTGCAACAGTAGGGAAAGTGTTGGATAGCGAAGGGGTAAAAATTACTATTCCCACGCCAGAGAGTGCAACAGTAGGGAAAGTGTTGGATAGCGAAGGGGTAAAAATTACTATTCCCACTCCAGAGAGTGCAACAGTAGGGAAAGTGTATGATAGCGTAGGGGTAAAAATTACTATTCCCACTCCAGAGAGTGCAACAGTAGAGAAAGTGTTGGACTGCGTAGGGGTAAAAATTACTATTCCCACTCCAGAGAGTGCAACAGTAGGGAAAGTGTTTGATAGCGTAGGGGTAAAAATTACTATTCCCACTCCAGAGAGTGCAACAGTAGAGAAAGTGTTGGATAGCGTAGGGGTAAAAATTACTATTCCCACTCCAGAGAGTGCAACAGTAGAGAAAGTGTTGGATTGCGTAGGGGTAAAAATTACTATTCCCACTCCAGTGAGTGCAACAGTAGGGAAAATGTTGGATAGCGTAGGGATAAAAGTTACTATTCCCACTCCAGAGAGTGCAACAGTAGAGAAAGTGTTGGATAGCGTAGGGGTAAAGATTACTATTCCCACTCCAGAGAGTGCAACAGTAGGGAAAGTGTTGGATAGCAAAGGGGTCAAAATTACTATTCCTACTCCAGTGACTGCAACAGTAGGGAAAGTGTTGGTTAGCGTAAGAGTAAAAATTACTATTCCCACTCCAGAGAGTGCAACTGTAGGGAAAGTGTTGGATAGCGTAGGGGTCAAAATTACTATTCCCACTCCAGAGAGTGCAACAGTAGGGAAAGTGTTGGATAGCGTAGGGATAAAAATTACTATTCCCACTCCAGAGAGTGCAACAGTAGGGAAAGTGTTGGATAGCGAAGGGGTTAAAATTACTATTCCCACTCCAGAGAGTGCAACAGTAGGGAAAGTGTTGGATAGCGTAGTGGTAAAAATTACTATTCCCACTCCAGAGAGTGCAACAGTAGGGAAAGTGTTGGATAGCGTAAGGGTTAAAATTACTATTCCCACTCCAGAGAGTGTAACTGTAGGGAAAGTGTTGGATAGCGGAGGGTTAAAATTAACATACTTATCAATTAAATAATTTTTTAATTAAATAACCAATTAATAATTAATTTATAATAATTTATTTATAAATAATAACAATTTTTTAAATAATTACTTCATTATAATTAAATTACTTCCCACTCTATTCCCCTATAAACCCACAACCCGCTCCTAAAAAACCCCACAATTAATATAATTATCAATTAATCAATTAATAAAAATTAATTACCAATCAATAATTAATTAACAATAAATTAATTATCAATACCAATAAATACAATTTAATAATTACTTTATTAAAATTAAATTACTTCCCACCCTATTCCCCTATAAACCCACAACCCGCCACTAAAAAAATGAACACAATTAATATATTTATCAATTAATCAATTAATAAAAATTAATTACCAATTAATAATTAATTAACAATAAATTAATTATCAATACCAATAAATAAAAATTAATAATTACTTTGTTATAATTAAATTACTTCCCACCCTATTCCCCTATAAACCCACAACCAGCTACATAATAAAAACACAAACATTAATTAAAAATAATTAATATTTTCTAAAAATTATTATTAAATTTACTATAATTAAATTACTTCCCACCCTATTCCCCTATAAACCCACAACACGCTACGGAACTAAAACGCCAAATTTACTTTTAAAAACATTAATAACTTCTAAAAATGTAATACATATATTAAAAAACAAATACAATACTTAACAAAAAATATAGAACACATACATTTAAAATACATACTAAAATACATAACACTAATATAAACATCGATATTATTAACAACGATATTTTTACAAACGATATTACTGACTTCGATATTAACAAAAACGATATTTCTTACCTTCATGTCGATATTCTGGTCACCGATATTCTTGATGTCGATATTCAGTCCCTTCGATATCTCCAACTCAATATTTTTGTACTCCGAAAAAAAAAACTCGATATTATGTCTGTGCACCACCCTAAGTTGGCAGGATATGCCCAGGCATGGGTCCCTTGCTCACTTTGCCACTGGATTCAAGCTAGCCTGGCTGATGAGGGGTGATACCCCAAAAAGAGGCCCAGGATGCTTGGTCCGGTCCAAAGAAGACCTTTCTTGGCAGTTCGGGCTGGACTGTTCCCTTGAGGGACAGGGTCAAGACTGATTTTGCATAGGGCTGGGTCTGAACTGGGGTGGCAAAGTGAGCTAAAGAATGATGATGGATTCAACCCAGATCTGTGGCTGGGGGTGAGTGTCTGAAAAGTTTCAGCAGTCCATCCATCGTCTCCTTGTGTTTGCTATTTTCTTACTTTAACCATGCTGTGCCTCTGCCAGTCTCTGAATACACGTCTGAGTTAGGGTGACAGCATGCTTGGTGCATTCCCTCTAGACAATCACACAAATGGAGCTGAGATGTGACATTTGCATCCTGATGGCCCATCACCAGGCTGATGGGCCTTCATGAGGTAGACTGGGAGTGAGGAGCTGACACTTGCATCTGAATAGGGCTGTGCCTGTCCCCACACAAAGAGTTGCATACTCCCCTGTAGTGTGTCTGGGCCCAAAGAAGGAAGGGCAGGGACCTTGTGAGGTTCAAAGACCTCTTTGATGTATCTCCCACTTCAGTGGCACAATTGAGTGTAAGTACCAGAACCCTGACATCTCCAGTTCAGTTCACTTTTGTGGTCCTGAGGAGACTCTGCCAAAAAGAGGAGCTGCGCTGCTATGAGGGACTGCAACTTTGCTACCTGCTTTTCTGTGTTGGCCTGCTGACTGCTGTGCTGCCAGGAGGCACGGCCAATTTGCAACTTGCTCTGATGTGCTGTCCTGCTGACTCTTGCAGTGATAAGTTGTGAACCTACTCTGCAACCTTTTACCCTAAAATAACTCCAAGGGTTTGTTGGCTTGCCCCCTGTTCACAGAAGTCTCAGGGTCCTAAAAGACTTAATATGTGCTGCATGATTGCCTCTGCACACCTCTGTGCCATACCACCACGAGGATTGTTGTGCCTGCTGCTGGACTTGGCAACCGCACACGCCTGTGCTGGGTGCCGACGGAGAAAACCAGCATCTGCCCTGACTGAGATCATCGCAGTCGCTGACTTTCCTGCAGACGCGCTGCCTGCAGGCAGCCCAGTGTGGTTCATTCCCCTCCCTTACCAGCCTCAGAAGGAGAGGTCACCTGTAGCGTGGGCCCCAATTCAGTGAGATCATCATGTTGGACTCTACAGTGCAGAGAGCACCTGAGTGCGGTCTGTTCGTGTCACGAGCCTGCCCAGCAAAGAGACCTCAGCATGCGTGCCAACAGTGAGAATAGCGCCACTGTGCCTGCCTCCTGGATGCAGATCGACACAGCTGTTTGACCGCTGTCTTGGTTCCCCTGACAGATACTGTGCACGAGACCTGCGAGGTCCAAGGAGCCACTCTACACATCCTCACGGGTGGTTGAGCTACCTGGAGGCACCGGCCCGAGAACCTGGCTGCAAGCTCACCCATGACGACTGTTCAAAAGCACTGATTGCATATCGCTGACTTGGTTAGAATATTGCTGGTCTCCGGCGGAACCGTAAATACCTGAATAGAAGTGCACAGGCGCTTCCAACACTGTACTGTTCAACATTCTTTGAACGCCTATATCTTAACAAATTCTTATTGGATTTTTGTCATTTTGGTCTTATCTTAATCATATAAATATTCTTTATTTTTCTAAAACTGATGTGGAGTCTTTTTGTTGTGTTTTCACTGTGTTACCTCAATTAATGTGTTGTACAAATATTTTACATATTGCCTCTTAAGTTAAGCCTGACTGCTCTGCGCCCAGCTACCAGAGGGTGAGCACAGGTTAATTTTGGGTGTTTTGTCTGACCCTGCCTAGAGTGGTGGGTTCTGCCTGGCTCGGCATGTATACCGTAGCCAACCAGGAACCCCATTTCAAACAGATGGCAAAAGTGGATTAAGTGTAGGGCAATAACAGTCAAAAGAAGGAACACATTCTGCATAGCCTTAGCGAGAACAGTTTTTCTAGGCTGTAAGTCCAGTAGGGTTCGAGAGAATCTGGCATTGTGTGAGAAAGAGTGCAGACGAGCTTCCCTTAGATATACCTTTGGTGTGGCAGTACCATGTGAACTGTGCATTCGCTTATTCACCGAGCTGTTATAACACTTCTTACAAGATGGGGGCATGGGAAGAAACCCTAAGGCAGGGGATGTGAATTGACCAGTTGCCTAGTTTAGGAGTGTTTTTACTAATTAAAAAATAATGCTTAGTTTAGCTGTGGTTTAGTTAGCCTGACTAGGCTTCACACAGCTTTCATTGATATCTGTTCATATTTGCAGAAAGAAATTAGAACTTTTATTTTATTTTTGTATTCCTCAATGGGCTTGTTTATTTAGCAAAATGCAACTGTATTAATTTGTGCGTTCTTCTTGAGGAGGCCATGCTCAGGATGTTCATTTATTTGTAACTTTCAAGGTCCTTGAGCTGAGTCTTTTCCAAGGACTATTCATTAGCTGAACTGTCTTATTCGCATTTCTGTATTATATAAATGCCATGTCATTCCCTTCATTCTAAATGTGTCTTATTGAATGTATCTAATGATTTGAAATGTGTATTTGGCTTGCTAAAGTGATACATTGCAAGTTCAACCCTTGTACATCATGTTTCACCACTGAATGTGTGAAGCTTTTCTGCCTAAAACTTTATGAAAGATGACGTTTTAGGGATAACTGCTAGACTTTTTCTGCTTTTTCATCTAACAGAGTCTGTGTTAGTCTGTTTATTTACTTTATACTTAGACTTTTTCCTGACTTCTAACTGTGTAGACTCTGTGTTAGTCTGTCTATTGATTTACACTTAAAGGTTTTGGCACACTCTTTGGAGGCAGACTCTATATCATTCCTCTTGCTTAATTATATTTGTCTCTGGTCATTTACTTGCTTTAAAGTTGACGTAATGTTGATCCTCTTGCTATAGATTGAATTACTATAAAGAGAATTATCGCTAGATCCGTAACTAACTGCTTTTTGCCTTCTTTAATAATTCCCATTTGGAATAAAGCTATAAAGTTTGAGCTGGAATTCTGTATCCAGTAAGTTGCTTGATTCGGCTTTGGACTCACAAGGTCTTACGAAGACTCAGATAGTTTGATCCTACGCATCACCCCTCTTAATTATTTTAATTAGAGCATCGACAATAACAACCAGGACACTAAAAACATGGAGGAGAATGCCACGTCACCAGCATCCAAGTGAACAAAGAAAAGGATACGAGGCTTAGTCTCCATGCTGGAATACCATCTATTAGGAAAGAAAGTAAGAGGCAGCATAACGTTTCAGACTAATAAATAAAAGCGAGTTAATAAAGCAATGTGTCCAGTAGTGACTAGGAAGACAAGCCAAAATAGCACATCAGGAATAACTGGGCCAGGTTGCCCACACATACAAGCAACAAAATAAATAGGTCAACTAAAATGTAAAAAGGCATACAGAAAAAGGCATGAGCCAAATGTCTGGCCTTGAGTTCACATGAATTGTGCTAAATATCTCCTTTAGAGGGTCCCCATTAGGAGGAAAAAGCCACAAAGAGCACAATTCTTCCTTGGCAGTCTTGTAGCTCTTGACTGAAGATGAACATTACTTCAGAAGTAGCAATGAACCAATCTCTCACAGACATCAGGGAGTAGGAAATAACCAAGCAAAGACATCTAACAGGTAAATCCAAGAAAGATTCCAACTTTAAGGAGGAAATATGAGGGACAAAAATACTAGCATGATGGTGATGAACACAATGAAAAAAAGAAAAACATTGCAACAAACCCATCACTCGAAAATGTCACCTTATAAATGATTTACACATGAACTGACATTACAAGAAAATACTTTAGTTTATTTTAGATTAGGACCCTGAGGCAGCGTTCTCTGAACACATTACCATCTTGGAGAGGGCAGTTCACAAGTCTTGTTCACACCCCTTTACTGTAACCCATGGAATCACCCTACCACACACGGAAAATTCTAGTTTTTACATCTGTTGCCCAGCACAGATCTTTGCATTGCTGTTGCTCCCCTTCCTCTCTGCTGGTCCACATTGACCGAGGAACACCCCTCTGGATGATCACAATCGTGGAAAAGCCAAGCAAGGATGCCTAGCCATGTGCTGAGCGTGGCACCTCACACCATGCTGTCTGACTACGCTTTACATGTACCATCATTTCCTTAATACTCACAAGTTCTGATAAGTCCCTAACAAAGATTTAATACCAGGTTTTAAATTAAGCTAGAGGAAGAGGGGAGGAGTCTGTCACATGGGAAAACAGAATCCATGGGAAGAGGGATAAAATGAATGTTAAACAATATGAAAATAGCATAAACAGCAAATCTAAAAAGCAAGGTAGAGCTAAGACAATCTGTATTTTATGCCAAGACCAGGAGACATCCTTATATGGCGTGTTCAAATCTTGTCCAAAGCTTGTCCAGAACCAGGGAGGCAACATGTTCAATGGCCTTCAAGTAGAATGCTATTATGGTGGATGTGTTGGACCAATCAGCTGGCCTAAGAAGATCTGTTAAGCCGCAGCCAATTACAGTGGCCCAAGAGCCCACTGTGCCCCAAGAATAGTGTGCACCAAAACTAGAAACATCCACTCCAGCTTCTGCCATATTCCAATGGAGCTAATGTGAAGTAGCATTAATACAGATGGACAGGTGAGGCTTCCAGTGTGAGAAATTGAGTTGAGTGTTCGAGGGTAAGTGAGCAGAAGCTCGCATAGTCTTTTAGACAGCTTGAGACACACAGTTTGTGAAAGCCAGGGAGCAGGGGAGAAGATAGAGGAGCACTTGACCTTTGTCCTCTTAGATATGCAGAACACTAAACCCTCAGTGTAGCAGGAACGGTCATTAATGGACAGGCGTCTGTAATCTGATACCCTCCTAATAAAGACCAGGCAAAGGAGAGTGGCCACGTTGGCTGAGTCCTTCTTTAAGGAGAAGTCTGAGCTCACAGGCCAGAGTGATAAGAAGGAGAGGGCCAAGTTGACATCTCAGGTAGAACAATATCTGGAACAAGGAGGATGTGCCACATTATGCCTCTCAACACCCAACAAACTAAAGAATCCTTTCCAATAGATGTTATGGGTGGCCAGATGGTAGCGCTGAGTGATAGAAATTAATTGTGTGGGATTAGAGATGCCTTTGATGTGATGGGAATCTGAAAAGTTGTATACCTGTGGGAATAAGGAAGGAAAGGGGTTCACATTACATTCTAAGCACCAGTCCACCTAACCTCACAAGGCAGACCTGTAGACCCATCTGCTGCCAGGAACTCAGTACTCAAAAAGAATCTTGAAGATTCAGATGAAAGGCCTAGGAGTCATCTCTGGACCCCTGTGACCAACCAGGCCAGTAGTGGTAAGTGGCCACCAGTGGAGGGTTCCCCTGAGATTCAAGTGATCAGGGCGAGACAGTGGAAAGTCTACCATACATTCCAGCAGGGCTGGTAAGCATGCTCGGGAATGCCAAAAGGTAGTCATTATAATTATATGGTTGAAGCATCTGCAAAGTAAACAATTGTCTGGGGAATCATGCTGGACAGAGGAAGTAATTAGCCCAAAAAAGTCTCCAGTCTACTGTCAAGGCCTCTGGAACCAGGTACAGCTTACAGGTGTGGTAAGTTGGCAATTTATGTGGTAAGCAAACAGGTCTACCTCTTGGGGCAGCAGTGGAGGAGGGGCTGGAAGGCGTGGGGGGTTCACCCTCAAGTTGCTGGACTCCCAAATGTTCTTTTAGTATTAGTCGGTGATGGAGTTGTTGAAAAGTGGATGGAACTCCATGTGAATAGTAAGGTATCTCACAGGTAATATATCAAAGATCCTTTGTTAATGTGAACAGTTTCTTTGACCTGTTTCAGCCAAGCCTGGTGATGTAGCAGAGGGTTGAGATAGAGTCCATTCAGTTAAGTTTTATGCAATGAGAGCAATTCCTGGTTAGGCTCTTCACGGCGAACATTCTCACCAATAATTCCAGGCAGTTGATATGAAGATAGTTTTCTTCATGGGACCTAAAGCTCCCTGTCACCCCAACCCAACCTGTTTGTATACAATTCCAGGATTATCCCTGGATTGGCACAAATGATGACCTTTTCATTCCATGCTTCCATATTGTTTAGCCACTATCAAATCTTTTTGTTGTATACAGTAAATATGTAATTGAAGCTTCATCTCAAATGATGAGCATTCCAACTTTGAAAGTCCTGGTAGTGAAGGAAGCCTGGAAAGATCACTTGATATGGAAAGTAGACTCATCGCTTGAGCTACCTTATTGTGAGATAGGGACTCATGCTTATTGTCTGTTGAAGTTCCTTCTTAAGGCAATACAGTTTTCCTCTCAGGAGCTTGAACCAACACAGATTGGTGTCTATGAGAAAATAATTCCATCATCGGGGAAAGGATACTGGCTGACTTCACACACTCTAGACAGTGAAAGAGAGTTTCTGTGCAGTGGAAGAGCTCCCGCAGATGGAGTGGCAATGACCCATCAAGAGGATATTGTTAATGAAGATCATGAGACAAAAGCTGTGAGCACAGAGGTGACCTGCCATTGTATGGAGGAACTGGGTGAATCACTCACAGGCAGTGGAGAGGCAAAGGGAAGGTGTTGGATCTACCAGAACATGCTATTTCCCTGAATTCTGAAGAATTCCACTTCTCAGGTGGGAATTGAAAATTAGGCATCCTTGAGCTCTAAACACACCATTGAATCAGTGGCATGGACGGTGTCGCTTAGGGGATGGATTCCCTCTGTCTTGGAGGGCTGGTAAACTACAGATCTATTGAGGGACATGAGGTGGAAGTTAGGGCACAAGCCTGTCAGCTTCTTGCTCACTAGAAACATTGAGCTCAAATATCCCTGTGAAGGAGAGGTAGGAGGGATTGTCCCCTTTTTTATGACTTCCACCACTTCTTAATTGGCCAGGACATTCACTTAAGAGGTGAAGAGTTGGCATGGTGTCCTTGGGTATTAAACAGGCAGGTCCCAAAAAATCTATGTCGTAGCTGGTCATAGTTTGGAAGAGCAAATGCATGCACATATTCCAAGAGAGAGATCCAGCTGCCAACCTTTACACAGGGGGAAGGAAGCTGGACAAGGGCTTACTTGACGGTGTTTCCCTGAAGGAACAGGAAAGGTTGTTCTGCCTCCATCACCTCGGACTTAGTTGAAGAAACTCTGGTTAGAAGGAGGGCTAGGTGCCTTGTTGGATAATCAGCTGACAAAGCAACCATGAGTTTGAGAAGTGCTTTTGTTGGCAGCACACCCTTGTCTGTCATTGGCTCTCCCAAAAATATAATTCTTGAAAAAAATTGGATGGATGGTGGCCCGGGACTTATCCTGGTTCATAAAGGGTGAGACATATTTATAGACTTTTTTTGAGAAAACAGTCTCCCAAAAAGAAATCCGCAGTGGAGTCTACCTGGGTTGAGGATGACATATCAGCAATCTTGCTGTCCATCTGAAAAGATCTGTGGTCCCAGGTCTGCAGGGCTGAGAGGTGAAGGTGGTGTTCTGATGTACCCAGAAGTTAAACTAAAAGGCCTAACATGTCTAGAAGGCATTCATTGCAGTATATGGGAGTGTGACCTATACCCCTTCTTGGGTCTCTCCCAGCTAATCAAGACGGACACTTGGTTAGGGTCCACTTCTGTAGTAAGGCAGGGTTTACCTCTAAGATTAGGCCTTGGGATTTCCGCTCATAGAGTAGCTATAGGGCCGTTGTCAAATAGTGGGCTAGTCAATAGCTCGTGAACTGGGTCACAGACTAAATGGGTGACCTTTTCTGGATTTAGAGTGCCAGAAATTGGCTAGATCAACAATGGGCTTACTATCTAGCTCTACGATGATAGAGTCTGAGAGGTAGAAGGGAGTTCAATCTCCGAAGTAGCTACAGGCAAGGTCAAACAGGGTTCCTAATCCCAGACTTCTTGCTGGGGTGGGGGGGTTAAGGTGCTCAGTATCAAGTTCAATAGGTTTACACGCAGTGCTTAATTTGTAAAACAATAAGTGCCAGGGCCCTCGTAAGGAGGCTACCGTAGCTCGCACTACCGATTGCCCCTGCCAGTGCTGCCAACAACAGTACATACACAACTTCTAACAAACACAGTCCTACATGTTTGACAATTCAGATTCTTCCAGCCCCAAATCTAAAAGAATAGGTTGGACGCAAGGTATTAGTCATTTGAAATGAATTTTGAATTAATAAATAACTGTTGTTGTGCTCATCTCTAAATCAGACAAACAGCACCACCATGTGGCGGGCAGCCATAAGTGCTGGTGTTGACAATTAAGTGCCGGTGCCGAGAATCGGAAACCAAAAGCACAAATTAAGCACTGTTTATGCCTAGTATCAATATGGGCAGCAGGGTTCTTCAGGCAATAGAATGAAGCAGGAGTGAGTTCGAATGCTCTATAGCTCCTTCCCTAAAGCGTGTCTTTGATGGGTGAAAGCAGCAGGTAAAGGTGATTACGCCTGAAGAATGACTTAACGGAATGCAACAGATCAAGTAACCTCTCTTTTCTCTTGGGTAGCTTGCACACACAGCTGAAAGCACCATCAACACCTGTGGTGTGGCCTCCATGGTGGTAGATTTAACCGGCCGTGTGCCCGATTCACAAAGGCAATCTGAGCCAAAAGTCTAACTTTACGACTTTTGGTATTCACAGAGGTCATTTACAAGTCGTATCTTTACGTCCGCAGTTAGGCCGGAATTTACGCACCCGGGCCGTACTCTCCGCACTCGGGCCGTACTCTCAGGCTCCAGCCGTACTCTCTGGCTCCAGCTGTACTCTCTGGCTCGGGCCGGATGAAGTGTGATCTATGGTCCGGAATATAATTTTTTACAAAAAGGGACATCAGGAACGTGTGATAAATGATAGAGGAGGTCATGAAATTCAGTTTGGGCAGGGAAAAGGGTGTGGCCGGACATTACATCATATCCCAGAAAAGTTTGCTCCTTTGCATCATGGAACATGCAGTCCATGATTTGCGATCCCCTCAGTGTTGACTGTAGTGTTACACAAAAAGTCAACACTGAGGGGAGCGCAAACCATGGACTGCTCAACACTGAGGGGAGTGCAAATCATGGACTGCATGTACCATGCTGCAAAGGAGCAAACGTTTCTGGGATATGATGTAGTATCCGGCCACACACTTTTCCCTGCCCCAACTGAATTTCATGATCTCCTCTTTCATTTATCACACATTCCTAATGTTCCTTTTTGTAAAAAATTATATTCTGGACCATAAATTACACTTCATCCGGCCCGAGCCGGAGAGTACGGCTGGAGCCGGAGAGTACGGCCCGGGTGCGGAGACTACGGCCCGGATGCGGAGATTCCGGCCCGACTGCGGACGTAAAGATACGACTCGTAAATGACTTCTGTGAATACCAAAAGTTGTAAAGTTAGACTTCTGTCTCAGATTGCCTTTGTGAATCGGGCCCAGTGTCTTGCAAGAAAAAAACCTGTGATAGAGAGGGCTGCCAGTAGATCGCTAAGCACTCAATGGAAGCCTTAAAAGCATATTCTTGGTGGCTGTTGGAGTCTGCCACAATTTTGAAAACTTGGTATCTGGAGAAGGATGATTTTGGGATAGGGAGAGACCTAGGAACTGCCCCAGTATAGCTTTCAACCATAAATTAGATCAGGACAGTTAGAAGATCAGGGCATTATGGCAATGCAGAATGTGGGGACGAAGAGGCACATAGAGGATTGGGGTGGAAACTCCAAAGGGAAACGGTACAAGTGCTAAGGAAAAGATAGTATGACTAGGGCAGCATCTAAAGCTCCCAGGAAAACCCTGAAGTCAGAAGGATTAACCTTAGAGTGAGTCCTGGGGGGTTTCTAAAATTCCTTACATCTAGAAAAAAAAACTAACATCCCCTTTTAAAAGGCTCTGCACCAGTTATCTATAGTCCCCTTTCTCTAAACCCCCTTTATATTATACGACAAAGCTGATGAGTAGATGGCAGAAGGGCAACAACTCCAGGGCTGGCGACCAAAACAACATTGCCATTAGTATGTGGATGGCAACAACTAGAGCACTGACTGCATGTCATTCTCTTACCTATATTTATGCAGGAATGACATGCAAGACAAGAGGTCCCAGCTTCCCCTGTTCACTTACCGTAGCCAACAGAGTCAAAGTAGCAATAGTAAACTAGGGGAAGAAGGGAAAAAACAAAGGGGGAAAAAGAAAGTGTCCCACGACGCTTCCCACTCTAGGACAGGACCAGACAGCCAGGAGAATTCCTAATAGAAGAGAAAATACATTAGTATGTAGAAAGGAGTTGTATGGAAGGGACAATATAGAGGCAATTGTATTTCTCTAACCTACCTGAGTAATTCCCTTCTTCCTCTATGTAAAAAAAAACATTGTCTGGGTGAGCTCTGAGATTTTTGTCTATAGGGAATGAAAAGAAGGGCGTCAATTGAGTTATGCAACAAGATAGAGTAGAAAGAAAAGAAAAGCTTCAGTAGCACCCACCTAAGTGCAACTGGATATGGCCCATGTCATCAGGAGACCTGAAGCGGAATATAATCCCTAGCAACTTGCTAGTACCTTCAAATAACATAATTTGTATAACAGCTATGTTTAATTCCCCCTTAACTTCAGGGAGAAGTAATATGATATTCCTTATATTTATATTTATACAGAGGGCAATAACTAACCAGGACAAAACCTACCCTGTAGCGAGACATTTCTCCGCGTTACATGAGGCTAGGAGTGATAAATTGGTCTATTATTATATTGACCAAATTCCCCCAGAGTAACAAGGAGCAAGCGGGGCAACAAGAAGAAGTGAATAATCTCTCAATTATCAATCTCTCAGAAAGAACTTTAACGGCAATAGAGACAATGGTCTTGCAAAAGGGATTGACATTCTGCCCCACAACGGAATGGGATAAAGCAACAACACGCATTGACCTTTTTCAGTTTATCCGAAAGTCGAAATTAAAGAAACTGTTTACCCTACATCCTAAACCCAAAGGAGTACAACAAGAGCAGACAATGACAAGTATGGATATCCTTACCGTAAGTGACTTGGAGACTCTGAGAACTTTGCACAATTTGCAAGAATCCCAAAGGGAAAGTACTAGAGCAGCTGGGAATCCAGCACGACAGTGGGAGAAGTAAGTTTAAACCCAACTCTAAATGTATTCCCCAAACACCCCATGATGCTATCGATTGCTTTCATGAAGCCGTGATAAAAGATCTGGATAAATTCTGAACATCTGGCATACAACCTGGTGAAAGAAGGAAAAACAATCTTCCCAGGGCACAATGGGAAGCTGTGAAATCCCTTCGTGATGATCCTACACTGGTAATAAAGCAATCCGAGAAGGGGGGGAATGTTTTTGTCATGTCTCAAGAACTGTACAAGAGTGAAGCATTATGTCTCCTGGGGATACGCAAAGCTGCATTAAAATCAGCAGAGAGGACTACAACAGGAGTGTTGTGGCCTTCTATAATCTTTTGCAAGAATGGAGGTCAAAGGGAATCCTGGAAGAAAACGAACTACAATTCATGAGGGTGGATTATACTGTTCTATCAACATTTTATCACCTGCCTAAGGTGCATAAAAGCATGGACAGCCCCTCGGGCCGTCCAATTGTGTCCTCTAAAGGGAGCCTATTGGAGAAAGCTTCAATTTACGTTGATTCTTTTTTGTTCCCTATAGTGAAGAACTTAAGTTCATTTATCCTGGACACTACTGACTTTATTCGTCAAATCCAAAATATCACCTGGGATGATGACTTACTATTGATTACTCTTGATATTACAAGCCTCTATACGAGCATTGTACATTCGAAAGGCTTGTCCGCATTGGAATTTTTTCTTAAAACAAGACCGTTGAAATTCTAAGAACATAACAAAATGCTTTCACAAATTGTGTCATTTTGTCTGCACAATAACATCTTCCTCTTTTCAGGACAACTGTATTTACAGACACAGGGGACCGACATGGGCACGTGCTTCGCCCCCAGTTACGCAAATCTTTTCGTGGGCTGGTGGGAGAAGCACGTGGCCTGGGCAGAGGACAACGAATCCTGGGTAGATAAGATAGCCCTGTGTACCAGGTATATAGATGACCTGTTTATTGTCTGGAGGGGGACCCGTACAGAGGCAGAGGACTACATTAAGATTATTAATGATAATGAATTAAATCTCAAGTTCACAAGTAATATCAGTGAAACTGAAGTCCCGTTCCTAGACCTTCTGGTATTTGTGGCAGATAACAAGCTCTGTACTACGCTCTACCGTAAACCAACGGCAGGAAGCACAGTTTTACATTCATGGAGTCAGCATCCACGTAATTTAATTAATGGCATACCTTACGGGGAGCTGTTAAGACTCAAACAGAATTGTTCCCGCCCAGAGGATTATCATGAGGCTGAAAGGGAGTCCCTGATGAGATTCTCTGAAAGGGGCTATGGCAATAAAATCCTATGTGGGGCAGTTAATAAGGTCAAAACTAAGGACAGACAGGAGTTATTAGTAGGCAGATCCCCCACAAATACAGTGACAGAGGATGACCAATCTAAAGTCAGGCTGATTCTAACCTTCTCTGCAGAATCAGAGAAGATCAGGGATCTGGTCCAGAAGAACTGGAATATCCTCCAAACAGATGGCATAATAGGCCAATTGATATCCGATAGACCTGATTTTACATTCAGGAGTAGTGCCTCATTGAAGGATATTCTAGTACAAGGCCATTTTGAAGATAAACCCCGAAATAAGCCCACCATTACAGGTTTTTTCCCGTGCACTGCATGCAAAGCTTGTAAGAACTGTAGGAAGGTGAAGGACTATCCAGTACCGGGGAAAAAAGAGAGGCGGCCCATCAATAAGCTGCTGAACTGCAATTCCAATTTGGTGGTGTATTGTCTACTATGTCCATGCGGTCTGCAATATATTGGCAGTACAATACACCCGGCGAAAAAGCAAGTCCTCGAACATAAGAGGGCAATAACTAACCAGGATAAAACCTACCCTGTAGCGAGACATTTCTCTGCGTTGCATGAGGCTAGGAGTGAAAAATTGGTCTATTATTGTATTGACCAAATTCCCGCAAAAGAAAGAGGAGGCGACAGGGTCAAACTCCTGAGGCAGCTAGAGGCCAAGTATATAGTTGATCTACGCACCCGTGTCCCGTGGGGGTTGAACTGTGAAGAAGAACTGTGGTCTTATATTGGCTAGACCGTAAAGTCTGCGAACAATCCCCTCGAGTTTTAGCGAACTAATGAATCTTTTCAATGAATTCCCACCTGGTCTCAATATATATAGACAGTAAGGTACCATCAAAAGAAATACAGGTCTAATTATGAATGGTGAACTAGGCTCATTCAGAGCTTGATTATACCTTTGACGCTGTTTGGGGTAATGGTGTATCGGAGTATGGGATTTATTTGTAGGATCATGCCAGAGTATTTGCTCACTAATTTTTGTAATTACTTTATATTCATGGGCTATTAATTCCTTCTATATGAATCATGCATAACATTGCCAGAATGCGAATACCGCCTTATCAAAGTGATGTTGACCCCTTTAATGCGTCACTGTTAATAGCTTGCTACATGTGGGCATCATTGGGCATTATATTTGCCAATGAATTCTGACAGTGCTAAAATGGCCGACTCCCTTTCTTTATTCTTAGAGCGTGGTTTAACTATGAAGTCCCCTCTTTGAGTTTAGATTTTCCTTTTCAGCTGCAAACCAATGAAATGAATTGTTGTTAAAAGGCGGCTTTTGTATGAACTCACAAACATTGACGAAGGCCAGGAGGCTGAAACGCGCTTGTCAGTATGCCTGAAGTTGCATTTATTTAAATAATCAATCATTGAAAATTACGGCCAGAGTGCGCAGCATTTTTGAACTCTGTTTAACGTATTACGCGAGTTTGCCCTCGCGGCTGCTGCACCTGCTGTGTGGAGAGCGGGGAAATCGGCGAACAACGTTCCAGGAGATAGATATATATATATATTAATTATGGATATAATTCTTTGTATTTATAAAAATAAATATACTTTACACCAGTTATTAAGTGTGTATATTTTTTATTCAAAATGTGAGTAAGCATATAGTTATATAATCTATTTATATATAATGTGAATGTGTTCATTTATTATATTATGTAACATACATGTGTGTATCAACTGTGTTTATGTATGGATAACACAAAATATATAACATATATATTTATAGATATAGATATTGATATAGGTATAGCTATATAGAGATACATCTTTCCAGCAATGATTGTGGCCACATGTGCCCTCTGGTGCAAAAAGGACATTTTATTTATGAGCATGGAGCCAAGTCCAGGCAAGGCTTTTTTTAATGTTAGTGTGTGCCATTCACATAAATAAATGCCCTTTGTGCATCATAGAGTGCTTGCAGTTGTGTCCAGTGTACTTGTTAAAAAAGGAGTGGGCATGTGATGTAATATGGCAGGGATTATCTATACACTGCCCTGACTGCATCAGGGCCCAGAGTTATCAAAATTCACACAGCGCAGGTCAGCAAGGCCACTTGCTCTGCTGCATCAAAGGGAGAGAGCAGGAATGCAGCATATTTATTTATCAAGGTATGTCATATTCCTGCTCTTTCCCTGTGCTGGTGCACCGAATGCTGCCTAGCGCCAATGCAAGGGTACCACGTAACACAGCACCCTAGACTGTTTTTGTGCAGCAGGGGACACCTCCCTGCACAAAAGCAATCCTTTGAGATAAGGGCAACACAGCCCCTTGATAAATATGTGCCCTGGTATGCTGAGTGGTGGTGCGTAGTGCCAGCCTGGCAGGGAGGGTGCAGGACCGTAGGAGTGGATTAGATGTCAAGGGAATGATACTGGCAGGAGTCTGTTCAAATGTGAGCTAGCCAGGTGCTTGCTTGGGCTGATTTAAGGGATGTCAGCTCAAGTCACTATTATGATAGTAGTATATCAGGAGTGTAAGATTTCTTCTCTGTGGCTTTACGTAGCTCATTACAGTCCCAATCTTCTTGGTGTGCAGTACACAAAGGGAGACCAACTTGACCCATCAAAAGGGGCCAGAGAAGAAAAGATCATTAGTTGGAATGCATAAATAATTCAAAATGTACATTCTGGTTAGGAAAAGTACAATGCTGTGCCTGTAAAAATGTGCTTTTGTAGAGAGTACCACCAATCACTGTTCTTTTTATCTTCTTTATTCCTTTCATAAGCACCAAGGTCAAGTGGGCATCTGGGTAAGCAGGTGCCACCACCACCACCAGCGACACTGTCAAGATGAGGTTTTGCAGCACCCAGCCTTTTATCAATGGTACTGTATACTAGATAGTTACTGCCCTTGTCCTACCCTCTGTAACTAATAACCATTAATGAGGTCTGCCAACAACATATAAAAAAATCTCAATCTTATCTATCTCTCCTTCCCAAAACAAACTTCAGTACTAAGTTGTTAACCAGTTCTTACCTGAATAGTTTAAGCGATGTCTGCTACCTCTCTCAATCTTCCCAAACCTTATTCCAGGGTTTTCCAAAGGGCCTTCTTAATGTTGGTGGTAGTAGTGGGCTAGCGCTAACAGGGAAGACAAAGCAAGGCCCCACTCCCACCTATTCCGAATGATGCTTTTCGAGATGAACTCCAACTGTAGGATTATTCAGAAGGATTATCCATCACAGGCAATAGACTGAAAGAAAACACAGAGTTGATGGGTAATCCAAGACTAGGACCACCTAGACAAAAAGTCATATTAGAAACAACAGCTAGCAGTAGTAGCTTCTAAGCAATCTGGAGAGCTACTAACTATTTAATTTATTTAAAAAAATTCAAACTGAACTTACAAAAACCTCGAGTCAGGACTCAGAAGAAAGTTACTCATAGTCCACGGATTATGTAAGCAACACAAGGACTGATTCGCAAAGGTCAAGTAAGTTACACGTTTGATATTACTTTACTATTGTAATGTAAACTTACAACTATTAACTTTTCCATCAGTTACTTTATGAGTAGTAACTTTGCGAGTAGTAAGTAACGCATATCACTTTAAAAGGTGTTACTATTACTACTAGTTAGTTACTGCTCGTAAAGTTACTACTTGTAAAGTACTGGTAGTACAGTTACACTGTAAGAGTAAACTTTCACCAAAAGTGTAACTTTACCCTTGTGAATCAGGGCATAGTGCACACTAGTACTACCTATCCTGGGGCATACATTGTTCTAACTAAGACTCTGCACTATGATGATAACATCCCTTTCATGCCTGGGTGGTAGTAGGGCTGGCATGGGCTATTGTTTAGTAAAGAAGACTCTGTAACAGTGAGTTTGCGTCACTTTCACCACATCCGCCTCGCCAAGTATGTGATTAATTTGTGGTGTATATTATTAAGTCACACCTCAATAGATCTCACAACCTGGGGAAGAGGGTTAGGGGTTTGATGAATGGATGGAAACGGGGAGTTGGGGAAAGGTGAGACAAAGACAAACACAACATTCATCAAGTCAATGAGCAGCACATCATCATCACATCTGTTGTGGAAGGAATGGCACAGTTCAGTTACTAAATGCAAACAGTCCTTCAGCCTCAGAGTCACAAAATATCTAAGTGTTCTGTTAGCTAGGTTTGAAAAATACAAAATAGGGAGGTCCCACACAGTTCTACAAGTTGTTATGGTAAGAAAGGAAAAATAATATCGTTTAGAAATGCCAAGATGGATAGTGCACCTGCATTCTTCTTCTCAGAATGTTCATCTTGGGTGCAGTGCTGAACTGGTCTGGTAAGCAGTAGTGTTATAGAGTTTTTGTGCAGAAGAAGAAAAGGCCTGTGGAATATAAAAAAGTAAATGTCAATATTGCAGAGTCAAGGAGAAGGTAAGCTTCATGGTGGATGAGGATCAAGAGGGCAGAGGATAGGCTGGTGCAGTCATGTGTGATGCACTGAGAAGTGAGAACAATCTTTTACCACCAATGCTAGACAAGTAGCAGCAGGTATCTAGCTGATCAATCTCACAAATGTCAATTGTCAATGAGATTTAGCTGTGTGCGTCCATCATGGGACATGTATCAATTGACATTCCCCCCAGACCACAACCACTTAGAGTTTGACATTTGAGCCAGCATACTGCTGAGCATTTTTTTAAATCAACGCACCTCTCTCCAGTCCACAGGACTAGTCCTCTTTGAGTCATGTTGTTTGTTTCCCATTGGAGTGGATAGGCATTACTCATTACTTCCTTCTTCTGGCTGTAGGGTAGTGCCGTCCTGACTATGAGTCCCAACCCAAATGAGATAAACCAGTAGTGTTGATGAACAAGAAGAGCAAAAGAATTTGAGCATTTTGTGTAGTTTTGTTAACTAAACTGACTGGTCTCTGAAGAACCTGAAAAAAGTACAGGAAAGGAGTGGACCATGTATATCAATCACTGGTGCAATATTTACCAGTTCCAAGCATGGTGAACATTTTTGTATCTTCTCTTTTCCCATGGAAGCAGCAAACAATGGCAGTATTTTATAATTAATGATCAAAACTTGCATCCCATCTAGGGAATAAAAAAAAGAAGAATAGGGATGGGAGACATTGTCTTCATGTTCTTTATGCAAATGGCGAGGGTTTTTCTGTGCACACTGGTCCAATCCATACATATGAATAAATGGGGCTGCATAAGTAAGATAGCAAATATATAAGTGTTTTTTTTATAAACCCCCCTTTTTCTTTTTCTGCAAAGCAGATCAACGATCATATATGAAAGATCTGTTGGGGCCCTATTTAGTCAGGGAAGTAGAGTTTGTCCTCAAACTCAAGGGGTTCACCCAGATGTTGATCAGCTAACATTTTCACCCAGATGTTGATCAGCTAAGACAATTGAGTCTGACTAATTTCCTTCATCTTCCTCCTGTACGGTTTCAGGAACAATTTAAAGTTGTGGTATGAAGTGTTTGTTCATTCTAATCATGGTCAATCTTTCCACATTATGAGGCGAGAGACTGGTCCTTCTGACTGTGACAACTGTGCCAGCTGCACTAAATATGCATTCAGAAGACACACTGGGTACCGGACAACCCTGATACTTTATTGCCAACCTGCTGAGCTCTGGCCTTTGTTGCATCTTCCCGTACCAAGGGACCAATGGGCTTTGTTCTAGGTAAACCTCCTTTGTGTCATCTAGATAATCTTAGACCATCCTCTGAATAGTCATTGGTGCTGCCACTTGCTCGACCTCGGTTGGTTTCACATCTGCACTTGACTTAAGCCCTGCCACTTGAAACCAAGCCATTGCAGAGGTTGGGTCCAATTCCTCTGTAGCTGGTGTTGTCGGTGATGATGATGAAAGCAGTGGACAACAGCACTGCCCTCTCTGGAGGATGAAGGCTGCACACCAGAACTTCTGCCTCAGCCTCTAACTTCATACCGTTCTTCTTCCAGGTCTGTTGCTTGATCAGCAATCCAAGTCTTGCAAAGTGAAACATCCCCTTCTAAAAAAGGAATGAATGTGGTCAGTATTTTTCTGTACTGTGGATGAAGTATTGCGGCACATATGTACTCTTTAGATGAAACAATCTGTCTTTGCAACCGAGGATTAACAGCCAAATAAAGGATTAAGCTTTAAGCCAATTTATATGCTTCTTCTTTCATACCGCCAAACCTTTACAACACCATTTTCAACTGGTCCTGTAGCTGATGCAACAATGGGATTGCCTACTAGTACTTCAAAGGGTACCTTCTCACCACAAATAAAAAATTATTCTTTTAGTCTTCAGAAGTCATATTTATTAACTTTGAACTGTATTATTTTTAACTTTTTATCATATTCATTGAGTTTTTCCTTTTTTAAACATTAAAACATACACCTCAACATCTTTTTTGAATCTTTACAAAAACGATGTAGACACATTACAATATTTACATGTTGCGCAAACAATTCATCATAGTGTTTTAAAGACACAATTAAAACATGACAGAACTATACGTTTAATACAATATTAAACAAAAAACATGAATGAAATCAGTGAAAAAAGTGAGAGACTCCTTTGTCCTACATTCTTTTGTGTGTTACCGGGGTCTGTTCTATTTAGATCCACGGTGCTTAATGCTTTTGGGGTCCTATAGGGGTCAGAGTACTAATCTAGAACTCTACGTCTGTGCTTTCTTGGTCAAGTCCAGACACTACGCTGTTCTATGCGTTCTTTTCTTTTGTGGTTACTCTTGGCCTTAAGGAGAACAAAAGCTGATGCGTTTCAACCTTCATAAATGGACCAGGAAGTGTGTTAGGTGAAGGTATTCATCAGGGCATCTCTAGTTTCCTGTAGGACACTGCAGCTTTCCTACGGCAGAAATAGTGGAATTTTTATGAGTAGGTCTGCTGATGCTGTAAAACATAGACTAGTTGCTGTTTTCTTAAAAAGTCTTTATTTACATACCGGTCATTGTTGTCTTTCTTAGACCTAAAGAAATATAGGTCGGGCAAAAATGTCAAGTGCCTGGTAAGTATTATCTCCAAACTTCATATCGCCTCATTGGACAGGGCCATTATCACTATTGTTGAAATAAAGGGAACAAAAAAGTATTTTTTAGAAGAAGGAAATCGGGGTAAAGGCGGAATTTGTGCTTGCATTCCATGTGCTCGTGCTTTAAGTTATGACCGGGACCTGTGTGCTAGATTCGTTATACTCAAAGAGTATATTCAGTGGAACTGTGTCTCGTGCCGGGAAAGGTGTTGTCTCATATCACGTTAATCTTTACGTAGATAGTGTGAGAGGGTGCTGAAAAATGCCGGCTTATTTCAAAGTTCAAAGGCATTTAAGGCGGGCTTGAAATTATTTTATGCGTTTACTATAGCTCGTCAAGTACCGGGACTGGGCTGGAATGCACACTGCTTGTTACATACCGGGACTAGACTACACACCACAGTGACTGCATGCTGCACCTTTATGAGGGTCCGTAGCTTCTTTAAAGTGCATTGTCTTTACCTTTATGCTGGCATAACTTCGGACCTACAGTTCGGGCTGCCGGGCTCCAAGTCTCTCTGTGATCAATTCAGTCAGCTGGAACTGCCGTGTTGAGCGTTTGATGGGACGAATCATTTCCTGTTTCTTCACCGCATTTCTTCATGCGTCTTACGTGCGTCCTGTGCGCCGCCTGACCTTGCCTGGCTTCCTGTTGAACGTCAGCTCGCAGTAGTTGTCATGGAAACGATGTTACGGCTAGATAAGGGCCGATTTTTCTTGTGCCACTGTTATTCTCTTAAGTGAAGTTCCCGCCTGAGTGCGTAACTCCTGCAATTTGGAGAAGAACAGATCAGTTGCTTGCATTGCTGCTTAAGTACACAGGTGGCATAGATACTCTTGGCATATCCATTGCTCATCTTGCCTTGTCGGACAGTACACTATTGTGCACAATACATGATCTCATTAATTTCATTTAGTCCATTTTCTATAGTTCCCAAATACATGATTGTTTTTGCTTCAAATCTAGAAAGTAAACTTTCCGTGTTGCTTCCTGTAACATGTTTCAGCACTGTCCGTTTTATGTCGTTGGGACCATGCCCTTTTTCACTGCAATGTTGAACCATGGGTGCATTCATTACTTGACATCTTATTCTGGACCGGTGTTGTGTTATTCTTTTCTTTACCGGCTGTGTGGTTTTACCGATGCATGCCTTGATGCACGGACATAGTACACAATATATAACGTTCTGTGTATTGCAGTTTGTGAACTCGTCATGTTTCACATTTTTGGTGCTATAGGTGAATTGTGCTCCTTCAATGGTACTTGCACAAGATGTACAGTTATCACATTTTCGATGGCCTTTAATGGGAGGCAGGGCTAACATTGTTCGTAGTGATACTGGACATCTTTTTGCTGTCAAATTTGAGCGGACTAATTTGTCTTTAATGCTTTTGTTTTTCTTTAGGGCGAAGACCGGTAAAGTTTTAAAGTCGTCCTGTCCCTTTACGGTGTTCCAATTCTTTTTTACGATTTTCTTCACTTCATTTGTATGCCCAGAAAAGGTCGTGACACAGACTAATGGCACTTCTTGAGACTTTTCTTTTGAGGGACATCAAGGTGTTTCTAGGAGTGTACCATGCTCTCTTCATTGATCGCTTCAGTAGTTTTCTAGGATAGTTCCTTTCAATCAGTTTATTCAGGAGAGCATTTGCTTTGTGGAAATAGTCATCCTTTTTAGTGCGATTGCGCCTTATCCTTAAAAACTGGCTGTATGGCGGGTTTTCGCGCAGGTTTCGTTGGTGGAAACTGGAAAAATGCACGAACGTATTTCTGTCTGTTTCCTTTGTATAGAGCGTGGTATACAATACTCCTTCTTCATGCTTTACCAAAAGGTCTAAAAAGTTTATCTCAGTATTGGTGCAGTTCAATGTGAATTGAATGTCTGGATTCCTGTGATTTAACCAGCATTGGAATTCTGTGAGGTGTTCTACTGTGCCTCTCCATAGCATGAACACATCGTCGATATATCGACGCCAAATTTTTATGTGTCCGTCGAAGGGGTTGTTGTTGTAAACCCCTTTTTCTTCGAATGAGGCCATAAACATCACGGCCATTTCTGGGGCGAAGGGACACCCCATCGCTGTCCCCTTAATTTGTAGAAATTGGTCATTGTTAAATCTGAAGAAGTTGTATTTAAGGCAGACTTCGGCTAGTGCCACGATGTAGAAGGTGGGAACATTGTGTGGCCGTGTCCGTTTGTCCAGAAAGACTTGGAGAGCTTCTAGGCCTGCTTCTTGGGGAATGTTGGTATATAGACTGACTATATCCAACGTGACCAATAACTCGGCCTCAGGATCAAAAGCTTGTTCTTCAAGGAATGTGATGGCTTGCATTGTGTCTCGTATGTAGCTCATTATTTCGCCAACCAACAGTTTCAGGAAAGTTTCTACATATTTGGCAGGTCTCTCCAAAATCGTGTTCACCCCAGATATTATCGGTCTTGCAGGGGAGTTTTCTAGATCTTTGTGGATTTTTGGAAGGACATAAATGAGGGGGGTCCTAGGGTTGTCATTCATGAGATATTGGGCTTCTTTTTTTGATAGCCAGCCTTGTTCTTCCCCGGTGGTAATTAGTTTACTTAGTTTGGTCTGCACCTGTTTTCCAGTCTTCATTTGATTTTCTGTAATGCTCTTGATTTGAAAGTTGGCTGAATAACTTCAGCTTCGTATTTTTCGCGTTTCATAATCACAATAGCCCCGCCCTTATCCGCAGGCTTTATTATGATTTCCTGATTTTTCATCAAATCGTCCAAAGCGCCTTTCTCTTTTTTTGACAGGTTCCACTTCGTATAGTTCTTCTTTTTCTCTAGTATATCCAGGTCTCTCATCAGGTTCCTTCCAAAAGTAAGTAGTTCCAGCGGCGTGTTCGCTGTAGATGGAAAAAAGGTAGATTAATTTTTTAAGCCTCAGTAATTACGTTCTGGTGTTTCTATTTTGCCTGCAAAAAATGCTTTCAGCCGCATCTTCCAAAAAAATTGAATCATTTCTATTTTAGTCTGTCCCATGTCAGGTCTTGTTACTGGTATAAATGATAGTCCCTTTTTAAGTACTTCTATCTCATCAATTGATAAGTTGTAGTTTGATAAGTTGTACAGTGAGTTGATCTCCTTCCTTACCACCTGTATACATTCCTCCTCATGGTTATCTCCCCTTGGTATTGGTTGGGAATGGGATTGTACCATTGCTTGACTCTTGTTCTGCCTCGTGGGCGACCGTTGGCTCTCTCTAAAAAAGGTACCGGTTGGTAGAACTGTGCCTGTTGGTTGCCTCTAGTGCTGGTAGATGGTTCAGAGTCGCTCGAGTTATCAGAATACGAGGATGCGTCTGAAAAAGTGGTGAATTTTCTTCTACTTCTACCACCGTAGGTTCTCAAGATCCCCATGTGGGTGGACTGCTGGTAGTACTCTTTTTCTAGGTAAGGATAGATCTTTTTCTCACTAAAATTTGCGATATCCTTTTGTAGTTTAGACCTCTTAAAATCTTCTGTGGTCTTTTTGAAGGTCGCGTTCTCTTTTTCCAATTTGGTAAGCAGGATTTGAGCATTTTCAATTGCTGTGTTGTTCACGAATGCTTCTTCTAGCTCTCTTATGAGATCAAGTTCTTTCAAGCTTAGATCCTCTGCTATTTTGATGGAATGGAACATCCAGTCTCTAGAGCATTTTGTTCCGATGTGGCTGAAGCCTTCCAAGTATTGGGGCTGGTCTGTGAAGATCACAGGGACGTTTTTTACCTGCAATCCAACAGGAATTGTGCCTGCTCTCAGGTGTTCTAGTAGTACCTCTCCTTGGAGTGCAGTGCGTATCTGTTTTTTCTTAAGTCGTGTTATTTTTTCTAACTCCGATTGTTGCCCTGGGTTAGTGGTTGTGTTACCGGGATTTAATATAGAGTTAATTAGAAAAAGAGTTTTTCCTTGTCCTTAGAAAAGTTGTAGGACCACAACCCTCTATCTTGAGTGTTTCTTATATACCGGTACTAACAATAGGCTAATGTCTGAACCCAAAACACTAAGCTTCAGGGAGGAGGAGATAGAAGAGCTATTGAAAAGACCCTCTATATTAAATCCCGGTAACACAACCACTAACCCAGGGCAACAATCGGAGTTAGAAAAAATAACACGACTTAAGAAAAAACAGATACGCACTGCACTCCACGGAGAGGTACTACTAGAACAGCTGAGAGCAGGCACAATTCCTGTTGGATTGCAGGTAAAAAACATCCCTGTGATCTTCAGCGGCTTTAAAAATTTACCGGTCTTCACCCTAAAGAAAAACAAAAGCATTAAAGACAAATTAGTCCGCGCAAATTCGACAGCGAAAAGATGTCCAGTATCACTACGAACAATGTTAGCCCTGCCTCCCATTAAAGGCCATCGAAAATGTGGTAACTGTACATCTTGTGCAAGTACCATTGAAGGAGCACAATTCACCTATGGCACCAAAAATGTGAAACATGACGAGTTCACAAACTGCAATACATAGAAAGTTATATATTGTGTACTATGTCCGTGCCTCAAGGCATACATCGGTAAAACCACACAGCCCGTAAAGAAAAGAATAACACAACACCGGTCCAGAATAAGATCTCAAGTAATGAATGCACCCATGGTTCAACATTGCCGTGAAAAAGGGCATGGTCCCAACGACATAAAATGGACAGTGCTGAAACATGTTACAGGAAGCAACACGGAAAGTTTACTTTCTAGATTTGAAGCAAAAACAATCCTGTATTTGGGAACTATAGAAAATGGACTAAATGAAATTAATGAGATCATGTATTGTGCACAATAGTGTACTGTCCGACAAGGCAAGATGAGCAATGGATATGCCAAGAGTATCTATGCCACCTGTGTACTTAAGCAGCAATGCAAGCAACTGATCTGTTCTTCTACAATTTGCAGGAGTTACGTACTCAAGCGGGTACGTCACGTAAGAGAATAACAGTGGCACAAGAAAAATCGGCCCTTATCCAGCCGTAACATTGTTTCCATGACAACTACTGCAAGCTGACACTCAACAGGAAGCCAGGCAAGGTCAGGCGACGCACAGGACGCACGTAAGACGCATGAAGAAATGCGGAGAAGAAACAGGAAATAATTTGTCCCATTAAACGCTCAACACGGCAGTTCCAGCTGACTGAATTGATCACGGAGCGACTTGGATACCGGCAGCCCGAACTGAAGGTCCGAAGTTATGCCAGCATAAAGGTAAAGACAATGCACTTTAAGGAAGCTACGGACCCTCACAAGGTGCAGCATGCAGTCACTGTGGTGTGTAGTCTAGTCCCGGTGTGTAACAAGCAGTGTGCATGCCAGCCCAGCCCCGGTACTAGACGAGCTATGGTAAACGCATAAAATAATTTCAAGCCCGCCTTAAATGCCTTTGAACTTTGAAATAAACCAGCATTTTTCCGCACCCTCTCACACTATCTTCGTAAAGATTAACGTGATATGAGACAACACCTTTCCCGGCACGAGACGCAGTTCCACTGAATATACTCTTTGAGTGTAACGAATCTAGCACACAGGTCCCGGTCATAACTTAGAGCACGAGCACATGGAATGCAAGCACAAATTCCCCATTTACCCCGATTTCCTTCTTCTAAAAATTACTTTTTTGTTCCCTTTATTTCAACAATAGTGATAATGGCCCTGACCAATGAGGTGATATGAAGTTTAGAGATAATACTTACCAGGCACTTGACATTTTTGCCCGACCTATATTTCTTTAGGTCTAAGAAAGACAACAATGACCGGTATGTAAATAAACACTTTTTAAGAAAACAGCAACTAGTCTATGTTTTATAGCATCAGCAGACCTACTCATAAAAATTACACTATTTCTGCCCTAGGAAAGCTGCAGTGTCCTACACGAAACTAGAGATGCCCTGATGAATACCTTCACCTAACACACTTCCTGGTCCATTTATGAAGGTTGAAACGCGTCGGCTTTTGTTCTCCTTAAGGCCAAGAGTAACCACAAAAGAAAAGAACGCATAGAACAACGTAGTGTCTGGACTTGACCAAGAAAGCACAGACGTAGAGTTCTAGATTAGTACTCTGACCCCTATAGGACCCCAAAAGTATTAAGCACCGAGGATCTAAATAGAACAGACCCCGGTAACGCACAAAAGAATGTAGGACAAAGGAGTCTCTCACTTTTTTCACTGATTTCATTCATGTTTTTTGTTTAATATTGTATTAAACGTATAGTCCTGTCATGTTTGAATTGTGTCTTTATAACACTAAGGGGCCGATTCCGATTCGGGCAGGAAATTTCTCCGACCGAGCCGGACCCGGAGAGATTTCCGACCGAATCGGACCCGTGCAGTCCGACCGAACGAGTACGATGCGGCCGTATGTTATCGGACTCGAGTCGGTCGGACTCCCATTGAAGTCAATGGGAGCCGGTCGTACAACGCGTACGCGGGCTCCCATTGACTCAATGGGTGCGAAGTCGGACAAGGGCGCCTCTACAGCGGGTACGCGGCGAAGCGATTCGCGCCGTACACGCACAGGTAGGGGGACCCATGGGTCCCCCCTGTGTGCGACTCGCGCGGCTACGCGTACAGGGGTCCGACACGGACACCCAAAGTACGGCTCCGACAGCTCTTTCGAGCCGGAGTGCGCGGCTTGGTCGGCCTGCTCGCGGCGCGCATCGTACTTACCCGGCCGGGAAACGTCTCCATTGCGCGGTGCGAGTCGAGTCCGAGCGAGTCGGTCGGAGTGGTTCGAGCCGGGAGCGAGTCGGTCGGAGCGGTCGGGACGCCCGGACGAGTCGGTCGGCGATTTCGCATCGTACTCGCTCGGCCGGACCCGCGTACGGTTCGGTCGGGAAACAGGGCTCCGAATCGGATCCGGTAAAGCCGAATCCGATTCGGAGCACTACCGGCCGAGATCGGAATCGGCCCCTAAGATGTATTGTTTGCGCAACATGTAAATATTGTAATGTGTGTCTACATAGTTTTTTTGTAAAGATTCAAAAAAGATGTTGAGGTGTATGTTTTAATGTTTAAAAAAAAGGAAAACTCAATGAATATGATAAAAAGTTAAAAATAATACATTACAGAGTTAATAAATATGACTTCTGAAGACTAAAAGAATAATGTTTTATTTGTGGTGAGAGAGGTGCCCTTTGAAGTACTAGTTTGCATGTGATTCCAGCCTCTCTCTTCCTGAATTTGAATCACCCCCCTTTCTTGCGCTTCACAATGGGATTGCCTGGCTCATTGTACTGTCCTCCTTGCTAACTTGCTGGGTGAAAACATCAAAAGGGAGTAGCTTTTGTGTCAGGCAATTGACTAGCCCCCATCTGTCCATCTTCATTGTTATTCTTGTCATGCTTTTCCCATTTGCATCCCCTCCTCTTAGACCATAGTTGGTGATAGGTCTATACTGCTTAAACAGACATTGTAACATGTAGTAGGTCGAGTTCCCACAATTTGGCACTTCCTGTATGAGGGCTTTAACCACTACTCTATTAGCACGCTGAACGTTCCTCAACTGCTTCCGGGCTTTAAAAGAATCACTGAAATCAGTGCAGATTCGTTGGCAGGTAGCCAGTATGTTGCTGACTATGTCTTCTTATTTGAGAAAGCCCTGCACAATCAGGTTGATGCAATGCACCAAACACAGGACCCTGAAATATCCACCATCTGCTAAAGCCTTGACTATATTACTGCCATTACCCTTGGCAACGAATTCAATTCTGAGACCTCTGGGTCGAAACTATTCAAACACCTTGCAGTTAAACTCTTCCAAGATGTTTGCAGCTGTAAATGATTTCACCATGGCGAACATCGCTACTGTTGTGTGCCGCCAAACGCCCTTAAAACTTTGTTCAGCGCTAAGAACTGCAGATAGATGTTGCCTAACCCCCACAAAAAAGATCCAGTGTGCAGTGATACACATGTGATCAGTTACTTGATAACTGGTCCTCATGTCTGTTGTCAGGTGGATAGTGTGAACAGCATCCTGCTGCATAGCTTGGCCAAACAATTGCAGCACATCATGATGGAGCACTGGAACAGCAACTCTGGCAAAGTAGGTCTGGTGGGGAACAATCCATTTCAGGCAGATGGCTGCCACAAATTATAAAAATCTAAAAATCCCACTCCTTCCACAAAAGAAAAAGAGAGCAGGTCCAGCACTAACATTTTAGCCAAATTCTCATTGTACAAACATGCCGTTGGGTGGTTGCATTTTTAGGACCCCTCCTGCCTAAACATGCCTGTAATAGTAGCTTGGATTTTTCTCTTTTGTGGTGCCACTGACACAGTGAATTTCTGGAGACGCAGGAGGTGGTAGACTCAATGTGCATCTTCGGGAAATCACTGTATGTGGAAGAGGTTTCTGCATCTAAGTCTTGTGCCATTTGGAGGTTGCTGATGCGGATGATGGTGGCACACTACAGAGGACAGGGCTGCTTTGTATAATGCATCATTGTCTGTTTCCTCATGATCACCTTCTTCTTCTATCACTGGGAATCTACAGACAATATAGTTTAGTGAGGTCACATCACAAATAATTAACATTAGTGCACCCATTCCAAACCATAACATGGACAGTTCACCAAGCTGTCATGTTTGATATCAAACTACAAAATAATGCTCGGCCTGGAAAAGACCCACATAATGTTCTCAGTTTGCGTGCACGGAATAGAATTCAGGCTGACCAATTTAGATTTTAGGTCAGTACCAGCCAGACATTGTGGATGATTTGGATTCAGTCACTTCATCCTACGCTAATTGGCTGATGTCAACCATTTCCATCTCCGTTCCTCTTAGGATCTCCTGCCCACAGAGAAACAAACCCTCAGCACCCCGGTTCCTAGATAGTCTCAGATTGTAGAGACAATTCTGCAGAAGACAAGAATGGAAATGGTGAAAGGAGTACAGTAAGGAGGAAAAAGAAAAGTATAAACAATGCATTAGTGTTTATAAGTCACTACTTTCTAAAAAGAAATCTATCTACTTTACACAAAAAATTGAGTCTACTAGAAATTCTACAAAATAATTATTCCAGGTATTGTCTAAACTCTCCACTGTCCTGGGTCACAATCAGATAAACAGCAACCAGGATTTTTACAAAAACCTTGCTGGTTTTTTCTTACATAAAGTTGAATAAATACATGATAAGTTTGATGAAGATCAAACATTTGCTCAGGAAGTAAACAATCAGCCTGCTTTTGATGTTGGACTCATGCTCTCCTGCGGTAACCAAGTTAGCTCCAGAAACTATTGCTATCCATCTCACTAGTATCTTTAATTCCATGCTTATGAAAGGATATTTTCCTAAGCATTGGAAGGTTGCCTCTATACTCCCCTTGATAAAAAACCCACCCTGAACCCGACGGATCCTAATAATTATTGCCCCATTTCCCACCTCCCCCTACCTGCAAAGATAGTAGAAAGGTGATGAATCAACAGCTTGCTCAATTTATACAGAAAAATCAGCCGTTGGATACCACTCAGCTTGGCTTCAGAAGTGGTCACAGTTCTGAGACAGCTCTGATTAAAACAACCGAAGAGATAAGAATCATCTTGGACAAGGGAGGAAGTGCAGCCCTCAAACTACTCAAGCTATCAGCTGCCTTCGATACGGTAGATCACAAATTGTTGGTCAACCGTCTTCGGACTGCAGGGATTGAAAGGACTGCACTCTCTTTGTTAAAATCTTTTCTTTCAGAGAGGCTGCAAACTTTGGCCCTGGATCAATTTGTCTCTGATCCTTTATCTCACCCATGTGGTGTTCTGCAGGGACCCTCACTTAGTCCAACGTTGTTCAATGTGTATGTGACATCATTGACTCCCTGATTAGATCTTTTGGCTTTGAGCTAACATCTTATAAGGACGATACAGAAATTGTGGTATCGTTGGCTACCAATGATAAAGGCACAGGGGAGAGATTCAATGACTGCATGTTGGCCATCAGTAATTGGATGAAAAGAAACTGTTTAAAACTTAATTCAGGAAAGAGGGCATTTTATTTGGTAATCAGCCTTCCTTTCTGTCTCCATCTTGGTGGCCAAAGGAGTTAGGCACCCTTCCTGTCCCTATCAACAAAGCCAAAAACTTAGGAGTAATCATGGATAACAAATTTATATTTTGTGAGCAGGGGAATGCAGTGATCTCATCCTCTTTTTACCTCCCGAGGATGATTAAGAAAATTCTTCTCTACATTCCAGATGATGCAAAAAACCCAGTTGTCATAGCCTTGGCTCTATCGAAAATGGACTATTGTAATGGCTTATATCTTAATATGCAGCACCAATACACAAATAAATTGCAAACTCTCCAGAATGCTGCAGCCAGATTGCTTGCAGGGATCCCTACATTTAACCCCTTCGCTGCTAGGCCTTCCCCCCTGTGCCATGTCCTTTTTTTTTACTATTTGGGGTAGTTTGAGCTTAGGCCCCCATATCTTTTTGTTCACATAAGGTATCCAAGCCAAATTTGCGCCCTTTTCTCCAAATATCCTGAGGATTCTAAAGGTACCACGGTTTTGTGGATTCCCCTGGAGCGGACCAAGAAATTAGGCAAAATACAGTTACATTGGTTTTTGGGGGGAAAAGTGCTTCAGAAGAAACTGTCTCGCTTTTTCCCTGAAAATGGTATCAACAAAGGGTTTGTGGTGCTAAAATCACCATCTTCCCAGTTTTCAGGAACAGGCAGACCTTTTTCAGAAAACCAAAATTTTCCACACAGTTTTGGCATTTTAATGGTAAATAGCCTATTTTTCCTATATTTTGTGCTTTCAACCTCCTTTCAGTTAGTGGTAAATATGGGTGTGAAACCAATAATAGATATAAAAAACTATACATTTCTGAAAATTAGATAAAATTCTGAATTCAGCAAGGCGCCATTTGTGTAGATCCTTCAACATGTAACTTCTTCTAACTGAGGAAGATTTTTGAAAGCAATATACTGTTACATCCATGAGACCCTTCTGGTAGCAAGGATATATAGGGCTTGTAGGGTCACCAAGAACCCGAGGTACCCAGAGCCAATAACTGAGCTGCACCTTGCAATGGTTTTTCATTGTGTACCGGGTATACAGCAATTCATTTGGTAAAATGTAAAGAGTGAAAAATAGGCACCAAGGAAACCTATGTATTTCTGAAATGGAAACAAGATAGGGAGTTTAGAAGCAGTGGTATTTGCACATCTCTGAATATTTGGGTAGCCATACTAGCATGTGAATTAGAGGAAAATTTTCAAAATGTCTTCTTTTCTACCCACTGTCTTACATTTGGAAGGTAGAAATAATAGAAAGACAACTGGTAATAACACTTGTTCTGAAATTCTGTGTTCCCCTTGGTCTCCCGATAAAAATGATATCCCATTTGTGTGGGTTGGCTTAGTGCCCGCGACAGGAAACGGCCCAAAACGCAACATGGACCCATCACGTTTTTCCACAGAAAACTGACCTTTTTTTAGCAAAGTGCCTAGCTGTGGATTTTGGGCCCTAGCTCAGCCGGTACCTAGGGAAACCTAGCAAACCTGTACATTTATGAAAACTAGACACCAAGGGGATTCTAGGATGGGGTGACTTGTGTGGCTCTCACCAGGTACCAATACCCAGAATCCCTTGCAAACCTCAAACTTTGTAAAAAAACAAAAACACATTTTCCTCAGATTTCTGTGATGGAAAGTTCTGGAATCTGTGGGAAGCCACAAACTTCCACCCACCCAGTATTCCCCTAAGTCTCCCAATAAAAATGGTACCCCACTTGTGTGGGTAGGCCTAGTGCCCGCTACAGGTAATGGCCCAATATGCAACGTGGGCCCATCACATTTTTCCACAGAAAACTGACCATTTGTTTGCAAAGTGCCTAGCTGTGAATTTTTGGCCCTAGCTTTGCCAGCACCTAGGAAACCTATCTAATCTGTAAAAAAAAAAAATTATATATCCAGGGGATTTCAGGATGGGGTGACTTGTGTGGCTCTCAGCAGGTACTGTTACCCAGAATTCATTGCAAAGCTCAGACGTTGTAAAAAAAAAACATTTTCCACAAATTTCTGTGATAGAAAGTTCTAGAATCTGTGGGGAACCACAAACTTCCACCTACCCAGCATTCCCCTAAGTATCCAAATAAAAATGGTACCCCACTTTTGTGAATAGACCTAGTGCCCGCAACAGGAAACGGCCCAATACGCAATGTGGACCCATCACGTTTTTCCATAGAAAAATGACACATTTTTTTGCAAAGTGCCTAGCTGTGGATTTTAATCCCTAGCTTAATCGGCACCTAGGGAAACCTAGCAAACCTGTGAATTTTTTAAATCTAGACACCCAGGGGATTCCAGGATGGGGTGACTTGTGTGGCTCTCACCTGGTACTGCTACCCAGAATCCCTTGCATAGCTCACACTTTGTAAAAAAAAAAACACATTTTCCTCACAATTCCGTGATGGAAAGTTCTGGAATCTGTGGGGAGCCACAAACTTCCACCCACCCAGCATTCCCCCAACTCTGAAAAGAAAAATGGTACCTCACCTGCGTGAGTAGGCCTACTGCCCGTGACAGGAAACGGCCCAAAACACAACGTGGACACATCACATTTTTTCAGTGAAATCGGACCCTTTTCTCGCAATGTGCCTAGCTGTGGCTTTTGGGCCCTAGCTCAACCAGCACTGAGGAAAACCTAGCAAACCTGTACATTTTTGAAAACTATGCATGCAGGGAAAACCAGGATAGGATGACTTGTGTGGCTCTCACCAGGTACATTTACGCAGAATCCCTTGCAAAGCTCAAACTTTGTAAAAAAAAACAACACATTTTCCTCACATTTCTGTGATGTAAAGTTCTGGAATCTGTGGGGAGCCACAAACATCCACCCACCCAGCATTCCCCCAAGTCTCCTGATAAAAATGGTACCCCACTTGTGTGGGTAGTCCTAGTGCCCGCTACAGGAAATGGTCCAATATGCAACGTGGACCCATCACGTTTTTCCACAGAAAACGGACCCTTTTTTTTAAAAGTGCCTAGCAGTAGATTTTGGGCCCTAGCTCAGCCGGCACCTAGGGAAACCTAGCAAACCTGTAAATTTTTTAAATCTAGACACCCAGGGGATTCCAGGATGGGGTGACTTGTGTGGCTCGCACCAGGTACTATTGCCCAGAATCCCTTGCAAAGCTCAAACTTTGCCAAAAAAAACACATTTTCCTCAAATTTCTGTGATGGAAAGTTCTAGAATCTGTGGGGTACCACAAATTTCTACCCACCCAGAATTCCCCCAAATCTCCAAATAAAAATGGTACCCAACTTGTGTGGGTAAACCTAGTGCCCGCGACAGGAAACGGCCCAATACGCAATGTGGACCCATCATGTTTTTCCATAGAAAACTGACACTTTTTTTGCAAAGTGCCTAGCTGTGGATTTTGATCCCTAGCTCAGCCAGCACCTAGGGAAACTTAGCAAACCTGTACATTTTTTAAATCTAGACACCCAGGGGATTCCAGGATGGGGTGACTTGTTTGGCTCTCACCAGGTACTGCTACCAAGAATCCTTTGCAAAGCTCAAACTTTGTCAAAAAAACACATTTTCCTCAAATTCCTGTAATGGAAAGTTCTGGAATCTGTGGGGGGCCACAGACTTCCACCCACCCAGCATTCCCCCAAGTCTCCCGATAAAAATGGTACCCTACTTGTGTGGGTAGGCCTAGTGGCCGCTACAGGAAACGGCCCAATACGCAACGTGGACCCATCACATTTTTCCAGTGAAAACTGACCCTTTTCTCGCAATGTGCCTACCTATGGCTTTTGCGCCCTAGCTCATCCGGCACCTAGGGAAACCTAGCAAACCTGTACATTTGTGAAAACTAGATACTCAGGGGAATCCAGGATGGGATAACTTGTGTGGCTTGCACCAGGTTCTGTTACCCAGAATCCCTTGCAAACCTCAAACTTTGTAAAAAAAACAAAACACATTTCCTCACATTTCTGTGATGGAAAGTTCTGGAATCTGCGGGGAGCCACAAACTTCCACCCACCCAGTATTCCTCCAAGACTGCCGAGAAAAATGGCACCTCACCTGTGTGGGTAGGCCTAGTGTCCGTGACAGGAAATGGCCCAAAACGCAACATGGACACATCACATTTTTCCAGTGAAAACGGACCCTTTTTTTGCAAAGTGCCTAGCTGTGGATTTTGGGCCCTAGCTCAGCCGGCACCTAGGGAAACCTAGTAAACCTGTATATTTTTTAAATGTGGACACCCAGGGGATTCAAGGATAGGGTGACTTGTGTGGCTCTCACCAGGTACTGTTACCCAGAATCCCTTGCAAACCTCAAACTTTGCACCAAAAAAAACAAATTTTCCTCACATTTCTGTGATGGAAAGTTCGGGAATTTGCGGGGAGCCACAAACTTCCACCTACCCAACATTTCCCCAAGTCTGCTGATGAAAATGATACCTCACTTGTGTGGGTAGGCCTAGTGCCTACAACAGGAAAACGTATTGTGGAGACATCAAAATTATTTTTCACGAAACAAACTAGTTTTGCAAGGGAGTCACCTGCGCTTTTCGTCCCGGGCTCGACGGCCATCTAGGGAAACATACCAAATCCAGATATTTCTGAAAACTAGACACCCGTGGGAGCCCAGGGAGGCGTAGATTGCATGGATCCTCCAATGTTTTCTTACCTAGAATCCAATGCAAACCTCAAATTTAGCTTAAAAAAATCACTTTTACCTCACATTTCTGTGTGGGAAAGTTGTGGGATCACCGAGCCGAAACGAATTTCCTACCACCAGCGCTCGCCCAGGTTTCCCGATAAAAATGTTACCTCGCTTGTGTGGGTGGACCAAGTACATACGACAGGGAAGGGCCTAAAACTTATTGTGGAGACAGAAAAAAATTTGTATCACAAAACGACCTGATTTCACAAGGGGGCACCTGCGTTTTTGGCCCCGGGGGAGGCGGCCATCTAGGGAAACCTACCAAAGCCAGACATTTCTCAAAGCTAGACAACCGGGGGAGTCCAGGAAGGTGTGCCTTGGGTGGATCCCCCTATGTTTTCCTACCCAGAATCCTCTGCAAACCTCAAATTTAGGTAAAAAAATCAAATTTTCCTTACATTTCTGACTGGGATTACTGTGCCAGCACAAATTTCCTACCACCCAGCATTCCCCTTGGTCGTCCAATAAAAATGATACCTCACTTGTTTGGGTGTCCAATGCAGAATCACCTAAAAACATATATTAAAAAAATATAGCCCTTAGAGCTTGCTGTGCTATGCCCTCAATCTCTATGTTTTTGTCCCTTCCTAGTCACAGACCCTTCGCCCACCCACACAAGTGAGGTAACATTTTACTCGGGAGACCGAGGGGAAGCCTGGGTGGTAGGAAATGTTTGCTGATGCGGTGATCCCAGACAGAAATGTGAGGAAACTGTGATTTCTTTTAGCTAAATTTGAGGTTTGCAGGGGATTCTGGCTAAGAAAATGTTGAGGGATACACGCAAGCCACACTTCCCTTAACTCCCCCGGGAGTCTAGCTTTCAGAAATGTCTTGGTTTGGTAGGTTTCCCAAGATGGCCGCCTAGCCCAGGACCAAAAACGCAGGTGCCCCCTTCCAATAATTCTGATGTCTCCACAATATGTTTTGGGCTCTTCCCTGTCACGGTTACTTGGCCCACCCACACAAGTGAGGTACCATTTTTATTAGGAGACTTGAGGGAATGCTGGGTGGTAGGAAATTTGTGTCATCCAATTGATCCCACAACTTTCCCACATAGAAACGTGAGGAAAATTTGATTTCTTTAGCTAAATTTGAAGTTTGCAGGTGATTCTGGGTAAGAAAACATTGGGGGATCCACGCAAACCATACCTTCCTGATTTCCTCCGGGTGTCTAGTTTTCAGAAATGTCTGGATTTGGTAGGTTTCCTGTTGGACTTGGCCCTTTTTGCAGGGTAATACCCAAACTGTTTGTTTTGCTTCTTCCTCCTATTTTTTCCTGACCTGTTGTTGGCTATAGGACTCTGGGCACTTTACCATTGCTAATCAGTGCTAAAGTGCATATGCGCTCTGTGCAAATTGTTATCATGATTGGTTATCCATGATTGGCATATTTGATTTACTGGTAAGCCATAGTAAAGTGCACTGAGTGTGCCAGGGCCTGTAAATCAAATGCAACTAGTGGGCCTGCAGCACTGATTGTGCCACCCACATGAGTAGCCCTGAAAAGGTATCTCAGACCTGCCACTGCAGTGTCTGTGCGGAGTTCGTTAACTGCCATGTCGACTTGGCAAGTTCACCCACTTGCCAGGCCCTAACCTTCCTTTTTCTTACATGTAAGACACCCCTATGGTAGGCCCAAGGTACCCCCATGGGCAGGGTTCAGTGTATGTGAAAGGTAGGACATGTACAGGTGTGTGTGACATGTCCTGATAGTGAAATACTGCCAATTTTGTTTTTCACTATTGAAAGGCTATCTTGCCCCACAGGATAGAATAGGAAAAGCTTTGTAACATCTTACAAGTATAACTTCCCAGTGGAACAAGTTAGAGAAATAAAGTTTAGGCTCTCTAAACTCAGAATTTAATAACACATCTTTTAGTATAGATGGTTTTTAAATTGTGTGTATGAAAATGTCCCATTTAGAAAGTAGGCATTTTGTTTAACCATTCTGTGTGCTTCTGCCTGTTAGTGTATTGACTGTCTGGTTTTGGAGTGACAATGGCTGGGGATGTGCATTCACTGTAGATAGCCACGGGGGGGCTGAGGTGTGCCTGGTCCTTCCTGGATGACTCAGAGCTGGGCTGAATGGACCTTGGCTGAACTTAGAGTAGTGGGAGGAGATTTCCTTGCACCTGAATAGGGCCTGTCTCCCTTGCACAATGCTGTCTCCACCACCTGTGGTCATACTGCACCAGTGGGACAGAACTGGTTTGGACTGGGCTCAGAGAACCTTGCACAAAGAGAACAAAGACATTTTGGGGTACAAGTATTAGACCTAAAACCCCAGAACTTTAGACTACTTCTGGAATCAAGAGGAACCTTTGCCAAGGAGAAGAGCTGGAGAAACTGGAGGAGGAGTACTGCTCCTTTGATGTGTGCTGTCTGGGGTTGGCCTGCAGTAGCTGTTTCTGCCAAGGAAAGGACAAGGACTTTGCTGTGTGCTGTGTTCCCCTGCTGAGGACGATCTCCAAGGGCTTGATTAGAGCTTGCCTCCTGTTCTAGTTCTCGGGGACACAAAGACTTCACTCTCAGGTCCCCTGAACTTCCTTGTTGGGAGTTCTGACCTGCCAAGAGGTGCCTGTGACTGTCCTGGGCCTCTGAAGGTTGTTCCTGCTGTTGGTAGCTGGAAAAGCAACGCAACTACAAGAACATCGATGCATTGCTCTTCTTGCGGCTGTTTTCCCGATGCAGCACCGCTGTGCGAGAAGAATTTCCAAGCATCGCTGCACCACTGCCAACACAGACGCATCGACTATCGCCGCTGCAAGAACCGAAGCATCTAGGGATCGTGGCTGAAGAAACCGATGCAGCGCCGCTCGATGCCGCCGCATCGATCGCTGACGCATCCCAGATTTCCACGCATCGTACATGTGCGGCAAGTTTTCCCGACGCATCACCCGCAGACCAGAATCGTCATGGATTTCGACACCTCACTTCCACCTACAGACCGGACATGACGCATCACTCCCCAAGGTCTCAGGAACTGACGCATCGCAGTGTTTTCCAATGCTTCCTTTCTCTGCGGCTGTTTGGCCTTGTGAATTTTGACGCATCTACAGGTACTTTGAGAGAAATCACACATCCATAGTTTTCTATGGACCCAGTTGCTTAAAACCTTTTTAAAGTCATATTCTTAATACTTGTATGTTGGATTTTTGTCGTTTTGGTCTTGTTGAGTTTAGATAAAGATACTTTATTTTTCTAAACTGGTGTGGTGTCCATTTGTGGTGTTATCACTGTATTACTGTGTGTTTTGAGTACAAATACTTTACACATTGCCTTTGGGATAGGCCTGCCTGCTCGTGCCAAGCTACCCAGGGGGTGAGCAGGGGTTATCTAAAGTGTGTATCCCCCTTACCCTGAATAGAAGCAAGGGCCCCTATTTGGACAAAGGTACCTACCTCTGCCAACTAGAGACCCCCATTTCTAACTTTTCTCTAAATGGTCGCCAAGCCCGCGACCAAAACCGCAGGTGACCCCCTTGCAAAACTAAGTTGTTTTGTGATTGATAATTTCGATGCCTCCACAATACGTTTTGGGCCCTTACCTGTCGCAAGTACTTGGTCCACCCATACAAGTGAGGGACCATTTTTATCTGGAGACCTGGGGGAACGCTGGGTGGTAGGAAATTTGTCGCCCCATTGGTCCCACAACTTTCCCACAAAGAAACTTCTTTCTTTAGCTAAATTTGAGGTTTGCAGGTGATTCTGGGTAAGAAAACATTGGGGGATCCACGCAAATCTCTCTGAACTCATTCCGGTGTCTAGTTTTCAGAATAGTCTGGGTTTGGTAGGTTTCCCTAAATGGCTGCCGAGCCCGGGACCAAACACGCAGGTGACCCCCTTGCAAAACCAGATCATTTTGTGATCAATAATTTTGATGCCTCCACAATACGTTTTATGACCTTCCTTGTCACGGGCACTAGGCCCACCCACACAAGTGAGGTAGCATTTATATCGGGATACCAGTGAGGATCCTCGGTGGTAGGAAATTTGTGCAGGCCCGGGGATTCCACAACTTTCCCCACACAGAACTGTGAGGAAAACGTGATTTTTTTTAAAGCTAAAATTGAGGATTGCAGGGGATTCTGGGTAAATAAATGTTGGGGCACCCACACAAGTGAGGTATCATTTTTTTCAGGAGACTGAAGGAAACGCTGGGTGGTGGGAAATTTTTGCCAGCGCACTAAATTTTCCACACAGAAATGTGAGGAAAGTGTGAATTGTTAGGTAAATTTGAGGTTTGCAGGGGCTTCTGGATAATAAAATGCTGGAGGATCCACGCAAGCCACACCGCCCGCCAAGCACCACCCATGCACACCACCAGCCAAATGATTGTCTATGCACACCGCAAGACATGTGCCATCCATGCAGAACGCTAGCCAAGCGACAGTCAACACACACTGCCAGCCAAGCGCTAGTCCACACACACTGCCAGCTAAGCACAAGCCCACACACACTGCCATCAAAATGCAGGTTCACACACAGCCAGCCAAACGCCAGTAAATGAAGACCGTCAGCTGAAATCAAGTTCACACACACACAGAAACTTTCGCTAGAATCTAGTGGTTTTCTGCCCCCTTGGCAGAAGCAGCCAGAATGTGTACACGAAAAAAAGGGGAGCAACCCTTGCCTAAGGGGCCGCTCCCTGACATGCCCATAAACATATCTCTGGTGCCTAGTGGGCTTACTGGGGGGTCAGAAAGACTGTGGCTATTGTTTTTTTTTTGTGGGGTGGGGGCATTGGCATCGCCCATAATGGGCAGCCCCCAATCCTCTTTTAGTAAGAAAAAAAATCCCTGGTGTAGTGAGGCAGATCGGGGGCTATTGCCCCCAAATGCACCTCTGGGGGTTCAGAAAGACTGTTGAAAATTTTTGGGAGAGGTGGGGGCCTTATAGTGCCCATTTAGGACAGACCCTACCCCTAAGCATTATATAAAAAAGAATCCTTGGTGTCTAGTGTGCTTTCTGTCCCCCTGGGGGGGCAGAAAGACTGACTATTCTAAGACAAATTATTATGGGGGAGCAAAAGCCCTTGCCCAAGGGGCTACTCTCCCCCTCCATGGTGTCTAGAGGGTGGATCCCTGCTTGGGGAATGCCCTCCTGCGGCGATTCCCAAGCAAGGATCCACTAGGGAGGGGTACCATTGGAAAGGGGGGATTCTCCCCTTTCCAACAATACCTCTCCCATGTGATTCGGTGCTCAGGGACTGAGATAGCCCCACAAGCACCGAAGGACTGAAACTGATCGGCTCATTTCACTTTCAGTTTCAATGTAACGAGGTCAGCGCACGATCGTCATTACATTGAAGAAAAAAATGCCTCGGGAGGTTGGGGGAGCTTTTCCCCACTTCCCGAGGCCAAAAAAAAAGGAAATCCCTCTGCTGTTTTCAGCAGAGGGATTATGCGGTGGTGTGCCAAGGACATAACGGTTACGTCCATAGCACACCAGCGCTGCAGCCATGGACGTAACCGTTACGTCCATGGCACCGAACCCGTTAAATCTGCTTTACAAGCCATTCATAACCTGCATTAGCTCCCAATCAGGCAACATATTTAATTTAAGGCTCTGTGCATAGCTTACAATGCCTTGCATGATGCCGGTCCAGACTACCTGAGACATAGCTTTAAGAGGTATGAGCAAACCACACTCCTTTGGAGCAATCAAACTTGTAAGCCCTAGGTTTAAACGAACCAACTGGGGTGGTAGAAGTTTTGTGCTTTGCACTGCCAAAGCATGGAATGAACTCCCACCTCCCACATTAGAGCCATGTCCACTCTGTTATCCTTCAGGAAGGAACTAAAAACATGGCTTTTCATTTAATTAGGTGTTGTTTCTTAGCCCACTCAACAGGGCTAGCGCCAAGACTTCTACAGGTAATTGTGCGCTCTAAACGTTCCTTTAACATAACATAAATCATAACATAACATTTCAATAACAAACGGATTGAAAAGTTTACTTTACGTGCCTCTAAGGCCTATGAAATGCCTGTGGCAGGCATGGGGTACAGGGGAAAATTGAATAATTCTTTAAAAAATGTTGCTGGTGTGCGCCTACGAGACGCCTGTGGCAGGCAGGGGGTGCAGTGAAAATGGAATAATTCTTCCAAAAAGTATTGATGGTGTGCGCCTATAAAACACATATGGCAGGCAGGTGGTGCAAGAAAAAATCAAATCATAAACAAACATGTTTTGCTGATGTCTCCCTAGGGATTATGAGAAATCCTTTGGGAGTCAAGAAGGTTCAGGGGAAAATGGAAAAAATGCATAAAAATATTGCATAACTACAATCATCCTCAAGTACATGAAACTCATATCTCTTCTTACCCATGCTTACGAAGATCATAAATTCATTGCTAAAACAAGGCATTATCCCGGACTGCCTGAAGGCTGAGCAAGTGACACCCCTTCTGAATAAAGTAAGAGTAGACCCGGAGCAACTTTCACCCAGCATTGTATATTCCCTTTCTGACCAAATACTGGAAAAATGTGTACACAACCAACTGAGTAAGCACATTTACCAGTTCGATTTTCTTGACAACTTCCAATCAGGATTTATACCAGCACAGAATCGGCCATTGTTAATATAATGAATTACTTGCAAAAGTGGCGGCCATCTTTGAATGCCTTTGATTGGTATTTGTTGTCTATATTTTTGGAATCCCTCATGGCGGATCTAGTCACCTCATTGCATGCTACCTTTACGAATCATGCTTTATTCTCTCACAGCCCCCACATGTTTTAGCATTTTTTTCTGACCTAGCTCCTTTCCATCAATTGATAATCAGAAGTATCTGACCACCCAATTGTTATACTCTTCCCCACCCCATGATTTTGGAGATTGTTTAGAAGCTCCCCTCTCAGTCATTTACCTTATCCTACCTTTGGGTAGACCTATTCACTCCTCTGAGGCACCTTCTCTCATTAAGCATAAAACTAGAACCTACGGGTCTCAATGCCTTCACTATTAAATACCCCCAGTCTCTCCAAAAATGCATCAAAAAGACTCAAACTCCGACTCCTCAAAACTCACCCTGAAACACTTATCTCAGACCCATACTTCTGCTCTAGCAAGAGAATATTAATCAATGACCTCATCTTCTACACAAAACGACGTGCACAATGAAGGAATGTCATATATTCCATGCTTCGAATCCCCTACACCAGGAAAGCGCCTCATGGTCTTAGACTGTCTGTCTCTCCTTCACCTTTACCATATCTCTAAACAACAACGTGAACATTCTAATGCAATCTTCGAACAACAAACTAGCAATAGTGGATGAGATCTTCCCTATCCTCAAGAAGGTGGTGAACAATAAGAACTCAATTCTCTTCCAAAGGCACCCTAGCTACGCTGACGACGATCTCGCACCCGCTTTAGCGCCCATGTTTACCCCAACATCACTCATCCCACTCCCCATTGCCAGCGCTTGCTTCCCCACCTTATCTTCTGCCATATCCACTCCAGAGTCCTCACCTCCAGCTGGCCTTGAGAATCAATACGTGACTTTCCAACCCAATGTACATGCTCCTGCTGCCCCTATTAGAGCAAGCATAGATTTCCTCATCCCTGGACCCTTTCCCTCACATTCCCTCTTTCTTCTGTCCTCCGAACTCTCCAGCTAGGTTCTCCCAGGTACTCCCACAGCACCCCCTTGTGCCAGGAAGTTCTCTTTGTCCGAATCTATACCCCCTAACTTGACTAACTTCATGCCGCCCAGGTCCCCCACCCAGCCCATAACCCCCCTCTTCCCTTGCTTCCATTTTTACTCAGTCCGGCCCTCTGCAAGTCCTCCTTGACCAACAAATACCCCAGGCCTCCAATAATGGCTTCTCCTCTCAACTTGGCCTCTCATGTGGCAGCTTCTCTCAACTGGGCCTCACCCCCAACCCATAACTATCTGTTATCACGCCTCTTGGAAGTCGCGCCTTGATTAGATTTCGCTTAGCCTGCTCCATCTCAAGGAAGAACTGAAGAGATTTACATCTATCAGCTCAGAGCTACTGCTCACTCATAGACCCAATAGTGTTTGATGAATCCGGACAGCTCCCAAACAGGCATGCTACCTTCCCATGTCCTTCACACTTCTCATTTTAGCTCGAAAACAATGCCTGTCTCCAACACCTCCTCTTGACCTATAAGATTTAATGATGGTCTATGTGACAGTGATATTCACGTCCTCCTCCTCTCTTACTCCCACACAAAGAATACCAATACGGCATGTCAGGCTCAAATCCAAACCATTCAGGCTAACCCTTACAGAGAGCCTAGTTACAATCACAGAGCTGTAAACAATGACAACCTCAATCGTATTAACATCTCTCGGGCTGCCACTTTCCACACCAATAGCAAACTGAAATGTATGCTCCTCAACTGCAGATCGGCGATTAAACATGCACCCGATATTTATGACCTCATCCTCACACATGAGCTTGATATTGTTATCCTCATGGAAACTTGGCTAAACAGCTCATCTCCTTTAGACTTAATAGTCCCCCCAAGTCATGGCATTATTGGACTAGATAGACCTAAGAAACCTGGTGGGGAATACCCTGCATCTACCGCAACAACTTCTCTGTGTTTCAGTCAGAAACTGCCATCCTTCATACCTGTGAATATCTTTGCATCAACATCGCTAGCAACAATTGTCTGATTCGCGTTCTACCACCCTCCTGGAGACAATCTGCCATTCATTGAACAAATCATGGAAGTCATCACAAGCAACGATGACCCTCAAGTGACCCAGATCTTTCTCGGGGACTTAAATATCCACTGGAATGACCTGAGTGACCATGCAGTGAACAGCCTTAAATCCTTTCTATGAGAGCACGAGTTTACCCAAATCTGTGACAGCACTACTCACAACAAGAGTGAGACATTGCCCTTATCATTTCGAAAATGAACAACATCACATTGGAGTCCATTAGCATCTGCAACTGGACAGACCATTAGCTTATCACCTTCCTCATCAATGTGATGGTGACCCCGAAGAGAGTGCAACTGAAGAAAAGAAAACAATGGGAAAGGAGTTTTTGAAACATAAACCCTAACAACTTATCTACCCGCTGTAACAACGCCTTGATTCCTCAGATTGACATGGTTGATGTCCATGACCTCACAGACTTCCACTATACCTCCATTTTGGACGTCCTGGACTCTATCACCCCCCTTCAACAAAAAACATATCCACAAAAGTCTCTAAACCTTGGTTCACTGACAACTTGAACTCTGGAAGACAGAATCTAAGATTAGCAGAAAGAGCTTGGAGATCCTTGCCCTCCATGGAACACCTAAAACACTTAAGATCAGTGAGGAACACATCCAACAGAAGAATCAGAAATGTGAAGGGCAACTTCTTTAGAACCCAACTTGACCAAGCCAGAAATCGACCCAAAAACCTTTTTCGAAATTGTCAAGCAACAATCACTCAATGTACCAAACCTGCTTGGTATTGGGTCCATAACTCTCACAAACTATGAGGAGTTGGATTCCTTCTTCTTGGGAAAAACTAAAACCAATGAAAATGACCTACAATCAGCGAGGCAACTACTTCCGGCTGCCTTGCACATCTTTCGACACACCTCCCAGACCGCTGATGGGATTGGTCCCCCTGGGCAGATCCCTAAAAACAATGCCTCTTGGCACACTTTCACACCCCTCAATGAAAGTGGCATTTACAACATTCTTTTAGCTTTAAACCCATCTAATCACTTTATCGACACTTTACCTACGATGATCTTCAAAGAGATCAAAGCTGCTATTCTCCCCTTAAGGTCCAAGATTGTAAATGCCTCGCTACGTCAAGGCACTATCCCTGACTGCCTAAAAGTAGGACAGATAACCCCCATTTAAAAAAACCTAGTGCAGATTGTTCAGCTCTTAACTTCTGCCCTATCTCCATAATCCCCAATCTGGCGAAACTTCTGGAAAAATGTGACAAGATCCAACTCTGCCACCACATAGATCATTTTCAACTCCTTGACCAACACCAATTCGGCTTCCATCAAGGTCACAGTACTGAATCAGCACTCACACACTTTGTGGATGACATTAAAAATGCTGGACTTAAATGAATCATTTCTTCTGCTACTACTTGACTTATACTCTGCTTTCGACACTGTTAAACACGACAGCCTACTGAACCTACTTGAACGGAGGATGGGCTTATCAGGGTCCGTACTGCAATGGTTTACTTCATTCTTGCACAACAGAACCCAAAGACTCAAGGTGAATCAATCCCTTTCTCTGCCTTCCGCTGTCACCTTTGGTGTTCCACAGGGATCCACCCTCTCATCCATTCTTTTCAATTTATTCTTGGAACCTCTAGCAGACTACTTGAAATCTGCTAACATTCATTATCACAGGAAAATCTACTCCCCAGAAGACATAAGACATCACATCCCTCAACTGTACTTTACAAAACACTCAACATTGGCTCACTGGCAACCATCCCAAGCTCAACGCTGCCAAAACGAAACTACTCAGACGAATCACATTCCCAAGATCGACCTTTGGATGAAGCATCTAACAGCCCTCAAATGTTCTCCTCACATTATGGACTATGCTAGATCCTTGGGAATTACACTAGACAAATACCTGAATATGCAGGATCACATCAGTACTGTCACCAATGGAGCGAATTACCAGATGAGCATTTTAAGGAAACTTAAATCCTTCCTGCCACAGGATTACCTTAAGCTTGCGGTCCAAGCTCTTGTGTTGCCCATGCTGGAATACATAAGTGTCACACTATGCGGCCTACCGAGAGACAAGTTGGCCCCTCTAAGGGCCTCCCTTAACACTGCTGGCAGACTTGTCTCCAGAACTAAAAGAAATAATCACATCTCCCCGGCTCTAAAATCCCTGAACTGGGCTTCCTTATGAGGCAAGAATACAACTAAAGATTGCGTGTATAACTCATAAAGCCCTACATTTCAATACCCCCAGGTATTTGGCACAAAAACTCGGATGATGCAGATCTACACGAAGTGCTAACTCCCTGCTACTGAAACCATAGATTTTCCATAAAAAGAAAATGTGCTACAGAGCCTTCTCGGGTGTTGCTCCGAAGATTTGGAACTCTCTGCGTCCGGATGTCCACCTAATCTCATCTACTGTCCCCTTCAAAAAAGAAGTGGAAACATTTCTGCTGAATAAGTTTTTGCCCTTAGATAACACCTTTTGTTTATTGATTGTATTCCTACCTGTTATTCATTTATTGTTTTTGACTACCACATTGGTGACTCACTATAGAGGTCAAGCTTATTATTTTATTGATCCTCAATGTTTGTTCTTCACTCGTATATGTGACTAGTTTTTTTTCCACACCTATATCCTACCTCCCCTTTACGTAAAGCGATCTGATACCCTCTAGGGTCATGTTCCCGCTATGCAAAACTTTATAAATAAATGTTCAAATAGCAAGCAAGTAGGTGGTTGGCCACAAGGCATGGCCTGTGGCAAGGCTCCGTGGCCAACACCCCAAAGGCAACCAACCCCACACGGTGCACAGCTTTTGGCTGTATACGGCAGCAAGTTGGCCACAGGGCCTGGCCCTGGGGACCCTAAGGTCTTTTTTTAAAGAGAAGGGGAAGCTCATGGCCCCCCTCCTTGAACCTATTATGACCCGGAGGACCCCATCCCGCAAGGCCACTAATTAAAATTAAGGGAAGAGGGGCACGCAGCCCCCATCCCCATGCTGATTTTGGCCCCAGTGACCCCATCCCCTGGGGACCCGCCAACATATTTAAAGGGGGTAGGGCATGCGGCCCCATCCTCCAGCTGATTTTGGCCCCAGGGACCCCATCCCCCTGACCCTGGCCGCATCTGGAAAGGGAGATTGTCACGATGGCCTCATTCCCTGTGGCCCGGCCAACAAAGGGTGGGTGCACTGGTTCCCACCCAACACTGAAAGCACATGATGCCTGTCGCTGACACACCTGGTAGACCTCTTCCTATACCTCCTCCTATCATCACATCCAGCAGACCCTCTCCTAGCCCCATTCCGCCAGTACTTTCCCCAATTACGTCCCACACCACCTCTGAGCCTTCAGAGTTCACATGCATCCTCCGTCCCTAGGCCACACTACACTCCAATTCATAATGATGGACCCCCTTCTCTTACAGGATCCACGAGGTGTAACATGCCTGCAGACATGCCTGGAATACATTTTGGACTACCCAGTTTAGCAAGATGGAACACAAACTTGATAACATAATCAAGGGATTAAATATAGCAAATAAGAACATCAGGAAAACCTCACTACTGGTCCAAGATATCAAGTCATACACACAAAACGCATTAACCCCAAAGGTTAACAACCTCCCTCATTCAATCACAAGCTATGTTACCCACCCCTTGCCATCCACTCTGAGGCCCAAGTGAGTGCATAACCATCTATCCACATCAGACATCAACGACCTACTGCTATGCTAAAAGGATTCCTCAATGCTAGCTCCACCGCCGATCTACAACATACCGACCAACCGACCATTGACAGCAAGAAAAGACGATGGACATAGGCTAAAAGGCAGAACGCAAACAACAGTAAACTAATCGGGGTCCCCCTAACTCCAAATCTTAATCCCTCATGCCTATCAAAACCGACCCTAAGATGCACACTTCTCAACTGCAGATCAGCGATCAAACACGCCACAGACATTGCCGCAACTATCCTTCATCACGAATTGGACATGCTATTCCTGACAGAAATGTAGCTAAAATAGTGGTCCACACACATGCTTGACATCATCATGCCTCCAAACTGCACCATTCAACACCTTGACCGACAGCAACAACAGGGAGAAGGGATTGCTATCATTCATGAGAAATACCTACAAGTCATACTTTCCCAGTAGGCAGTCTCACATCCTGTGAATACATGGGTGCAGAAATCTTCACAGCAAAGAAATCACTAGCCAAAGTACACCTCATTTACCACCCTCCAGGAGACAACCAACTGTTCATTGAATATATATAATGGAAACAATCACAATGCACTCCATATTACACTCCAGTGCCATTTTTATCAGAACCTTGAACCTTCACTGGAACAACGAGGAAGATAAGCAGGTATCCACTTTAAAACAATTCCTCTCTGACCAAAACTTGACCCAATCATGCTCAAGGCCAACTCATATTAAAGAACAACGCTCAGCCTAATCATATACAGAGAAGGACAATTGACTTGATCACACCAACGACTGGACTGATCATCACTCTATCATTTTTCACCTAAATACTCACAAACAGGGCCCTAAAGGGCAAGAAACCAAACAGAAATGCTGAGTTAGAGACACCAAAAACATAGACAGGGCCTAACTGACTGCACTTAGCAAGAAAAACTTCGCTCCCCCAACAGAAACTCAGAATGTTCTTGAATTAACAGAGCACTCCAACCAAACATTATCAAACATGCTGAAGTCAGTATCCCCACTGAGCCTCAAAAGACAAAAAACAAACCCTCCTACCCTTGGTACAAACAAAGGCTAAACGAGGAAAGGAGGAGTCTTAGACACATAGATCAAAGGTGGAGACAGAAACCCTAGACATTGCCACTAATCAATCTACGTAAATGATGGAAGAGCTTCAAAAAACACATCTGGAACACAAAAGCATCATACTTCAGATCCCAACTCGACAATGCAAGGAATCACCCAAGACCATTTTTTGAAATTGTCAACCAACAAACCGGGCGATACCAAAGGGGATGATGGACGGAGCGCTTGAGCAAATCAAACACTCACCCCCAGTCAACTGATCTGGGTTTAATCCATCATCATTCTTTAGCTCACTCCACCACCCCAGTTCAGACATGGCCATATGCAAATCAGTCTGACCCTGTGCCTCATGGGAACAGTCCAGCCCGAACTGCCAAGCCATGTCTTCCCTGGACCGGAAACAAGCATCCTGGGACCGGTTTCTGGCTATTCAGCCATCAACAGCCAGGCTAGCTATAATCCAGTGGCAAAGTGAGCAAGGGACCCACGTCTGGGCATACCCTGCCAACTTAGGGCGAACAAAGCGATACCAAAGGGGAAGATGGACGGAGCGCTTGAGCAAATCAAACACTCACCCTCAGTCAACTGATCTGGGTTTAATCCATCATCATTCTTTAGCTCACTCCACCACCCCAGTTCAGACATGGCCATATGCAAATCAGTCTGACCCTGTGCCTCATGGGAACAGTCCAGCCCGAACTGCCAAGCCATGTCTTCCCTGGACCGGAAACAAGCATCCTGGGACCGGTTTCTGGCTATTCAGCCATCATCAGCCAGGCTAGCTTGAATCCAGTGGCAAAGTGAGCAAGGGACCCACGTCTGGGCATACCCTGCCAACTTAGGGCGAACAAAGCAATACCAAAGGGGATGATGGACGGAGCGCTTAAGCAAATCAAACACTCACCCCCAGTCAACTGATCTGGGTTTAATCCATCATCATTCTTTAGCTCACTACACCACCCCAGTTCAGACATGGCCATATGCAAATCAGTCTGACCCTGTGCCTCATGGGAACAGTCCAGCCGGAACTGCCAAGCCATGTCTTCCCTGGACCGGAAACAAGCATCCTGGGACCGGTTTCTGGCTATTCAGCCGTCATCAGCCAGGCTAGCTTGAATCCAGTGGCAAAGTGAGCAAGGGACCCACGTCTGGGCATACCCTGCCAACTTAGGGCGAACAAAGCGATACCAAAGGGGATGATGGACGGAGCGCTTGAGCAAATCAAACACTCACCCCCAGTCAACTGATCTGGGTTTAATCCATCATCATTCTTTAGCTCACTCCACCACCCCAGTTCAGACATGGCCATATGCAAATCAGTCTGACCCTGTGCCTCATGGGAACAGTCCAGCCCGAACTGCCAAGCCATGTCTTCCCTGGACCGGAAACAAGCATCCTGGGACCGGTTTCTGGCTATTCAGCCGTCATCAGCCAGGCTAGCTTGAATCCAGTGGCAAAGTGAGCAAGGGACCCACGTCTGGGCATACCCTGCCAACTTAGGGCGAACAAAGCGATACCAAAGGGGATGATGGACGGAGCGCTTGAGCAAATCAAACACTCACCCCCAGTCAACTGATCTGGGTTTAATCCATCATCATTCTTTAGCTCACTCCACCACCCCAGTTCAGACATGGCCATATGTAAATCAGTCTGACCCTGTGCCTCATGGGAACAGTCCAGCCCGAACTGCCAAGCCATGTCTTCCCTGGACCGGAAACAAGCATCCTGGGACCGGTTTCTGGCTATTCAGCCATCATCAGCCAGGCTAGCTTGAATCCAGTGGCAAAGTGAGCAAGGGACCCACGTCTGGGCATACCCTGCCAACTTAGGGCGAACAAAGCAATACCAAAGGGGATGATGGACGGAGCGCTTGAGCAAATCAAACACTCACCCCCAGTCAACTGATCTGGGTTTAATCCATCATCATTCTTTAGCTCACTCCCACCACCCCAGTTCAGACATGGCCATATGTAAATCAGTCTGACCCTGTGCCTCATGGGAACAGTCCAGCCCGAACTGCCAAGCCATGTCTTCCCTGGACCGGAAACAAGCATCCTGGGACTGGTTTCTGGCTATTCAGCCGTCATCAGCCAGGCTAGCTTGAATCCAGTGGCAAAGTGAGCAAGGGACCCACGTCTGGGCATACCCTGCCAACTTAGGGCGAACAAAGAGATACCAAAGGGGATGATGGACGGAGCGCTTGAGCAAATCAAACACTCACCCCCAGTCAACTGATCTGGGTTTAATCCATCATCATTCTTTAGCTCACTCCACCACCCCAGTTCAGACATGGCCATATGCAAATCAGTCTGACCCTGTGCCTCATGGGAACAGTCCAGCCCGAACTGCCAAGCCATGTCTTCCCTGGACCGGAAACAAGCATCCTGGGACCGGTTTCTGGCTATTCAGCCGTCATCAGCCAGGCTAGCTTGAATCCAGTGGCAAAGTGAGCAAGGGACCCACGTCTGGGCATACCCTGCCAACTTAGGGCGAACAAAGCGATACCAAAGGGGATGATGGACGGAGCGCTTGTGCAAATCAAACACTCACCCCAGTCAACTGATCTGGGTTTAATCTATCATCATTCTTTAGCTCACTCCACCACCCCAGTTCAGACATGGCCATATGCAAATCAGTCTGACCCTGTGCCTCATGGGAACAGTCCAGCCCGAACTCCCAAGCCATGTCTTCCCTGGACCGGAAACAAGCATCCTGGGACCGGTTTCTGGCTATTCAGCCGTCATCAGCCAGGCTAGCTTGAATCCAGTGGCAAAGTGAGCAAGGGACCCACGTCTGGGCATACCCTGCCAACTTAGGGCGAACAAAGCGATACCAAAGGGGATGATGGACGGAGCGCTTGAGCAAATCAAACACTCACCCCCAGTCAACTGATCTGGGTTTAATCCATCATCATTCTTTAGCTCACTCCACCACCCCAGTTCAGACATGGCCATATGCAAATCAGTCTGACCCTGTGCCTCATGGGAACAGTCCAGCCCGAACTGCCAAGCCATGTCTTCCCTGGACCGGAAACAAGCATCCTGGGACCGGTTTCTGGCTATTCAGCCGTCATCAGCCAGGCTAGCTTGAATCCAGTGGCAAAGTGAGCAAGGGACCCACGTCTGGGCATACCCTGCCAACTTAGGGCGAACAAAGCGATACCAAAGGGGATGATGGACGGAGCGCTTGAGCAAATCAAACACTCACCCCCAGTCAACTGATCTGGGTTTAATCCATCATCATTCTTTAGCTCACTCCACCACCCCAGTTCAGACATGGCCATATGCAAATCAGTCTGACCCTGTGCCTCATGGGAACAGTCCAGCCCAAACTGCCAAGCCATGTCTTCCCTGGACCGGAAACAAGCATCCTGGGACCGGTTTCTGGCTATTCAGCCGTCATCAGCCAGGCTAGCTTGAATCCAGTGGCAAAGTGAGCAAGGGACCCACGTCTGGGCATACCCTGCCAACTTAGGGCAAACAAAGCGATACCAAAGGGGATGATGGACGGAGCGCTTGAGCAAATCAAACACTCACCCCCAGTCAACTGATCTGGGTTTAATTTAATCCATCATCATTCTTTAGCTCACTCCACCACCCCAGTTCAGACATGGCCATATGCAAATCAGTCTGAACCTGTGCCTCATGGGAACAGTCCAGCCCGAACTGCCAAGCCATGTCTTCCCTAGACCGGAAACAAGCATCCTGGGACCAGTTTCTGGCTATTCAGCCGTCATCAGCCAGGCTTGCTTGAATCCAGTGGCAAAGTGAGCAAGGGACCCACGTCTGGGCATACCCTGCCAACTTAGGGCAAACAAAGCGATACCAAAGGGGATGATGGACGGAGCGCTTGAGCAAATCAAACACTCACCCCCAGTCAACTGATCTGGGTTTAATCCATCATCATTCTTTAGCTCACTCCACCACCCCAGTTCAGACATGGCCATATGCAAATCAGTCTGACCCTGTGCCTCATGGGAACAGTCCAGCCCGAACTGCCAAGCCATGTCTTCCCTGGACCAGAAACAAGCATCCTGGGACGGGTTTCTGGCTATTCAGCCGTCATCAGCCAGGCTAGCTTGAATCCAGTGGCAAAGTGAGCAAGGGACCCACGTCTGGGCATACCCTGCCAACTTAGGGCGAACAAAGCGATACCAAAGGGGATGATGGACGGGGCATACAATGTACCCAAGATCAACAATAACTCAGTGGAAAACTGTGAAGCTTTCTCTTCATTTTTCAATTAAAAATCTTAGAAATCGAAAAAGAAATTGTATCCGACAAAAAAGGCTAAGAGCAAATGTAGAAAATGAACATCATTCCGACGTTGTATTTCCTTACGCAGTGGAGGAACAGATGAAGACTCACGCAATCAAAACCAAAAATCAAGCTGTCTGGAGTGAGTTCAAATCAATTACTGAGGAAGAAGTCCACAAGACCTTACTATCCATGAAACCAACTTCACATTTTAACGAACCTATCCCCTCCACAATGCTAAAGGAACTCAGTCATCTCTTCTCACCCATACTTATGAGAATCATAAATTCATTGCTTAAACAAGGCATTATCCCGGACTGCCTGAAGGCTGAGCAAGCGACACCCCTTCTGAAAAAAGTAGAAGCAGACCCAGAGCAACCTTCACCCAGCATTGAATATTCCCTTTCTGCCCAAATGCTGGAAAAATGTGTACCCAACCAATTGAGTCAGCACATTGACCAATTCAACTTTCTTGACAAATTCCAATCAGGATTTACACCAGCACAGAATCAGCCATTGTTAACATAATGGATGACACCTTCAAGATGCTAGACAACAACAACACCTGCCTACTCATGCTACGTGGTCATTCACAACAACCTACTAAAACTGTTAGGAAACAGAATGTGGTTACCCGGGAAAATGCGCTTATGGTTCACATCCTTCCTGCAGCACCGCTCTCTACGAATCATACTAGGAAACTCATTCTCAGGTACCACACCAGTGAGATACGGAGTTGCCCAAGGGGCAACCACTTCCCCCACACTCTTTAACCTAAATATGGAGCCACTTACAGATATCTTCAAACAATCGAACATTGCATACCACATGTACGTGGAAGACACACAATTATGGTTAAAGATATTCTCCCTGGAGGATATCATCCAACTAAATAAGACTCTGGTCAAAACTCAGTCCTGGCTAGCTCGAAACAACCTCAAGTTGAACTCACTGAAAACAGAATTCCTACTTTTCTCCCCTCAGACCAGCTCTAACCACATCCAAGACAGGCTCAATCACCTCGAAGCACTCAACTGCAAACCTACCATTATTGATTGCACTAAATCCCTTGGAATGACTCTGGACAAGAATCTGAACATGCAAGCGCATATCAGTGCAACCACGCACAGTGCGTAATTCCAAATCAAGCTACTAAAGAAAACGAACCATGTCTGCCACCTCCAGACTTCAAACAAACAGTACAATCATTAGAGGTCTCAAGACTAGGATATGGTTCTGCAGTCCTTTCAGGTCTTCCCAAATTGAGAACGGCTCCACTCAAAGCAACCCTCAACGCAGCAGCTGGTCTGGTAACAGGTACTAGACGCTTTGACCACATTACCGCATCACTGAGGTCTCTCAACTGGCTCCCTATTGAGGCCAGAACTCACCTGAAAACTGCTTGCCTCATAAAGCCTTACATCGTAATGAACCAAGGTACCTGGCAGAAAAGATTTGATTCTCAGGAGGCAACTGATCACTCAGAAGCACAAACTTTCTCAGGCTAGAACCCCGCCACCACAGATTCAGAAAACAAACAACTTACACATGCTCCATTTCTGGATTGGCTCTAAGGACTCCCTACCACCCAAGGTTCGGTCTAACCTATCGACCCACGTCTTCAAAAAAGAGGTGAAAAAGATCCTAATTAACAGATTCCTCTCTTAAAAGTCACAATGAGCCCGTCCCCTGGAAGCATTGGCCCTTACAATGACTAGAATACCAATACAGGGCTGAAGCACATCAATCCCAGTGAAACCCACTCAAACATTGTCCCCCGGGTTCCTAGAATGGAACCGACGCAAGGCAGAAAAACTACGCTGGAGAACCTATTCCAATGACTCATAAAGAATGGAGATCGTCTATTAATAACCGGAGTTCTTAAAAGTTGTGATTTGTTTTTATTGGATGTTCTTTTTATGTATCAGATCTTCGTTTATGTTTATCTATCATATGTACAGTGCTCTGGGTTCACTGACAAAATATCGAGGTAAAAAATATAGAAGTAAAAAATATTGATGAAAAAATATAGAATGCAAAAATATTGACTCCCTATACATAAACAGGTAAGTACAAAAATATCAGAAAAAAATATCGATGTAAAAAACATAGTTGTACAAAATATTGAATTTTATATATATATATATATATATATATATATATATATATATATAAAATAAAATAATAAATATTAAATATATTAAATAATAAAATTAATATAAAAATAAAGAATATTGAATATAAATTTTAAAAAATATAATAAATTAACTTAATTAAAAGATTTAAACACACATACATAATAATTAATATATATTTACTTTAAAACAATTAATAAACTATTAGTTTTAATTTATTTCATAATTTTAAAATTATATAAAAATTTACAAATATATATATATATATATATATATATAGTCCAGTGAGTGCAACAGTAGAGAAAGTGTTGGATAGCGAAGAGGTAAAAATTACTATTCCCACTCCAGTGAGTGCAACAGTAGATAAAGTGTTGGATAGCGGAGGGGTAAAAATTACTATTCCCACTCCAGTGAGTGCAACAGTAGGGAAAGTGTTGGATAGCGGAGGGGTAAAAATCACTATTCCCACTCCAGTGAGTGCAACAGTAGGGAAAGTGTTGGATAGCGAAGGGGTAAAAATTACTATTCCCACACCTCCTTAATTTCCTACCCTATAACACCACTCAATTCACAACCCACGTCTAAATTTATTTAAAAAAATGTACTTCCTTAATTAACATAATTAATTACCAATTAAATAAATATTATTAATTAAAAAACAAATTAAAACTCATAAAAAAATATTTAACTTCCCACACTTTACTCCTATAATCCCCACATCCCACAGCTAAAAATAAATTGTAAAAAAATTAATTACACAATTAAAACCTATTTTCAATTAAAAAACTAATAGTATTTAACAACTAATTATAAAGTAAGTAAAATTAATTTACTCCCCACACTGTACCCCTATAACAAAAAAACCAACACACAAAAAATATAAACAAATACCCTAATTAAATATAAATTAATTAATTAATATTAATGATCAACTAATTTTTAATTAATTAAACATAAATTACTTCCACCCTTTACCCCTATAAACCCCACAACCCACACCTAAAATTAATTACACAAATTCCATATTTAATTTTCAATTAATTAATTAACAACTAACTATTAATTAAACATAATTTACTTCCCACCCTTTACCCCATAAACCCCACAACCCACACCTAAAAAATATCACACAATTACCATAATTTTGTTTTTGATAATCAAATTTATTTGCATTTGTAAGAAACAGCCAATCAAAAAACAACAGATAATTGCACAGTAAATCAAAGTCCATCCTCGGCAGACAGCAAAAATCCCATCCATAATTTACACCTTTCAAGCCAGTCCCATCATTGGAAGAGCAATATAACAGTATAGGAGAAAGAACAGGCACATAACTCAAGACAGTAGATTCAGCCATTTGCCCCATATCTTATGACATTTCTCGGGACATCCCCGGGCCTCAAAGAGGGGTTCTTCTTGAGCCACACACCAATCCACCCCCCGCTGCCACTTTCGTACGGTAGGAGGTTTGGCCTGAGCCCAGGCCGCTGCGATGTCTCGCTTGGCCACCGCCACCGCTGTGCCCAGGAAGCGTTTGTCAGCTCTGGAGCCGCCCAGGCCATCGAAGACTCCCAGGAGAAGGCGTATAGGATCGTGAGGGATCTGCCACCCCAGAGTCTGTGTAAACTCAGACTCTACGCCCGACCAAAATGGAGCGAGGGCAGGGCATAACCAAACCATGTGGTAGAAATCTGCCGGAGCTTGGCCGCATCGTGTGCAATCTGGGGAGGAGTGCATCCCTGCCCTATATAGGCACGCAGGAGTGAGATAAGCCATGTGGAGGTAGTAGAGTTGGATGAGACGTAGTTTTGAGGAAGTCATCAGAGTTTTGGGGGCCATAAGGGCATCGCGCCAATCTGCCTCCTCCTGGGGACCCACCCAATCCTCCCAACGGGTTCGTAGCGAGTCTAGGGTGGCAGGGCCGTTATTCGCGAGGGAACTGTATATCCGGGACACCCCCACCCCGCCCAAGTTTCCCATCATAACCTGAGCCTCCAGCGGGCTAAACTCAGGAAGGGAAGTGCCTGATGGAATGTGTGCAGTGAGGGCGTGGCGGAGTTGTAGATACCTGTAAAATTGGGTGGTGTGAAGAGAGTGACGCTGTTGCAGATCTGAGAAGGCCCTAACGTGATCGCCCACCCAGACATCTCCAAGTAACGAGATCCCAACCCGATCCCACTGCCGAAAGCCCTCGAGGGACGATGTTTCACTCAGCCACGTGCCGTGCCACAGAGGTGTATGTTGGGTAAGTCTCTTGTCCCATCTTGTGTAGCGCAGGGCGGAGCACCAGGCCACTAGAACCGCCCTGATGATTGGTGGAATCGTTTGTGGAATGGGAGCCCCGTATAGGTAGGCTTGGATTTGCGGAAAGTCCATAGTGTGGAGCTCGGTCCAATAAGCCGGGTCAGACCAGCCGCCAGTAAACCAGTCATGGACGACAAGAAGTCTGGTGGCCAAGTAGTAGAGGTGAAGATTCGTCATACCCATGCCTCCATCGAAGGGAGGAATCCGGCAGTGGGCCAGGGCTATACGTGGTCTCCCACCTCCCCACAGGAACCTGGTAATTACCCCATCAAAGTCTCGGAACCAACTACCCGGAAGGTGAAAGGTGACGTTCTGTAAAATGTATAGAAAACGGGGGAGAATCATCATTTTAAAGAGTGCCCCTCTTCCAAGGGGATTGAGAGGGAGAGATTGCCATCGCTTGAGGTCATGTTTGGCTTTCGTGATCAGGGGTGTAATGTTGAGGGCCCATTCCAACTCCGGGAGCAGAGCCACCCAGATCCCGAGATATTTGAACGATAGCCTCCATAGAGGGATGCTAGACTGCCAGTCAAAGCAGGCCCTAGAGGGATGGAGGGGGACCAAAGTGGACTTCTTCGGGTTGAGTCGCAGGCCCTAGGCGTTCTCGAAGGCCTGAAGCACCTCCAGGCACTGCGGGCCAGAGCTCTCCGGATCAGCTAAGAAAATCAGGACATCGTCCGCATAGAGGGCGATTTTGTCCACCTGGTGGGGGTCCCAGGACCATCCTCGGATTTGGGGGTCGTTGCGTATGAGGCAGGCCAGGGGCTCCATCGCCAACGCAAATAGGAGCGGCGAGAGAGGACACCCCTGACACGTACCTCTCCGAATTGGGAACGCCTCCGAGAGGGCACCGTTGGTCAAAACACTGGCTTTGGGATCGGAGTACAGGACAAGGATAAGGCGTCTGAAATGGGGGCCAAACCCCATCATGGTGAGAACATCCTCCAAGTAGCCCCAGTCAACCGTGTCAAAGGCCTTCTCAAAATCAATGAGCAACAGGGCCAGGTATGGCGTGAGGACATGGCGGTGGGCCAAGGCAAGGTGAAGGCGTCTTAAACAATGCCGAGTACCGCGCGCCGGCATGAAGCCACATTGGTCTGGATGAATCAATTTGTGTAACAATGGACGGAGACGCTGGGCCAGGGCTGTGGCAAAGATTTTCATTTCTGTGTTAATTAAAGAAATTGGACGATAGTCCGCACAGGAAGAAGAAGGCGGCTGGGTCTTGGGGATGACCACTATAGTGGCGACATCGGTCTCGGAGGGGAAGGCGCCCCTCTCAGCCACATGGTGAAAGAGGTTGACCAGGTGGGGCACCAATAAGTCTCGGTAAGTCGCATAGTACTCTTGTGGGAAGCCATCCGGCCCTGGCGTCTTCCCAGAGTGCAGTAGGGAAATAGCCCCATGGATTTCCTCTGGGGTAAGGGGGAGATCCAGGTCCGTTGATTCGGCCTGGGCAAGGTGGGGTAATTGGACCCCTGCTCATTCCAGCAAGCTGACCAGAGAGGCCCCGGGGGGCCGGGCGGAATAGAGCTGTGCGTAGTAACCCGCGAAAGCCTGGGCAATGGCCCGTGAAGTGCAGTGGTGGGTCCCATCGGCGTCTCGAATTTCAGGGATGATTCTGTTGGCCTTAGGATAGGAGACCAAGTTATGAAGCAACTTTCCGTTCTTGTCGCCCCAACCGTACCCACGGGCCACAGAGGAGCGCCATAGCATCTTGGCCGACTCAAGGGAGATCTGACGGATCTCATCCCGGATTGCTGCAAGCTGTCTGGCGGGTTGAGCGTCATCCGTCTCCGCAAGGGTCAATTCCAGCTGCAGAGCCTGTGCCTCAAGCTGGGTGAGGCGCTCAGTCTGCTCCGCCCGTTTCGCGTGTACCAGACCTCTGGCTATTCCACGTAGGGTAGCCTTACCGGCCTCCCATAGTGTGCCCGAGGAAGGGACCGAACCCTGGTTAGCAAGAAAGTAGTGCTGCAACTCTACTGCAAGCGCGTCCTTAATGTCCGCGTCCTGCAAAAACCATGCGTTCAGTCGCCAGACCGCTCGCACCCCATCAACTGGGCCTCCCAAGCGGAGGGAGATGGCAGAGTGGTCCGAGATACCACGGGGGAGAATAGAGATGCTAGAGACCTGTTGGCAGTCAGTGGCAGGCATGAGGACCAAATCGATTCGGGAGTGGGTATGGTGGGCCGCTGAAGTGTGAGTGTACTGTTTCGTCCGGGGGTTCCAAACCCTCCAAGCGTCACAGAGACCAAGGGCAGCCGACCAATCGGATAGTCGCTTGGAACCGGTGAGACGCGATAAAGACGGATCGCCCGTTGTATCGAGTGACGGTTGCATAACTGCGTTGAAGTCACCTCCAATTATGGTCTGACCCTGGGGTAGGGCGGAGATCACCTCTGTGAGGTGGTGAAGAGTGGAGGGAAGTGTGGCAGGGGGGATGTATGTTAATAGTAGGTTCAGGACATGACCCTCAAGCTTACCAGACATGGCAACGTAGCGGCCCTGCGTGTCGGTCGTCACATGGATAGGAGTAAAGGGGAGACCTCTCCAGGTTAAGATGGCCACCCCGCGAGAACCCCACACGAAACCGGAGTGCCACACCCTATTGAACCCGTATCGTGTGAGAAAGGAGCAGTGGGTTCCCAGGAGATGAGTCTCCTGTAGGAGGAGCACGTCCGGCGCATGACGTTGGGCGCACTTGAGGACCGCCGCACCCTTGATGCGGTCCAACAAGCCATTCACGTTCCACGACAGGACATGAAGAGATCTACCGTGAGTGGGCATCTGGGTAACAGGTAATGTGGGGGCGCGGAGGACCTAGGACCCTCTGGCCCAGGGGAAGTGGCGCTTAGCAGCTAGGATGGAAAGATGTGGCAGTGGTAAGGTGGTGGGTTAGCTGTCAGTGGCGATGGTGTGCGCAAATAGTAGGCTGTCTTCAAGAACATAAAACAGTGGCCCGTACGAAGCCAGAGCAACAGATTCGTAGGGAAGGCGTGGCATGCGGAAGGTGATATGCTGTCTGATGATGGCAATGTCGTGTGCAATTGGCAGATTGACATGAAAAAGAAGGAACAAAGGCCCAAACGGAGCCATGGCAAAAACAGTTCGGAGGACAACGGCCCTCCCCCTTCCCCAACCCCCAACCACCCCCCACCCTATACTTCCAAAATTGAAGCATCTGTCGCCCTGAAGAAAGCAAACCAACAATAACAAATAGCTAATCTAAAACGTTTAGCAGGGCAGTTCGTGGCAATGATGGACCCCTCCATATTTAACGGATGTCACAGTGTCATCAGCTGCATATTTGGCTTAAAGTATCACAAGAGTTCTGCCTCATTTCCGGCCTCGCGGTCCTCTATCAATCAGATTCCTGCATCTTCACCGGACCCCTGGAGCGCGGGGCTTCTGGACAGGTCGGAGTCAGACAGGGTGGGGCGCATCGCCCCAGATGGGTCCGGACCCGGCTCAGGTCGCTCAGTGAACTGGCTCGGCTGTGGTTGTGGAGAGCTGGAGGAGCCTCGGAGGAGATAAAACAACTGGGACCCGAGTCCCGGCGACCGCGCTGACCCCGCTCGCCGATCCCCCCTCGGGCCGGACCGGGTGTGTCTCCGCTGTGGCTTGGGAGGAGATGAACGTGTTTGTGGAGGATCAGACAGGGCGGGAGGGGAAGCAGATCGGATCCGCAGAGGTCGCTCCTCAGTGAGCCAAGTCCAGGCAGCATGTGGGGTGTCAAAAAACGTCTTGCCCTGAAAGACGACCCTGAGACGGGCCGGAAAGAGGAGACCATATCGAAGTCCCAGAGTGCGGAGTTTTTGTTTGACTTCTGCATACGTGCGACGCTGGGCCTGCACCTCTCTCGTATAGTCTGGGACAATTACCATAATTAATTATCAATTAATTAGTTAATATAAATTAACAACTAAATATTAATTAATTAAACATAAATTACTTCCCACTTTTACCCCTATAAACCCCACAACCCACACCTAAAATTAATTACACAATTTCCATAATTAATTTTCAATCAATTAATTAATATTAATTAATAACTAATTATTAATTATTAAAAAACTAATTACTTCCCACCCTTACCCCATAAACCCCACAACCCACACCTAAAACAAATCCCAGAATTACCATAATTAATTATCAATTAATTAGTTAATATAAATTAACAACTAATTATTAATTAATTAAACATAAATTACTTCCCACCCTTTACCCCTATAAACCCCACAACCCGCACCTAAAATTAATTACACAATTTCCATAATTAATTATCAATTAATTAATTAATATTAATTAACAACCAATTAACAATTAATTAAATATGAATTACTTCCCACAATTAACACTATAACATCTAAATTAAATAAATGAAAAATAATCATTAATTTATTATAATTAAATTACTTCCCACCCTATTGCCCTATAAACCCGAAACCCATTACGGAACAAAAAAAATCAAAAATTTTAATAAAATAAACTTTATAACTACTAAAAATTTAACACAGATATTAAAAAACATAAACAATACTTATACAAAAAAACATACATCACATACATTTAAAATATAAACTAAAATACATAACACAAATTAAAAAATCGATATTTTAAACAACTATATTTTTGCAAACAATATTAATGACTTCTATATTTTAAAAACGATATTTCTTACCTTAAATTCGATATTCTTGACCACGATATTCTTGCTGTTGATATTTCTGAATCACGATATTTCCAACTCGATATTTGTGTTAGTCGACATTTCCAACTCGATATTCTGTCTCAACACCAGTGCTCTGATACCCTTGGGTTATGTTCGCGCTTTATACAGCACCAAAAATAAAATAAATACATAAATAAATAAAGGGAGATTCGCTTATCCTGGTGAGGCGCTATTACCCACACACGTCAGCAGTTACGCAACTAATCTTTTGAGGAAGATCTGCCAGTTGATCGCAGGTACCAATCGATAGCTAGTAAGAAGGGGAGTCATAGGGGAATATAGGGAGATCAACAGAGTTATCAAAGGGAATTCTGATCAGACTTGTGCTTGTGTTTTTAGGTACGACAGCAGCAGTTCAAGAGAGAAGTGCAGCGTCTATGCCAAATCCCAAATAAACAGGATCTTGTCCCTTAGTCCCATCTGTCTTCCTTGCAGTTTTTATGATTGCGAGTACTGAGGTAATGCTTCAGGAGTTAATCCATGTGATCTCTATGAGGCCATGTTGCAGGCTTTCAAGGTAGGACCACGTTGATCTGACAGCCTTCATTGTTAAAATCCTGAATTACAGGGACAGAGACGCGATCTTGAGTGCTGGTAGAGAGGTGCCTGTTGCACAATTTGAAAACCGCAACATTGCAGTTTATCCTGACTATACCCAGAGAGTCCAGGAGCAGCATAAATCTTTCCTGGAGGTACAGAAGAAGTTGGTGCTATAGAACTTAAGTATATGCTCCTCTACCTGGCCAAGCTCTGTGTCATAGCGGAACGAAAGCTGCATTTCTTTGAACACCCTGAGGAGGTCTGGTCATGGTTGGACATGTCGGGCAGACTCCATATGCGCCCTTTAGGTGATGCAGACGCCTTCGACACTCGTAGTGGATGGTGCAGGGTGGTAGGCGCCCCGGTCAGAGGGCGGGGGTCTGCTGGCAGCATTGGGGGGGGGGGCACATTGTGGTTCGGGAGGATGGTACCATGAACTCTACCAATGCTGACACTCTGCAGGTGCCTGAAATGCTGTTGAATGGGAATCCATTCGATGGAGAGGCTTAGGATACTTCTTCCCAATGTAGCGACATTGTTAATGGCAATTGCCTACTTAACAGTTGTTTGCAATGTTACTGCCTGCATGATGGGCTCCGTGCTGTCTACTCTTCCCCTCGACAAGAGGGTGGTTTTGATTACTGCTGTTGCCTGGGAGTTGGATGTGTAGGTGTGTTTGTCCTCTGTACTATTGTGGGGTCATATGTACTGTTCTGTAGTCACTATTGGTAGTGAATGTTGAGAGACTATACATTTTCTGCCTCCTCATGAGGTTCTGTGACAAAATAACACAAGAGAGAATGCGCTGCTATTTCATCCAAATGATTACTTAAATTAATCATTGATCAAAATACAAATTACATACTTTTTTATTTTTTACATATCCAGTTGTATTCTTCAACTCTTCTGTACATAAAGTGTGCTACTGTATGGTGTCAAAGGTAAAACATTCAATTCAAAACATTTAGACAAAGGCAATGCAACACATCACAAAAAAATAAAAAAATAAAACAAATCATTCTCAATAGACATAAAGACTCCTCTTCTTCTAGTAAGTATAAAATGTAGGCTGTGCTATATATTTTATGCACCATCACATTATAAGTTACTCTTTTGTGTTAGTACACAAACGGGACATATAATTGCTTTCTTCTGTTTTTCAATGTTGATAAGGTGTACAAAGTACTCAATACAACAATGTAATACTTCAAGAGACTTCTTTAAGGAGGGTGTCGACGCGTTTCGGCCTTGGACTTTAGGCATCTTCAGGACAAATGAAAGAAGGAGCACCTATACAAAAATATATATGACTCATAAGTTAATGTACCCAACAGGCCTGATCAAACATAACAATATAATGGCCTCATGTGTCTAACAACACCAACACAGAATGAACCACTATGGTGTGTCTCAAATACCAGCTGGAATTTGTGACACACCATAGTGGTTCATTTGTCCTGAAGAGTCCTAAAGTCCAAGGCCGAAACGCGTCGACACTCTCCTTAAAGAAGTCTCTTGAAGTATTACATTATTGTATTGAGTACTTTTGTACACATTATCAACATTAAAAAATAGAAGAAAGCAATTATACTTCCTATACGTGTACTAACACAAGAGACTATCCGATAATGTGATTGTGCATAAAATATATAGCACAGCCTACATTTTATACTTACTGGAAGAAGAGGAGTCTTTATGTCTATTGAGAATAATTGTTTAGATTTTTTTGTGATGTGTTGCATTGTCTTTGTCTAAATGTTCTGAATTGAATGTTTTACCTTTGACACCATACAGTAGCACACTTTATGTACGGAAGAGTTGAAGAATACAACAGGATATGTAAAAATAAAAAATGTATGTAATTTGTATTACGATCAATGAGTAATTTAAGTAATCATTTGGATGAAATAGCAGCACAGATAGTTGTTCCCGCATTCCCTTTTGTGTTATTTTGTCTCGATAAGTCCTTGGGATGTGGGGTGATTAGGGCTCCCCCCTTTTTCTTTTTTTTCCTCCCGAGGTCCTCGGCATCCCACTGGGGCAGGTGGAGGCTACAGAGTGGATGTGTTCGTTTTGGGTCTTTTTCCTATATCCTTGTGCATGCATAGAGGTTTGTGTATGATACATCAGTGGGGAGCTGTCATGTGTTGAGTTGACACTCACTGTTGTCTTGGTGGGGGGTCGGGTTGTAATGGTGTATTTCCTGACACGTGAATTCTTCTGGGCATGATACTGTGAATTAGTTCTACTTGTCTGGGTATGGGGGGTTTATTGGTTGTGAGTTTTGTTTTGTTGACCTTTGGGTCATTGCCATCTGGTCATGGGGAGGGGGGGCCTCAATCTCCATGCATGCTTTAAGCAATGATGAGTAACCCCAGAACTTGTAAGCTCATCACCTGGAATGTACAAAGTTTGGGCTCTTGTACAAAAGGTCTATGGGGTTCTCTACTTTCTTAAGAGACACACTGTTGATATTGCCTGCTTACAGGAGACTCATCTTTCGGATGTGGAGGCTACTAAGTTGGCCAAGAAATGGAGAGGTCAAGGGTTGATGGGGTGGATGTCATCATTGTTAACATTTATGGGCCTAAAAGTGATGAGAGGAACTTCTATCCAAAAGTGTGGGATGTCATTTCACCAGCATTGAACTGCCAGTTTCTCTGGGCTGATGACTTTAACTGCATCTTAGATGCCGATCTTGATAGGCACCCCCATGCCATAATACCAAGCCTAAGATGACTACCTCACTCCGAGAGGTCATTGCTCACTTGGGGCTCTTAGACATATGGGGGGCTACTCATCCCACCTCAAAGGAATTTACCTGCTACTCCCCGACACATAATACCTATATACTGGATCATATTTTTTTTGTCTGAGTCATTGGTAAGGGGGATCTTCACAGTGAGATCGGATGGGGGAACAATATTCGGTCACTTTTGACCTGGAGGCTCCCCACCGAGATCCTGCAGGATATAGAGGGCAGGGAGATGTTTTTTTTAAGATGAACTGTCCCTCGACTCGCCATTGGTCCACCAAATGGAAGGCAATGAAGGCTGTGATAAAAGGGTGTTGCGTTGGCCTCACTTGGGGGGTTAGGCGTACCCTGCAAACCAAACTCATTTAGAGGGAGGATGAATTGGTAAATATACAGCAGCTTCCTCTGGATGATATGGTGGGATGGCGGGGGGAGTTAATGGTTCAGTAGCAAATGTGAGGGACAGGTTGGAGAAATACACCCTCAAATTATATCGCCAACTTCTTCATAGGGAGGGGGACAGCTCTGGCCAGTTATTAGCCTGAATTCTTCAGTGGGAAGTTCCCCTCTCCCCATACTCCATCTTAAGTCCCCCCAGGGCCGGGACGTTTTCACACAGGGGTGGGGTATAGTGGATGTCCTCAAATCTCACCTGGAGCAGGTATATCGTACTTCCCATCCTCCTGACTCAGAGCGTATAGCTGCATTTTTGGCCCTTTTGCCGCTACCGTGGCTGGGAGAGCCCGCTGTCCAGGACCTTGAGGCGAATCTTACTTTGGAAGAGGTATGGATGGCACTTCAGCAATTGCCCAGGGGGGGATGCTCCGGGCAGCGATGACTTCCCTGCAGAATTTCACCAGGCTTTCTCCCCCATGCTTACTCAACGCTTACTGGAGGTATATCTGGAGGCCAGAGACTCTTGTTTACGCCCCGTCGTCCATGCAGGAATGTTGCATCTCTTTGATGCTGAAGCCTGGTTCAGATGGCTCAGATCCGTCCTCCTATAAACCCCTCACGATGATTAATACGGATACGAAAGTGTTTTGTAAGGCATTGTCCCTTCAGTTAAGTCCTGTGATCTTGCAGTTAATACATGACGATCAATTCAGGCTTGTTTCTGATTGTAGCACTACCATGAACTCACGGCGGCTGACACATGAGGTGGAGGGCAGGGACGAGGAACTTGTTGTTTCTACTGACATTGCCAAGGCCTTTGACACGGTAGATTAGCAGTACCTGATGTGGGTATTAAAGGAGATGAGGTTTGGTCCGCACTTTCAAGCTTGGGTGAGACTCCTGTACACAGGTCCCATGGCTAGGGTGTAAGTGGGTAAGCTATGCTCTCACCCTTTGCTAGTTGGCAGGGGCACACACCAATGTTGTCCATTGTAGCCGCTCCTTTTCACTACAGCCCTGAAGCTGCTTGCCATTCAGATCCAAAAGGACATGTCTAGATGGGGGATAAAGGTGGGGGAACAATAATCACCTGGTATCCTTATATGCTTACAACACCCTGTTTTATCTCTCGGCTCCTAGGCATTCCCTTCCCCTTCTGTTGGGCCACCTTGATACTTCTGGGGAGCTTTCCAGCCATACGATTAACTACAGGAAATCTTTGTTGTTTGCTTTGGGGATGCTTATTGCCCATGACCAGGACTCTTTGCCGGAATTGCCCCTCCGTTGGACGACTGATAGGTTCCGGTACATGGGGGTGATGGTGGCCCACACAATACAGAAGTGCCTACAATACAATATTAGGAGGGTCACTGAGGGCCTCCGGTCATCTATTCAGTTCTGAAACTCCCTCCCTCTCTCTCTCATGGGTCGGGTTGCCATTTCAAAGATGGTGTTTCTGCCACGATGGGTGTATTCCCTACAACACTCGTTTGAAACTCTTCCTTGGGTGGTGTTTAGGAGACTGCATTTCCTCCTTCGCTGGCCTGGGCGGAGGACGGAGGGCGGAGGGCAAGGGACTTCCTGTTCCTGTCGCTAGAAGAGGGGGGGTCTGTCTGTTTTCAATTTGGAGCAATATTTCTTGGCCTCCCAGATGCAACACTGCGCATTGGTTCATGTAGGGGTGCAACTGGGAGAAGTCACTGCTGCAGGGCTCGACTAGGGGCTTTTCTCTTCCTCAGCTCCTGGCGGCAGATGGTGGGATGCTGATCGTATCCTGTACATTCTTAAACACAAGGCTTCCTTGCGGGACAGGGCCGTCAAGGTGGTTCTGGAGAGGGCTCCCTTTGCAAGGGAATTTGTTTTCTGGGACTTACCGGCAATCCGGGTGATCACGGATTCCATGGATGTGTCTGCCTGGCAGGAGGGTGGTTGCAAGACACTGGGGGACTTGTACCCCAGTGAAGAGTTTATTACATTTGAAGCAGCGCAGGATAGTTTTCACCTAGGACCGGGGCAGTTTCTGCAGCATGCTAGTTTTACAGCTATGGTTAGGGACATATGGCCCTACTTTTCTGCTGCTCTGTGCACATTGCTTACATTCTGGGGATTGTTGGAATTGGGGGGGGAGGTCGTCACTTGGTCTCTCTCCTTTAAAAAACCATGAGAGCTGTTCGGTCGCGCACTCCATTCCCTGCCCGTGCGGCCCGGGATAGAGACCTGGGGATACACATAGGTGATGCATAATGGGTGAGAATGTGTGGTTGGTGAAGTCCATCTCGAGTAATGCCAGATTCAAACTCACACATTTTAATTTCCTACATCTCACGTACGTAACACCAGCACTCTTACATAAAATGAATCCTACTAGGGGGCGTGGCCAAGATGACGGCCGCATTGGACATACTGTAACCAGGTCCCATCCAGGCCCGCACAGCAACCTACATCATCCTGCGCATACCAGCCAGGGGGCACCCAAGGATGAGTGGATGACCCCCCCCCCCCAGTGATGTTACCAGCGAGTGTTGTCTCCCCTGCATGGCTCAAGTGGGGCTGTTGAGCCCAGACAGGAAACCAAGGAGTAAGGTCATGATGGGCCTTTCAAAGGCGCTGCTCCGGCTGGCGTAGCCTGAGATGAGGAGCGATAGCAACTGGTGACCAATGCGGAGACATCAGGAGGAGACTGGGGCCCACCGCGACACAGCCAGTAGGACACTGATCACCTCACTGCTACAGGCTGCAACATGTGGTGCACTGACTGTTGGAGGGCTGAATGGATCGAGGACCCGAGATGGCTGTCTCCAACAGGGTGGCGGCACTAGGTGGAGCTGAGCTGTCTCAACGGGCCAAGACCCTGACTTAGACTATAGGCACTGGGGGCAGGAAGTGGCGGGACGGGGCAGAGCTGATTAGCACCCACATAAACCCCTGCCACACCCCAAAACACTGCCTACCTCTCCTCCAGCTCCTGCTTCAGCCTACTTTGGTCTTCTTGCTGGGAGGCCTCCAGTGACAAGGGATCTTTGAGTTGGCAATTGCACAGGCAACGACACCTGGAGGAACTCGCTTGGGGCTCCATATAACATGAGAATTGGTGCTATTGCTGAAGTAGCACTGCATCTTCAGGGTGGGGGCGCCGCCCTAGGGGGCCTCGTTAGCTCACCTGAGACCTGTTGCCATTGCTGGATGGACTGTGAATGGGACTTGTGAGGCTGCCGTGCTCCCTAGGGTGGCCCACCCACGGGGCAGAGCAAGGTCTTACAGACCCAGAGGATTAGAGGCGGCCAATACTTCATTGCGTCTTTGGGCCCTGCCTCCCCCCAGGGTGAGTTGTGATGTATGAACCAGGCTGGTGAACCTCCTACTGCTCAAGGTCTACCCCTCGACAGGGCATGAATAGGGTGAGCTTGGGGGTTGACGGGGACCTGATTGAAGTGCTCTGTCCTGGCACCTACCAGTGCATCTTTCTTATGTACCTCCTCCACCTCCCCACTGCTGGTGTAGTCCACTAGGCCTGAGACAGAGGCTGTCCTGCCGGCACCAACCCGAGGCTCCACGAAGAGTGTGACAATCTGCTGTCTCTAGCAACTAGACCCAGCGGTGCATGCTGAGTTTTGAACTCATTGGCAGACTTCAGGGCACGGACGGGGAACCCCTCCCTCGCCAAACTTAGTATCATACATTACTGGGGACACATGGTGAAGCCCAAGCCTACCAAGATCCTGCCCTCAAATCCCGGGGACGCTGCTGGTCTGCAGACCCCCCTCTGACAGCAACTTAGGTGCCCTGAGCCATCTAGAAGCCATCCTACGCAGCCACTCAGACCAATTTGAAAAAGTGCTACATGCCGTCCAAGACACTAAAACCACATTGGAAGCTAAAATTGACATTGTCTCCCTAGAGGTGAACCTTCTTCAGGCGGACCATCAGAAGCTCACGGATCGAGTGGGCGAGGTGGAGTCCTCTGCGACCTCCATGCGCCCCACGGTACAGAATCTCCAGACTCAAACAAACAGTATGAAAAATGACGGGCGGTGGATGCAGAGGGCCGCTGGAGACATAATAACAGTTGCTTTTTAGGGTTCCCAGAACGATCGGAGGGGGCAAGCACACAGCTTTTATTGAAAATCAGTTAATGTCTATGGGGTGAACAGACATAATATCGAGTTGGAAATATCAAGTAGCAGTAATATCGAGTCCAAAATCTCGGACTACAAAAATATCGACACTCAGAATATCGTTGTCAAGAATATCGAGTTGAAGGTAAGTAATATCGTTTTTAAAAATATCGAAGTAATTAGTATCGTTAGCAATTTATATCGCTGTTAAAAATGTTGTTGTTTTATTTAGTGTTATGTATTTTAGTGTGTATTTTATATGTATGTGTTCTATTTTTTGTGTAAGTATTGCATTTGTTTTTTAATATATGTGTTACATTTTAAGAAGTTAATAATTTTTTTAAAGTAAATTTTGCGTTTTAGTTCCGTAGCTGGTTGTGGGTTTATAGGGGAATAGTGTGGGAAGTAATTTAATTATAATAAATTTAATAATAATTTTTATAAGTTATTAATTTATTTTAATTAATTTTTGCGTTTTGTTCCGTAGCGGGTTGTGGGTTTATAGGGAATAGGGTGGGAAGTCATTTAATTATAATTAATTAATTAATATTTTTAATTAATTAATATATATGTATTTAATATTTTATATTGTTAATTGTGGTAATTAATTTATTATTAATTAGTTATTAATTGGTTGTTTATTAATAATTAATTGGTAAATATCTTAATTGCGTTATTTGTTTAGGAGCGGGTTGTGGGTTTATTGGGGAGTAGGGTGGGAAGTAATTTAATAATTATTAATTAATTTATATTTTTAATTATTTGATATTTATGTATTTAAAATGTTATACTGTTAATTGTGATAAATAATGTATTGTTAATTATTTATTAATTGGTTATTAATTATTAATTAATTATTAATAATGTTATTTGTGTCATTTTGTTAAGAGTGGGTTGTGGGTTGATAGGGGAGTAGGCTGGGAAGTAATTTAATTATCATATATTTTATTAATTTTTTATTATAATATTTATTTTAAGTTGTTTTATAGTGTTAATAGTGTGAATTAATTTATTATTCATTGCTTTTAGATTGCTTGTTAATTTTATTAATTAATTAATTAATTAATAATTTATTATGTTAATAGTGTTATGTTTTACAATATTGGTGGTGTCATTTATAGGGGAATATGGTGGAAGTTAAAAAAATAATTAATTAATTGTTTGATAATTAATTTTAATTATTTTGCTTGAGTGGGAATAGTAAATTATTCACCTTTGCAATCCAACACTTTCCCTACTGTTGCTATTGCTGGAGTGGGAATAGTAATTTTTACCCCTACGCTATCCAACACTTTCCCTACTGTTGCACTCTTTGGAGTGGGAATAGTAAATTATTCCACTCCGCTTTCCAACACTTTACCTACAGTTCTACCTGCTGGAGTGGGAATAGTAAATTATTCCCTCCGCTATCCAACACTTTCCTTACTGTTGTACTTGCTGGAGTGGGAATAGTAAATTATTCCCCTCTGCTATCCAACACTTTCCCTACTGTTGCACTCGCTGGAGTGGGAATAGTAATTTTATCCACTCTGCTATCCAACACTTTCCCTACTGTTGCACTTTCTGGAGTGGGAATAGTAGTTTTTACCCCTATGCTATTAAACACTTTCCCTACTGTTGCTATCTCTGGAGTGGGAATAGTAATATTTACCCCTACGCTCTCCAACACTTTCCTTAATGTTGCACTCCCTGAAGTGGAAATAGTAAATTATTCCCCTACGCTATCCAACACTTTCCCTACTGTTGTACTTGCTGGAGTGGGAATAGTAAATTATTCCCCTCCGCTATCCAACACTTTTCTTACTGTTGCACTCCCTGGAGTGGGAATAGTAAATTATTCCCCTCCGCTATCCAACACTTTCCCTACTGTTGCACTCCCTGGAGTGGGAATAGTAATTTTATCGCCTCCGCTATCCAACATTTTCCCTACTGTTGCTGTTAATGTAGTGTCAAATGTAATTTTTTTAATTATTATATATATACTTTATTTTTATTTTTATTTTACTGGTATATGTATATATATGTATTTATAATTTTTAGTATGTTTCTAACATTTTATAATTTATTATAATAATTATTTATAAATATTATTAAGTTAATTATATGTATGTTTAATTATTTTTAACATTATATTTATTATTTATTATTGTAAACATTTTCTAATAATTCTAACTATGGGCATCATTATGATGGCGGGCGGACAAACTCCACCCGCCATCCTAACGGAAAAAGGGACCGCCCGCCATATGTGCGGCGGTCCCGTGGGGAAGATTAGGATGTGCCCGCCACACTGGCGGGCGCATCCCGCATTTTTAACATTGCGGCACCCGCCGCAATGGAAAAAATGCATGTTGTGCATTTGCCTGCACAGCGTGGCAGGCACCGCGCGGTGCCTGCCACATTGTGCATGCAAAGGCAGGGGGGTACCATAGGTACTCCCCATGTGCACCCCTCACCCCCCGAACACCGTGGGGGCCCACAAGGGCCCCCACATGCAGCCACTGTATGCCTTTCCATGGCGGCAACACCGCCATGGAAAAGCACATCACCGCCTGAATCTTAATATGGATGGCGGTGTCTTGCAGACACCGCCACCATATCAAGCCCCTTATCTGCCCGGTCACCTGTTTGACCGGCGGAATACCGGCGGACGGTCTTTCCGTCCGCCGGTGTCCCCCCCGCCATACTAATATGGCGGGGGAAATGGGAGGCGGGCAGTGAATAATGGCGGGCGGATCGCCACCGCCCATATGGCGGTGGCGATCCCCCAGCCATTATAATAGACCCCAATGTTTTTTTAATTATATGTATTATTTACTTTACTTGACATTATTTTTTAAGCATTTAAAAAAAACGATATTTTTGACAACGATATTTTTGACAACCATTTTTTTTCCCGATATTTTTGTACGTACCATGATTCGACATTTTTGTTGTCGATATTCTGTCAGTGGTCCGTCTACAGTGCTGGAGGGCAGAGTCCCCAACTTCTTCTCTGTGGAACCGGCCCACTGTATATCGAGCAGACCACCACCACCAGGGGCCGCCCTGCGACCAGTGATTGCTCGCTTTCTGAACTACAGGGACAGAGACTAAGGGCCTGATTACGAGTTTGGCAGTGTGGGAGTGGACTGCAACGCTAGCACCCCACTCCCACACCACCAAACTCGACTGCGGTAGTTTGGCGGTCCCACGCCAGTGCCGTGCTAAGGCTCATATGTGAGCTTTAGCATGGCATCACAGTGAGACCACCAAAAGCAAGTTGTGCATGGCATGGACTGGTGCAGTCAATGCCATGCAGGAACAGGGGTGCACACAGACAGGGGAGGGCACAGCATGTGCCCCCTGCATACACCCCCTGCACAGGGGCAACAGGGGCCCCTCTAGGGCCCCCTTAGTTTCCTGACCGCCACACTTTTTATGGCGGCCTCACCGCCTTGAAAAGTGCTGGGGTCTGGAAACTCAGAACATGCCTGGTTAGTGCTGCAGCGGCACTGCCAGCATGGTGCTGCCCCAGACCGCTGCGCCACCGCCAAGGGAACGCAGATCCCTGTCGGTAGCAGGGGTCCCATGGCGGTCCGACCGTTCAATCCAGGATACGGCGGTTGGACTGCCAGTGCGGCGCCACAGTGGGTTTGGCAGTCCGATGGACCGCCAAACTCATAATTAGGTCCTTAATATTCCAGATGTTCATGAAAGGTCCCTGCCTGCTTGAGGGGGGGATTATCACTGCCTACCTGGACTTCACCAAGGAAGTACAACATCTCCGCAACTCCTACGCTGTATTCAAATGTTGCCTCAGGGACCTCCTCTGTAGTAGATTCGCGTAAGAGTGATGAAGAGTGCCGTTACAGGATTGTTGAGTTCTAGTTAGATGGGATACTGCTCACGCTGGTGGACATCTATGCACCCAACTCTAATCAAAAGGCCTTCTTTGACACACTAACACCCAGAGACGATACTAGAGCCAAATTTCGGGGGGGGGCTACCAAAAATTTCAGGGGGGGCTGATTCTTCCAGCAATATGCAGAGTGGAGATGCAGAGGCTCTAAGAAGGGGTGAAAACACAACAAAGCCTTGTTAGCAAGTAAATGGTCTTTTAAAGACCTGTGAAGTACTCGGGTGCGGCTGTGTGTGTGCCCGGGAAGCTGTCTCAGCCCGGGCTTCCACACATGACGGGGGGCTGAAGCCCTTTGAGCCCAATGGGCGTTGCGCGCCTGCTTACACCTGCGCTTTATCGAGACACTCATACACCTGACATATGGGGCAGAAACTTCCATTGTGACCCTGTCATTTCCCGTGAATGATCTGTCCCTCCACTACATGACGCCCCTTGCATTCGAGCATCACAATACCTCCCAGACTGGATTACTCATAGGCAACTGTATGATGCGTGGTGACTGGGACACCCAAATGACAGTGAATTCTTGTTCTACTCACGGTACATGATTTACATACCAAATTAGACTTGTTCCTAAGCAGTGGGGAGCTGGGCGCACAGATTGTCCGACCTTAGGGGCCCATTAGGATAACGGGCGGATCGCCACATGTCCCTGGTTCTCCCCCCGCCATATTAGTATGGCGGGGGCACCGCGGTGGACGGAAAGACCGTCCACCCTTTTTCCGCCGGTCGAACTGTCGACCGGGCAGAAAAGAGTCACAATATGGTGGCAGTGTCTGCAAGACACCGCCATTCATATTATGATGTATGCAGTCATTGACCTTTCCATGGCGGCGATGCCGCCATGGAAAGGCATGCAGTCATTGACATTGGGGGCCCGTTGCGGGCCCCCAGGGTGTTGGGAGTGTGGGGGGTGCACATGGGGGGTACCTATGGTACCCCCCCTCATTACAATGCACTACGTGGCAGGCACCACGTGGTGCCTGCCATGTTGTGCATGGCAATGCTGTGCACAATCCTTTTACATTGCGAGCGGGGCTGCAGCCAGCAGATCCACCCGCAATGTAAAAGGCCCAGGATGCACCCGCCAGTGTGGCGGGCGCATCCTAATTTGCATGGCGGGACCGCCGCAACATCGGCGGTTGGTCCCGTGCTCCGTTGCGGTGGCGGGCGGCGTAATAGGCCCCTTAGTGTCTGGTATGTAACCTGTCTGACCACTGTCCACTGCAGCTTACACTGAGCTGGGGGAGACCGAACCCTAACATACCGACATGGAGACTCCAGACAGGCACACATTTAGACTCCCCCCTTCAGTAAATCCCTATCAACACATATTAATCAATACTTCGACCTCAACAAGAACTCTACTCATTCCAGGGCGATAGAATGGGATGCCCAGAAAGTAATTATCAGGGGACACTGTTTGGCTGCTACATTGGGAGTCCACTGGGTCTTAAAAAGGGAACTGCATACCCTTGATTGGGAGATGCGCCTTCCCAAGAATGGAGTGCTTGGATGGCTGGCCGAGCATAAATGGCTAAAGCATTTCAGGAAAAAGCATAGGAAATCAGAGAAGCGTCTAGGGAAGCATGATTATAAACACCGGTTTGCCCTTCTAAATGCCGATGGTGACCGTTCGGGAAGGCTTCTGGCATGGCTAGCAAAAAGGACCAACAGCGCCCACAGATAGGAGCCATTAGATTAGTAGATGGCACAACTGATAATGCACAGGCTGCCATTAACACTGCGTTCTGAGAGTATTATCAAACCCTTTATGCGGCTGTTAATGAGCCACCCCTTGAAAGGGTGTTGGGTTTCCTGAGGGGGCTACCGCTTCAGTGTGTTGACATAGATGAACCTATCAAATTGGAGGAAATAGTGGCAGCAATTTTCCAAACTGGCAAGAATAAAATGCCGGGGCAGATGGTCTGCCGATCGAATACTATGCCATCTTTCGCTCACACCTCTCACAGAAACTCCTTGAGGTATTTAATGAAGCCAAGGAGCTGAAATAAACTGGTTCCATGAGTAGAGGTGACACATCAGACGTAGCCGAGAGATGTCTTTTAGATATTTAATGAGATATTAACATCCATAGTAACTGGGATAGCAGCCCCATCAGGAGCAGCCTGCTAGCTGCTCAGCCAATGACGAAGGTAAGATTCCACGCGCAGTAAAATGCACGTGCTGTATTTTCAAAAACAGACACAGCTGTTAAACAGTAAAATGTCCATGAAGACTTCCCCAAACAAAAAAAAAACTATGTGAAACATGAATTGGCTCACCAGTCAAGTCGATGAAAAGTACAGCACCCTACCAGTTAGAGGCACGAAAACTTAACCAATAGATCCCACGTAGTCCGGCTTCAATTAAAACCACAAATGAAAATAGAGACAATTGGGAGACAGCTGAGACATAGTGCCCCCGGTTTCCAAATGTCCATTTTGACTGGATACAACTTTCCTTGCGGTTTGTACCTCCAAAAAAAAAGAATTCCACTTAATAAGCGCACTGTAACGTTGTGCCAGACCTTTCAGATCATGTAAAATGTCAATGTGCACAGCATTTAAACTTGAACTTCCATCTGGCAAAGAGTGTGGCAAACTGTATCTTGTTGAGACTGAAGCAGCACACAATTCTTTTATCTTTAAAGACCCACAGATGTTAAGTTTGTGAACAGAGCACGCCTCTGATGGGGCTGTCCGGTGTGAAGGACACTGGTGAGTCGAGGTAGAGGTGACATATCAGACGTAGCCGAGAGATGTCTTTTAGATATTTAATTAGATATTAACATCCATATTAACTGGGATAGCAGCCCCACCAGGAGCAGCCTGCTAGCTGCTAAGCCCACCTTCCCAACTGTCCACACACACCAGGCATCTAAGCATTTCACTCAAGTCAACATTCCACACAGAACACTCACACTGGCTGAGCAGCTAGTTACAAGGTAAAGGGGAACACTAGTAACATAACATGAAGATACTACAGGAGCTGGGCCAGCTCCCTGATTAGCTCTGTGAAACGTTAATTGTGGTCCTTTCCAAGCCGTGCCAAGACCATCTAGATGTTCATTCCGACCGCCTGTGGTCACTCTTAAATATAGACTATAAGAAACTGGGAAAGATACTGGCCAATAGGCTTCTCCACATAATAGGCATACTGGTGCACAAAGACCAATCTGGGTTTATACCTGGCCGCAGCACCTTTCTAAATATTCATAGATTATTACTCCTGGTGAAAGATACACCTGCTGAAACCCAAGGGCAAGTCGTGGTATCACTTGATATCAAAAAACGTTTTTGATACCTTGGGGGGGATTACCTACTGACGACTCTGGAGAGCATGGGCCCAGGGATAGCTAAGTTGGATTCGAACCTTGTACAAGAACCCAAACGCATGGGTCCGGACAGGTCAGCTGATCTCGGATAGTTTTGCCATACAGAGAGGCACCAGGCAAGGCTTTCCCTACTAATCTTTGCGCTGGCCATGGGGCCCCTGCATGTCAGCTGCGTTAGCATGCGCAGCAAAGGGGAATACTGGCACATGGCGAGCACCACCTTATTTCACTCTACATGGACGATGCCCTTGTTTTCCTGAGGGACATGACTGCCTCTCTTCCTGCCCTGATGGCGGTGCTGGAGGAATTTGGACCCATAGCAGGTCTCTGAGTGAACTGGGCCAAATCATGCCTATTCCCCCTGCCTCCGGTACTGGAGTCTGATAAGGGGACTCTGCCAGGATCTAACCTCAAATGGCGTTAGGACATATTCATGTACTTGGGTGTCCAGATTTATCATGCTGATAGGGACCTCAAGTAGGGCAATGTAGATAGAGCACTAGGCATAATCCGTAAATACCTCCCTTTTTAGTTATCCATGCCACTGTCTCCAGTGGAACGCGTGGCGATATCCAAAATGCTCATAGTACCCCATTTCCTCTATTTCTTAGTGCCATTACTACTCTCGCTCCCCCGGCAGTTCGTCTGGGAGTTGCACAGCCTTTTGTTAGAACTGATATGGGGAGCAGGCAGGCGGCAAGTGGCACTCTCCATACTTGGGTGCCCCTAGCCATGAATTGTACTATGCTGTGGCGCAGCCTCAATGGCTAATTCAGTGGTTAGGTACTGCAGGCAGCCCTGAAAGAACAACCATCAGTAGGATCCTTGGGCAGACTCAGATTACACGTGGCTGTCGGAGCCCAGAATCCACCTTCGTCAGAGACACATCAGATGGCAATGGCTCTACCCTGTTGGTGGAGATATGTCCCTGATAAAGGGCCAATCTACCATATTCCCCACTCATTTCATGATGGCAACTACCGGAGCTCCGGGAGGTGGTCCAGTGGTTCGATGTGGGGCCTTGAAGGGTGGCGGAAATTACTCACTTGGGAAACCTATTCAACGACAGGACCTTCCTGTCTTTCCACTATATCATGGACACTTACAACAATGTCGATTATCACATGAAATGAAGCCAATTTCACATGTAATGTAATGCAATGAGTTTCTATTACAGAAATGTTAATAAAAATATTTCAACATCATGGACACTTACAAAGTGCCGGCAGGGCAATTCCGGATGTATCATGCACTACAACATGCGATTCATATTACATGGTGACCTGGGGGAGAGGAACCATCTCAGTCACCAACATTGTTCCTACTTCTGTCTTGTGGCGGCATGTGATGTGCTGTCTCTGCTTTGCACGCTGCACCAGAATTCCACCAGCAATATAGCATTCTGTGAGACTGAATGAGGCAGTTCGACCCATTTTCAAAACATAACAGATATGACAAAAATCATCAAATACGAGAAAGCAAGAACAATTGGAGAGGATTTGGCGCATGGCTATGATGGGAGTTGGACAATGAGAGTGGAATAGGGTGAACATCTTTGGGCTTAAATATGTTTTTTTCCAGGAAAGTGATAAACACAAGCATTCAGGAGATCAGGCACTGAAATTTGCCCCTGCAGATTTTAGATGAAGTGCATGACCTAGATACATGGCTAGTGCTTAAGTATGGAGGATTTTCTTTCGTGTGACTAGCTCTCTTGGCTAGGAAGGCCTGGAGTTTAGATTTATAGATACTAAGAGTAGATGATTTCCTCAGGGAGAGTGTTGGAAAGTTCTAAAATTTGCAAGAAGGTCAAGTGAAAGCCTGGGATCAACTCTCTGGAAACACAGGAGTAATTCCCTTTAGCTACTGGAGGAGTAGGTTCCTCCAGATGTCTTAATCTTCTGTGCCAGGAACTATAGCATGTTTAGGTGGACTTCCTTGCACCTGGTACATGAAAGTTTGAAGTTGCATATTGGTTGAACCAGCACAGTTCATTTAGCACTGGGGTGGTGTGATTCTTGCAGGTGGTACACACACACTTAGATGTATGGCAGTATGAATTGTTGCTTTAAGCGGCGCTAACCTCGATTTTGGGATACCAATTAGGAGGGTGTTTCTGTATTCCTGTTTATTATTGTGACTTGTATCACTGTATTTAGGTCTTGCTTAGGAATAAATGGTTTCATTATTCGTAACAACCCCCAGTGATGGCGTGTCCCTTTGATAATACTATTAACATGTTCATTTGTAGGTAGTTTTTTGACAAGAGTTTATTTACCAACAATGTGATTCTTAGTGGAACTAGATAGACAAACCGGCTTCATGTCAAGGAACTATCCTGGGATGGTGATATTAGCATAAACTCCGTTTCTAAGGGGGTGAGACTGAGCTTGAGGTCAGACATTAATTATTTAATTTTCTATAATAATTTTATACGAAATGACACATTTTCAAGAGAGCTTATCCTAAGGTGAAGCTGAGCTATAAGTTTATTGATGATAGTCCATGCTAAATTTCTTTAGGAGGTAACACAGGGGCTCCATAAAAAGTTAAATAGCAGGTGGAGCATGGATTGAACCCTGGAGCACACCCTCATGGTAGAAAGCGCAACAGTGATGCTCCCTATATAGTTCAATTTTATGTTCCAGAGGCAAGCATAGAATCATTACAGAGTCTTCTATGCCAGACCTTTTCTGTGGGGTTTACAGAAGTATGCTATTGTATTACTGTAACAAATGGTATGGAGCAGTCAAGCATATAGTACCAGAGTGTGCCTAAAGCCTATAGTTTACATTTCACAAGTGGGCTGCAGCACTCTTTGTGCCAGCCGCCATAGTTGCTATTTAAACATTACTGTAGGCCTGCCACCAGTACCTCGACTGTGCAGGTTTAAACTGCAACTTCAACCTGTTAAAATAACCCCTTTTGACAGGCTTAAACTCTCCTTTTAAATATTAATAAATCGCCCTAAGTTGGACTTGCATGCTAATAAGTCAGGGTGCATGGTTTTAAAAGTAAGACATGTACAGGTATAATGTTGAACAAGTTGTTACAGTGAAAAAGACCTTAGAGCTATATTCGCTGTAGCAGGGCCAACTGCTCCATAGGAAAGCATTGGGATACAATAGTAAATTTAATATTTGCTACCTCTGCTTACGAAACAGCTACAAAATTCATATTTGGACTTTATAAAATATTATAAGCCAATAAAATTGGACTTGCAATAAATATTTTAGAACAGGTACTTTTAGAAACGTTACCTGTTGCCTGGGTTTCGGTAGGCTAAGGATCTGGGCTGTGCGCAAGAACGCAATTATCTTCAGAGGGGCCTACAATGTCACAGGCAGATGTAAGTAACACCTGGGCCGTCCCCTATCCGTTTTTCTTCCTAGCCAGTCAGGAGCCAGTGCGAGAGGAGCTGCCCCCAGGACCAGTTATGAGTGGCCACAGAGGAGAGGTTGCTCATTTCCCTGGCCACATTGCTAGGGTGGGCACAGGAGCGCTGCACAATAGAAGAAAGATACTGTCATTTTGATTTTAGGTGGAGAGGGCAACTGTGGGATTGCTTGCAGTAGGGTACATAGGAACTGGTGCAAATTTGGATAGGGTTCCCCCTGTAAATGATTTCCCCTATTGGTTAGGAATAGGGCAGGAGTCATCTCTACCCACAGGCAAGTGCCAGGCATAAATGTGGCACCTATGACGACCCCCTTCAGAGCACTAGTGGACCTGTGGAAGACTGTTGAGACCTGTGAGGAGAACCCTAAGGGCTGGGCCTACTCCTACTTGAACTTAGAACAAAAGAGGTGGACTCCAAGGGTAATGAGCCTGACCTATTTGGACTACAGGGACAGAACAAGTTTCAAGAGGCGCTTTTCCTGCATTTCCAGCTAACCAGTTCCAACTGAACCTGCCTTGGACCTTGCTACTCTCCTCTGCTGGAGTGAGTTTTGGCCGCTAAGTGTTGTTTGCAAGGTCTTGAACCTTTGGCTGGTGTCAAAGTGTACTCCTCTTAACAAATCCTGAAACCTGGGACTATGAAACTTTTTTACAACTTTTTGCTCTGAGAACCAAAGGGCACCGGTACTAACCTGCCAAGTCAATCCGAAAAAGGTACATTGCTGCTGGGCCAACGATCAGGTTACTTCTGCTACATTCCTCTCTGCAGCAGCAAATGTGATTCAGCTGGACTTCACGGAGGATATATCTGGCCTCATGGAGCACTCTTCGGCTATAGCCTGCAGCCTTGCCTCGCTGGAAGAATCCGAGCTCCTAGAAGGTAGAAATCTTCACCAGGTGAAGGCATGAAAAGTGCCCAGCCAGCAAGGAACCTTCTCTGGGCACAAAATTCTAATTTCTCCCCATCAGAGCTTTCCCGCAAAACGTCTACGGCATCACTGAGGCCTCATCCAGCAACTATCCGATGACATGAAGCCCTCTTAGGCCACAGCTTTCTGTCTTGTCCCACTGAGGATTTTTGACTTTTATTCCACAGGTTAACTCTGAAGGTAAAACTTTTCCCTGGAACGAATCTGATCCATGTATCCGAACCAGCACTCCATAACGGCTGACCTTAAACCTTACCCTTGTCCTGGCCATGCGTAACTAATTGACCTCGGTTAGCACTTAACTCTTTTTATCACTCTCTTGAACCTTTAAAAAATCCATAACTTTTGCCTTTTGGTGCCATTTTATTTATTTGAAAAGTTCCTATTTTTTCTTAATTGGTATGGGATTTTTCTTGTCTGATGTTTTGACTTTATTACTGATTGAGTACTGCATAAATACTTTATACATTGTCTCTAAGTTAACCCAGCTTGCTCCTCACCATAGCTACCAGGGATTTGAGTTCTGGTTAATTTAGTAACTTTAGTGGTTCACCTTGAGAAGAGTGTGGTTATTATTTGAGGTGGTAGTCACCCCACTCAACTAATACCCCAATTTCTTTCACAGGCACAATATGAAAATATACATATATTGAAATATTTCCCTAGTGCCCCTTTATAATCTGGAGTTTTAGGCCACTTATTTGTGAAGTGTACCGTGAAATACACAATTTATTGCCATTTTCGACAAAATGTTCCTACTGTTAAGCCCCCTTTCACCTCGAATTGCTTCTAAAATTCAAGCTTTGCCCCCTCACACAACTCAAGGAAGGTATTTATGTCCCATCTCTTGAAAGGTTCACGAGCATTTACTGCTTGGTGAAAGTTCTGATGCAAACACCACAGCTGTGTGCTGCGCCAGTGTCTCCCTAAGAAAAATGTTGGGGTCCGGCACTTGTGTTTTTTTTTTAATAAGCACTGACTGTATAATAAATTCCTGCTTTGTTGTAGTTATTTTCTGACACTGATGACAGGCTGTAGATGCCCATTAATTTATTCATTTACTTTCCTACTTATGTGCATCTCATTTAAGTTAATGTTGAGAAAACACTCAGTTCAGCTCTTACCTACCCAAAAGTAGCATTTCTGATGCAAGGTCAATCTCCTCAAATCCATGAACTATATGTTTTTTCACTAAAGCACCCGAAACTTTTGCCTACTTCCAAGACGCCTGAAACGCTAACAAGAAAAAGCTGTCCAAATTCATGAAAGTTTAACTCTAAATACAGTAAGGAGACAGTTCAGGCTGTATGATTAAGGCTGCCTCACAAATACCATGCAGTTAATCACAGGAACCTTAACAGGAGCGGTCCTTTGCTTAAGTGCTGACAAGGTCATGGGTGAAAATTCAAGTTCACACTTAACCTCTTCATTAATCTGCTTTATAAATTAAAAATAGCAGATTTAACCCAAGTAGAGTAGTGTAGCTTCCAATTATTTCTAAAAACCTCAATTATGATAGCAGCAATTCCGCAGCCTCTGTCACCAGTATGCGCACACAGAGGAGGGTGATGAGGCCACGCGCAGCATGGGACCGTTTCACGTCAGCCGTGGGCGGATGTTCTGCGGGCGGGAGCAGGGACAAGGTTGGGTGGGTGCTTGCGTCACTGATTAACTTATAACTTCTAGGGAAGAGTTATTTTGGCAAGTTTTTTTAAAATCAAATTCAAGGGAACTATACATTCCGTGGCAGAACAAATAAGGACACGTCGCAAAAGAACCCGGCACAGACAAGGACAAACTAAGCAAATAATGTTTTTTTTCAAATAGAATAATTAAGCAATAAAGAATGCAGGGTAATTGTACTATTTGGTGACAGGTAATTGCAGCCCATGGACTGATGAGGCGAGTTGGATGACACGTACTGTAGTAGGGGTGAAAAAAATCGTCTCTTCATTGTGATTTTACGCCCATCTCCCCAGCGATCACTCCCACAATGACTTCCAGAATTGGAGCTCGTGGGAACCTGCAGACATTACAAATCTCCAGATAATTGGCACAATCTGCAACATTCGTTTTAAAGTGGCTCTTCGACTTTTCATACTTATAAGAGTTATTCTTGATGTATGCAACCATGAGTAATTATGGTATATACACCATTTCTGGACCTGCAGCTGGATCTGCACATTCTGACAGTCTATTATATTATGTAGCATTGGGCATGGAAAATGAATGCTGTTTCCCCATGATGTGCTTGATTAAGTATTCAGATAAGCACATGAGAGAATAGCAGCAAATTTATTTTGCCCAAAGTTTTTAATACTCCACAAAACGTATCTTAATAAAACGACAAGACTGTTTGACTCTTAGGGCCTCGTGTAACTTTAGGCAGACTGCCCACCAGCTTGCCACGTCATGAGAGACTCTGGCCTCTACTGACCTGGTGGAGGACTGTCCATCCTGTTTGGGGATCCCTGCCTGCCTGGTAGGCCATTAATTGAATTCCCTGCCAGGGACTGCCATGCTTTGCTTTGCATGGTGGTCACTGGCAGGCAAATTTAGATTTTTCACAGCCTGGTGGGCAGAAAATCTGGCTTTTATTAAAGACACGGAGGCTAATATTATGCAATTCTACTTTATTGCGCAGCTCACAGCAGCAACAAATGAAGAAATCTAGAACTTCAATAACATTCTAGTAACATATAAAGTCCATCAGCACGTAGCATTCTCCCTTCTTGATGTTGAGAACCAAATAACCTCTATTGCTTTAACTTTCCAAGCGTAGCATTTTCTATTCTGAAAAATAAAATTGAAATACAGTCAGAAAATTTTTTACTCCATCAGGGAGGGTTTTCAGTGGTAGGATAATCTTAGCCTCCGTGTCTTTAATAAAATCCAGATTTTCTGCCCACCAGGCTGTGAAAAATCATAATTTTATGGCATGACACGGAGGCTAACATTTTGCAAGTTTTAAGTGCATTTAATACTTTATCAATAGCACTACTAATAGGTCTAAAATAACAGCATTTAAACATTGTTTCATTTTACCAATCTGCAGTTCTAAGGATATCTTGCAGGCCTCCCCATAGAAAGAAAGCTTTGGAAGCAGAGGCACCCCTTAGGGAGTATGCACCAAATATAGTAATGTCTATACCTGCTTCTTTCATTACCTCTTTGACCCATCTTGCTAAAGTGGGGGATGATACTGCCTTATGAGGTGATCTATAGGATAATAGCAATTGATCTGTGTTTCCTCTCAGTGTCGCAGTCTTTCTCTCATATTCTTGCAAGCATTTCACCACGCAAAGAGTTTCATTCTAAGGTAAAAAGGGATAAAAAATAGAGGTTGCAAAGACACACAAAAGGAAGGGTCAGGGCAGCATTATCCTGCACCAGTCGTTACAGTATTATGGCTATGAAAATCAATTCAAACGTGGTGCAATGAGCCGGAGACGTGACCCTCATACGCCCCCAATGATGGAGAAAGTACTTTCCCCAAACCAAATTTGAACACAAACGGCTCTGCACTCAACTAAACATGTAAATGCTTTATCAATGGATATCAGTGTCCATAGTCTGTCCCACGTAAGAAGAAGATGGTATCTCCCAAATGAAACACGTTGTTAGGCGTCTTTATTGGAAAAATAAGTTCTTTTTATTCTGTCGTTCTTTTATTCAATATAAATTCCTTAAAATCACAGCACACATTTGATAGCCGACGCGTTTCGTCCCTCCTGGGACTTCTTCAGGGCTTTAAAATGTAACAGACATGTTCCACAAGTTCTTGGCGTTTAGCATTGAATAAACGGGAAAAGTTGTCAGATGAGTGAACCTTAGCATATAGCTGTAACGTTCCACAATATCTGGGCGTATAGTATCAAAATAGCGGAAGGAATTGTAGAGTCAGTGAGTGGGATATGTATCTCCCAAACTTTTTGTCTCGCAGTCCGGTTCAAAACAAAAAGAGAAAAAATAGAGGTTGACATTGTCTTGGTTCGTCTTTTTAGGTAAAAGCAAACCCCTTCTGGCTGGTAGGCACTACTGTTAACGTCTAAGGCTTTAACATCTGAGGTTCGTCTAAAAGATACCAGGCAGAATAAAACTGTGAGTTTGTAGGATAAATGTTTTAGGGATAAGTTAGAGTTTTCACCCCAATTCACTGGAACTTGAAGAACATCTTTTACGTCCCACAGAGCGGTGTATTTTGCGGAAGGTGGGTTTGAGACCCGCATACTTCGCATAATTGTTTTGGCTAATAAGTTTTGTCCCACAGACACTCCCTCTACAAGGCATTGGCCTGCTGTAATCGTGGACCTATAAACATTAACTGTTCTGTAAGACAGTCCTGATGTGAAAAGGTTGGATAAGTAGTTTAATACATGAACTAAATTAGTTGAAACAGGATTGTAATTCAATTGAAGACACCAACGAACCCATTTCTCCCAAGCCAGTCTATATGCTTTCCTTGTTCCAGGTGCCCATGACTCTGATATGAGTTTGAAAGCATCTGCCGAAAGGCCTGCGATCTGCCACTGTCTCCCGAAGTCTTCCAGGCCATCAGTGTTACAAGACCCTACTCTATTAGAGGGTGTGGCTCTCCTTCTGGGCCTGTTAATATTCCCTTGAGTGTTGGTATTAGAATCGGAAGGTCTATGCTCATTTCCAGTAGGATTGGAAACCTTGCCTGGGATCTCCAGAGGAGGGTTATTACTACTATAATTTCTTTGTTCCTGCGAGTGTGCACTAGTAGTCTGGGTAGCATGACAAACGGAGGGAAAGCATAAGGTGTTAGACCCTTCCAATTCTGAAGGAAGGCATCCACCCCAATGCTTGAGGATCTGGCTTCCAGCTGAAGAATTTGGGTAATTGAGTGTTCAATCTGTCTGCAAAGAGGTCTACGCCGAAAGATCCCCACATTGATTGGATGGTAAGGAAAATTCCCTTGTGTAACTTCCAATTGCTGGAATCTTTGAAATTCCTGGAAAAACCAATCCCCGACCCCATTGCTCTGGAATGTGTTCTGCTATTACTGAGATGCCTTTGTTCAGGCAGTAACCCCAGAAGAATTTGGCTAAATCCGTCAGACCTTTCAAGTGAGGACCCCCATCTTGTTGACATATCTTACTGTAGATAAATTGTCAATTCGTAGCATGACAGAACATTTAATTAAATCTTTGGTGAAGCAACGGATTGCAAAGGAGCCTGCCAATAACTCTAAACAGTTGATGTGTAACTCCTTCTCTTGTTCTGTCCAGCAGCCCCCAGTTGTCGAGTTGCCGCATCTGGCCCCCCCATCCTTCTAAGCTCGCATATGAGTTTATCACTATCTCTGGTTCTTCCCCAAAAATCGCTCTCCCATTCCATGCTTCTGCATTCTTTAACCACCGCATTATTTCTATCCTTGAATCTGTGTCCAGAGTTATAATTTGGGAGTAGGATTGGTCTGTTCTTAATGCTTTGGCTTTGAGTCTTTGAAGAGCTCGGTAATATGGGGACCTGGGTAGATAGCTTGGATTGTAGAGGACAGGAGGCCTAGAATCCTTGCTAGGTCTCTCAGACGGAATTCTTTCTTCCCTAATAATTTCCTCAATTCTTTGCAGAGTTTTCTTAGTTTTTCCCCAGGTCATTTTAATTCCGCTTGTGTTGTGTTATGACAAAACTCAGGAACTGCATTTCTTGGCTTGGGGTTGTGCAGGATTTGGATTGGGCTATCATAAGGATGTAGTCTAGATATATTATCAGTCTTATTCCCCTTGATCTAAGCCATCCCGCTATGGGGCGAAGAACTTTGATGAAGCACCAAGGGGCTGAGGATAGCCCGAATGGGAGGCTGCAGAACTACCAAAGTTTCCCACCCCAGGTGAATTGGAGGGATTTCTGATGAGATGGCCAAATTGGGATGGTAAGGTATGCATCTTTGAGATCTAGATGGGTTAGCCAGTCCCCTTTCCTTAATACGTCTCTTAGAAGATGTACTCCCTCCATTTTGAAGTGGTGATAGACCACCCATTTGTTTAGTTCTTTTAGGTTTATGACTGGTCTTTGCCCTTTGTCTTTCTTTTCTACTAAGAAGATATTGCTTACGAAGCCACATTGTGTCCCTTCTTGGATTGCACCATTGGCCAATAGTTCTTCTACCTCTTGTGACACTAGAGTTGAGTCCTTGTGGGAGACAAACTTTTCTTGGGGCATTCTTCTTTGTACTGGGGTACCAGTGAATTCTATTTTGTATCTCCTCACTGTTTCTAAAACCCAAGGGTCTTCCGTCACCATATTCCAGTTCCCAGAGAAATGGGCTAGTCTCCCTCCCACCTTTAGAAGGGTATGTGAAAGGTCTGTGGTAATTCTTACCTGCTGAGAAACCTCTTTGTCTCCTTTCTCCTCTGAACCCTCTACCACGAGTTCTCTGCTTCTGCGGATAGAAGGTTGAGTACGAGCCGAAGCTTGACTGGAATCTTTGACCTCATCCAAAATAGGGTCTTGAACTGCCTTGTCTACGGCCGGGGAACCGACCCCGTGTTCTCCCAGCCCTCCCAAAAATTCTGTCCTGGAAAACTCTTTTAATATCCTTCTGGGATTTTTGAATGGAGCTGAATGCCCCTACATATTTTGCCATATCTCAGATGAATTGATCCCCGAAGAGAAGCCCTTGAGCAGGAGCTCCTCCTTCTTTGGAAGCCAATTCTACAAGTTTTGGATCAATTTTGAGCAAAATGCTCTTCTTTCTCTCGTTTGAGAGTGCCGTGTTGGCATTTCCCAGGAGGCAGATCGCTCTTTGCGCCCATTGTCGTAACACCCTTGGGTCGATTAGGGAATCGTCAAGGCAGGCCCCTGCGGCAATTTCAAACATTTTCGTGAGTGGTCCACTTAGATCAATGCCTTTTCTTTGGTCTTTTCCCCCTTTTGCGATAAACGCTAAAACTTTTGGATCAAGTTCTGAGGTTAAGGCTACTTTGTCTGGTAGGGAGGGGTGTGGGCATTCAGATCTTAGGCGTGATCTGACATCTTTGGGTATTTCTGTGCAGAGCCAAAAGGAGAGGTATTCCGCAATGTGTTGGGTAGGGGTCCACCCTGGGGATAGGGGATGTTTAATTAAAAGAGGATCAAACATACTCTTTCCGAATGGGTCCATAATGCCCATCTTAGACCCAGAGGCCTTTGGTGCCTCGTCATTTACTTCAGTGTCCTCTTCCTCAATATCTTGAATGTCCGAGTCTAGATCGGAGGAGCAGGACAGATCTATCTCATCCCCCATATCATTATCACTGTTGATGGGGATAGGAGTTGGGCCTTTTGGTTGTCCATCTGAAGTGCCCGAGCCACCGTCAAGTTCACCGCCAGTGCGTTAGGTAAATGGAAAGGAGCGTTTCGATGTTTTGAGCCCTTTTGAAGTATTCTCCCCAGTGCTCCTTTTCCTTTGGGCCTTATTTGCCCCAGCTTCCCCTTAAGGGTGTACTGGGCCAGCGGATGGCCAGCCTGTTTGGGAGAGGGCCTCCAATTTTTTATTTATTGTGTCATCTAGTGGCCCAATGACTTTATTAATCACCTTATTTATTAGGCCTTCCATTTTATCCTCCATGCTACTCACTGAGGGTTCAAGGGGCATACCAGCAGGTAAGTAGCTGTCAGCGTTGCTTGAAGAAATGATTGTGACAGTTGGTTAGACTACAACTGCCAGAATTTATTTGGTCTCCCAAACTATCAAAATGGCAGCTGTAGACTAAGTATCAGCCCAACCATGCAAAATGGCTACATAGAGTTCCCTAGGACTTTTCCTCTAAAGTCCTACTTCTATTTCCTTGAAACCTCTGTCATCCCCTTTTTTAATTTTTTTATTGTTTTGACAAGTTAGTAATAGTGCGGCCTCTTCCTGACTGGTAAGTCTTTTTTTTATTCTAGAGTATTCCCTCTTTGGCTTTTATTATTTTTTTTTTAGATATCAGTGGTGCATCAGTGCTGTTATTTCATGCCCGCGCTGATGTGTTTCAGTTTAACAACTCTGGCTGGCGAGACGCTGCCTCGTAACTCGCGCTCGCCGGCTGATAGGTATTATTTTAATGAGGCTTGACCGGCGAGACGCTGCCTCTTAATGCGCTCGCCGGTCACACATAAGGCGGTATTGCCAGTGGGGCCGGCCCGCGTGTGAGAGCAGCGAGTCGGTCTCAGTACGAGGGCGGCTCGCGAGTAAAGACAGCTCATTTCATGGCAGGAGTCAGGGCGTCCCGTTGCTATAGCAGCGTGAGCGTCGTGAGCTTATTTTTGAAGCCGAGTATCGAGCGCAAGGTCGCCTTTACGGCTTGAAGGGTGCGCGAGTTCGGACCCAAGGAGGGTTCGCCTCGCTAAAAAATCTTGTATTCAGCCTGAAAGGACCGAAGGAGATTAAAGGGATCCTCGGAGGCGGGTGAAGAAAATCACCCAGGCTCCGAGGGTAAGAGTGAATAAATAAATATTGAACACCTACCACAACCCATAATAATACCTCCCATCAACCTGAACTAAAAAGGGTTTAATTCAATAATTAGAGGATTAGGGAGGGCAAGGCTATTAGTAGAGGGTCGGGTGGGGTGTCAAGAAACGTGCATTCAATAGCATAAAACAGTGTTAAATAAAAATGAAGATAAGGCAAAGAGAGTGTACTTATCTGTGAGCAGCAGCAACAAAGAAGGGAGAATGCTACTTGCTGATGGACATTATATGTTACTAGAATGTTATTGAAGTTCTAGATTTCTTTAATTATTGCTGCTGTGAGCTGCGCAATAAAGTAAATTTGCATAATGTTAGCCTCCGTGTCATGCCATGAAATCTAGCGATAGCCACCCACCCTAAGGAGGGCGAGGCAACTGTAACTATGACCTGGCTGCCCAGTTATAGCTGGAGCACAGTTCCAGGCGGAGTTCGCTGGTGCTTTATCTGCGGAAATCCTGTGTGGTCCTACCCCTAAATGGGACCCACTCCAAAAAACTCAAAATGATACATCTTACGGTGGTCCTAATTCCTGGTTTACATTGGAGACAGCAAAGGCCTTTCTCTGAGTGTTAGCTGAACCTCTTTCTGTTGGCTGCACTTTTTCTCACTTTGTTACCATTGTGTACTGTATTACCATTTACATTAGTAATGGTCTGGCCATGTGACACCAAGGACATGCAACCTGTTAAATTAGGTCCATATGAATACGAATAATTCTTAGGATTGTTTACTTGGTGCATTTAATGATGATCGTATAGCCCCCCCTTGATTACAGGCAATCAAAAGCTCCCAGCTACTTCATCTGCGTAATGAGATAACAGAGGACTTTGTGGCCAAAAACCCTGTTCGCCTTTGTTCTTCTCGTATTCCCCTCATTTTATAAGTGATAGTCCTCTATATCTAAGTTGGAGCAAAACAGTGACAACACTTTAAATTGTTCACATAAGTAGCTTATTAGGTAAATAATTTTGAAATACCATCGGCATTACACTTTAAAAAATGTCCATTACCTATAAGGTTAAAAACATATTTAGAAAACGTTTAAAACTCAAAATAGAATACTGAAGCAAACAATGTTGCATTTTTTGAGAGGCAGGAATAGACAAGAACCAAACTTTAACATTTACCTTCACTTAATAGAAAGTAATTTTGAAAAGAAATTCATTAAAACTAAGTTCCAAAACTTGCTTAAAATAATTTTTCGAACCCAATTTCAAATATACAGAGCATAAAATTAACCTGAGCTAATATTATAAGGACAATTAAGTAAGAACAAGTTTCTTAAAAGTTCAAGAAATCTCCTGGTTTTTATAAACATTTTCATTATAACTTCTTCCTAAAAGAAATAGTACAGTGACAAAAGGACATGTCAATGCAATACAAACGTTTACATTTTCTAACTCTTTTGGTTCTCATCCCATAGTCACAGCTTCTTGTGAAAGCTGGAAACTACCCTTCATTTAGATTTGAGACCGACATTGCACCATGGCTAAATCTGGTGAAGTTCCACAGGATAGATATGTAGAAAAGAACAGCATGGCATCATTTGCATCTTTTGTATCATCAGCAAATGGATTGTGCCCATTTAATCACCCTGGATTTTTCACATTTGACTACCCAGTTTTTGTACTTTCACTATGACCAAGTCTCCCTACCTGAGTCTCACTCACGGTAAACGCACAGTAATTTGACTGTGAGGGCTAACCTCCAGTGTCGGGCTTTTAAGTTGTCTGTTGCTTCTCAGCTAGGATAAGAAGCACTGGGCTGCCTACACATGAACATGTGAGCACACATGCACACATATGCAGGCTGCACGAGTGAGACTACAGTCTTGCGCTGCTCAGTATCTGGGCACAAATGGCTTGTCACAGATGGGACTCTTCGAGGACTGGTACTGGCCTGGGGTAGACCTTATTAAATGAGTGTGCATTCATAGTGTAGGTCTGTACTGCTTAGTGAAGGCTTGTGGCACTTACAGTGTATAGCAATAAACTACAGTTTTGCGTTTATCAGGCCTACAGGGTTCAGCGAGGTATCAATCTAGGGGCAAATGCACACCAAGTGTAGATTTACAGTACCTGATACCATACCTACTATCCTTATGATACATTAAGAAGTGTCATATTTCCTTGGCTCAGGGCTCAGCTCAAAATCAGATTCCAGGACTTTGTCCCCCCTATTGGGCCAAATAAGTTCCTCTGCTCTCCGGAAGGAGGATCAAAGGCCTCCCCACACAATGGAGGCATTAACTGTGCTGGACCCAGTTCCTGTGAAATTAAGGGGTGGGGATGAAATCAGCATAAGTTAATTAGCTTTGCACACTGGACCTGGGTTGGGACATCCCATGGCCCACAGAAACAAAGGAGGAGGGCCAGATCTCTGAGCCCAGAATAGGATGGGCTTGCTCTTGAAGGTTTGGTGGGAAGGGATCAGGCAGCTGTGTCAGTTATGGGTGGAGCTAAGACTCGCAGGGGAGCTCTTTTTACAGACAACTTGAAGTCGCCATATTGGATTGTCCCAGAATGCTGTGAAGGAATGTTGGAACAGGGGTGGAGTGATGATGTGGTGATTGGTCAGGGAAGTCTGGCTTCCATAACTTTACACCCCCACTTAACAAATCCTTGCAAAAGGGAGAGACTGATGAGACAGCACTAGATCTGAGAGTGCCGATGGTCAAAATGAAATCCGAGCTGGAATGAGAAGCCATCTGATGCCTCTGCAAAGATGTATTTTGGGACTTTGAGTCCAACTGACCCCCAGGACTAGGATGGGTTTCGCATTGACTAGTAGTTCTGGATCCTTTATGCCCAGGGAGGATCACTTGTGGAATGGGCCTTCTGGGGGACCCTAGATGGTTCCCTTTGGACCTATGTTGACTGGCCCAGGATGCTTGTTTCCGGTCCAGGGAAGACATGGCTTGGCAGTTCGGGCTGGACTGTTCCCATGAGGCACAGGGTCAGACTGATTTGCATATGGCCATGTCTGAACTGGGGGTGGTGGAGTGAGCTAAAGAATGATGATGGATTAAACCCAGATCAGTTGACTGGGGGTGAGTGTTTGATTTACTCTAGCGCTCCGTCCATCATCCCCTTTGGTATCGCTTTGTTCGCCCTAAGTTGGCAGGGTATGCCCAGACGTGGGTCCCTTGCTCACTTTGCCACTGGATTCAAGATAGCCTGGCTGATGAGGGTTTTGAACCCGAAACCGGTCCCAGGATGCTTGTTTCCGGTCCAGGGAAGACATGGCTTGGCAGTTCGGGCTGGACTGTTCCCATGAGGCACAGGGTCAGACTGATTTGCATATGGCCATGTCTGAACTGGGGTGGTGGAGTGAGCTAAAGAATGATGATGGATTAAACCCAGATCAGTTGACTGGGGGTGAGTGTTTGATTTACTCTAACGCTCCGTCCATCATCCCCTTTGGTATCGCTTTGTTCGCCCTAAGTTGGCAGGGTATGCCCAGACGTGGGTCCCTTGCTCACTTTGCCACTGGATTCAAGATAGCCTGGCTGATGAGGGTTTTGAACCCGAAACCGGTCCCAGTATGCTTGTTTCCTGTCCAGGGAAGACATGGCTTGGCAGTTCGGGCTGGACTGTTCCCATGAGGCACAGGGTCAGACTGATTTGCATATGGCCATGTCTGAACTGGGGTGGTGGAGTGAGCTAAAGAATGATGATGGATTAAACCCAGATCAGCTGACTGGGGGTGAGTGTTTGATTTACTCTAACGCTCCGTCCATCATCCCCTTTGGTATCGCTTTGTTCGCCCTAAGTTGGCAGGGTATGCCCAGACGTGGGTCCCTTGCTCACTTTGCCACTGGATTCAAGATCGCCTGGCTGATGAGGGTTTTGAACCCGAAACCGGTCCCAGGTTGCTTGTTTGCGGTCCAGGGAAGACATGGCTTGGCAGTTCAGGCTGGACTGTTCCCATGAGGCACAGGGTCAGACTGATTTGCATATGGCCATGTCTGAACTGGGGTGGTGGAGTGAGCTAAAGAATGATGATGGATTAAACCCAGATCAGTTGACTGGGGGTGAGTGTTTGATTTACTCTAACGCTCCGTCCATCATCCCCTTTGGTATCGCTTTGTTCGCCCTAAGTTGGCAGGGTATGCCCAGACGTGGGTCCCTTGCTCACTTTGCCACTGGATTCAAGATAGCCTGGCTGATGAGGGTTTTGAACCCGAAACCGGTCCCAGGATGCTTGTTTCCGGTCCAGGGAAGACATGGCTTGGCAGTTCGGGCTGGACTGTTCCCATAAGGCACAGGGTCAGACTGATTTGCATATGGCCATGTCTGAACTGGGGTGGTGGAGTGAGCTAAAGAATGATGATGGATTAAACCCAGATCAGTTGACTGGGGGTGAGTGTTTGATTTACTCTAACGCTCCGTCCATCATCCCCTTTGGTATCGCTTTGTTCGCCCTAAGTTGGCAGGGTATGCCCAGACGTGGGTCCCTTGCTCACTTTGCCACTGGATTCAAGATAGCTTGGCTGATGAGGGTTTTGAACCCGAAACCGGTCCCAGTATGCTTGTTTCCTGTCCAGGGAAGACATGGCTTGGCAGTTCGGGCTGGACTGTTCCCATGAGGCACAGGGTCAGACTGATTTGCATATGGCCATGTCTGAACTGGGGTGGTGGAGTGAGCTAAAGAATGATGATGGATTAAACCCAGATCAGCTGACTGGGGGTGAGTGTTTGATTTACTCTAACGCTCCGTCCATCATCCCCTTTGGTATCGCTTTGTTCGCCCTAAGTTGGCAGGGTATGCCCAGACGTGGGTCCCTTGCTCACTTTGCCACTGGATTCAAGATCGCCTGGCTGATGAGGGTTTTGAACCCGAAACCGGTCCCAGGTTGCTTGTTTCCGGTCCAGGGAAGACATGGCTTGGCAGTTCAGGCTGGACTGTTCCCATGAGGCACAGGGTCAGACTGATTTGCATATGGCCATGTCTGAACTGGGGTGGTGGAGTGAGCTAAAGAATGATGATGGATTAAACCCAGATCAGTTGACTGGGGGTGAGTGTTTGATTTACTCTAACGCTCCGTCCATCATCCCCTTTGGTATCGCTTTGTTCGCCCTAAGTTGGCAGGGTATGCCCAGACGTGGGTCCCTTGCTCACTTTGCCACTGGATTCAAGATAGCCTGGCTGATGAGGGTTTTGAACCCGAAACCGGTCCCAGGATGCTTGTTTCCGGTCCAGGGAAGACATGGCTTGGCAGTTCGGGCTGGACTGTTCCCATGAGGCACAGGGTCAGACTGATTTGCATATGGCCATGTCTGAACTGGGGTGGTGGAGTGAGCTAAAGAATGATGATGGATTAAACCCAGATCAGTTGACTGGGGGTGAGTGTTTGATTTACTCTAACGCTCCGTCCATCATCCCCATTGGTATCGCTTTGTTCGCCCTAAGTTGGCAGGGTATGCCCAGACGTGGGTCCCTTGCTCACTTTGCCACTGGATTCAAGATAGCCTGGCTGATGAGGGTTTTGAACCCGAAACCGGTCCCAGGATGCTTGTTTCCGGTCCAGGGAAGACATGGCTTGGCAGTTCGGGCTGGACTGTTCCCATGAGGCACAGGGTCAGACTGATTTGCATATGGCCATGTCTGAACTGGGGTGGTGGAGTGAGCTAAAGAATGATGATGGATTAAACCCAGATCAGCTGACTGGGGATGAGTGTTTGATTTACTCTAACGCTCCGTCCATCATCCCCTTTGGTACCTGCTCTGCAAGTAGCCAGGAAGCTGTGGTACCTGGGAAGTGCATCAGGAAGGCTCTGAAGGGGCTGCACAAGATGCCCCCACAAGTAGAAGCAAAAGAAAAAACAGGGGAACCCTACTCACTAAGGAACCAGGTAGAGAGACAATGGTTCCTGTGGAATCATATAACCTATATTTGTAGTAAAATGCACAATCGCAATAAAGAGGGTTGACTAATGTCAGAGGGCGAAGGAACCACCAACACCAATGATTCAGTATAACATATTTTATAAATTTTCAAAGGAAACAAAAAGATAGATACATTATTCCAATTCTATTGAAAAGACATTTGTGCATTGTGTCCCAAGTGAAAACGGGAACCTAAACCTAAGTGACAGTGTGATTTCTATATACAAGGTTTCCACAATTCATATAAGTCGACCATTATCAAATAATTTCTATATGAACAGCAGCTATATACAATGACACGCGCTGGGTAAAGGTTCACTTCTTCTGTTTGTCGACGGCGTTTCGACCCTCTAATCAATGTGGGGTCTCTTCAGGACTAATGATGTAGGGACATCTATGAGGGAAAATAAAGAGAGCATAAGGCCCATATACCGGCACAAATGTGAAAAAATGGAAAGGACGTATGATGGAGGGGGTACCTGAAAATGCAATTGCGCAGCCTCGTGAGCATGATGTGCCACATGTGCGAAGAAAAGGAAAGGAGTTACTCACATGAGGACCTTTCCGGGTACTGGTGTTGTGAGAGGGAATAAAAAGAGGAAGAATGTGGTTAAATAACAGTTGTTGTACTAGGGAGAGTGCTCTAAGAAGGGAATGGATCTGTGATATGGTGAAAGTTTGCCCGGGAAGCACTTACCTCAATGTGAGGGAAGGCTGGCAATCAGAAGATGTAGATCGGCCAAATCGGCTCTTCGAATAACTCGCTACAGCCGTAGCGGTCATGCAATTCCCTTGGTGGGTAGAGAGAACAGTGTCAGTGCACTGAAATTGTCTGCGGGGTTTAAACAAAGAGGTTGGTTGCACGAAAGGTAATGAGCGTGAGGAAGAGGGGGCAGTATACGTCGATTCTTACCAGGATCGTTGACTTATGTAGAACCACGGGACAGAGCTCCGCGTGTGTTTTCTTCAAAGCAGCCTAAGTCAGCTTTGTATCCAGGTACAATGACAGTGATCCCCAAGGAGAACTGATGTTATATACAGTGTTTCCCGCCCTCCAGTCTAGGGAAACGGCAGGCCTAGCTGGCGATAACCGCTCCACCGTTCGATCCGGTGCTCGGTAACCATAAGTGTTCCATTATCATGGTTGATGTTAAGATCCAAGAATGCTATGGTAGACTTATGTACTGTGGATGTAAATGTAACATGGGTCTGGATAGTGTTGAGGTACATGACGAAGTTGTTAAAGTCAGTCTCGCTGACTGTCCAAATCAGAAAAATGTCATCAATGTACAGCTTCCAACACTTAATGTTGGGGCTGTACACGTTGTTGTCGTTTAGAGCAAAACTTTTTTGGGTCTGGGTCTACTTTCTAGCAGTTTTTCTATAACCTCGATACTCTCAGTCTGGGGTATGTTGGTATATAGTGAGCTAATGTCTAAAGTCACTAACAGGTCAGTGTCTATGTACATACCATTAAGTTCTAAAATAGACCCGCAACCCGATAGTACGGGGTGACCAGGGGGGCTTGTGGTGCTCTTGTGTACCTTAGGTAGGGTGTAGAGCACTGGAGTTCTGGGATTCTCCGCATTCAGGAATTCAAATTCTTTTTTAGAGATGTATCCCTCATCCCTACCCACAGTAGTAACTTGTAAAATCTCGTTTCGGATTTCTGTGAGGGGGTTGGTACCAAGTATCTTGTAGTGTTTTTTCTCTCTGATTTGTTTGAGGATTTCTGTCTCATAATCTTTGCGGTCTTGTACCACTATTCCCCCGCCTTTATCGGCCGGTTTCAGTATTATGGACTCATGCTTTAAGAGCTTGTCGTTCTAGTAGTGTGATGTTGTAAGGAATGAATGACCTCGTTGTTTTCATTCTGTCAATTCCTTGTATGACCAGCCTCTCAAAAGTCAATAGTTCTGGTGGCATCATGCCATTTGAGGGATAAAAAGTGGATGGTGGTCGTAGTCCTGTCGGTGAGTCTTATGTCATGGGTTCTTTGTCTCTGAAAACAATTTTAATCTTATCTTTCTAAAGAACTGAAAAATGTCGACTTTTAGGGTGAAAAAATTGGTTCTCTCTGTAATAACAAAGGACAGCGCTTTACTCAAGAGCGATATCTCTGCGGATGACATAACATGATGAGATAAATTAAAGATGGGAATAGTCTCCATTTGGTTCATGTTGTAACTTAGTAGGGTTGAGGACCCCACTGGTAGTGTTTCCTGCGTGTTTGTCTCTCTCCTGGGTACTGATACCAGGTTTTGGTCTTGGCTTTGCCTCCCCGATCTAAAAAAGGCTGGGGTCTGACGCACAACCAGGCCGCAGCCGAGAAGACAATCACCCAGGTCAGCCTTTTTTAGATCGGAGGTGGTTTTCGAGGCCCATATTTCGGATAAAACTGGAAGATGGTTAGTAGTCAGGGCAAAGGTTTCAGGTCATGCTTTTACCTTAGTGGGATACTATGGTCCCAATCAGGATGATGTTACCCCCTTGGGGGATCTATTAGCGGAATTAGTGGATGCTTCAGGTCCAATTATTATGGCAGGATATTTTAATGCAGTTTTAGATCACAACTTAGACAGGACTTCACGCTGTAGAGCCCGTGTTAATCCAAAAATGTCAATGCTTATTAAACAAATTATGATCCAGTTGGGCCTTTGTGATGTTTGGAGGCAGAAGGCGGGACAAAGAAAGGGTTTCACTTTCTATAATCAAAAATACAGACATCAGTCTAGGATAGACTACTTTCTTACTGATAGCAATCTGACCAAATGTATTGACAAGATTGAACATGTGGGTATTCATTTGTCTGATCACTCGGCAGTAATCCTACATTTAAAACTATATGATAAAGCCTCCCAATCTAGATGGAGCCTAGACTGCACTATTTTACAGGATGAGGAGGTGATAGCGATACTGGCCAGAGAAACAGAAGAGTTTTTTCAGTTTAATCAAGGGTCAGCCTCACGTGGTATTATCTGGGATGCCTATAAAGCCTTTCTTAGAGGTAGATTAGGGACAATAGCGGCTGGAAGAAGGCGAGGTTACTACGAGGCGGTGTCAGAAGCAGAGAAACAGCTTCGGATTTTAGAGAAAGATCTGACTGACCCTACTATAGATGAAGACGCCAGGGAGAACTTATTGCAAAAATTGCAGGCGGTAAAAGCCAGCCTGGCTACAATATTGCATGAAAGAGTGAGAAAAAAATGGGACGCAAGTAAGTTTGCCCATTTTGAATATAGTGAAGGCTGCAGTAAATTGTTGGCCTGGAAGGTAAAAAAGAGCAGGTGAAGAACAGAATTGACCAGGTCAAATGCGATAACACAGATGTTCTTACTCGGGATGATGAGGAGATTGAGCAGGCCTTTCATAAATATTACAGTCGGGTGTACCAGGAAGATCAAAATCCCTCTCAGGATGAAATTGGAGCTTGGTTAGAACAGAATTCAAGAAAGTTCCTTAATGATGAAAAGAACAGGCTTTTGAACCAGAAAATTAAGGAAGGGTAAATTGATTTAGTATTAAGACAAGGAAAGAAAGGGAAAGCTCCAGGCCCTGACGGTCTACCCCTTGAAGTTTACAAAGTCTTGGCTAATACATTAAAATCCATACTTTTAGAAATCTTTAATGATTTTTTTATTAATGGGGCAGAAATGCCAGCTTCATGGACTGAGGCGAATTTTTCCCTAATTTTGAAGCCTGGTAAATGTCCGACTAACTGTGATTCGTATCGGCCGATATCTTTATTAAATTGTGATTATAAGATCTTTGCTAAGGTACTGGCCGATAGATTGAACAGTTCCATAGCGGAGTTGATCCATCCGGACCAAAAAGGCTTTATTCGTGGAAGGTTCTTAAAGGAGCTAACTTTTTCTCTGATAGGATCAATAGATCTTGCTTCTACCTATGGGCTGCCACTCGCAGTCATAGCTTTAGATGCTACTAAAGCTTTTGACCGTGTTAATTGGGTATTTTTGCAGGCGGTGGTAAAAGCAGCCAACCTGGGTCAGAATTTTTGTAGAGTATTGGAAGCAATATATAGCTCACCAAAAGCCAGACTATTGATCAATGGTTCTTTGACGGCCCCGGTTTTTATTGGTAGAGGCATAAGGCAGGGGTGCCCTTTATCACCACTCTTGTTTAATCTATACATAGAGCCCCTGGCCAGCAAAATAAGGGAAGATTTGGAGATTATACCATTCCAATTTCAGGGATGGAGTAGGAAATTAGGTTTATATGCAGGCGACATTCTTATCTATTCAACCAATCTCCAAAACACCTTAAGTCGGACCATGGTATTAACATCTGATTTTGGAAAAGTATCGGGATATGACATAAATAAAAGCAAGACCGAAATTATGACTTGGAATTTAGACCCAGGGGAATTTGTTAAAAAAGGAGTAATGAGATATCTGGGGGTTATGATCCCACAGGATATTTCCAAACTCACAAAAATAAATTTGGAAAAAGCAAAAAAAGAGATTAGTGGGCTTTTAAAAATTTGGGCACATCTTCAACTCACTCTGCTAGGTCGAGTTAATTTAATAAAAATGTTGATCCTCCCCAAGCTACATTCTTGTTCGACACCATCCCTCTTCCCTTTGAAAGTGAAATGCTTAAAAAGCTGCAAGGCCAAATTAGTAGTTTTATTTGGTCAAGCATAGGCCCAAGAATAGCTTGGAAGAAATTAAGAAGGAGGGTGGAGAAAGGCGGCTTAGCTTTGCCAGACTTACTTTTTTATTCTTGGGCTTTTTATTAAAGAACGGGAAAATGCTATTAAATACACCCACACTATCTGAAATTGGGAGACTGTTGGGAGTTATGGCAAGTCAGGAGTCAGGAGGCAGCCAAGGTTTTATGTTTAAATACGCTGACCCCAAATACTTCAAGAAAGTTAGGCTGAAGATCCTGAAGGGCCTAGCTGAAACTTGGTATAGGGTCAGAAAAGCACTTAAAATATCATATTATAGTTCTATGGCCCCTATCTGGGACTCACCAGGCTCACCGGAATGGGCAAAAGATGCTTTGGCCAGACCATTGAGAGAGGCAGGTCTAATGAACTGGAATCATATTACAGTGGATGCACAACTAATTAGCTGGGAGACGTGCAACCTCCTGTCCTGTCAACAAATATCGAGATTTAAATATATACAAATGCAGAGTTGGTTCCATGACTCACGTCTGAGGATAGGAAATACAAATGAGCTGGAGGACAGACTTCTGGATGAGACATCTAATAAAAAAGAGTTGGCGACGATCTACTGGCTGCTGGTTGAGTTGGAAGACGGAGTTTTTACATTACCCGCGGAATTATGGGGACGATGCTTGCCAGATTCTTCATTGGAAAATAAGTGGCGAGTATCAATGTCTACGCTTTTTAAAATTGTAAAACCTGCGCACCTAAGGAGAAATCACCTTTTCTCCATCCACAGAGCATACTGGTCGCCACAGAGGCTGTCAAAGTTCGGGAGAGGAGGTGACGTGGCTTGCCCAAAGTGCGGTAGCTTGAAAGAAGACGACGTGCACATGTTTGTAGATTGCCCTGAGATCCAGGTTTTCTGGTCTGACGTGAGTAAGGCTCTGTCCTCTATGTTGGGGTCTGACATTAAGGTAAGCGCTCTCTCGATTATTTTTGGCTGTGAAGACTCACTTGCAGGATATACAGAGGATAAGTCAAGGCTGTTTTTTTACTCTATGCTATTAGCACGCAGAGAAATTTGTAAGCAGTGGATATCGGTCTCCCCTCCCAGGTTTTCTGATTGGTTGTCTTCTGTTAAGTATGTGGCCAGTCTGGGTATGAAGGTTTTTAAAAAGCATAAGTTTTGGTCTCCTGTTTTCGAGTGGTGTGAGCAACAAACGAATGTTGATATCCAATGATTAAGCCCTATCTGCCTAGTACGGCTGGTCATTTGGATCTCCTTTCTTGCTTCCCAATTTGTGCTTCGGCTCACGAGGGATGGCAGAGGAGTCATAGCAAGGGAGTCGAGGCGGTAAGACTAAGCTTCTTTTAACCAGGGTGGATACAACTTTGAAGCAGGTGTCTCCTCTCTCCTCTCCCTTTGCTTCCAGCACAAATGTACAGAAGGGCATGATACTCTTCATTTCACTGATGCAAGTGGAATGGTTTTTTTTTTTTCCTTTTTCTGGAAGAGGCAAATGAGGATAGTAAAAAAAAAAAAAAGAGCACCACAAGCCCCCCCTGGTCGCCCCATACTATCGGGTTGCGGGTCTATTTTAGAACGCATTGGTATGTACATAGACCATTTTATCAAGGAATTTGTCCCCTTGCAAGACATATGTAAGAGACACAATGTACATGATTAATCTTGTAGACAGGATGCCTTTCAATATGGAAACTGACCTGTTAGCGACTTTAGACATTAGCTCACTATATACCAACATACCCCAGACTGAGAGTATCGAGGTTATAGAAAAACTGCTAGAAAGTAGACCCAGACCCATCCAGGTACCCACGAGTTTTATTATCACACTATTGCGCATTGCTCTACAGAGCAACTACTTCTTGTCAGGTGGTAATTACTACCAACAGTGCTCCGGTACCAGCATGGGAGCCATTTTCGCGCCAAATCTAGCGAATATCTATATGGACCATGTGGAGCAAAAATTTGCTCTAAACGACAACAACGTGTACCGCCCCAACATTAAGTGTTTGAAGCGCTACATTGATGACATTTTTCTGATTTGGTCAGGCAGCGAGACTGACTTTAACAACTTCGTCACGTACCTCAACACTATCCAGACCCATCTTACATTTACATCCACAGTACATAAGTCTACCATAGCATTCTTGGATCTTAACATCAACCATGATAATGGAACACTTTACACTTCCCTCCACAGAAAACCTACTGAAAGAAATACTCTCCTCTCATACCAAAGCCAACACCCCCGTGTATTAAGGGATGGGTTGCCCTTTAACCAGTTCCTTAGGGTATGCCGTAACTGAACATACAAAGCAGATTATATGCGAGAGGCTGAGATACTTAGAACCAAACTTGTCACAAGAGGTTACCCAAACAGACTAGTGAAGAATTCCTTAAAGCGTGCCTGGCATTGCCCTAGAGAAGAACTTCTCAAGACTAAAGACAAACCCAATCTCAACAAGATTGTATGTGTCACAACCTTTGGCATCCATACCAATCAAGTCCGTAACCTGATCACAAGAAACTGGAACATAATTAAATGTATTGATCCCACAATAGACACACCTTTATTTGCTTACAAACGAGGGAAAAACATTAAAGATCATCTTGTCAGGTCGGCAACAGACATAAACACAAACAGGACCAATACGCTAATCACTGCATGGGGTCTACCTAAAATGAAAGGACACCACAAATGTGGAAACAGTGTTTCTTGTAATTCCACATTTAACACCAACACATTTGAACATGGTAATGTCAAACACAACTTAGAATCTTTTTCCAACTGTAACACACGGAATGTTGTGTATTGCATATGGTGTCCATGTGGCCTCCCTTATATTGGACAAACACAACAACCTGTCAAAGCCCATATTAGCCAACATCGCAGTCGCATACGGAGATCTGTCACAAATGCCCCCCTTGTGTCTCATGATAGCGGAAAAAACCACACTGCAGAGGAGATAAAGTGGCAAGTAATCGACATTGCCACCCTACCTGAGAGAGGAGGTGACATTACACAGATACTACAACACATTGAATGCCGCTGGATAGAGAGGGTTAATTCAATAGATGAAGGGCTCAACTCAGCTGAAGAATGGAGGGGATATGTCACTACCCTTCATTAAAAATTCTTCTGTGATTCTGTTAATTGACCTGCACTATAATTATGCAGTACCCGTTTATACAATATACACAGCATAGTGGATTATGTGGATTCTTGTCTCTATGGGATTCTTGTTCGAAGTATTGTACATGGAATGTTCGTCATGCAATGAGAGAATTGAAAGCATCACAAGAAACACTCATGTTGTCACTTTGTTTAATAATTACGATTACTGCCCATGATTCTGAACCCTTTATTGTGACATGTTTAGATCACCACTGAAATCGTACATGGATCTCCGCCAGACCAAAGGATATGTGCATATGTTGCATATGTGTTACTAGTAATTTTATTCACGTTCCTTGCGCTATGTGAATTGCACTTACATGCTCCCTTGACTAAGTACATATTGCCTTTATAGTAGAAATATTAGCATTTGCCAGCAGCTCGGCCAATCCGCTATGTGCCACACTTCTGAATTCTTTCTTTCACTTCTCGATTTTCCCACTGAGGTCTTTTTTCACTTCTTATGGTTACCGAGCACCGGATCGAACGGTGGAGCGGTTATCGCCAGCTAGGCCTGCCGTTTCCCTAGACTGGAGGGCGGGAAGCACTGTAAATACCATCAGTTCTCCTTGGGGATCACTGTCATTGTACCTGGATACAAAGCTGACTTAGGCTGCTTTGAAGAAAACACACGCAGAGCTCTGTCCCGCGGTTCTACATAAATCAACGATCCTGGTAAGAATCGACATATACTGCCCCCTCTTCCTCACGCTCATTACCTTTCGTGCAACCAACCTCTTTGTTTAAACCCCGCAGACAATTTCAGTGCACTGACACTGTTCTCCGTACCCACCAAGGGAATTGCATGACCGCTACGGCTGTAGCGAGTTATTCGAAGAGCAGATTTGGCCGATCTACATCTTCCGATTGCCAGCCTTCCCTCACATTGAGGTAAGTGCTTCCCGGGCAAACTTTTACCACATTACAGATCCATTCCCTCCTTAGAGCACTCTCCCCAATACAACAACTGTTATTTAACCACATTCTTCCTCTTTTCATTCCCTCTCACAACACCAGTACCCGGACGGTTCCTAATGTCAGTAACTCCTTTCCTTTTCTTCGCACGTGTGGCACATCATTCTCACGAGGCTGCGCAATTGCATTTTCAGGTACCCCCTCCATTATACGTCCTTTCCATTTTTTCGCATTTGTGCCAGTATATGGGCCTTATGCTCTCTTTATTTTCCCTCATAGATGTCCCTACATCATTAGTCCTGAAGAGACCCCACATTGATTAGAGGGTCGAAACGCCGTCGACAAACAGAAGAAGCAAACCTTTACCCAGCGGGTGTCATTGTATATAGCTGCTGTTCATATAGAAATTATTTGATAATGGTCGACTTATATGAATTGTGGAAACCTTGTATATAGAAATCACACTGTCACTTAGGTATAGGTTCCCGTTTCACTTGGGACACAATGCACAAATGTCTTTTCAATAGAATTGGAATAATGTATATATCTTTTTGTTTCCTTTGAAAATTTATCAAATATGTTATACTGAATCATTGGTGTTGGTGGTTCCTTCGCCCTCTGACATTAGTCAACCCTCTTTATCGTGATTGTGCATTTTACTACAAGTATAGGTTATATGATTCCACAGGAACCATTGTCTCTCCTATATACCCACAAGAAGAAGAGCACATGAGCCAGGCAGAGGACAAGTCTGGCGCAGGGAGCCAGAAACCCCATCTTCCTGCAAAGAAGTGCCCTTTAAAGGCCAGGAGGACTGAAGAAAATGGTCCTGCTAGCGAGAACTAGCCATCAGGAGCAGAACAAGCCCAAAAACATGCAAATTGGCCCCATGGACCAGAGAAACCTCTGTTGCAAGGTCAATCCCCCGGGGGACTGAGCAGAGAACAAAGCACATAGCGCTCCTCAGAAAAAGACAAGAAGGTCCCCTCGGGAAGGGTCAAGCCACTGGGGTCAACATTACCGTAACTAATATTTTTATGGAGAGGAAGTTTGCGTGGGGCCACCTCCCCGAAACAACTTTAGCTCCAGGGACCCCATCAGCTAGGGCACAACACATGTATTTTAAGGTCCTGGAGTCCCCATCACCCTGGAACAAAGGAGCATTTACAGGGCCGGCGCATTGCCCATCACGTGCCTGTGTCTGGAGGGAGTGAGGTGCACTGGCCTCTCATCTCCATGCTCACCTTGCTTGCTGGCAGGGGAAATGCAGAGAAACAGAGCAGAACCAGAGATATGCTGGCTCCTGTGCACCGCACAGGAGGTGCAGGGCTTGCGGAGAGCTACCTGCAACCACAGAGGCCTTTGGGCTCCTCCCACAACTACCAATTACAACTAAGGCTGTGGGTGCCCCAGGTGGGGCCAGGGCACCTATAAATGTAAGGAGATAAAGGAAAAGAAAGGCAGGCCAAGGCCCAGAAGCCTCCCTGCCCCACAGCAGAAAGCTGTTACTTAGATATTTATGCCCAGGTCCTTTGGAGAACCCCATAATCCCCTGCAAAGGAGTTTAAATTTGTATATTTCCTTTATGGTGGCCACAGGATGGGCAGGGGCACCACCAATAGTTTTCAAGAGTGTTTGGGGGGCTGAAGACAGAACAGCAGTTGTCCAGGAATGTTTTATAAAATAATGACACTAAGGGGCTTATTACGATGGCGGGCGGAAAACCATTCTGACCGCCGTGTTAGCGGAAATTAACCGTCCGCATGTACCGCGGGAAAACCGGCGGGCAGATTAGGATGAACCGCCAGAAAACTCCGACCGCGGCGGACGGATTCCACGAAAGACCGCAGGGAGCGTGCGGAGCAGGTGAAAATCCGTCCGCGGCGGTCGGATTTGATGTGGAAAGACCCAAAACCGCCGCACAGCCAGCAGATTGACCGCACATTAAATAAGTATACCATTGTGGTGACAGCGGAACAATCCGCTGTATCCGACAGCCGCGATCGCAACTATTGATGAATGGGAGAGCCGGCGGAAGTGCTGTTGTATTCCGACCGCCGCGGTCGCACCGGAACAGTAATGGCGGTCGACAAAAAAACACACAACAAGGCTACCAAGTGTACCCATTAACCTGGCTCAGCCTCAAAAAACACCTAACACACCCCAATGACACATCCCCGTGGCAAGTAAAAAAATACAAATCCCAGGTCAACCCACACAACACACCTGACATCGATACTCCATTTTGACACACCCACATAGCTGAGTATAAAACCAGCCCCTTCCCTGACCAGAATCCTTTGCTCAACTCCACTACTGAAGGAACCAACCGCACAGCACAAAGGAGAGGCAAATCACCACACATCTCACCAGCACAACCACACACACACACACCACACACATCACCACCACCACCACCTTCACAACTGCACTTATCACACATTTGCACACCATGTCACAGAAGAAAATGCCCAAATTCACTGACAATGAGTTGTCAGTGATGGTAGATGAGGTAATCAGAGAAGAACCACATTTGTTTGGAAACCTGGTCCAACAGACACCATTAGCCACCAGAACGCAAATGTGGGCAAGGATAGTCAGCAAGGTCAATGCAGTAGGGACCATCCCGCACTCCAAGAAGGAGATCATGAAGCGGTGGCATGACCTCAAGAGCAAGGTGAAAGAAAAGAACAACAAGAACCGTGAGCTGGCTCAGAGGACTGGCGGTGGCCCTCCCATTCCACTACGAACATTCACCGTATGGGAGGAGAAGGTGCTTGGCATACTGCATCCAGAGAGTCTCACAGGAATACCTGGGGGAGTGGAGGCTGGTAAGTACCAACAAGTGTCTACCATTACAATGCTATGTACTGTCTTGCACAACTACAAAGCGACACCTCCTAGGCCCAAATGCATTCATGTGCACCACACTCTCCCCAACAGTTGTCTCACAGAACCAACATTCACTCCCTCTGATTCACCCCAAAGGTAGCTAGCAACATTACCATGGGGGCATGTGTACAGGCAGCCAGCACTACAACTCCCACCAGGCCCCCCGTCCCAAAGCTGAGCCGGATGGTACACTCCACCCCACACCCACAACCATGTGGCAGCCATTGTATTTCACTCATCAAACTTACAGGTAGGTAGCCATCTTATGCTCTCTTGTCCCACCCCTGAGCAGGATGGAACACTCCCCCATCGAAGAGCCATGTGTAGCTATTCCCTTCCTCTGTTCCACTTCACAGGGAGGCAGCCATCTCAACAGGGAGGGGTGTTTGTGGATAGGCAGCCATCACTACAACTCCCACCAGGCCCCCGTCCCAAAGCTGAGCCGGATGGTACACTCCACCCCAACCATGTGGCAGCCATTGTATTTCACTCATCAAACTTACAGGTAGGTAGCCATCTTATGCTCTCTTGTCCCACCCCTGAGCAGGATGGAACACTTCCCCATCCAAGAGCCATGTGGAGCCATTCCCTTCCTCTGCTCCACTTCACAGGGAGGCAGCCATCTCAACAGGGAGGGGGGTTTGTGGGTGGTACGCCTGCACTACAACTTCCCTCAAGGCACCCTTGTCCCACAGCTGAGCAAGATGGAGCACTCCACACACCCACAACCATGTGCCAGACATTGTATTTCACTCATCAAACTTACAGGTAAGTAGCCATCTTATGCTCTCTTGTCCCACCCCTGAGCAGGATGGAACACTCCCCCATCCAAGAGCCATGTGTAGCCATTGCCTTCCTCTGCTCCACTTCACAACTAAGGCTGTGGGTGCCCCTGGTGGGGCCAGGGCACCTATAAATGTAAGGAGATAAAGGAAAAGAAAGGCAGGCCAAGGCCCAGAAGCCTCCCTGCCCCACAGCAGAAAGCTGTTACTTAGATATTTATGCCCAGGTCCTTTGGAAAACCCCATAATCCCCTGCAAAGGAGTTTAAATTTGTATATTTCCTTTATGGTGGCCACAGGATGGGCAGGGGCACCACCAATAGTTTTCAAGAGTGTTTGGGGGGCTGAAGACAGAACAGCAGTTGTCCAGGAATATTTTATAAAATAATGACACTAAGGGGCTGATTACGATGGCGGGCGGAAAACCATTCTGACCGCCGTGTTAGCGGAAATTAACCGTCCACATGTACCGCGGGAAAACCGGCGGTCAGATTAGGATGAACCGCCAGAAAACTCCGACCGTGGTGGACGGATTCCACGAAAGACCGCAGGGAGCGTGCGGAGCAGGTGAAAATCCGTCCGCGGGGGTCGGATTTGCTGTGGAAAGACCCAAAACCGCCACACAGCCAGCAGATTGACCGCACATTAAATTAGGATACCATTGCGGTGACAGCGGAACGATCCGCTGTATCCGACAGCCACGATCGCAACTATTGATGAATGGGAGAGCCGGCGGAAGGGCTGTTGTATTCTGACCGCCGCGGTCGCACCGGAACAGTAATGGCGGTCGACAAAAAACACACAACAAGGCTACCAAGTGTACCCATTAACCTGGCTCAGCCTAAAAAAACACCTAACACACCCCAATGACACATCCCCATGGCAAGTAAAAAAATACAAATCCCAGGTCAACCCACACAACACACCTGACATCAATACTCATTTTGACACACCCACATAGCTGAGTATAAAACCGGCCCCTTCCCTGACCAGAATCCTTTGCTCAACTCCACTACTGAAGGAACCAACCCCACAGCACAAAGGAGAGGCAAATCACCACACATCTCACCAGCACAACCACACACACACATTACCACCACCACCACCTTCACAACTGCACTTTTCACACATTTGCACACCATGTCACAGAAGAAAATGCCCAAATTCACTGACAATGAGTTGTCAGTGATGGTAGATGAGGTAATCAGAGTAGAACCACATTTGTTTGGAAACCTGGTCCAACAGACACCATTAGCCACCAGAACGCAAATGTGGGCAAGAATAGTCAGCAAGGTCAATGCAGTAGGGACCATCCCGCACTCCAAGAAGGAGATCATGGAGCGGTGGCATGACCTCAAGAGCAAGGTGAAAGAGAAGAACAACAAGAACCGTGAGCTGGCTCAGAGGACTGGCGGTGGCCCTCCCATTCCACTACGAATATTCACCGTATGGGAGGAGAAGGTGCTTGGCATACTGCATCCAGAGAGTCTCACAGGAATACCCGGGGGAGTGGAGGCTGGTAAGTACCAACAAGTGTCTACCATTACAATGCCATGTAGTGTCTTGCACAACTACAAAGCGACACCTCCTAGGCCCAAATGCATTCATGTGCACCACACTCTCCCCAACAGTTGTCTCACAGATCCAACATTCACTCCCTCTGATCCACCCCAAAGGTAGCTAGCAACATTACCATGGGGGCATGTGTACAGGCAGCCAGCACTACAACTCCCACCAGGCCCCCCGTCCCAAAGCTGAGCCGGATGGTACACTCCACCCCACACCCACAACCATGTGGCAGCCATTGTATTTCACTCATCAAACTTACAGGTAGGTAGCCATCTTATGCTCTCTTGTCCCACCCCTGAGCAGGATGGAACACTCCCCCATCCAAGAGCCATGTGTAGCCATTCCCTTCCTCTGTTCCACTTCACAGGTTGGCAGCCATCTCAACAGGGAGGGGGGTTTGTGGATAGGCAGCCAGCACTACAACTCCCACCAGGTACCCTTGTCCCACAGCCCAGCAGGATGGAACACTCCCCCCAACCATGTGGCAGCCATTGCATTTCACTCATCAAACTAACAGGTAGGTAGCCATCTTCACAGGGAGGGGTGTTTGTGGATAGGCAGCCAGCGCTACAACTCCCACCAGGCCCCCGTCCCAAAGCTGAGCCGGATGGTACACTCCACCCCACACCCACAACCATGTGGCAGCCATTGTATTTCACTCATCAAACTTACAGGTAGGTAGCCATCTTATGCTCACTTGTCCCACCCCTGAGCAGGATGGAACACTCCCCCATCCAAGAGCCATGTGGAGCCATTCCCTTCCTCTGCTACACTTCACAGGAAGGCAGCAATCTCAAAAGGGAGGGGGGTTTGTGGGTGGTACGCCTGCACTACAACTCCCACCAGGCACCCTTGTCCCACAGCTGAGCAAGATGGAGCACTCCACACATCCACAACCATGTGCCAGACATTGTATTTCACTCATCAAACTTACAGGTAAGTAGCCATCTTATGCTCTCTTGTCCCACCCCTGAGCAGGATGGAACACTCCCCCATCCAAGAGCCATGTGTAGCCATTGCCTTCCTCTGCTCCACTTCACAGGGAGGCAGCCATCTCAACAGGGAGGGGGGTTTGTGGGTGGGAAGCCTGCACTACAACTCCCACCAGGCACCCTTGCCCCACAGCTGAGCAAGATGGAGTACTCAACACACCCACAACCATGTGCCAGACATTGCATTGCTCTCTTCAAACTTACAGGTAGGTAGCCATCTCAACAGGGAGGGAGGTTTGCTCACAACAAACTTACAGATAGGTAGACATCTTAACAGGGAGGGGGGTTGCTCACAAACTCACAGGGAGGCAGCCATCTTAACAGGGAGGGGGTATGTGGGTAGGAAGCCAGCACTACAACTCCCACCAGGCCCCCCTGTCCCACAGCTGAGCAGGATGGAGCACTCCCCATACCCACAACCATGTGGCAGCCATTGCATTGCCCCATCAAACTCACAGGTAGGTAGCCATCTTATGCTCTCTTGTCCCACCCCTGAGCAGGATGGAACACTCCCCCATCCAAGAGCCATGTATAGCCCATTCCCTTCCTCTGCTCCACTTCACAGGTAGGTAGCCATCTCAACAGGGAGGGGTCTTTGTGGGTGGGAAGACTGCAATACAACTCCCACCATGCCCCCTGTCCCACCCCTGAGCAGGATGGAACACTCCCCCATCCAAGAGCCATGTGTAGCCCATTCCCTTCCTCTGCTCCACTTCACAGGGAGGCAGCCATCTTAACAGGGAGGGTGGTTTGTGCTTTGGAAGCCAGCACTACAACTCCCACCAGGCCCTCTTGTCCCACAGCAGAGCAGTATGGAACACACCCCCAAACATGTGGCAGCAATTTCCCTCAACTGTGTCACAGAACAGGTAGGTAGACAGTGCATGCACCCTGCCATTACTCTCAAAAAGCATGGAGAATATTACCACACTAGCCCTCACATGTCAGCCAACTTGGCATAGATCCAATAGCCACTTCCAGTGTGCAGACAGAAATGTGTATGTAACTGTCACAGAAATTTCAGTTTGACTCACCAAATCACATGTTGAAGAAATTCAGGGCACAATTATGCACAGCACTGAATGCTATGTGTAAGTGCCATGGGTGCAGAGCATCAAGGCACATATGAACACAAAACATGCATGTTCAGTTGTTTAGTTTAGTTTAGTTTAGCCATTTATAGAGCGCATGGTTACACCACCGGTGTGTCCTAGTGCTGGAACAGGCACTCTAAAAGGATGCGGAAGCATTATTTGCATATCACACCTAGTCCCTCACACTGGCCAGCGTGCTAAATTTAGTGTGCTGTTAAGAATAACCATGTCTTCAATTGTTTGCGAAATCTGGTTTCGCATGGTTCTGTTCTTAGGGCCATCGGTAAAGTGTTCCATGCTTTTGCCGCGAGGTATCTGAAGGATCGTGCCCCCATTTTAGCTTTAAATATTCTTGGTACAGTCACCAATGCCCTACCCTTGGTTCTTAGGTTCCGGCATGGTGTGTACTGTGTTAATAGTGGTTGTAGGTACCATGGGCCTTTTTTTAATAGAGTACGGTGACAATGACACATTGCCTTGAACACGATTCTCTTCTCTACTGGCAGCCAGTGCAATTCTGCTAGGGCGTTCTTTGCGGAGGCTCTTCCCGGGAGGCTTAGTACCAAGCGAGCAGCCGCATTTTGCACCGTCTGTAATTTGGACAGTCCTTTTTTTGTGGCACCTAGATATAGTATAATGCCGTAGTCCATTTGGGAGGTTACCACGGCATGTACTATGGTTTTCCTCACATTAGACGGCAAGAGGTCAAGGATCTTTCTCAAGATTTTCATGGTCCCGTAGCATTTGCCCGCTACTTTCCGAATTTGGCTGTCAAAAGCCAGTTCGGAGTCAAACCATACTCCGAGATTTTTTACTTCAGATTTCGGGGTAGGTAATTGGCCCACCGTCTCAGGCCACCAAGCTGATGACCAGATGGTTGGGGCCTTGCTCACAATCATCACCTCCGCTTTATTCCCATTGAGCTTAAGGCAACGGTTAGACATCCATGCTGCCACCTCTTCCAGACACTTAGATAAACGGATTGCTGCCTGTTCCCTATCTTGAGACAGCATCACAATAGCTGCGTATCGTCAGCGTATGACACAATGGCCACCTTATGCTCTTCCACTCGCTCAGCCAGTGGTCCCACGTATAAATTAAACAGAGTGGGGCTCAGGATCGATCCCTGTGGGACACCCTGGGGCAGGGGGATGCTCTTAGATAGGTATGACTGTTGTGCGACTTGGAAGCTCCGCGCGGATAGAAAGGATGTCATCCAGCGCAGTGCGTTTCCCCTGACACCACATGCCTCTAATCTCTGGAAGAGCAGCTCATGGGAAACAGTGTCAAATGCCGCGCTGAGGTCCAACAGGATCAGTGCAGCTGTCTGCCCTTCATCAGCATATTTTCTCATTGTTTCCGTTGCCAGGAGTAGTGCTGACTCCGTAGAGTGTGCAGCTCTAAAACCTGATTGAGAGGGGTGTAATAGGTCATTCTTGTTACTATGGTCTACTAGTTGTTTATTAGTTACTTTCTCAGCGATCTTTGCCACAAACGGTAGCAATGAAATGGGGCGTAGGTTTTCTAATACTGCTTGATCTATTGACGGTTTCTTTTTCAGTGGCCGAACTATCGCTTGTTTCCATTGAATGGGGACCTCTCCTGCCTGAAAGGAGCATGTGATGAGCTCAGAGATATATGGCATAATAAGGTTCGCTCCCTGCATTAGTATCTCCGGACGGGCAGGGTCTAGTGGGGAGCCTGATTTAATCCCTTTTGTTGTAACTTTGAGTTCTTCTAACTCCTGAATCTTAAATTCGTCAAGGATCTCACCTGCAAATGAGGTATCTCGTCTGCATGTTATGCTTATCCCTTGCCGCGCTTCCACTGGGAAAGCGTCATAAATTTTTGTCACTTTGTCTGCGAAGAATTCCGCCACTTTATTGCAGCTCTCTACAGAGGCGACTGCATCATTCCTGTGCTTTGAGAGACTTCAGTATGGAGAACATTTCTTTGGAGGAGTTACTGGCCCTTTCAATCTTTTCCATATAAAAGTCACATCTAGTTTTCTTAATTAATGCGTGGTATTTTTTAATTCCTTTTTATAGTTCTCTTTGGCCTTGCTACAATAGTCTTTACGCCATGCGCGGTCGTGCTGCTTACACTCTTTTTTGGCTCTCATCAGTGCCTCATTAAACCATGGCGTAAAAAGAAAGTAAAATACATGTTATGACAAAGGTATGCTTTAGATTACAATGGCTAGTTCATGCTCAGATGTAACGTCTTTCATGCAGAGCAAACCGAAAAGACGCTTCACATAAAGTTGTTGAGCTGCTAGTTGTCAGATGAGGACATGTCCTTGTAATGACACAATCTGTACTTGGAACATGGGATCTATTGACATGTCACACCATGGACAAGTAATGTATGTACATCAACATCATGTCATGATGCTCAGTATCTTGCATCCATACCACGTGATTGCAATGTAAACTGTGTGGTGTATCACATGTAACATCCAAACGTCTAACACCCAGTGTGTGGGGTGCCCTTCAATGACCAGTTCACCTCTGTTCAACAGGAGATCAACAATTGACTGCTGCAGATGACAACACCGACCTGCAGAGCCAGTCTCCCCCCCCCGGAACATGGACCCTCGGATGCAGACTCACCAAGTTCATCGGATGCGGAGGCCGAACCAGGCCCATCAAGACTGCCAGGGCGCACCACGTCCCAGGCCCCCACTGTCCCCACCACCACCACCTCAGCAACAACAACCACGCTGACCCCTGCTGCAACAACCTGTGCCGCCTCAACAACCACCACCACCACCACCAGTGCTGCCTGCAACACTCTCCCTGCCTCAGAGGATACCAATACCACCCCACAATCAGAGGAGGGCAGGGAGAGTCTGCGGGTGCGTCGAGTGGTAACGCCACAGGTCCGGGACAGCAGGGCATGTGGGAGGTCAACTGGGGGACAAAATCGACAGGACACTGGGACCGAAGCCATGGCCAAAATCGCCAGAGTCCTTGGGGCTTATGAACAAACCCAGGGGCCAGGGTCTGGAAGATCTGCGTGAGCTCCGCCTGCTGGTGAGGTCCTTGGACACACGTATGGGCCAAATCGTGGACCTCATGGGCCAGCTTGTGGGGGTTCTGAGGGACAGTCTTGTGGCCCAAAGGACAGCTCAACCTCCCGCAGGTTGATACTCCCACCACCTCATCTGCGGCCACAGAGAGGGGTGAGCTGGAACTGGATGACTCCTCCGACCCCGTGCACCCGCAGCAGAGGCCCCTCCTGGAAAAGGCAAAAGGGGCTGTCCAAGAAACACCACAGGAGGATCCTGTGGCAAAGCACCAGCCAAACGCAGGTCAAAGAGACAGGCATGATGGCACCTCTCTTCACCTTGACATTGACTTTGTGAACTATCCTTACCCACACTGCCATGTTGATGGCAGGTGTATGTTGGACTGTGTCACCTCATCAATGTGGTGACACTCTATTGTCTCGTTTACCATCACTGACAACTCATTAATTCACCTAGCACCATTTTCTCATACATCACTTGTCTGTCACAAACACTCTTTGTAAATAAACACTCCTTACACACCTATGTCTTTGTGTCAGCTCCATGTTTATCGCAGGATGTACAATGTTTACTCTGATTCCAATGTACCAGAAGCTCTGATTGTGACGAGGCATTGAGAGGGTGAAGGGACCTAGAATGACACAAGAGAACGACATTTACTTGTCAGGTGATGCCATCACAGCCAGTACACAACACTAGTCATCAAGCCACACAACCCAGCACACATTACAATGAGAAACACCAACATAGACGTCATGTGGCTGGTCATGACTACACTGTGCCACAAACATCAGCCATCAGCACAGAGCCAATAACAGGCAGCAGTTAAAAAGGTCCCCTAGGCATTTTCACTACCATCAAAGACAGCAGACAATGGCACTGTTGTACAATGTCACTCACACTCAAGGGAAGTAGCGGTTGATGAGCTGTTGACGCAGGTCGACACCTTCCTCCTCTCCACTATCCTCCTCACTGGACATGTGTGGGTTTGCAGGCGGGGGCATCTGCTGCTCATCATCGTCCAGAATCAGGGGGATCTCTTTGCGCAATGCCAGGTTGTGGAGCATGCAGCATGCAACTACGATCTGACACACCTTTTGGGGAGAGTACATCAGTATCCCTCCGGTCCTGTCCAGGCACCGAAATCGAGACTTCAGAAGCCCAAAAGTACGCTCCACCACACGACGTGTCCTCCCATGGGCCTCATTGTAGCGGACTTCACCCGGGGTCATGGGATTCCTCAGTGGGCTCAGCAACCAAGGCCGGTTGGGATATGCAGAGTCACCTAGGTGTGAGATACACAGACCAAATTTGTAATATAACTGTGGCAGAGGACAGCATGGCACACATACAGCACGCTACTTGACTCTGCGTACTCACCCACAATCCACGCACGCTCCGGATGCAGATTTGCCATCAGCTGTGGTACGATGCTGTTACGCAGGATGTAGGAGTCATGGGCTGATCCTGGAAATTTTGCACAGACATGGGAGATTATCATATCTGCCTGGCATACCACTTGCACATTATGGAATGGGAATGCTTCCTGTTCCTGTAGATGTGCTCACGTGCCTGTGGTGGAACCAGGCCAACATGTGTGCAGTCAATGGCACCAACAACATTAGGGATGTGGGCAAGGTCATAAAAATCACCCTTCACAGCTGCCAATTCATGTCTCCTGGGGAAAGGGATGTAGCTGTCCTTGTAGGTCATCATAGCGGACAGGACATCACGTAGCACCATGCTGAACATTGGTTGAGACATCCCACCTGCGCTGGCCACCGTGTACTGGAATGAACCAGTTGCAAAAAAATGCAGGGCCGCCGTCACCTTACATGTTGGTGTCAAAGCAGTTGGATAGGTTCTGCGAGGCCTCAGATGGGGCTCCAACTGAGCACATAGGTCCTAAAGGGTAGGTCGATCCAAACGGAATTTCCGTATGATGTCCTCATCCTCCATGTCTGCAAGCAATGTGAATGGACGATGCACATTTGGTCGCCTCCTAAGTAGGATGAAAGGGGACACATGTCAATTCAATTCCCCTCTGAGATGTGTCCAACATCTTACGTTTTGACTGACACAGCGCCAACAATGAATGGCCTGAAACTACAGCTTACAGCACAAGTCACATGTAGAGACACCTTGATCTAAAGTAGTTGTACACGTGTCCAGTATTTACACAGTGAGTACCCCCAAAACAGATTCAGACTATGTGAATGCCAAAAGGTACATTCCTACATCTTGTGTCACCAGCCCTGAGAGTAGTTGACACAGCACATGTCTGAAACAGCAACACTGCTGGCTTCTACGTAGCTGCTGTGCCTGCCACCTCCGTGCGTAATTCAGACAGGGCACACATTACCAACACAATGAGCACTGTGTGTGCATAAAGATCAAGTATCAACATGAGTTCAGCAATCTACACAGTGAAATATGCACATTATGTAGTCAGTCCTTCATTACTGTGGGTTGCTTATCCATCTCACACATTGACATGTGTACATATTTGAAAGTCCATCACACAACAGATCTGTGTACATGCACAACAACATCATAAGTGACATGTGAGGGAGTACATGCCAATGCATGTAATCCTGTGCACTGTCATGGCATGTGTAGTCATCAGGGAGTTAAATGTCACACTAGCATTGAATTACACTATCTGGTGGCATGATTCATAGTAAGTGTCTACTGTTCAATGCTGAGAACTGGCCATTGCCATTGCTACAGCATGATGTGTCCTTAGGTGCCGTACGCGTGCACCGCCACTGCAATCACGGCCATAGGCACCAAGGTAAAGATGCCAAATTGTGGTAGCGACCGCCTGGCCCCTGCGGTGTGGCACCGCCAATGCTCATGGCCCTACAGCCAATGGGAACTGCAATCGCGGTAGTGAAATCCACTTTTGAAACCCGTGGTAGGCGTGCTCCGCCACCGTAATCACGGCCATTGGCACCAATGTAAAGATGAAAATTCGCAGTAGCAACCGCCTGGCCCCTGCGGTGTGGCACCGCCAATGCCCATCCCCTTTCACCCAATGGGAACCGCAATCGCGGTAGACAAATGCATTTTCGAAAATCACGATAGGCGTGCTCCGCTACCGCGGGGCCGGTCATTGGATGCACGATTGCGGTAACAACCGCCTGGGCCCCACGGTGTGACACCGCCAATGCCCATGCCCATTCAGCCAATGGGAACCGCATTCGCGGTAGTGAAATACAATTTTGAAAATCGCTGTAGGCGTGCTCCACTACCGCGGGCCCGTCATTGGTTACATTTGAAAAAAGCTGATCAGGAACACCAATTGCAGCAGCTGACTACCACTGAAACAACCCCAGGGGGCTATATATGTCTGGGAGAGAGACACACATTTCCACTGCATCCAGACACTGCTGCCTGCCATTCTTCATCCCCAACTGCTGCTGTTCCTGTCTCCTGGACCCAGTGATGGCGAGAACTGAGAACATCAGGGCCCGTCCCTTCACCACAGAGGAGCTGGAGGTCCTGGTGGACGAGGTGCTTTCACAGTATGGGAGGCTATATGGTGTTCCTGATGTAATGGTAAGTGTTTCAGAGTGAAAGTTGGCGAGTGCAAAGAGTGCACACATGAAGTTGATCTGCTGTAGTATGTGCCTGTGAGTGAAAGTTTGTGTGATACACTGCCTAGCATGCTGACTTCATGTCAATGTATTTTGTAGCCTATTTTCCACAGATCCATGGCTGCATTTCAGGATGGGAGGGACATGCAGTGTTTTTGCAGCCATACAGTCACACTGCTGGTTTGGAAAGTGGAAGTCAGAACAAACATTGCCTGTGCTAATGGATGTCAGAGTCCATGAGCTTTTCACATGTTCATTTGTGACACTACAAATGTGTTTCGTCCAGAGGGTACTGAAGGATGTGTGTCCATTTTTAATATTGCCACCATGGATATGTAAGCATCATGCACAAGATTGAAATGCCTGAGGGTGACACTCTTGGTGGAAATGCGCCTATGACACATCATGTTAATGTACTCCTGAAACATCCTCCTTCTCTTGTTTTCATTATGTGTACTGACTTGCATGTGTAGGAACTGTTTGCCCTCTCACATTGTACATGCATGTGAATGTTATGATGGCCCACGTTTAACCTCAGTGTGAGTCCCCCTGGCCTGCACAGATACTGCCCAATTTGCCTGGGACACATCAGTAAATGGACAGGGTGAGACATATGTGTTGTCTGCCACCCTATTCATCAATGTTCTATCTTAGGCCTGTGGATTGCACAAGACAGACCTTATGAGAAGGGTGTGAGAATGTAAGATCATGTCCCTAAATGTGACCTCCATGACACAGTGAGCTGAACATATCTGTATAGCTCTGCTAAGTTTGTGCATGCTCCTGTACTGAGACACAGTGGTACATAACCCAGTGACACTGAAACTTCCTCTTCTTGTCTCCCATGCCTGCAGCTTAAAGTCCGCCAGCGTAAGGCCTTATGGAGGGCCATTGCACGCAAGGTGCGGGCTCTGGGTGTCTCCAACCGACTGCACACACACTGTCACAAAAGGTGAGATGACATCTGCCGGCTGAGCAAAAACGTGGCAGAGATGACGCTGGGGCTGCTCCCTCGGACTGGCAGGTTGGGACGCAGGAGCATGACACCACTAATGGCCTGCATCTTGGCAGTGACACTGCCAGAGCTGGATGGACGTTTGAGGGCCCATCAGCAGCAAGTTGGGGGTGAGTATTCTGCGAAGGGTGACTTTGGGTGTGAGTGATTGCATGTACCCCAACCCCGAGCCATGCGGAGCTCTGTGATGTTTCTAGTGTGATGCAATGGCTTGTAAGTGGCCTCTGTGTTGAGTGCAGCTGTCATGCATTTTTGCTATGTGTACTTTCTCATGTGTTTAATATAATGGCCCTTGTCATTGCAAGATGAGATGTGGCCTTCTGACATCTGCTGCATTATGGGTGTCATAGACATCACCGGGAAGTGTACAGCAGTGTGCCTCATCTTAATGTGCTTTCTTCGATGTGTGCAGTGCCTGACTTCGAAATTGTGAGAACTACACATCTGACACCAATGTGTAACGGTCATTGTGCTTCAAGGCACAACATGGTAGACATCTGTAGCTCTTGGCCATAGTATGAGGACATTCTTGAGTCAGTATCTGTGTTGGCCCCTTAAGGTGACTCCGTTATGTGACTGTGACAACATGTTGAGATGTACATCTATCTCACCTACAGACACATAGGTATGCTTACAGTAATCAGTATGTCAGGTTACCAGGAGGCACAGGCCTGTTATTTGGCTGTGTGAACGTCACCTAGGTCATTAATGCCAACTATGCATGTTTCCATGCAGCTTCTGAGTTTTGCATTAAAGTTGCACCTGCAGACTGCACAGGGTGGTGTGCAACATGTGGGTATCATGTTCTAGTTTTGTGCTTTGCTTGCATCTGATGTTTGTGAGTATGGCACCATACTGAACCTACGTCTCTGTCTTTTGCAGCATCTACCGAGGGCACAGAAGGACAGGGGACAGACACCAGTGGTGAGGCATCTGGCACGACTGCTACACATGAGCACACTGACACTGATGTGACCAGCGCCTCAGAGGGGGACAGGAGTGCCCTTGAAGAATCACGCCCAGAATCACCAACCTCAACATCATCTGACTCCAGCGGTGACTCCTCGATGTTGGCGGACACAGGGAGGGGGAAATCTGCCTCTTCTTCCACCACACATCGTCCAGTGCCCACCCTCCCGGCTACTACCACTAGTGCTGCCCGTGCCCGCAGCAGTAAGAATGGTAGAGTGTCCTTCCCCCCAGGCACCGCTGCCCCTGTCTCCCCTGCTGCCCTCAGTGTTGAGGCGGTGGACCTTTTGCGCAAGCTGTGTGTGGGTCAGACTACTCTCCTGAATGCATTCCATGATCATGACAAGAAATTGGCACAGATAGTTGCCTTCATGGAGGGGATTCATTCTGACGTGGGTGGGCTACACAGAACTGTCCAGTCTTTGTCCTCCAGTGTTGGCAGCCATTCAGTTGTCACAGGCTCAGAGTCCAGCTCCAGTCCGTTTGGCAACCACCCTGCCAGTGGCAACATCTGACAGGAGTGACCACACACCACAGCCCTCAGGCTCCAAGTACTCAACACGCTGCACACAACAGCAGCACTCCAAGCGGACCAGAGCACAGACACCATCCCAAAACAAAAACCAGGCACACAGGAGCGCAAACGCAAAAGCCCTTCAGGTGACACTCCGGGCCATCAGGCCAAGAAGCAGGCCTCAGGCTCACATGCATCCAAATCAGCCCCATCCAAGGACACTCCCATCCCCAAACCTGCTCCCAAAGACAAACACACAGTTGCCCTGCCTGCTGTGAAGCTGGTGCCTGCAAAGAGTCCACAGAAACAGATCTCCAAGGCAGATTCACCCACAACCTCAACTCCCACCCACACCCCTGTGAAGCTGGGACAGGAGAGCAATGTGGGTGGTTCACCTGGTCAACAGGAGATAGAGGGGAAAAGGCAAGGCCACCCCAAGCGTACCACCAGATCCAGCAAATCCCCACAGGGAGAGCCACCTGCACCTGATGCACCTTTGGTGGAGAGTGAGGCTGTTGTGCCCGCCCCACTTCCCACTCCTACCAAGACAATTCTTACCTATCGAATCCCCAAGAAGTGGAAAGGCAGCCCTCCACATTCTCCCTCACACACTGTGTCTCATGGCAGCATGTCTCTGCCTCCCCGTGCCACCATGCCACCCGGTCCAAGCAGCCCTCCGGCTCACAAAGCCACTGATGCCTCTACCTCAGCTGGTCCTCACTCTCCCAGGTCCAGTCCTCCAACTGTCCCCGACAATCAGCCACCTCCCAGTTCAACTGACAGCCAAGTCTGAGGCTAAGTCCCCCTCCCAAACCCATCTCTCCCACAGCGGTGCCTGGACTGCCCATTTGTATCCCCCGAGCTGTGGTGAGTCCCATGGCAGTGTACGGTGTTACCCATTCCCTGTGCAGGTTCTCATGCACACATGTACATACTTTGAACTATGGACTGGCCAATGGCCTTGCTGTTTGTCACTTTGGATGCCCATTCCCTGTGCAGGTTCTCATGCACACATGTACATACTTTGAACTATGGACTGGCCAATGGCCTTGCTGTTTGTCACTTTGGATGCCCATTCTCTGTGCAGGTTCTCATGCACACATGTACATACTTTGAACTATGGACTGGCCAATGGCCTTGCTGTTTGTCACTTTGGATGCCTATCTGGGTAATATGTAATAAAGACAGTTACTCCTGTTGTCTGCTTTGTCTGTGTCCTTGCTAAATAAAAGTGTGTTCTGTATGGGTATGGTTGCATGTGACACATGCTCTGTATGCCACTTTAACATTGCCATTTGCTTGTTTTAGTTTTTCTGAGTTTGTCAGAGGTGACAGGCACTTTTGTTCTTGTTGACTCTGAGGCTTGAGGGTGCAATGATGGGTGTTTGTGATGATCTACTGTTATCCTAATCATTCTATGGTCATGTTTGCAAAATCGTACACATGTCATGTTATGCTGCTATAACAGAACCGAGGTGGATTCTATCCACAGGATTACTTACGGGGTGGCCAGGGTCCATCATATCTGTGTGATCTTTCTTGATGTGTGTACAACAGCAGTGTTGATGTGTGGTCATCTTGTGTAGGCCTGTCTTCCTAGTCACATGGGTACATTTGGATATGTGAACTTGAGTGGTCATACAGTGGGAATGGGCTGTCATTGTCAGTAGTGTTGATGTGTGTGTGCCCCTGCAATGCCAACTGCACACATGTGTGATCCAGTTAATGAGTGTCTGTTTGTTTCAATTGTCTGCCATGTGCTTCAGATTGTGGGCACATGTAGGAGTTGTAGGTTGTGCACTGTGCAGTGTGTTGGTGTGTCCTTGCACTCCTGGGGGACACCTACTTGTTGTTGCTTCCAGTTGTGAGTATGCAGAGTGTGTGACTGACAAGTCTGTATTGTGTTTTTTTGAGCAGCCATGTGTCTTGTTACTGTTTGTGCTCACTGTGCAGACCTGCTCAGCCACACAAACATTATTTGTGGGTTTTGTCATGCATTGCTGTGACTTGGCCCATTTTTGGCTCCATAATGGTATGTGGTATGTGGAGTCATGCCATCCCCTATATGTGCTTCTGATGCCTACACATTGTGAGTAACTCCTCTATGTGTTTGTGTTCTGTGCACTCCTCACCTGTCCACTACTGAAGTACACACCACTTCAATCTCATGTCTTCCACCCCATGGCTTGCCAGTGTGTGAGCCTCCCCACCACTTCATAGTGTGACACTATGCTGTGTGAGGCTGAACTGTGTACAGGACCAATGTGCCACTCAGGACAGTTTCCCAATTAGTTATGTGCTATTTTCTTCTACTGGTTTGCTGTCATGGTTGCTCATGTGCAGTGCATATGTTTGAGCAGCACAGTCCTCTAGTCATGTTGTTTGCATCTGGGTTTCCCTGAGTTGTGCATCTGTGGGTGATGGGTAGGCTGTATGTGTGTTTGCTGAGGTTCTGCTACCCTTCCTGAGTGTGATGTTATGTTTGTGCTGTGATGATTTGTGTTGTGGGAGTTCATGGTGTGGCACTCAGATATGTGTGCTACTGGTTTGGTTGGTGTGCGCACACTGCTTGGTGTGCATGCAGTGCTGTTAATGTATGTTGCCTTGTACTTGCCTGGTGTGCATCGCCCTGATGTCCAGCTGAGTTTGCAATGTGATGGATTGGTCTGTGCATCTGTTGTGTTTTTGTTGTGGATGTATGCAGTGTTTGACCTGTGTTGGCTCTTTCTACTGACAGATGCTATGTGTGTGTGATGTTCTATTTGCATGACATTGTGTGTGAGTAGTTGTTGCTGTGTGATACATTCAGATGTGTGTTGCAAGTGTAGTGTGCATTACTTGTGTGTCTGTCACATGCAGAAAGGTGAATTCTTGTTCATGAGCTTGTTTTGAGTGCACACTAATGGTTTGTCCTCCTATTTTGGGCCTGGCAATTTTCAGGATTGTGCATGTGCATGCCTGTGGTACACTGACACCATGTTCACTTGATGAGTGGTGTGGTGTCTCTGTCTGTGTTAGCTGATTGTCCCATTGATCCCAATTGGTGTTCATGGTGTTTTTTGATGATGCAATTATTGTTTGTGTTGGGGTATGGTGTCTGTGCATTGGCCCTGAGTGGCAATGTTGTGTAATCCTGTTCTGTCTAGGGTCACATTGCCTTTCCACTGTTTGGCTGCACATGTCTGTGCTTGTTGGACTTCTGTGGATGTTGTTTGTGAGCTTTGTGTTTGGCTATTGGTTTTGTGTCAGCATTGGTTCAGGCATCCCTGAGTGTGAGTGTGATGTTTGTGGATGCAGCACAGGGTGTGTGATTGGTTGTCAGTGAACTCACAGGACCTTATTTGCATCATTATGTATGTTTCTCACAGGTGTGGAGTGTTGCAGGTGTAAGATGGGTAGATAAGGGGTATGTGTGAAGGTCCTACTTGTTTTTGACAGGCAGGGAGTGTGACAATGAGCCATGTGTGTTGTGCTGATGACATACACATGTCAAGTAAGTTGACATAGATGTGTGGCTGGTCACTGTATGACTTCAGACACTTCCTATCATTCCTGTGCCTATGCATGGCTTGCCTTGATGTATCCCTGAGTTGTTGCACAGAGGTCACTTTGGTTTAATTTCACTCACTGTGCCACCCATGTCTGATTTGATGGCCTAAGGGTGGTGTGATATGTTCCTTCTCTTGCATGTGATGTACACATGCTATGTGGCTTGCTCCATGGTTTTCCAGCACTGTCCACTTCACTTTTGGCTGGCCCATTTCTTGTCCTCCATTGCTGCTGAGCTATGGTATGAGTATGTGGCTGGGTGTCAGTGTTGGGTGTTTGTGTGTGACTTGACAGGCAGTGTGAACAGTTCAGTGGATGTTCATAGGCAGTGTGAGTCTTCATTTTTTAATCATGCTCAGTTTGCTTCACATGAGTGGGAGGTAGGTGTGAGGAGGAGGGTTGTCCAGCCCCTGAGCTTCTGTGCAGGGTGTTCCTCTTCACCCCCACCTTTTAAGTCAGGCTCCCTTATCCTTTGGTGTGTGAGGTGCAAGGTCTGGCTACACCTGGCAGTTAATTGTGAAAGGGGGCACAGGAGGAGCACACAGCATGTGCCCAAATGGGTGTGGGAAGGGTGAAGGTGGAGCCCTGTAAATCTTTGCGGAGTGCCCATGCCTGGCGCCGGCCCTGCCTACTACATTGTGAGCAGGTTTTCCCGCGTCTTCACCGCTGCGGTGACGTGACCAGGACATTGCAGTGATTTCGCGGTTGATGGGTGACCCGGATGCGGAGGGGTGAGTTTGTGACAGGTAGGACACGTGTGGGTACACTGGGGGATATGTTCCTGTCCCCACCAGAGTGTCTGATGTGGACAGGAACCGTATGTCAGTACAGGAGTTGTGTGTTGTGGTTGTGTGCGGAGTTGTGTTTTTGCATACCTGTGGCGTTGTCCGCGGCAGAGCATTACTTGCTGGTAGTGGATGAGGTACAGCACCGGTAAGGCTTGTATAGCTGGATCCATTGCGGAGGGGACCGGGAGTCTGGTTTCGCGCTCCGCTGTCGTGCTTCCGCCGTCTCTGGGTGGGTGGATTCTCCGCTGCGGTGTGATGGGCTGTTTGCTGCATCGTAATTTGTACGGCAGACGGGACGTCATTCGACAGACACACAGCGGTGTATCTCTATTGGCTGCCTCCGCCGCGGTGGCGGGCGCGGATTTCTGGCGGTTCGCTTCACTCCGCAGCGGACGGAAAATGAGCTATGTTTGCCCATTGTAATATGGCGGGCGCGAGGACCGCTGCAGGTGTGCGGATAAAGACATTTTCCGCCAGCACCACGGTTGTGCCTCCGCCCGCCATCCTAATGAGCCCCTAAGTACCTGAAAGCGGTTGTATGATCAAACAACTACCTCGTAAATCACAAGTGCCTAAACCACGAAGGCTAAACAACGTGTAGCCTTCGTATGTATGAACCACGACTTCCTGAACCATGAAGAATATTTAATTTACATATATCCCGAATCTACCACTACGTTCAAAACAGAACATACCATGAGCAACCTGCTTTCTGCACATGTCAGATGAAAACAGGAGGAAATGTCACAGCATCCACAACAGAACCGGCGCGCAGCTCCATGGAAGGTCACGCAGAAGAAAAGAGAAGAATCCAGCCTCCTACACGGCTCCTAAGGCTCGAGGTAAGCAGTTCGAACGCATGTTTGTGCTATTTTTAAAATGCACTCACTGCTGATTTTAAAAAGTACCGGGCAGACCTCAACATTAAAAAAATGCTCCCTCTAGCTCCTCAGCTGCGCACAGTATTCTGTTTCCAATAATTACCGTGTTACTGCGAGTAGATGGCCCTCCACATTGGTATACATTACCAAATGCACGTAAGGGAAAGGCACTCCGATTTATCCCACGGGTATTATTCTGGATTAAAGAAAATCTACGCATGCAGCGCAGACAAAAATGTCACAACGCCGCAGCACTTTCTCTGACTGACTGCAGATTGCTATGGGGGACAATGCTTAATTTTTTTTAAAGAAAGACTGCCGGTGCCCAAGGCTCTGCTCAGAAGACGGCGGCCGCTGCAATTGAACGTCGGTGCGTAAAATACAATGGCTGGAAGTCTTTAATTCACTCCCAGGCACCCCCTGCCCCTTTTTCTCGGCCTTGCAGGTTCCTGATTTCTCTCTTTGGGACAGTTTTGCCTCCCTTCTCTTCCTCCTGTTTCCGATCTATGTTCTTTCCCTTTCTTGCACTCGGAAAATTTCTGATGGGGAGAAAAAATGCTGGTCCCCAAAAATAAGTGCTGGTGGCCGCCACCTGTTCAAATTAGGCACTGATTGGGGAAATATATTAAACCTCCTTTGCGCATTGTTTAAGTAATGGTATTGAGAGACGAAATCCGTGCCTCCCATCGTAAACGGAGGCGTAAATAACATTTATGCCTGACTTTAATAACATTAAAAAAACGAAGTGGAAATCTCCTGCTCAAAAAACTCTCACCGTAGACAATTCACATGGCTACAAGTATAAACGCTCTCAAACCACTGGTCTGACGTCATCCTCATTATCAGTTCTCTCAGACTCCCAGGGCGTTTAGAGGTGCTTACGCGGCTTGTCATTGTTTAGTCATCAAAATGATTTAGTGAGTAATTCCATAATTCATTTAGATGGCCTACCTGAGAACCATCTACATCTGCCTCATCTGCCAGGAGCGGGACCCAGCTTTGAAAAGTCGTATAAACACTCTCAAACCATTTAGTTTGTAATTCTTGACCTTTACATATATATATATATAACATTAGTGCCATCTATTGGCCAGTAAGGAGGTCGTTGTTCATTTAATTAGTTGTTTAGTGCTTCGTTGTTCGTGTAAGTCGTGGTTGATGATGTCGTGGTTCATATAAAGGTCGTTGTTTTGGATTCGTTGTTCAGTTCAGTCGTTGTTAAGACTTCGTTATTAAGGCTGTTTCCCCCTGAAAGCATTGTAATTATGACCTCCAGGAAAGGCTTACCACTCCTAGAGCTGGAGCGTTTGTTTATTGGCTCTGCAGTGTAGGGACCTCTGTTGGTTGGTCCTAGGTCTACAGTAGCAGTTTAAAAAAGTTTAAAAAAAGACTCTGGAACACATTTATTGACAATGTTGATGGCTAACAATGCAAATGGTCTTCAGTATAATGGCTACAGGTGATTATTGGGACTGTCCTCATCGATGCCATTGTTGCTAGATGGGTGAATTATAACATGTGGCTTATTTTATTGATGTGGTGACACCCTGACAAGCCAGTAGACCTCCCTTATTAATAATGACACACTCTTATATTATGATATTGCATATAGAATAGGTGGGGGGTATTGTAACTATAGGGTTCAGGACCCACCAGGGGTGTAACATGATAAAAGGGTGTCATCAAAGGTATTTCCATTTATCTAATTGTACATATTTATAATTTAATGTCTAGTATTTAGTAGTGCGTATGTAATAAAAGTAGTTGTCCTTTTTAATAGCAAAAGCACTGACTGGACAATAATATATTGAGTGTTGTTGTTGTGTACCAGTGAGCTAGGGTTACTAGCCAACACCATCTGCCATGAGTACACATTGAGAGAATCAAGTGTTTCAATAGGGTACTTGTTTCCTAGTAAAAAGACAATTGCAGACTTATTACTTGTGAGACTCACATCCTTCACAATTGATAACCCAATTTCTTACCGTATCTGATTCACAGAACAACAAAGTATCCTCAAATGCACTCTGTTCCACCATAGCCTTGGGTGTGGCAGTTCTTTGATCCTTTGGATGGCACAGATCATAAGCATGCTGAAGGAGTTATCTGTCAACAATATAGTAATGTCCTGAAATGTGGTAAACTTCATTGTTGTTGCAATCTAGGCACGCAGATAATGTATCTGCAATAAGGTATCTGCAAATATTTCACTTTGACAGCATTCCTCATAGACTACAGCACAGTCATAATATCAAAAGCACATCAGCCATTTGAACCGTATTACATTTTTGGAGTCACACAAACAAAATGAGATAGCTGCTGAACCACACATCTTTATTTAACTGATTCGGCTTGCTTAGCTCTTACTGTTTACCTATAATTTTGTACTCATATTTTAACAGTTTTGCAATTAGATTCTGACTCCCTGTAATTCCTCTTGTAATTCTAACATTAACTTCTGTGTGCTACAGACTTTTCCTCGATCCATGGCTTCTAGCTCTCTGCAGTTTAGGAGTGGTCTTCTTTTCATTCTCTTTCGTTTTACCATTTCTATTTCTATTTTTCTCCCTGGTAGCCATTTTGGTGTTCCGGCACATTGTTGGTTCAGTGGTCTAGCTTTTTGTGACCTACCAGCCTTGCGTGGTCACCCATTTCTATGGTATTTCAAACGGAATGATACATGACTGTACAACGTCTGTGTGCTGAGGGCACGAGGAAGACTATTGTGTCACTAAAGAAGCACCCTAGGCAATGCTTCAGCTTTTGTGAACGATTTTACAGAGACCATTACAATATTTATTATGCTGCATTCAATTCCTTTGATTGGAGGTCATTTTAATTCACATGTAGGCATACCTTCAAACCCTAGGTTACTACTTTAAAGCGAATACACATTAGTGCCTTATCTCAAATATTGACTTCAGTGACTCATGCAGATCTTGTCATTGCACGAAAGGGCATTAATTATCTTACCACCATCTCGTGCTCAACCTGGTCCTAACTTGCTTGTAGCGTTCACTCTATGACCTGCTGGAAAGATCCCTGCATATCAGATACACCATAGATATGTCATAGGTTAGAGGAAATTAACACCATCCACTCTCTGCCCTTTACTTCAAGTCTGCTCATAGGGTAGCCCCATTACTAAATATGAGGAACATTGCACTCAAATTTTTATCTGCGTTGACTGTGGCACCTGTCACTTATAAACTTATTAGGTACAAATTGAAATGCTCCAATGTTTAAACAACTTGCTTGGTAATTCTGAAAAAAGTTTGAAATGTATCACAAATACAAACCAATGGTAACAAAATATGTAGCCTACATTAGATAAATCTGTCATCAAAGAATTCTCTCTGCTGACAATAAACAAAAAGAGCTGTTTAAAATCATTAATTAACTACCTACCAATAAATCCGCAGCCACTCAGGTTGTCTCACAATATTTTTGAGAATTACTAGCCAATTGTTTATCTAACAAAATCCACACCATTATAGGAAACATAATGGAGAAATTTGATATCACCTCCAACCCCTTTATGCCCTCTACATATTCTTCTATGGGCTGAGTTTGACATACTGGATGGCCCTACTTTATATGCTTTATTAGTTTTTAGCAAGTCAGGTTCACCTTCAGACCCATTCCCTGTGAGGTTTCTTCATCTGTTGAGACAAAATTTGACTCTTCCTCCTTTAGATATCTGAAGTTCTTTATTTTCAGGCATCGTGCCCGCTCCTTTAAATACCTGCATTCTCCTTTTACTACTGCACACGTCAAAGGGCCCTTTCAACAAATATCATCTGAACTCTCTTCTACGAGGAACAGCTAAAAGCCTGGAAAGCTTTGTAGACTGTCCCATATTTATGTTTTTTTATTGTTACTCAATTTTGGATGATGCTCAAGTTGGGTTTAGGCTCAACAGATGTGCACAATCAGTTATCAATGCAGTATTAGATGATCTCTGCCTTGCTGCAGATATCAACAGTGTCAATGCTTTGATTCTTTTGGATGTGTCTGCTGCATTTAACACTGTCGACCATTTTATTCTGCTAAACAAACTCTGTGCAGTTGGTATTGAAGGACCTCTACTGGAATGGTTCTATTCCTTTTTCTCAGATAAGACACAAAGAGTGGCACTTGGTCCTTTCCCTTCAGCACCAGTCAGTTCTGGCGTATCATAGGGATCTTCTCAGGAATATCATTATAGTATGCATCACTTATAGTCAGAGTAGACAATGATTAGTCACAGGGGCCAATCAAGGTAGATGAAGATCGACATCAGGTACACTTTTGGTTTCTTACACTTTAGTTATTTGGAACATTAAGGGTCTGATATGTTGCTTGGTGGAGAGGAAACTCTATCAAAACAGCAACGGAGTACCCTCCCCACCAAGAGTATGGTCTGCCCACCAGATTCAAATTTGGGCAGACCATAATTTGGGAACCAGTGGACACCTTGGATGCAGCTAAATGACCTGGATTTTGCAGAAGACCTGGCCCTACTCTCCCATACCCATCTGTAGCAGCGAGAGAAGCCTGACAGAGTGGCAGCCACATTAGCACAACTTTGCCTCACCATCTACTGGGGAAAAACCAATATCTTGAAGGCTAACACAACCAGCACAACTGCAGTCACTCTTGCAGGTGATACATTGGAAGAGGTTGAGGTCTTCACCTACCTGGGCAGTGTCACAGACAAGCAGGGTGTCAAGGCAAGAATCGGCAAAGCAAGTGCTGCCTTCATTCAGCTAAAGAAGATCTAGAGCTCCAATGACCTAACGTTGCAAACCAAGAACAGGCTTTTTAACATCAACATAAAATCTGTACTTCTATATGAAGCAGAAACTTGGAGGACAACAGTGACCACCACCACCAAAAGGTCCAGACCTTTCTCAACACCTGTCTGAGGAAAATCCTTCAAATCCGCTGGCCAAACACTATCAGCATCAACGACCTGTGGCAGCAGACTTTCCAACTCCCTGCTCATGAAGAAATCATGAAAAGAAGCTGGGGCTGGATAGGTCAGACCCTCCACAAGCCCACATCAAACACCACCATGAAATCCCTCACCTGGAACCCTCAAGTAAAAAAGAAAAGAGGAAGGCTAAGAAACACCTAACATCAAGGCCTCAATGCTGACTGCAAGGAGATGGGTTACACCAGGAGTCAGATTGAAAGAAAAGCCCAGGACAGAGATGGCTGAAGAGTCCTGGTTAATTGCCTATACCCCATGAGGGGTAGTAGGCATAAGTAAGTAAGTAATAGTTTGACAACTGCAGACACAACTCTGTCTCTGCCGTGGTTAAACTCCTCCGATGGCTGAAAGGAGTAAGGGCCATCAGATGTTTGGCAATATGGCGTAATCAGGATGGGCGGAAATATAGCAATTTTTCAAGGTCCGTCACCGCCAGTAAAAACCTGGCAGTTAGAGTTTATGAAAAGTGCTCCATGCCCCACTCAGCATGGGAGGAAACAGTCATGGCGAGGGGGACATATCCTGCTTAGGGATTTTCTTTTTGAAAAGAATATAAAATGTAACTTTGAAGTACAGCTCCGTGATGTTTGACAGAGCCATCCAGCAAAGTTACAACACCATGACGGCAGTTCCTGCCAATGCTAGAAATGTCTACTGAGCCAGCAGACATTTCATAATTTGGCGGGTGGCTCGTCTGTCAGGGTGAAGTAGTAATTTACTCCGTCGCCCTGGCAGAGGATGGGCCATCCACCAAATTATAAATGTTATGTTATGTTATGTTATTAGTTTTGTAGAGCGCATAGCTGCCCCAGCAAAGGGGTGTCCCAGCGCTGATCCTAATGCAAACAGAGAGCCAAGGAGCCTCTGAAAGAGGGGAGCAGGTTATTTCGGAAAGAGATATGTTTTTATGGCCTTTCGGAATGACAAATGATTTTGGATGCTTCTGATGTTAACAGGAAAGGCATTCCAGGGCTTAGGAGCGAGGGCACGGAAGGAGCGCCCTCCGGCCTGGGCTCTCTTAACACGAGGAACATACGGCAGGTGTTGACCGGTAGAGCACAACTGGCGGTTGGGTATGTAGGGTGTGAGAAGATTGGCTAAAATATCGGGGGCCTGGGCATTCAGGATTCTATGGGAGAAGCATAGGGCTTTGAAATTAATTCGTTCATCCACGGGAGCCAGTGCAACCTGCGTAAAAAGCTTGAAATAGAGCAGGTTCTCGGCAGGCCAAAGAGCATCCGGGCGGCAGCGTTTTGTGCCCTTTGTAGGCGATGTATTTGTGCTTTATTGGCCCCTAGGTACAGAGAGCTTGCGTAATCCAGCCTTTATAGTAAAGTAGCCTGGATAATAACCTGGCGGGTGTTGGCGTCGAAGAATCCAAGCAGTGGTTTAAATCAGGCCTTAAATCTTGAATATTGATTTCATGTAATTAATATCAAAGGCAAATTTGTGTAACATGTTATGCTTTTAAGATGGAAGCTGAAATGTTGAGTGTCTGGTGCATCTTTCCCCATCCAAGAAGGTGCTCATGCAATGAAGATCTCATTTCAAAAGAGAACAAACGTGAACTAGAGAGCAGCAGCCACCTTTGAACTCTTGTAAATCAAGATGCTTTCCTGGAAGAACTTCACTTCCCAATTGCCTAATTTTGTCTGCTCCTGTCTTTCTTTGAAGACTGAATTGTTCTACGACTATCCTTTGGAATCCTTTTATTGTTTGAGTACAACTATCAGCTTGTTTATTGATTTGAAGAAAACCTTACTCAAAGGCACTATTTTTCATTATTAATCCTATTGAATTAAAGTTACTTTCTTGATTTGGAGTGACAGCTTTCATTTCTTCTAAATTCTTTAAACCATGTATTTGATTTAGCTTTCTGAACGTATTGTGAACTGCATTCGATATTATGCAAGGTAGTAGCAAGTATTAGTTTGCATGTGTAAATCGTTACACTGAGAGGAGTTATTATTATTATTATTATTTTTAATGTTATAAGGCGCACAGCTACCCAGAGGTTTCCCGGCGCCGCCTGACCCGAACAGAGTAGAAAAGAGACTATTGATTGAATAACCACGTTTTTAAACATTTTCGGAAGTTCGCATAGATGGTTTCGTTACAAAGTGACACAGGGAGCAAATTCCACAAAGAGGGGCCCAGACAAGAAAAAGACCGACCGCCCATTCGCGACAGTCTGGTCCTGGGAACCGAAAATTTAGCCTGAGTGGAGGAACGAAGAAGGCGCGGTGGATGATAAGGATGGACTAAGACATTCAGCAACTGAGGTGCCGTACCAGATTTGATCTTGTGCATATAGCTCAGTGCTTTGAATTTAATGCGGTTCTCCACCCTGAGCCAGTGAAGGTCACGGAGCGAGCCTGAGATGGAAGCCATTCTAGGAACCTGGCAGAGTAACCTGGCAGCTGAGTTCTGCACCACCTGAAGTTCACGTATTACCTCCTTATTGGCTCCTAGATACAGGTCGTTGCCATAGTCCAGCCTAGAAGTAATAAGAGCCTGGACCACAGTTCTTTGCGTGGTACCAGGCAACATCCAAAGAATTTTTTTGAGCCACTTTTGGATGGTGAAGCAGGTTGAGGCGACCTTAACTGCTTGATGCTTCATTGAAAGCTGGTCGTCAATGATAACACCTAGATTGCGGACCTGGTGCGCAGGTTGGGGAAGTGCACCCATTTTACATCATCTGTTGCAGGAGAAACATTTGTATTCACAAGCATAAGTAGCTGCAGAATGTAACCCAACTCTAAAATATATATCATATACAGTATGTAGGCAGTTTAGTTCAGGAGAATAAAAAGTAATGTTGTCTTTTCAATTTCTTCAGGACTCAAAAACATGAGACAAATCCATACCAGGTGTAACAGAGGGCTCTACGCTGTGAAGTGTATTTTCGCAACAACCCTCTTCCCCATGTGTTCTAGGCAGTGCCTTTTAGCCTCATAGAAATACAAATTGTTTGAGACAGAGCAGCATCGAAGTCCAGGTATCTCCTCAGTGGAACCGTTAGTCTGACAGCTCTGCCCTATTCCCATATTATTTAACACATACTCTAGCGCTATAGCCAAGCTTACTTAATTGCATATTGTCAAGAGTCCACTCAACTGAAAACCAGAGGAACAGAGAGCATAGGTTGCTCAAGGCGTAACACTGTCTTACAGCTGGACTGTTATGCAGATAACACCTAACTGATATTTAGACGGAGCAGCCATTCTTCAGAATACATGATATCTTGAATGGGCCACCAATGGCTAAAATGAAACGTCAACAAAAACAAAATTCTGGTCACTGGGAGTAAACCCAGTTTCTGGCACCCACCCTGATGGCCACCTCACTTTGATTCTTGTCTAAGACCCCCAACAGTTACAAAAGTCTCGGAATCAAAATTGATGTGTTTCTGCAAATGGGTTGTCAAGTGGTGACTGTCTCATCATCCTAGACTTTCGTTATGAGGAAAAGCCATCTTCTGTCACTACAGCTCTCTGAAGATGGTTCCTGTGCCACTGTCACTGCACATATTGGTTCAAGATTGGAATACTGAAATGTCTCATATCTGGGTATAAAAACTGCCCTACTGAGTTCCAAAAATCCATTTGAAACCAAACAGCAAGATTGGTTTACCTAGCACCCTTCTGTAGTCACCTGACTCCCATTTTGCAAACCGTACATTGGCCTCCTATTCAAGCCCACCTAACTTTTAAGATTTTATGCATTGTGTATCTGAAAAAAACCTCCGGAATGCACTTCACATTAACCACAGTTAATGTACAGTCATGGTTACAAATGTGCATGTTCTGATAATGTCCGCAATACATAAAGCACACAACAGCCATGCATGTCATAAATAATCTTACAGATGACATTGCATATCACATTACCATAAAACTATGAAAGGGATGGCAATGCATGTAGTAAAATTCATTGATTTGAGTATGTGTTGTTGTTTAATTAAAATGTGCTTTTTAATGCTTTTACTTTTGGCATGAATAGCAGAGCTAACTATTACTTACGAATTTCATTGTTTTTTGGGGTTTTCATTCATAACCATAACTGTACATTAATTGTGTTTTTTAAACACACCAAAAGCTAACCATAACTTTATTTGAACCTGTGTTTTTTTCAGACAAGTTCATCTTGTTTGATCATATACCACATCAAACAACGTATGATCAGGCTCTGACGTGTGCAGAGTGGGGGTTGGTCACAGAGCCTGGCCTGTGACTAGTCCTTGCGAGCAACACCTCAGCCCCCTAACGCGGCCACCAACCCCCACTGCATACGCATTTTGGGCAGCCAGCCATTACAGACCGGTGGAAACTTGTCGAACCTCTTGTGGTGTTCGTGGGCCCCAGGGAAGATTTATTAAGGGTCCAAGAGTCTTTGTCATAGGTTTGCTGGCCCTAAGCTAGCATTCACAAACCTCTGGAACTTGTGTGGACCTGCAAATCCCATGGCAAAATCTATATATATTTTATGTCTCCTTCACTTGGTGTTTTTTCAGAACACAGGGACCAAGGCCCATGATGACAACAAACCCTTCTCTGTTATGGCCTCTCAATCAGATAGCTTCAGGCTCTGAGCCCTGGCTTTTTGTCCTTGGATGCAAAATGGATAACAGGAAAAAAGATCCCTCATTCAACCAATTTTATTTATTTTTAGACCATCAATGGACCAACAGTCCAAATAACACAACATTTGTAATCCTTTCAAGTCAACCCAAAACATTTTTAAACACCAATTTCTTGAAACCCTATGAATGGAGTAACACCAAACAAAGCAAAGGCACTTCCCAGGGGCAGCTGGTCCCCTTTGAAAGTGGTAGGGCGAGTGAAGTGCCCCACACCTTTGCAAAAAAACAAAATAAAACACCCCCTCCCTCCAAAACCCCAAAGTAAACCACCACTCCCTCCAAAAGTTCAAAATAAAATACCCCCTCCCTCCAAAAGCCCAAAATAAAACACTCCCCCTCCAAAAGAAAAAAAAATACTAGAATAACATTTTAAATAAATAGTACTTACCCACAGCACCACGTCCTCCGTCCTCCTCGGTGTTCCACCTCTAAATCTGCGGTCGTGTTCCCCTAACCAATTCAGACGCAGCTTTCATGCTGTTAACCAGCATGAGAGAAGCGCCTGGATTGGATGGAGCGGGCTAGCTGGATGCTCCCCCAAGCCCTGTAGGCCTGTGCTTTGTCTCCACCCAGCTGTCTAAGACAGCTGAGTGGAGAGCTTCAAAGTGTGCAGGTCACTTTGGCCAACACAAGACAGCCGGCCAAAGTGACATGCCCACTATGAAGCATCCAGCCAGCCACTGCTCCTGTCCTCTGCTGCCAACTGGCAGCAGAGGACACACCCCATATGTCTCTGGGCTCGAGGTCGGCTGGCTGCTGCAGTGTGCACGTTGGAAAAATAAAATGGCAATGAAATCTTTTCATTGCCATTTTATTTATCCGCTGGCCTCCGGCGGGGGGCGACACTCCCCCACCCTCATGCAGAAACCACCACTGGCACTTCCTTGAGTAAAGTTCTACTTTCATGCCATGTTTGGCATACGTTAATTTCAGCATTTTTCCTGTATTGGAGAGCAGAGATTCCTATGGGAGCTGAAGTGAGCAATGTCACTTTTGTTAGGATAACAAGTCAAGAGGGGAGCGACAATGGTAAACTGGAGCTCAAAGGGTTGCAAGTTGCAATGTCTGTATACATGAATATACATGTGCCTGAGAATTACAACCATGTTCAAACAATGTTCTGAAATATTTATACAACTGAAAAACATCACTCAGAAATTAGGCAGGACCAGTGTTCAGGAACATTTTAATCCAGAGAAAGTGTTCCTTTTTTCATCTTTTTTTTAATCCTTATCACCATCAGCTTTGTTTGCATGCATTGTTTATGAAAGATTTGTGCTACCAGAGAGTGGACCATATTTTGTTGCTGATAAATTGAAAGCATACGACTTGTCCAGCAATCACTTAGCGCAGTGGTTCCCAATCTGTGCGCCGTGGCACCCCGGTGCGCCATCAAAACTAGCCAGGGGCGCCGCGCACCAAGCACACAGTTTGGGAACCACTGCCCTACGCGTTGGGAGCTTCGGTTCGTGCAGCGTCGACATTCGGCCCTGATTTATTGCCCAATGTGTCACTGTGCATCTGCACGCGCTATCTAAGGTGTCACCGCGCTAGGAGCCTCGGCTTGAGCAGCATCGGATCATTTGTTCTTCATTGTGTGTTTTGCTCGTGTCTCCAACCCGCCTTGGACAGAGACAACTTTGCTTGTCCAGGGTAAATTGAAGTCACAAGCAACGCTGGGAGCCCCCCATGGCTCGCATTTGCTTCAAGGGTTTCATTTAAGTGTAAAACTTAAACTTGAATGTGTTTAATATTTACATTAAAGTACCTATTTTTTCGTCTGCATGCCGATCCTGCAATTCATTCCTGGGGGGTAAGGATTTCTTTCTGGCCTGCTGATTGTTTGGGGGGTGGGGGGGTTGAAATGCCACATCCCTAAAGAGCCGCCCCGGTGTGGTACTCCCAACCTGACGAGTCAGAGGAAGGAGTCGGCGATATCAGGGCTCAGTCCTGACTGACACTGCAGACAAGCCAGGCAGGTCCTTCCGGATGAACGTCACGGTGCACACCCTGGCTCCCTGCCTCCGGGGTCTTCTCACACAAGAGCCACCCAGAGTGGAACCGGCCCTCATCCCGGCTCCCGGGTACACCCCGTGCCCCACTTTCACTTGACAACCGGGTGTGACTTGAGTGCAGCGCCCCTCCCGCGCCTCCCAAATCCGTATCCCGATAATTTTTTGAGATGAGCAAGGAGGTTGGGAAGTTATGAGGCTGCAGGAAGAGGATGGGGCAGTACTGGGATGGGGTAGAAGGACTGGCTGGGCGACGAGGGAAGAAGCAGAAGGAAATATGAAAATACAAAGGTCATTTCGCGTTCAGAAGTTCCAATTTCTGCAGTGTCTATCGGGTGTGAAACTACTATATTGGGTTTCCCGGTGAATTCAGAACGATTACGGTCAGTGCTATTTTGCGGTAACAACAATCGATGTCTATATTGTAGTTGCATTTATTTAGCGCTTACTACACTTGTCGAAACACTATTCCAGCGAGTAGCACGCATCCAAAGAGGATTAGTGGTGAATTAGTATTGGGAGATATGAAATTAAATTGCGGGGTGGACATGTGAGATTTTAATTTGGATTGAAAAAGGATAGTGGAAGGATTGAAGAGGACGGATATAAAAATATGCACAAAATACAGCAGCAAGTTTTGGCTTCCGGTAAAAAAATGGTGGGGAGCCACGGCCAACTGCCAATTAGGTCAAGGGAGCCACGGGTCAAAAAAGTTTGGGAACCACTGACTTAGCGTAATAATTGTACCTCCAAACTCCCTTGCCAATTCACAAAATATTGCCATGTTTTTCCTGTAAGGATTTAGAGTCACATTTAATCTCAATCTTAGCCGCCATCCGATGTTTGAGACCGCCCTCCGGGAGAACTGCATGACCAAGGCCTTGCAGCTGCCTGCTGCAATGCGGAACCCCCGGTGCACGTACACCGGATGCCTGCGGCCCCCGTGGTGACTGGGGCATCCCCGGTGCTGCGGACCTGTGTGCTGTGCTTCCCGGCCGGGTCAATGGTGGAATCCGCGAGGGGCTGACCTCTAGGTGGGCAGAGAGGCTGCCCCACACACTGGATGACTACCGGACAGTACCGGCCCATTTAAAGCACTGATGACCCCCATACCAGGAGCTCTTCCTGGTGAGAACGCGATCGGTCCAAGCGGGCCGTCGATGCTGAGGAATCTGAGCCTGCCTGAGAACGGTATCATGCCCCAAATCCTCGTGGGTGCTCATGTAGAGCTCCCGTGACCTGGAGCACAATCGCGGCATCAACAGTGGGGTGTGACATTTGAGCTGAGCCCGTGCCGCAGGAGCGCGCACACGGGCCGATCACTGGAAGGGCATAGCGGCGGCCCAACTCAGCCTGTAACGGCACGTGCAGATCACCCCTAGAGGTTGGGAGAATCCTGGACTGGGGCGGTGGCTATGGGAGGCCACTGCCCAACAGCTTTGGGACTGGCTGGTGAGTGGCATTGTTTCCCTCGGTGAAGGGCTGCGAAGCCGGCTGGTGGTGCGAGGGGGTGTCCTATTGTCCCTGATAACTGTTGTGGTGAACCTGCACTGACCCACCACACCTGCGTCCTCTGGGGAACACATGGTGCAAACCACCGACTATCTGATACCAAAGTGGGGGCTGAATTGACCCATTTCTACTCCTGTTGCCTGGCAGTTTGGCGCAGGTGCGCTACGTTCCTGTATGTGACCGGCCTCCATAGCATCTTTCCTCGCTGCGACCCTGATCTGACGAAAGCAGTCGGCTGTGGGGGGGGCACGACACACAGCTGTGCTGCGGAGCCCGGTTGGTCGCTGTGGACCCCGGTGCTGCGGGGTGACCACCTGCTGGGACGGTGCCCTTGTTGCTGGGGGTACACGGAGTTCGGATTGGAGCTGGGAGCCCTTGGGCGCGCGGTGTGGTGGCCTGTTGACTGTTGCAGCTGGGCTGCTCCTCTGTCTGTCTGGAGAGTCATTGGAGGGAGCTGCGCCAGATCTGACCACCCCTAACTGCGGCGCCGCTCTGAGGCCTCGCCCTGCGTTGCCCTGGCTGAGTGACGCTGGGATTGAGATTGAGTTGAGAGGGGACAGGTTCCTGGTTTTGCAGGGATCGACCATGGGAAAAGTTCGACCGCAGAGAGGGGTGCAGCAGACCAAGATGGATCAGGACATGGCTCAGGGTGGTGCTCTGTGGATGGACCCGCCGCGGGAGTTCCCCCCTGCTACTGCGGGCACACACACTGACCCCACTGGGGCTCAAATCCTTGCAGCTACTGAAGTCTCAAGCTCGATGGTGCAGGCCAAGATCGATGCTGTATCTTGGGATGTGGGCCTGCTGAGGGTGGACCTCCGCACTGTGCCGGAGAGGTCCCTGGATACCGAACAGACTGTCTCTGAGTTGCAGGCAGAGGTTTCCACGCTGAAGTCAGCCCTCACTGACCTCTCTGTGAAAACTACAGCCCTAGAACGCAGGGCCAAGGATGCGGAGGGCCGCTCCCGAAGATGCAATCTGCGGTTTGTTGGCTTCCCGGAGAGGGCCAAGGGAAGAACCCCTGAACTGTTCCTTGAAAAATTGATTAAAGCTGCACTTCCGGCAGCCTCTCTCTCCCCTCTTTTTGTGATAGAACGGGCTCATCGGGCTCTGGAGCCGGTCCACTCGGTGGACTTGGCGAGACTGCAGGACGAGGACCCTGTCTGGGAGGCGCGGAGGGAGGCACTGTTGCGTGCCCAACGTAAGGTGCGGGACATATGGGACAGGTTGGACTGCCTGGTCCACCGGGAATATCACCATTTGCTCCACCATGAGGGGGACAAACCGGGACAGTTATTGGCATGGTTACTTAAGCGTGAGTGTCCCCCGATCATATTGACGCTCAAACGGGCGGATGGATGTCCTGTGTCCATGCAGAATGGCATAAATTCCTTATTACACACTCATCTAGTGGCAGTATACAGAGAGAATTTGTGGGCCATGGGACAATTTCTAGACGATCTCGAGTTTCCCTGCCACACTGAAGTCCAAAGTGACGGCCTAGGTGAGGAAATTCACCTGGAGGACCTCCGAGAGGCAGTGCAGAACATATCGAACTGTAGATCTCCGGGCCCAGACAGTCTTCCTGTAGAATACCTCCAGACTTTTGCAGACCTTCTGCTCCCTCATTTGTTAGAGACCCTGTAGGAGGCCAAACGAGTGGTGATTCTACCTTCATCTATGAGGGAGGCCCAGATTGTCATGCTTCTCAAACCAGGCAAGGACCCTCATATGCCTGGCTCCTATTGGCCCTTATCCATGCTGGGTGTTGATACTGAGATATTGGCTAAGGTATTGGCGATGCGTCTGGGTAGGGTGGGGACACATTTGGTCCATGGCGACCAATGCGGGTTTATGCCAAGCCCGGGAACCCATATCAATCTGCGGAGGTTATCAAATATACTACACGCAATGGTGGCTATGAACATACAGGCTCCTGCCTTAGCTTTGGATATTGAAAAAGCCTTCAATTCTCTGTGGTGGGACTACCTATGGGAGGTTCTGGGAAGAATGGGCCTCGGTCAGGAATTTATTTCCTGGGTTCTCCTACTATATTGCTAGCCGAAGGCATGGGTTTGTAGTGGTGCTGTGATTTCTGACATTATTTTTATAGAACTGGGTACGAGATAGGGATACCTGCTGTCCCCACTCCTTTTCGCACTGGTGATGGAGCCATTAGCGATCCGACTGTGACGCGACATGGCCCGTTGGGGTGTTCTTTAGGACGTCCGTACCCATGTTTTATCCCTGTATGCGGATGACGTATTACTTTACGTAGCTCACCCTGAAGATGCAGTGCCTGTCCTCTTGGATGTCTTGATGGCGTTTGGAGCAGTGTCAAGGTTGAATGTCAATAGCCAGAAGACGGTTATGTTCCTGCTGGAAACTCTGGTTGGGAAAGAGGTCGCAGATCTCCCCGCATTGGAGTTTAAATTGGAGTGCGATCATTTCTGTTACTTAGGTATCCAGGTCACGCACTCGATCGAAGCTCAATACACCTTGAACATGGGAGCAGACCTTTCGGGTCTGGAGACCTCCATTGGCTTCTGGAACCGCCTCTTCCTGTCTATTATGGGGCGAGGGGCCCTGGCCCAGATGGTCCACCTGCCTTGCTGCCTCTATGTTCGCCAGAACTACTTCTGTTGTATTCCTAGAACCACCTTTACCACCCTCAACAGCCTCCTTGCCTCTTTGGTGTGGGCTGGGAAATGTAGCAGGGTGAAATTAGAGATACTGAAACTGGATATGGACTTGAGGGGTCTGGGCCTGCCGGACCTTGGCCTCTGCTATCTTGCTGGCCTCCTCCAGTATGTGGTGCAATGGTGCGCCAAGGGTCCACAATTCCATCTGGCCATTATCCATGTGGGGGTTGTTCTGTCTGCAATTTGACTGAGAAAACCAAAAATATACAATTGCTGAATGGTAAAACTTGGCACTTGACAAAATTCAGCAATTGTAATACGGCCAACGTTATTTATCGACTCACTTGCCAATGTGGGCTTCACTACATAGGCCTTACTTCACGTAAGGTGAAAATTCGCATCCAGGAGCATCTTGGTACCATTAAGTCAGGGAAACTAACCACGAGGCTGGTACAACATTTCAAAGAACAGAATCATGATGTGAAAACACTTAAATGGCTTGTCTTGGAACGAGTAGTGGATGAGACGTGTAATATCGAGAGAATATTAGCGAAAAAGAAGCTTGTTGGATTTTTATGGAGAAGGCAGACCAGATTGGATTGAACGATTTCATTGAATGGAACAAAATCAGTGGATAATAGGTTGTAGTAAGCAACTGGCCCTGATCTGGATCCAAGGGTGATACACGTTACTTTCAGCATGACTAAGGTTTAAGACTAATATTGGGCTCAATAGATATGTCTTATTTTCTTATATAATATTGGCAGAAGTTTGTCTAACATCACGTTTTTTATGGGTGTTTATATGAGAGACACGAGTGGTTTTCATTCTGTGTCGATTTAAATGGTTCAGTTCTCTGCTTGAAATTAAGTTCTTGATTTGGATATGGAAGTTATGCTTATTGAAAGGGAGAATGTTATTTTACATCCACATGTTCATGGATATGAGCTGGATGTGAGTTAACGAATTTTGGTTTATACATGTACGCAGTTTTTCTGAGCCAAGGGTCCCAATTATGAACGACATCGATACCCGACACTTTTTTGTGTATTGGGTGGGTTCTCTGTTTTTATGATCCAGGTTTTAAGTTATGTTATGTTATGTTCAATGACTATTTATAGAGCGCGCAGCTACTCAATTGAGTGTCCCGGCGCTGAAGCAGGATGAGGCCTAGCTATGGAGTGAGATCCCCGCCCTGGGTATTAAAGCTGAAACAGCCAAGTTTTTAATGATTTCCGAAATGCAAGGAGATCCTGAGTCAACCTTAAATCCACCGGTAAATTGTTCCACAGTTTTGCTGCTTGCACCTGGAAGGAGCGACCCCCGATACGTGTCCGGAGGTATCTGGGGGTCAGAGCCTGCTGAAATGCTGCAGACCTAAGTGCATGGAGAGGGTGATAAAATTGAACTCTCTTCATAATGTACCCAGCACCTATGCCATGGAGAGCCTTAAAAGCCAAAACCATGGCCTTGAAATGGATCCTTTTGCGGACAGGGAGCCAGTGTAAGGATTTCAACTGTGTGGACATACAAGTTCTGGGGCCAAGCATGAGTATCGCTCTTGCTGCGGCGTTCTGAGTCACCTGCAGTCTTGCCAGTAGATACTCAGGCAGCCCCAGGTAGAGTACATTCACGTAGTCCAGCCTGGAGATTATTAATGCCTGAACCACCGTTTTTCTGTGGGTGATAGACAGGAGGGGCAGGAACTGTTTCAGCATTTTGAGCAGGCCAAAGCAGGAACCGGCCACTGATTGGATCTGTGCCTGCATGGAAATATTCTCATCCAGCTTCACCCCCAGATTTTTCACTGTCTGTACAGGGGACGTGGGGGGGGACATGTCAGCAGGCCACCAACTGCGCCAAAGGTCACTGGGGCGGTGGCCAAAGAAGATAATCTCCGATTTACCAGGATTACATTTAAGCTGGTTGCACTGGAGCCAGGAGAATACTTCAGTAAGACAGCTGTTAATCATGTCTCCCCTGAAGTCCGCGTCTTTGTTACAGGTGAAGAGCAGCTGCGTGTCGTCTGCATACAATATTATTTTTGCTCCATGGTTCTCAGCCAGAGTTGCAAGAGGGGTCATAAACAAATTAAAAAGGATGGGGCTCAAAATAGAGCCCTGGGGCACACCCACCTCAAGAGGGGGGATAGGGGCAGCAAAAGGTGGGGCTCACACTGTTTGCTGGCGGTCCTTTAAAAAGGAGGTAAACCAATTGAATACCGTACCACCAAACCCACACTCCCGAAGTCTCAGCAGGAGGCGGTCGTGTGGGACGGTATCAAAAGCCGCCGATAAATCCAGTAATATCAGTACGGCTTTGCCCCCTCTATCCACTACCTCCTTTATTGCTTCAGATACTTCCAGGAGTGCCGTCTCCGTACTAAAATTAGCCCTGAAACCAGACTGACTCTGGTGGAGTAGAGTGTTAGTTTCGACAAATGTGGTGGGGGTGACATTGAACTCTGCATTTCTAAGAATCATTCTATGTGAGGTGAATAACCAGTTTAAGACGGCGCCGGTAGTTTCGAGTGAAACGCCCACTTGTTACGAGAAAGTCGGTGCACTTCCGGGCTTCTGGACGCGCTCTTAAATAGAGTTTTGTGTCCGCGATGGCGCACCGGAATGAGGAAAAGCTTGCCCGTCTGGCGTGTGCGGTAAGCGTGAGAGTAGGTTCCCGCGGCTGCGGGATAAGTTAGTATGAGTGAGTGACGGACTGGAACACAACGGGACAGGAGCTCCGAAGGTCCCTCTTTGGCGTGGGGGTCCGCACGCACAAATGCCCGGCGGCGAGAGACACTAGCGAGGGCTAACAGTTGTAGCGGATGGCTGCGATGGTGAGACCATGGATACTGTGTTAAATGAAGGGCATTTTTCGATGTAATTGCGCCACTTCAGCATTTTTAAGTTGCCGCTACAGAGAGAGTAATAAGAGACTGTAGGACGGCGTGACCAGTGTACATACTTATGACTGCTCAGCATGTATGGAATAAACAATAATGATGTATGTTTTTCCAAACAGATTTTCGGCAACAAATGTGCCGTTAACAGGGTATTACAGTCGAATGAATTTTCCTGTGGCAAGGTGATTAGCTGGTACGAGAGGCCTCGGCTACCACCTGGTAAATATCTGTCACGGTGATAAAAGCCCCTTTTTGACTGTTTTAATTTTAGAAACAGCTTTTGTTTTGTGGCCAACTGGTTGGACGATTTTAACTTTTTTCCTCTTTGTGTTTATTAGTCACTTCGATTACAAAATTGAAGTCTAGTAAGGTGATTGACGACCTCGAGCCCTGACGAAATTGCTGCTAAATCAACAGGCAATGAAACATGTTGGCCCATCCTGATTTGGTCTGCAACATGCAGTTGTTTTTTAATCTTGAGTAAACTCACGAGATTTGAATAAAAGCATCTTGTGGTATACGTGAGTTATAACTCAATTTTAATTATAGAAATATTTTCTATTTCATGGGGTCTGTTCTTTTTGTGATATATACACAAAACACTCTTTTCACCTTTACTGCTCGTATTAGACACTTTTTTTGTTTTCACAGTCGAGATGGCCACCAATGATGAGAAACGGGGGCATAGCTGGTGAGAACCAACCAGTAAGCTCCTTTGGTGTTGCGCACGTGAAGTGCCATCTCTTATTCACACAATTTTTTAACACACCTGATTATTTGGGGGTATATTTCGGGTGAAGTGACCCAAGAGTGAATTTGTTTTTAAATATTGAAAATAGGGCAATGAGGATTGATAAAATTGAAACTTTTCGAAATGGGGACAATAAGTTGTAGACCCATGTTCAATCCTTTACATTTAAAGTGAGTTTAGCCAGGATCGGTCAGGTCTTGTTTTTGTTTGTGATGTTCGAGTGGAGGGCAACCTGATTGATTTTCCCTCTATAGCTCCTTATTGTGGGTAGACATCTCTTAAGTCACCCAACTTCTGATACCCGCATCACTTAGAGGTAAACTGAGTTTATCATTTAAGCAGATTGGTGTTCAGGGTGAATCCCATATTGGGGCAAGTTGAGCGTAGTAGTGAAACCCCAGTATTTTCCTCATGCTATACCATACTTGTAACTTGATTCTTAAACTTTTGAAATGAACCTTCTTGAAGTATTTAGGTGCTCCAAATGTATAGAGGAATTTTTCTTTTTCTATATTGTTAGACCTGTCATCCTAAGGGTGGTCTTTCCCATTACTTTTTCCCATTTTGCATTCCATTTTTGATGATTCTTTTTGTTGGCTCTGAGCACTTTACCTCTGCTAATTAGTGCTAAAGTGCATGTGCGTCTCCCTTAAAACATGATGACATTGGTGTATACCTGATTGGCATGTTTGTTGTTCAGCTAAGCCCTTTTGTAAAGTGGTATACCTTATAACCTGGGCCTGTACTTCAAATGCCACTAGTGGGCTGCAGCACTGATTGTGCCACCCACAGAAGTAGCCTTTCAAACCTGTCTCAGGCCTGCCACTGCAGTGCCTGTGTGTGCAGTTTACTGCCACTTCGACTTGGCATTTAAGACTACTTGCCAGGCCTTAAACTCCCTTTCATTACATATATGGCACCCCTAAGGTGGGCCCTAAGTAACTCTAAGGGTGGGGTGCCAAGTAAAAGGTAGGACATGTACTTTTATGTTTTGCATGTCCTGGTAGTGACAAACAGCCTATTTTGTTTTTCACTACTGTGAAGCATAACCCTCTCATAGGCCAGCATTATGAATTCCTTAATACACTTTTAAGCTGTAATTTCTGATCGGGGAGGAGTTGCTATTTCATGTTTCATATCTTTGGAATTGTAATGAGAAATCCTACTTACTGGTGAAGTTAGAATTAACACTACTGTTTTAGAAATGGCACTTTTAGAAGTGAACATTTCTCTGCACTTACTGCTCCATGTGCCTGACAGCCTGTCTTCAATACACGTCTGGGGTGAGTGACAGCTACTCTTTGTGCATTCCCTCTAGACAGCCACAAACACAGGAAGGTGAGGTTTATCTGCATTCTGAGCACTCATCTGCATTCTGATGGGTCTTCCTGGGCAGGAAGAATGGGAGGGGCTGACACATACTTCAATAGGTAGTGCCCTGTCCGTACACGAAGCACTGATTTACCCCTCCACAGATAGCCTGGCAGACAGGACTGGGTTGAAAGGGATACTTGTGCACTTCAGAGAGCTGCTTTGAAGACACCCCTACATCAAAGACCATTTTGGGTATAAATACTGGGACTCCGACCCCTAAAACCAGACACTTCTGGATCTTGAGCTGAACCTCTGTCAGAAAGACTGCTGTGCTGCTTAAATGACTCAATTGGACTGTCTTCTGGAAGCACTGCTTTTCTGCTTGTTGCCCTGCTGCTCCCTGACTCTGCTGAAGGAGAGCTGGACTCTGCCTTCCCTCCAAGTGATCTCCAAGGGTTTGCTGGCATGCCTTCTGTTTTCTGAAGTCTTAGGGACACAAAAGACTTCTTGCAATTCTGCTGGTGCTGCTGGACTCTGGATCGACACATCATGCCCTAAGCATTGATGCTTTGCTCCATCCAAGGTACTTTCTTAGCAGGCCCTTTGAGGGACCTGTAGCCGGCCTGTCCTCCATCGTGGTCAGCCTGAACTTTGGATTTGCACCAGTCCTTCGCGACCTCAACGAACCCTATGACCGTTAGTGACTTCTATTGCACTGTTTTTGCATTTTATCTTTAAAAATTCATATCTCGACTTCTACTGATTTGATTTTTGTCATTTTGGTCTTGTTTTCCTCAGATAAATATTCTCTAGTTTTCTAAAACTGTATGGAGTCTTTTTGTGGTGTATTCATTGTGTATTGTGTGTGTTTAGCACAAATACTTTAAACAGTGCCTCTTTAGATAAGCCAGACTGCTATGTGCCAAGCTACCAGAGGGTGAACACAGGTTATCTTTTAGTGAGTATCTAGCTTACCCTGACTAGAGTGGTGGTTCCTGCCTGGTCTGGGTGCATACATCAGTCAACCAGGAATCCCATTTCTAACATATATCCTTTAGCATTTCACCATACATCATTCCCCTTGGTGATGTATCTGGCTTTGTAAGCAGCATCCTACTGTTTTTAAAGTGAAACGCATATGCATATATTTGGAAATCAGTTAGAGTGAAACCTCCTTCTTTTAGCTAAGTTTCTTCCAAGAAAGTCGCACACCATTTGGGGCCCAATAAAACTACTGATCATGGCCTGAATTTTAGATATACTGTTTTTGGAAATAGTAGTGGGACACTATTAAATAAAAATGTTTGTTTTTTGAAGAATGATAATTTTAACTAGATTAACCCGTCTATACATTTTTAACGGAAGGTATTCCCATCTCCTTAACAGGGCCTGGATGTCCTTATTAGCCATTTATAAGTTTTTTCCTGTTAACTATTCCAATTTTTGGGTGATTTGGACTCCCAAACACCTAATCTGTTTTTAAAGTTATCGTTTTTGTCTCTATGGTTCCACCCCATTATTTCTGTTTTCTCCTTATTAATCTGGTAACCTAATAGGGTGCCAAATTCCTTGGCCAGATTCTCTATTTTAGTTATTAGAGCAACCACATCAGATGTATAAATTATGATGTGATAAGCGTATAAGAACACCTTTCTATCTAACCAAGGCCATGAAAGGAGCTATATTTGTGTCTGAGCAAATTAATTGGGCAAAAGGCTCTATATATAAGTTGAAGAGTAGTGGTTTAACACTCAGCCCTAATCCTTTTCCGTTAGAGTTTTTATAACATTTTTAGCCTTGTTTTCCAAGTCAGCATTGCCCCACAGTTCTACACATAGTCTGCATCTTACTAACTTCCCAACGTTTTGGCAGTTGATTTTCAAAACAAAGTTTAATTCTTGTCTTGCTTTGACCAATTTTTGGAGGATCTGTTACACTTAATTTTTGTACCACAACCTCGTTTCATGCTGTCTTATACTCAGACTTCTTAGGCTCCCCCTATGTCATCCTTACATACATACATGATGCTTTAGTAATTATCTCTCTAACATAAGCCTTGTAGGAATAACAAACCATTTTACAAGAGGCTATATCCTTATTATATTTAAAATGTTCCTGGGTACACTCAATTATCTCTTCTATAATTCTTTTATCTGTAAATTTTCTATACAATGTCCATCTAGTTTGTGTATTAGATTCTGGTCATTCTAAGCTTAAACTGCCTGCTGAAAGATCGGAAATATGTGCCAGCAGGTGTTTGTCTCCCTTACCATCCGTACCAATGGTGTCCTACCAAAAATAATCTATCCTTGAGTGAGGCTCATATTTTTTGCTAAGGAAAGTATAGCCTCCCGGGTTCCCCCATTTCTGCCGACAAATATCATATAAACCTCGATCGAGCATCACATCTTTTATTTTGCAAAATACTCTTGGGGTAGTGATATATTTATACGTATGACCTATCTAATGCATTATCTAGGATGGCATTGACATCTCCCCCAATTATGTAGGATGAAAGATGTATTGATTAAGTTTAATTCGAGCTGCCTCAGATATGAGGGGTCATCACAGTTGGGGCTGTCAAAGGCTTCACATGTAACTATATTCTGACTAATCCCAAATCTAGAATTGATACATAACAGTTGGTGGAATGCACACCTGCTTGTCAGTACAACCATCTTTTCAAAAGTAATCCAAAGATGCGTGCTCACTGAGGAAGCGCCATGCACGCATCTTTGGATTACTTTTGAAAAGATGGTTGTACTGACAAGCAGGTGTGCATTCCACCAACTGTTATGTATCAATTCATGAATTTGCCCTCCAGATGGATTGCACCCGACAGTGAACTGAAGTTGTCTTTGTCAAGATTTTTTATCTACACCACGTGTATGACATTACATTACGTTTCCGAAGTGTGTTTGAGTTTGTAGAACTTCGAAAAAGTACCAACCGCATGCACATGGGCATGTTGAACCTTTGAAGAAACTGAGTAGAACTACATGTGTAACAAGGTATCAAGCAGCGAGCAAGTTCATATCAGCAGTTTTCAAGAATGGAAATTTTTCGAGTTTGGGAACACAATGGATTATGGGAACTGTAGTTTCGTAGTTTTTTCGTCAAATCGGGGTGGGGTAGATGAGGGACAGGCAGGTGGTTAATTTATTTTCACAAAAGAGGGAGGAGTCAGGATGCAGGTGGCGGTTTAAAACGGGTGGGTATACGAGGGAAACATAATTTTCGTGACAATGGAGGCTGGGATTAGAGTGCAGTTTTCACAGGTATGTGAGGAATGGTGGCCGAGGTGATAGGATGTTTGCTAAGTGGTTTGAGTGCGAGAGAAACGGTTAATTGTGTTGTGATCAGGCGTGGAATGTGTGAGTGTCATCAGCAACAGATTAAGTTATGGAGTGATGTTGGGATATGTAAGCAGTTGTGGGTAAGGTGTTTGAAAGTTTGCGAGTGGTGTTAGTGTGAGATTTGTCATAAGCAGTCTGAGCCTGGGTGTTGGAGAGAATTTGGGGTGCGTAAGGAGTGGAGGTCGAGTGTTTGAAAGCCCGTTAGCGGTTTTCAGTGTGAGTGTAGGTGGGAGATGGTTACAGCGTGAATGCTAGGAATTTGAGTGTGAGATTAAGGGGAGATCGTAAAGCGCCAGTGTGAAGTATTTTTGCGAGATTAGCAGTAGTATGAAAGGTGGGGGAGAGACGGAGGTCTTTTAAGAATGATGAGGCATGGAAGGTGGAAATCGTTTAATTTATGTATTGGGGAAAAAAATTCACGTAGCACGAGGATATTTTTAACATTTAAAACATGACATTTAAATATGACACGCAAATACTGTTTTGAGAACATTTCATGGTTTATGTTTTTTGTAACATGGTTGTGATACATGTAGTAATAGTTGTTTTTTCAATTGATGTTTGTAGTTACCCCTGAAGAAGGTCTTACAGTGACCGAAATGCATTGGGTGGAAATAAAGAAAACTGTTTCGGATAATTCATGCGTTTTCTTCGTGTTCTTGAATGAGGTCCGGATGGGCACAGCTCGAGCATGAGAAGCTTTGAAATTAGCATGACAACCTGCACGTGGTGTGAAAAACTGAGTACATGGAAAAGAATTGGATTAAAATTGTTGAAATTTAAGAAAGAAGGTTTACATTGGAGCATTCATATGCAACTATGGCTGTGCGACTGGGGATGGGGTGTTAAACCGCCCCATATTGTTCTTTTAATCCCAAATCTAGCCATGTCATTTTCCAAAGCCATCAGTTTTGTGGCCGATCATTCTGACTCCAGCGCTCTTCCTCACAATTATCGCAACCCCTTAATGGTGCTTGTCTGGTCAGTACATAGCACATCTTGAACCCACTTGCACTTTATAAATAGCTCTCTCCACTCTGTCCTTTGTAAGTGTATTTCTTGCAAAACAATAATTTGTATTTTAGAGTCCCTCAAGCATTGTGAAACCAAATTTTGTTTCCTCTAGTACGTAGCCCATTAACTTTCCAGGTTACAAACTCATTGAACTTGACTCCCGCCTCGCTCCCTAACTCCTGGCTTGGGTTTATTCTCAGGGGGCGGCGTACCCTTTGGATATTTTCACTCATTTCCTTTACATGTGTGATGAGGACCTCTTTTTAGGTTGAAAGTAACAGCGCCTGCGCTGTCACTTAGCGACCTGTTGTAGACGGTTTGTGGAGTTAAACTCCGCCCACTGCTTGCCATTGCTTTTTATTTGTCTGTGCCACTGTCCTTTAGAAATCCTTGCTTGCTACCTGGCAATTGTTCCTCTTTTCCCTTCTTTGTATTTCCGCTATCCTGCCACGGAGCACCGGCCAAGTACTGTCTCCATATGCTTTCAATGTTTAGGTATTCCTCTGAGGACTACTTTGTTTTTTCTTGGGCCAAGTTCTGCATCTAGACAATGCGCCGTGCTTCACGCTTTCACTTTGAATATGGTGGCCGCCCACTTTTGTTTACTTCTTCATATCAGCACGGCATGCTGTGCTTTATCTTTACATATGGTGGCGGCCAGCTTTTTTTAATATAGCTTCGTTCCTGGGCACTATTTTTTCTTTGGGGTCTGCCACGGGCTTGTGTGTTGGTGCCCATTTCACAGAGCAACACTTCATGTTGTGGACGGCGTTTCTCACTTAAACTCCCCGTGCCATCCTACATGCCCCTACCACCACACTGCTTGCCCGCTCCCACCAGCCCTCCGAGGTCGCTCGGCTGTGCCGTCTGCACCCATCGCTGCTTATAAAAAGGCCATTCTGGCTCCTGTTAGAAACCATACTCTACACTCAAATGGCGGCCGCAAGATCCCTAGTGTAAGTACAGGGGACCAGGAGGCGCTGCAGCCAATTAGCAGGCATGTTAACCGGCTCCCTCTGCTCTGTTTGTTCTTTAATCCTCGGGCCAAACTCCTTTGTGCTGTCACGTTAAGAGGCTGAATGGGAGCGCAAAGCTGCATTAACCTGTGCCTCTCCACACTGCCTCTCCACTTGGCATTAAACACAGCCAGTGTCCGTGCACACTGAGTGCCGCAACACCAGCGTGCAGGGGGTTAATGAGGCCTCGGGCGAAGACCCCACTGCTGACCTTCTCTGTGTAAAGTGGAGCCTGGGAATTCCACGTGTATTCACATAATAAGGCAGCTTTACTGACCAGCCTTGGCCTTCTAGGAAATATTAGCATTTATATCATAGTCTGCTCTTCTCGCTACCTTTAAGAGTCTGGGTTTCCGATTTAACTTTGGAACTTAGAATGCTCGTCTAAGTTGTGGCTATAACTGCCTCCTGTTCTTTTTTTTTATGTGCACAAACTTTTAGCTATGCTGCCACTACTTCAATATAAAGGTCGTCTGACAGCTGCATCAGCAGTATACAAGATAGATGGATTGATGTTGGAAGGGGTAATGATGCGAGAGTGGCGGATAAGGAGATTGACAAAGGTACATAGTGACAGACCGATGAATAGGCGATGCATGTAAATTGATAGAAAGAAATGTAGAAACATTCAGTTCTGGGCGTGTCCGCGCAGAGGCAAGCCCTAGCATAGGGCGCTCCGCCATTATGGCGGTCACGCCGGTCCCCGAGAGGCAAGGGGGGAGGTGGGGCAGTGCGTCTTGATGACGCGCTGCCTAGTCTCCCCTGGCCTCCACTACCCTGGCACGCCCCAGAAGTGCTTAAAGTACTTCCGGGGCATTGCAGGCGAAAAAGGGGTTAAAAGGTGGGGGCGCAACAGGGGCAGTCTCTTGCCTCCTCTCGTCCTCCACGCAGCTGGCTCACCGAGCCCACATCCTGCCGGCCCAGAGTGGGGTGCCCGACCCAACGCCCAATGCGCCGGCCAATGCGGTGCCGGTGGTGCCGCCTACCTGGCCACCGGCGGGGGATCAACCGCAAGGCCCAGTGACACCAGTGGGTGGGGGGGGCGACCCCAGCCCTGACATAGCGGCCAACCTAGCAGCAGTTCTGCCATGGCTGGAGACCTTTGGGAACTGGGCTCCGGCGGTGGGGGTGGCTGGGACTGGGGGGGACCCCATGGAACGGGCACGGCAGTTGTTGGCCAAGTTCGGTAAGCCTAAGCAGGACACAGGCCCAGTAACACCCGTGGGGGGGGTGCCCCCGGCGACGCCTGTGGGTAGCGGTGGAGCGCCGGCGAACGAACCGAAGGACCCCGGGACACAGAAGGCGGCGGACTCGGCGGTCGTACCAGGTACACATGGCGCTCTGCCTCCGCTAGGTATGGGGGAGCTGCGCTCTAGGAGGGACCAATTGGGGCGGCATTTATCACAAGAGACTAGGGAGAAGATTTGGAAAGGGCAGTATGTGAACATATTTTCATTACTGGTAGATGAGGCAGAAAGGGAGGAAGCGAAGAAGAACAAGGAGTGGACGCACCAGAGGGAATGGTCAGACATAATTCAGAAATACAGGGTGGAGGAGAACCTGGCTAATTGGATACAGGGTTTCACAATTTTTATGGCGATTATGCTTGAGCGCTTTCCGGCCCTAGGTGCGGGGATGGCGTGCTATCAGAATAGGATTACAACAGCTCACACAAGGTATGGAGGGTGCGGTTGGAAGGAGTATGACAAGGAATTCAGAAGGGCGAAGGCGGTAGATCCCACTCTGGGTTGGGACCAGACAGATATGTTCATACACCTCAATCACCTAGTACACGGGGCCTCGGACCACGGGAGGGGAAACACGGGGTCAGGTCTTGAACATAGTAAGTACCAGCCTTTTCGTGCGGGCCCCTCGGGCAACTCGGGGGTGCTGCCGGCCCAGGAAGCGGGTCAGGGAAAAAGGGGTGTGCTTCGATTACAATAGGAGAACCTGCACTAGGGCCGCGGGGTCCTGTAAGTTTAAGCATAACTGCGCTTTCTGCGGCAACTCGTCCCATCCTGAAAGCAAATGTTTCAAGAAGTCCAGGGACAAAGGAGGCAAAAACAGGACTGAGAATATCACCATCACTAAGGCCAGATCCCCCGTGCGAGTTAGCGCCATGATACCATGGTTGAACAAATACACGTGCCCTGACACAGCTAGGGTACTCCGGGAGGGGTTTTCAGAAGTTTTTAGGATGCCGGCCCCGGGGTATGCTGGAGTCTCACACTGCAGGAACCAAGTTTCGGTCAGGGTCTATGAGGCTGTGGCAGCAGCCAAGATTGCAAAGGAAGTGCGGCAGGTCCATTTGATGAGGTCCACATGGTAGAGTTCGTCTGCTCCCCATTGGGGGTGGTGCCCAAGAAGGAACCGGGCGAGTTTAGACTGATCCACAATTTGTCAGCGCCAAGGGGAACATCCTTGAACGACGCAATAGCGGACGCTCTTTGCAGCGTCAGATATGCGTCCTTTGACCAAGCGGTAGCCATGTTACACGGCATGGGGCGAGGAGTTTTGATGGCCAAGACCGACATAGAGTCTGCCTTCCGTCTGCTGCCAGACCACAGGGACGATTTCCATCTCCTGGGATTTCAATTTCGGGACAAGTATTATGTGGACAAATGTATGCCCATGGGATGCTCGGTCTCGTGCGCTTACTTTGAAAAGTTCAGCTCGTTTCTGGAGTGGGTGTTCCGGCAGGACACCGGATATCGATGGGTATTGCACTACCTAGATGATTTCCTCTTCCTAGGCGCACCAGGGACGGGGGACTGCAGGTCAGCGCTGGGGCGTTTCTGTGAGATCATGGCAGAGTTCGGGGTACCACTGGCACCGGAAAAAACGGTGGGGCCAAACACACAGATTGAATTTCTGGGGATTGAACTGGATTCAGTACTGGGATTGTCTAGGCTGCCTGCGGAAATAATTGGGAAATTCGGGGAGGCACTTCAGCAATGCTTAGTGAAAGACAAGGTCACCTTGCACCTCCTGCAGCAGGTAGTGGGGCAATTGAATTTTGCGCTGCGTTATACCAATGGCACGCCCCTTTTCGCGCTCCATCGCGCAGGCTATGGTAGGGCTCAAAGAAAAACACCACCACACCAGGCTATCCGGCGAGGTCAAGCAGGACATGCATATATGGATGGCATTTCTGCGCGAGTTCAATGGAAGAGTGGTGTGGCCGGGCCCGCCCAGGTCTAGTCCAGAGATTGGTCTGATGACTGATGCAGCGGGCAGCGAAGGTTTCGGGGCGATCCTGGGCATGGAGTGGGTGGCGCAACGCTGGCCTGACTGGTGGGTGGAATCGGGGATTACCAAGAACATAAGTTTCCTCGAGTTGTTCCCTATCTTGGTGGCACTCTGGGTCTGGCCAGCTCAACTGCGAGACCAGACTGTTGTGTTCTGGTCCGACAATATGGCTGTGGTGGAATGCATTAACCAGCAGACGGCAAAGTGCAAACTATTGCTACGCTTACTGAAAGAGATTGTTTTGATGTGCATGCGATTAAATTTACTGTTTAGAGCCAGACATGTGCCAGGTGTTTTGAACCACGCCGCTGATGCCCTCTCTCGTTTTAAGATGCAGGTATTCAGGGCCCACCTCCCGGGCGCGGCAGAGTGGCCGGCGCATTTCCCAGAACACCTTTGGCAGTGTGGTGCCCCCAGTTATCGGACCTCGTGGCGGCTAGCCTAGCGCCTGGGACAAGGAGAGCATATGAAGGGGCGTTTTGGGCATATTGCCAGTCCTTGGGGGACAGCTGGGAACACAGGTGGCATGAACCTGGGACGGTGGTTGAATTCCTGGGAGCAATGAGTGAGAACGGGGGTTCAGCGGCGGTCGCGAGGCGCCACGTCACGGCCATATCCTTCTTCGCCAAGTGTAAGGGGAGGGGGGACCCGACCGCCAACTTCGTGGTGCGGAAAGCACTGAAGGGCTGGGGTCGTTCACAGAGAGCCCCGCCAGATGGGAGGCGGCCCATAAGCATGGCAGTCCTGGCGTCCTTGATGGAGGCTTTGCCAGTAGTGTGCAGTTCAGGGCAGGAGGCCACTTTGTTCCAGGCAGCCTTTAGTCTCGCATTTTATGGGGCATTTAGGATAGGGGAATTGGTGGCCAAAAATAAACAAGACCACAAAGGGGGGTTGCAGGCGGGGCATGTCCAGATCCGACGCGAATCCGTACTTATCTCGCTGCCAAGATCCAAGGTGGACCAAGAAGGAAGGGGCGAGGGCATAGTGTTACACAGGGCGGGGGGTAGTACCTGCTGCCCAGTAACCAGGGTGGAGGCCTTTCTGGCACAACGGGTGGGAACACGGGATGGGCCTCTGTTAGTACACATGGATGGGACACCATTGACTGTTTTTCAATTTAGAAAAGTCATGGGGCTGGCCATGCAAGCGACTGGGTTGGATCCAAACAAGTATGGGACCCATTCCTTCAGAATCGGGGCTGCTTCAGAAGCGGTGGCGAGGGGTTTGCGAGAAGAGCAGGTGAAGAAGATAGGGCGATGGTCCTCTGACTGTTATAAGCGCTACGTGCGGCTGCATATGCTGTAAAGCAGTAGTGGGGACGTGGCGCTGATGCTCTTCTCTTTTCATCATTCGCAGTTTCTTCATCCTGTAACTCAGGGGAGAGGCTTGCGCCAGCCGATACGTGGAATAACCGGACGTCACCATGTCACGCAGAGGGACGGCGGTCAACAGCCCTAGGACGTACAGCGGAATTTATGGCCCAAGTTCACTCTTGGGCCCAAGAGCAAGAGGAGGTGTGGATCATTGGTCACTCATATGTACGGCGATTGCAGGCTTTCTTTTCAGGGGCCCACGAGGCCAGGGCACGAAGCAGTGGAGTGAGGATAGTGTTCCACGGGAAAGGGGGACTGCGCATTAGGCACTTCAGGGATTTAGTTGACCACGCACTGAGGCAAGGCGGGCGCCACCCTGCGGTTTGGATCCTTCACTTGGGTGGGAATGACCTTGTAGACCTGGGGCGGAGGGTGGTCATCGAAGACCTTCTTACTGAAGTGGCCTGGCTGGCAAGACGTAGTCCGAAAGCCATCATAGCATGGTCACACATGATCCCTAGGCTACAATGGAGGGGAGGGGAGTCAGTCGCGGCGTTGAATCACGCGATAAAGTGGATCAACAACAAATTTGTCAAACTATTCCAAACACCCAAGTTGAAGGCAATAGGGCACGGTCTCATCAGGGGAGAGCAGTTTTGTGTGCAGGATGGGGTCCACCTCTCGACCAAAGGGAACCATTTCTTTCTGGAAGATATCCTAGCATGGTTGGAAGGTTTACTTCGTCAGCCATGACCTTTCTGGGGGTGCTGGGGGGGAGGCCAGCTAGTCGGGCAACTAGGCTGGCCGGTGGCGGTAAGGTCATGATTGGTAAGCATAGTTCTCGGTCCCTAGCAATCAGCACCATAGAACTACTGGGGCAGGTACAGCCGGGTGGTAGGCTGTAAGGGTGCGAGGGCCGGGGGAGTCACGCTTTCCAATAGGCTGGTCGGCCACCCTTGCACGCGCATGCGCAGTGAGCGCAAGGATAACCATTTGCAGCGCCCCGTTTGTAGTTTTGTAAGGCTTAGGGCGTAGGGGGGGCCCGGGGGAAAATATCTGTTCGACAAGCTGGACCCCCTACGCAGGCTTTATCCACCAGAATTTCTGTAGTTTTCGTGGGGCCGCCAGTCACTGACCTTGCCGTAGGCTCTCATAGGGAACACAGGGAGAAAAATATGCTTATATATATGCAATTTGTAGACTACGATAGGAATGGCTATGTCTAGAAACATGTTAAGGTTAGCCAAGTAACACCTTTGTACCTATCTATGTAACCGGACTCCCTGTGTAACTGAATGTTCATATTAAAGGAAATGAGTTTAATTTGAATATGTAAATAAATACGGCCGGGGGGTTACGCCCCCTAAATCCAAAAACTTTCAAAGTGAGTTGTTGTCAAATGTTTGCCTTGGGGGAGGGATCCAAATGTCCTGGGGTGTGGGCCCGGGGGGGGGGGCCACCTGGTGAGTGGAAGGGGACTTAGGCAGTACCAGGCCATAGCGCAGAGGCAAGCCCTAGCATAGGGCGCGCCGCCATTATGGCGGTCACGCCGGTCCCCGAGAGGCAAGGGGGGAGGTGGGGCAGCGCGTCTTGATGACGCGCTGCCTAGCCTCCCCTGGCCTCCACTACCCTGGCACGCCCCGGAAGTGCTTAAAGTACTTCCGGGGCACCGCAGGCGAAAAGGGGTTAAAAGGCGGGGGCGCGACAGGGGCAGTCTCTTGCCTCCTCTCGCCCTCCACGCAGCTGGCTCACCGAGCCCGCATCCTGCCGGCCCAGAGTGGGGGCCATAATCTTTTTCTTTCCCACCCACCATCCCCTAAGGCAGATATTTCGGTTTTTGCAATTTTGACATTATGTGTTTGTGGTGTAATTTTCTTTACAGGTGGCACAGTTTGTATAGTTAATCTTTTTGAACGGTCATGAATAAAAATGTATGTAATAGAAGGGTGAGCATTGCAGCATGTATTTTCTTACAGAAGTCGTATTTTAACATTGTGATACCCTGGTCAGGCGGTAAGGTCATGATTGGTAAGCATAGTTCTCGGTCCCTAGCAATCAGCACCATAGAACTACTGGGGCAGGTACAGCCGGGTGGTAGGCTGTAAGGGTGCGAGGGCCGGGGGAGTCACGCTTTCCAGTAGGCTGGTCGGCCACCCTCGCACACGCATGCGCAGTGAGCGCAAGGATAACCATTTGCAGCGCCCCGTTTGTAGTTTTGTAAGGCTTAGGGCGTAGGGGGGGCCCGGGGGAAAATATCCGTTCGACAAGCTGGACCCCCTACGCAGGCTTTATCCACCAGAATTTCTGTAGTTTTCCTGGGGCCGCCAGTCACTGACCTTGCCGTAGGCTCTCATAGGGTACACAGGGAGAAAAATATGTTTATATATATTCAATTTTTAGACTACGATAGGAATGGCTATGTCTAGAAACATGTTAAGGTTAGCCAAGTAACACCTTTGTACCTATCTATGTAACCGGACTCCCTGTGTAACTGAATGTTCATATTAAAGGAAATGAGTTTAATTTGAATATGTAAATAAATACGGCCGGGGGGTTACGCCCCCTAAATCCAAAAACTTTCAAAGTGAGTTGTTGTCAAATGTTTGCCTTGGGGGAGGGATCCAAATGTCCTGGGGTGTGGGCCGGGGGGGGGGCCACCTGGTGAGTGGAAGGGGACTTAGGCAGTACCAGGCCATATGTGTTTTCATCTCCTGTCTCTCCATGCGTGTCTCTTTCTATGTCTTTCTCTGTCTGACACGCTCCCTCTGCCTCTTCCTGCTTCTATCTCCCTGTCTCTCCAGGTTTTTCTTTTTCTGTCTCTACCTTTTTGTTTCTTTCACTGGTGATTTCTCCCATCTCAACCTGTATTTCTCTGCCTCTTCTGTGTTTCTTACTGTTCCTTTTTGTCTTTCCCTGTCTCATCTGGTCTTTCTGGCTGGTTTTATTTCTCTCTCTGTCAGCCTTTCTATGTCTCTCCCTTTCTTTTGCCTCGAAGTCGCACTTGAGTGTGTCTATTTATCCAACGATGTTTCACTTTTCATTGCGCAGCTTTGAAGTGATTTGATTTATAGTTGCTCGTTTCCTCCCTCCAAAGACCTCAGTGCTGCCAGGGCAATGGAATAGGGCAGTGGTATGTTTATGGTGGTATCATGCACAAAATCTTACAGTTGTTGTGTAACCACAGGCTGCACTCTCAATCGTACTCTCCTCCCTCATAAAAAGGGGGGGGGCGGCATCTGCAATTGCACAGCACCAAGATGTTAACAAATGCACTTCTTATGGCATTCACAAACTTCCCAAGCAACCCACTGGCTTCAGTCTTTAACACCTTGATGGTCTCGCCCTGACTGCCGGAGATGTGAAAAATAAACAGCAAATAGGAGATGTGAAAAATAAAGCAATATTTTGCTACTCCTACAGAAGGCAACATTCTGGGTTCTATTTGTTTTTTTTTCCTCATTGAAAACGACAAAAGTGTTTTTCATACTGAACATGCTCATGATTACATTGTCTCTTTCCTCTGTGTGTTTGTACATTTGAATCTATGTTCTGTGTTTCTATACAGTGACAGAGCATGCTTACCTCATCATGCCAACAACGTCCTCTGTGTTTTTTGCGTGTGAAGGGTAATTTGGCATAGAGGGCAAATGTTGTGTATTTGCTTCTCTAACTTATGACTTGTGCACAAGGTTTACTTTTTCGCAGTGCTGTTCTGAAGCCGGTAGTCGGTACATTTAAAGGTCATTGCGCCGGATACCAAGGCTGCATAATCTAAAATCCACCTCATGCCTCTTTAATCCACTACCAGACACTCCCTGTCCTTTTATCTCACTCTTGCAGGTTCCTGCTTTCTCCCTTTGTGTCGGTTTTTCTGTCTTTCTATTCCTCCGTCTTTCCACTTTTATGGGGTTTTTTCTCTTGCTCACTGTAAATATATGATGCGGAAAAGTAATTGTCAGTCCCCAAAAATGAGTGTGGCTCAAATTAAGCACTGCTTGTCTGTGTCTGCTTCTATTCGTCCTCTCAACATGACATTTGTTATTTATTTTCTCCAAGTCTGCCTTGCACAGACCGAGGAGTGTGTTCTTCCTCCTTGTCGTATGGTCCACTATCCACTTACCTTTCTTTCCTGACATACCACTGACTATTGTACCTATTGCACCTTATGTCTACACCCAGGGGGATTTAAAGATGACTTGGACACATTCACCATAATAATTTTCTATTTCTGCAAAGTTCAAACATAATGCGATTGTTCATGGACAGTGTTTGCCTTTCAATATTCCATTGGGTCCTGTGCACCCAGACCCATCCAGCACTCCCCTCCTAGTGCACAATGCAAATCTTTAATTTACTTACCGGTAAATGCATTACACAGACAGCTTCCTTTGCCCAAATTAATTACTCATTGAGAGAAATTAAGCCTCAGAGTCACACTCCGTCAACTAAAAAGTAATATACATAAGTCCCTCTCACACTCATCACTTCCTGTTTTCGTTGACCCAAGCCTTAGCTGCCTAGTTGGCCTGGTTTGAAACGGCAGGAGAGCAAGTATGTTGGAAAGTGGGTTATTAGTAGTGGTAAATATGCATCTACCACTGGCAATAAGGCCACTAATACAGTCAAGGGCTCAGTACAGGTCTCAATAAATTATTCCCATGCTCAACCCTTGGTAGCTTGGCTGTGAGCTGTCAGGCTTAACTTAGGTGACAGGTATGTAAAGCATTTAAAAACACCAATTTCAGTAAATAATTAAGACACAACACACAATAAAAATCCCACACCAATTTATAAAAATAGGAAATATTTTTATCTTTAAAATCACACCAAAATGACAAAAATACAATGGGGGGAACCGGAGATATGAATTTTTAAACATTTAGCACTATATTGCACTTAGAAACCTGTAACGCCACAATGGGACATCTGGTTGCGCTTGACTGGGACAAACTCAAAATTTCAGGCTGACCACGATGGAGTCCTGTTCGGATACCCCTCGCAGTAGGACTCGGTCGAGATTTTTCCTTCGGACTTAGAAACGTTTCTGGAGCTTTTTCTGCCGGGTTCCCTCGATGCTCTTCACCAGTTCGGGTTCGGTGAGGGTTCACCGGCTTGCTTTCCAGGGAGCTCCCGGTCAAACTCTGAAAGTCCGGCTTCCAGAGCTTTTCAGCAGGGCAGGCCAGCTCGGGGGTGAAGGTTGCCGTCTTGGCTCTTGCCGTTCAGTCTGTCCCCCTCTAGAGCATTTTTCCAAAGTTGCTCCAGACTTCTGGAACTTCTACCTGAAGTTCCTTTGGGGGTTCCAAAGTGCCCAAAACACAATCCAAGGGTCTGTAATCTCCAAGATGGTCCTTGAAAGTTTGGGACTTCAGTTCCCACAATTCACTTGGATAAAACCCTTACAAATCCACTAGACGCACTCCAGGCTTGGGATTCTTGGTGGTGATGATCGAGGTGGGCTCTGTTAACCTGTAGCTTGCAGGGAGTCCACTCTTTATTCCTCTTGAAGCAAGGTATGTTCAAAGGCTGTAGTCCCAGATAATGAAGCAGGCGCAGTCAGTCAGAATGCAGGGCCTGTTGGTGCAAATCAAGTTTCCAGCTTGGCAAGCCTTCTTCTTCTCTTAGTTTCAAGCAGCAGTTCTGAGATGCACTGCACCTTTCACATATTTTTTCAGTGTTCTCTGGGGTCAAGCAGGAGAGCATTCCTGTTCAATGAGGTGCAAGGCAACACCCCAGAGCATGACCACTTCCTCCAAAGTGTGGCATAATCTTCTCCCAGAAAGCACTATTTCTCCAAAATTCAATATGGCTGAACGTGCAGCAGAGGAGCAAGAGCTAGTTAAACCAACCTCCAGTATGGCTCATTTCCATAGCTCTCCTCCTCTACCATTTGCGAATTCCTGCCTTAAGCTTGCTATCTGGCTGGGTTAGAGGGGATGGGGGTAGATGGACCAGGTATTCTCTTCCTGTCCTATACCCCTTTGATGCTCCATGGTTTACGACCCCTCCCCCCTGCTCTGGCTCTCCTATGTAGCAGAGCTCTCTCTAAGAGATAGCCTCTCACTGGGTGAGCCACTTATCACTTCATCAAAGAAGCCTGGCTATCCTCTTAACTCTGACCAATCAGGGGAGACCACAAGAAGGCTGAATTTTGGCTTACAGACAAAACAAATGTTATAACTTCTTTTCTGTATACTTTAGGATAACAATCGCATATGGTTGGATTTATCAATACCATTCTCCTAAGTCCTTGAATTATAGTTTCTTTGATTGCTACCAATAGTTATGCATTAATAAACTATTGCCATGTTAAACTATGTGGCTGGGGATCTACAATGGGGAAAATGAAATGGCAATTTCTACACCAGGCCTAAAAAAAATCTTTTATAAGGACCCTGCTTATAGCTACATGACCCCTCACCCCTGTGTCACCTAGGGGAGACTTGAGGGTCCTGATTATGCAAACATAGTATAGATCCTCACTCCATAGTGCGCATAGCACAAAAGTCGATTTTGGGAAGCACTTTACCACAATTGGGGAAGTGAAATGTGCAATTTCCCTATCAACAGGCCATATAAAACATCTTTTATAAGGACCCTCCTTATAAGTACCTGACTACCCACCCCTGGGACACCTAGAGGAGACCCTTGGGGCACATAATATGCCACAATATTGTCGTTTATCACTTTTTAAGTGACCCTATCACCAAAGTCTAGTTTGGGCACAATTTACATTTAAAAGCATTGCTACAACACAGGGCTGCTTTTAAAATGTCATCAGGCTCTCAGCAGACCACACATGCAAGTGCAGAAAGGGCTGCTGGCCTCTAAACTACCATGCCCTATTATATACTAGGGACATAAAGGTAGTTTTAATCCCCCTGCTCTATTATGTACTAGGGACTTATAGGATAGGTCATACCAATTATAAGTGTACCCTAATATATAATGAAACCCTCATGTATGAATGTGTTTTCACTGTGTGTTTTCAACATAGCACTGGGCCTTCCCAGCAGAGCCTAGGGCACTCTCAGAGTCAGAAAACCAGCATCTAAGGGTCTCAAATGGGGCAAAAAGTGGGGGGGCACTGCAAACAGGTCCTGATTTTCAACAAGGTGTAATTAATTCGGGCAAAGGAAGCACTCTGAGTAATGCATTTACCAGTAGGTAAAGAAAACATTACCTCATTGTGCTGCCTTTGCCAATTACTCAGTGAGATACAGAAAGCAATACAGGACCAGGACAACAGGTATGCAACCCAAAAAGAAGATTTATTCATCAATCAGTTTGTCACAATTCAGCATAGGCAGTAAAACCTGTCCGCCAAAGGGATATGCGCACTTTAAGCAGTGCAAAGAGCCCTCTGCCCACCACTCCTTCCTGCTGTCACTCAGCAGGCCCCGCCCCGCCCCGTCCTGACACTTGAATGGTAATTTGGGGAGTTTTGGGGGACATTTAAGTGGGGCGACGCTCCAACGGAGGAGCCGCCCCTGCTATAGGCTAGACTAATAGTGAACCTAAACCATTTGCTTAGTGTCTGAACTGACAGCTTACAACCCTGTTTTGCGACCCCCAGAATTAACAAATAGGATATTCGTGCCCCTAGACAACAATCATTCAATTCCTCATAGTTCAACACAACGCCACACAACTCCACAACACACAATTCAGCGCCACGCAGTTCCACACCACTCAACATAATTTCACTCCACATAATACCACTCAACACCACATAATTCAACTCCATCTAATTACATGCTACTCAATACCACATAAACACACCCCACATAAATCCACTCTATGCCACATAACAAGAATCCATATAAATGCACTCCACACCATGCCACATAATTCCCCTCAGAGTAACAATTAACAGGAGTCAGGCCCGTTAACCCAGGCGAGACCGGGCGAAGTATGCAACAAAAAACAATGTCTCAGCTGGAGATTATTAAAAAAATGGAACAATTCAAACACAGTGAAATAAATCACAATTGGGAAGGGGAACAAAGGAAAGGAGACCACAGCGTAAGGGTAAGGTAGAGTAAATTAAACTATAATTGCATAAGTAGTTAAGAAGCACTACAGTACATAATGAACAGCGAAAAAAAGATAAGTTAAGGTGGTCAAAAATGCAGTTTTATATACAGTGTTATACACGTTAGTCAGATAAATAGATTGACCACAATAGCGCCTGAGTTCTAGTTTGACTATCCAGCCAACTTATCTTTTTTTCGCCGTTCACGCTGTATTTCACACTTTATGTCACTGCGCCGTCCACTTTCACTAGCATGACCAGTGCTCACTCCGTGTGTTATGGTCATTGTATAATTATGTACTGTAGTGCTTCTTAACTACTTATGCAATTATAGTTTAATTTACTCTACCTTACCCTTACGCTGTGGAATCCTTTCCTTTGTTCCCCTTCCCAATTGTGATTTATTTCACTGTGTTTGAATTGTTCCATTTTTTTAATAATCTCCAGCTGAGACATTGTTTTTTGTTACATAATTCCCCTCAACATAATTTCACTCAGCGCCACACTGTTCCATGACACACTATTCAACTCCACACAAATGTATTCCACACCACATAATTCAACACCAAACCACACAATTCCACTCCACAACACGATTCCACTACACATTACATATATCCAAATCACAACACATAATTCAACTTCATATTACAAAATTAAACAGTACACTAGATAATTAAACGCCACTACATAACACTCCACAACACAAAATACCATTCCACATAATTACACTCCATGGCACACAATCCCACTCCACATAATTCCAATACACTCAAAAACACATAATTGCTAACCACATATTCCCACTGCACACCATGCCACATAATTCCACTACACAAATTAACTCCATACCACACAATTCCATACCACACAATCCAATAACTAACAATTCCAATCCACCCCACATAATTCCACTACACACCATATACATCCACTCCACTCCATAACACATAGGTAAGAAACATTTACATTAACAACGCCAATAGTTCTAACTCTCCTTCTTTTTTTTTTTGTAACACCCAAACAGACAGATCTGGAGCTTAGCTTCTACCTATTTTTTCTTTTTTATCACCAAAAGGGCAAAGCAATTCACACAGTTCCACGCTACACAATTCAACTCCACATATTTCCAATCCACACCACATAATCCAACACCAATCCACATAATACAACTCAACAATACAATTAAACAACACACCACATACATCCAATACACACCACACAATTCTACATCATGCCACAAAAATCAACAGCACACCACATAAACTCCACTACATACCACTCCACAATACAAAATACCATTCTGCATAATTAAACTCCATATTACACAATCCCACGCCACATAATTCCAGTACACTCACTACCACATAATTACTACCCACATAATTCCACAGCACACCATGCCACATAATTTGACTAAACAAATCAACTCCACACCACACAATTACAAAACTAACTAATCCAATCCAACCCACATAATTCCATTAAACACCACATACATATGCCACTGCCAATAGCTCTAATCCAAACAAATGCAAGACCTATTGCATTTCTAATGCTTGTTTTTATGATTTTATCAACATGCTCCCCAACCAGCGCACCCCATAATCCCAGTGCTTTACACCTTGGGAAAACTACCCCTTACTTTTTGGCAGTACATTCATGCTACTTAAGGAGATATCATCTGAGGCGACTTTATTAGCCCTGACTTTAAATGAGAGTTGTAAATTTCATGTCAAGACTGGAGGCTAGCATTATGCATATATCTTTAATTGGCAGCTCCTTGCAGCATTTCAAAGTGAACATCACCAACACCAAAATTCCAGAACTTAGAATGTCCCTTAGCCTATTTAAACTCCATCACTGCAGCCATCTTCCTCTTTTATCTGCTGCTCCTTGACAGATAAGTATTGTTATTATGTTTTTTATCCTGTAATGTATGTATCTGAATTTATATTTACATTTGTCAAAATTTGGTAAATAAGTATGATTTCTAGTATTTTCAATGTATTATTTCTATGTTGTTTTGGTTGATAGTAATTATAAGTAAGGTTAAAAGATTTTTTAATTATATGTTTGCAAACGTTTTCCCAAATTATGGGTTTGTAGTGTTTACTGGATTATTTTAGCTTTTCGCTTTGTATTCTGAGGTTAGTAGCGTTATTAAATAAGTAATTAAGGTACTCTTACCGCGGAGCGCGAGCGACGGCTTTGGGCTCGAGCTCGTCAGCGGTAACGGTAAAAAGAGACTAACCTGGGTTGCGTGAGGAGTATTTCTTGCACGCGCAGCAGTGATCGAGATCTCTGTGAAGGGCGCCTCGGGAACAGTTATGTCCCTTGGAGGCATCCGTAATAAGAGCGCAGCGTCGTCACGCTAATGTGCGTGACAACGTATTGTAGTGCCCATTTTGATTAAGTTTGGCCTTTTTATTAGTAGTAGAATTTGTTTGAAGTAAGGATCACCATTTTTAATAAGGGAATGACGATCGTTAATTCTGACCAACTGCCAAACAGCTGATTCTGGTGTTTTTGACAGTCGACAGTGCACGAAGGTTGGCAGTTGTGAGTAGAAAGTGTTAATATTTAACAACAAAAAAAAGAATATAGGGTGAAAGAATTGAAAGGTTTGTTCATTTGGAGTGTGACAAGAGGTTATTATAGTAAAAAAAAAAGAATAATGGAAATAAGTTAGGAAGGTGAATCCTCAGGCATTGGGGACACACATTTGAGGAAATTGGTGCAGGAGGAAGTTAGGACTTCTGTACAGGAGGCTTTAGAGAACATTTTAAAGAGAAAGAGAAGGAGTGTCAAGATCGTTTGTTGGATATTTTGGGGCTATTTGCCAGAATTCTGGACATGGCTGAGGAAGCGAGAATGAAATGTCCTCAAGTAGACAATGAGTTGCTGCGTAGATGATCGCAGAGAGCAGTTTGCTTTCTTTGGAACGCAAATGCTGCATTAATAGCTGAAAGTCGCAAAGCAGTTTTAATGAGGATAAGTCCCAAACTGGGAGATTTTGCCAAAAAAAGAGTCTACAGATGACCCAAAGGGTTATTTATTTGGGGAAGGATTGGTGAAGGGAGTCGGAAAGTATGTATCTACCTTCACCAGTCTAGACAAGGCCCAGTCATCTTTGAGAAGGGTGTTTGGCAAAGGTGTTTTTGATTGGGCCAGGCCAAGGGCCCATTTCCCTGGCGGTCATTCACAAGGGTACAATATCAGTCCCAGGAGTTCTGGGACATTCAGAGGTTTTCAGTCCGCAACGGGGTTTTATCCCCAGAGAGAAAGAACAGGCAGGATACGCCAATCAAGAGGAAGAGCACAGTTTGCTCAAGGTTTTCAAGGTAAGTATGAAGACTGCTTTTGGTTTTATCCCAAGAAAGGTAGGGGGAAGGTTAAGGTGGTTTGTAAACAATTGGTAAGTGCTAACAAAGGATCAGTCGGTTCTTCTCACAATGCAAGGTTATGTTTTGGAGTTCGGAAAGGAGCCAATACAACTGAGAGAGCCAAGGCAGTTAGTATTTCAAGAGGAGTTACATATTTTAGTAGGAAAGGAAGTGAAGGAGATGTTGCTAAAAGGAGCTGTAGAGAGAGTATCTGAAGAAGATTGGCGGTTTGTAAGTACAATTATTTTGGTCAGGAAGGACAAAGGTTGGAGGCCCGTGATAAATTTGAGAGGTTTAAATCAATTTCTCATTTACAGGCATTTCAAGATGGAAGGAATCCATCTATTGAGGGATATTTTGCAAGAGAACGATTGGTTGGTGAAATTGGACCTGAAGGATGCATATTTTACAATTCCAATAGAGAGTCACAGGTTTCTTCAGTTCAGGTGGTTGGGAGTTCTGTATCAGTTTTCATACCTTGTATTTGGGTTGGCATCAGCACCCTGGTGCTTTAAAAAGGTTCTGAGACCAGTGGCGAAGTTCCTCAGGGAGAGAGGTATAAATGATCATGTATCTGGACGATTTTTTATTAATGTCACAGAGTCAGAAGGAATTGGAGAAGCAACTGCTTGTGACACTAGATCTTTTGGAAGGACTGGGCTTTCTGATCAACAGAGAAAAGTCTGTACTGATACCCAGTCAATGATTGGAATTTTTGGGGTTTTTAGTGAACACGTCAGAAAAGACTCTGAGTCTGCCAGAAAAAAAGGTAGTAAAAATAAAATCGGAAGTAAAAGGTTTGTTGAATAAAGAAGATGTTACTTTGAGGGCGTTGGCGAGAGTGACTGGCTTGTTTTCTTCTTCTATTCAGACGGTTTTCCCTGGTCCTCTTCATTACAGAGATTTACAGAGATTAAAGACAGAAGCTTTGAGGAAAGGCTTGTGGTATGGAGATCAGATTTTTCTATCAGAGTTCGCTCGGGAGGAGTTAGTATGGTGGTTGGACAATCTGGAGGCTTGGAATGGCCGTGCATTTTTGGTGTTTGCCCGGATTTTGTGATAGAAACAGACGCAAGCCTCTTTGGTTGGGTGGGGTGTTTGGAAGATCAAGAGACTGGTGGGAGATGGTCTTTGGAGGAGAATTCGGAACACATAAATGGTTTGGAGATGGTTCACCGGGACCCTTTTCGTAAATCCCCTGCAAGAAAAGTCCCAAGAAAAGTTCTAATAAACTTCAAAACGTACTCGCTAACACAAGAAGTTCTGGCAGCAGCTATTAAAGCAGGTTCCTTCACCAGGGGCGACTGGTCTTTTCAAAATTAGGTCAGACATATCCAAACCTACACTAGATAGACAATGGGAACTGGGGAAACACATTCAAGAGCTTAGACAGCTATGCGCCACAGCCTAATTGAGACTAATTGACACTCTAAGAGTAATGTAGAACAACAAGATGCAGAGTATCAAGGACCCAAAAGAAGTAGAAAATATCATAGAACAAATTAAAGCACATCAGAAGACATAAGTATATATGACGAAGCAAACACAAGGAGATGATGGACGGAGCGCTGAAACTTTTCAGACACTCACCCCCAGTCACAGATTTGGGTTGAATCCATCATCATTCTTTAGCTCACTTCGCCACCTCAGTTCAGACCCAGCTATATGCAAATCAGTCTTGACCCTGTGCCTCATGGGAACAGTCCAGCCCAAACTGCCAAGCCAGGTCTTCCCTGAACCGGAAACAAGCATCGGGGACCGGTTTCTGGGTAACACCCTTCATCAGCCAGGCTAGCTTGAATTCAGTGGCAAAGTGAGCAAGGGACCCACGTCTGGGCATACCCTGCCAACTTAGTGCGAACAAAGTAAACACAAGGAGATGATGGACGGAGCGCTGAAACTTTTCAGACACTCACCCCCAGTCACAGATCTGGGTTGAATCCATCATCATTCTTTAGCTCACTTCGCCACCTCAGTTCAGACCCAGCTATATGCAAATCAGTCTTGACCCTGTGCCTCATGGGAACAGTCCAGCCCGAACTGCCAAGCCAGGTCTTCCCTGAACCGGAAACAAGCATCCTGGGACCGGTTTCTGGGTAACACCCTTCATCAGCCAGGCTAGCTTGAATCCAGTGGCAAAGTGAGCAAGGGACCCACGTCTCGGCATACCCTGCCAACTTAGGGCGAACAAAGCAAACACAAGGAGATGATGGCCGGAGAGCTGAAACTTTTCAGACACTCACCCCCAGTCACAGATCTGAGTTGAATCCATCATCATTCTTTAGCTCACTTCGCCACCTCAGTTCAGACCCAGCTATATGCAAATCAGTCTTGACCCTGTGCCTCATGGAAACAGTCCAGCCCGAACTGCCAAGCCAGGTCTTCCCTGAACCGGAAACAAGCATCCTGGGACCGGTTTCTGGGTAACACCCTTCATCAGCCAGGCTAGCTTGAATCCAGTGGCAAAGTGAGCAAGGGACCCACATCTGGGCAAACCCTGCCAACTTAGAGCGAACAAAGCAAACACAAGGAGATGATGGACGGAGCGCTGAAACTTTTCAGACACTCACCCCCAGTCACAGATCTGGGTTGAATCCATCATCATTCTTTAGCTCACTTCGCCACCTCAGTTCAGACCCAGCTATATGCAAATCAGTCTTGACCCTGTGCCTCATGGGAACAGTCCAGCCCGAACTGCCATGGCAGGTCTTTCCTGAACCGGAAACAAGCATCCTGGGACCAGTTTCTGGGTAAAACCCTTCATCAGCCAGGCTAGCTTGAATCCAGTGGCAAAGTGAGCAAGGGACCCACGTCTGGGTATACCCTGCCAACTTGTTCTGCATTCTGTCCATCAATTGTTCTTTTTGCATTTGTCACCCCGAGTGGGACGGGTATGCCCAGACGTGGGTCCCGTGCTCTCCATGCCACTGGAGTCAAGCTATCCTGGCTGATGAGGGGTGAAACCCTAAAACCGGTCCGAGGATGCTTGTTTCCAGTTCAGGGAGGACCTGGCTTGGCAGTTCGGGCTGGACTGTTCCCATTGGGCACAGGGTCAAGACTGATTTGCATATGGCTGGGTTCAAACCGGAATGCATGGTGAGCAAAAAAACGATGGATTTAGGCCCAGATCTCTGTACTGGGGTGAATGTATGACATTGTTCTGCATTCTGTCCATCAATTGTTCTTTTTGCATTTGTCACCCCGAGTGGGATGGGTATGCCCAGACGTGGGTCCCGTGCTCTCCATGCCACTGGAGTTAAGCTATCCTGGCTGATGAGGGGTGAAACCCTGAAATCGGTCCTAGGATGCTTGTTTCCAGTTCAGGGAGGACCTGGCTTGGCAGTTCGGGCTGGACTGCTCCTATTGGGCACAGGGTCAAGACTGATTTGCATATGGCTGGGTTCAAACTGGAATGGCATGGTGAGCAAAAAAACGATGGATTTAGGCCCAGATCTCTGTACTGGGGTGATTGTATGACATTGTTCTGCATTCTGTCCATCAATTGTTCTTTTTGCATAAGTATATATGACATCAGGGGGGAAGGAGAGCTCGACAGGGTAGCTTCAAAGTAGGCTATCAAATGACACGGGGGAGAGCTCCCCAGGTTGGGTTAGGGGTTTTATGTTTATCACTCACAAAGAAACTTTTTTCACTGAACACAGGGTGGGGGAGCATTAGGGGAAAAAAAAGTCCTCATTGAAAAGAAAAACAAACCATATAGCTAACAGAGGCTGGGGCAGTAGTGCCCAGTTCCCGACACTCTTTCAAATAGGATAGTGATGGTCTTATCAAAGGAAAAAACGTTTACAATATTATCCTGGAATGTTAATGGTCTCAGGGTTCCTAGGAAATGAAGGAAAATTATGGAATACTGGAGGTTAATATGCAATGAAATAATAATAATACAGGAATCCCACTTATCAAAGGAAGAGTGGGCGAGCATTTTGAAGAACCAAAAGTGGGTAGAACACTGCATATGTTCTAATCAAGAAAGAACACTGCATATGTTCTTATCAAGAATGTCCTATAAAAGGAGTCGCCATCCTCTTCAAGAGATCTATAAGAGCAATTTTGGGGGAATGCACAGCAGATAGAAGGGGCAGATGGAGTATACCCAAGCTGAAAATATCAGGTAGCTGGTTAGCCATCGCAGGGTATTATGGCCCAAACAAGGATGATCCAACTTCTCTTCAGGAGCTATATAATTTACTCCTAGATATAAACATACTAAATACATTGGGGGAAGATTTTAATACCCTATTAGATCCTCCTCTAGAGAAACCGTCAACACCCCTAAGACAAGGGCATTTATTAAACAGATGATGGAAGATCTAGATTTGACGGATATTTGGAAGGTGAACGGTAATATGGGCAATAGATTCACTTTTAAAAGTAAAAATGATGGCCATTCTTCAAGAAAAGACTTCTTTTTAATTTCTAGAAGACTTAGAAATAGCGTGGTACAAGTGGACCATATAACGGAAAACCTATCTGATCACTCAGCCGTAAGCATGGAACTTAGGCTGAGTATATCCCCAATACAGAAAAGATGGACCCTCAATAGATTACTGCTACTTGAACCAGCACTTGTGGGAGTTTTAAAGAAGGACACTAATTAATTTTTTCAGAACAACTGGGCCTCGGCCTCACCACACATAGTCTGGAATGCTTTCAAAGCTTTTATAAGCATCTCTATTGCCCGGAACAGGGAGCAGAGTTCTAAGCTAGAGAACCTAGAACTTAATATAGCTAAACTGGTAAGGGAGGCTGAGACTCCTTTCAATAGTCAAGATTTAAATCATAGAACAGCAAAAATACAGGAAGCGAAAAACAGTCTATCCAGTTTCATAGAGGTGGGAATTAGGAGAAAGTGGGATGCCGGTAAAATGTCACATTATGAATACGGGGAAGGATGTGGGAAATTGCTGGCATGGAAGATTAAAACACACGCCGCCAGAAATACTATTTTAGAAATTTTAGACCCAGAGACTGGTAAAACCTGTAAAGATGACCATGAAATAAAAAAAGCTTTTGAAGGTTACTACAAGAATTTGTATAGTGAGGACTCCCTAGCTACTAGAGAACAATTGGGAAAATACTTTGAGGGTTTAAATAAGGCTAGATTGACCCCAGTTGAGAAGGAACTTCTCAGTTCGGAGATAAGCCTGGATGAAGTGAAGTCACAAATGGACAAGCTGAAAAAAGTCAGGGCTGCCGGCCCAGATAGCTTGCCGAATCAAGTGTATAAGGTTTAAAAAGAAGAACTGACCCCATGGTAAAGGGACATGATAAATCAGGCTTTCGTTGAAGGGAAAGAACTCCTTCACTCCTGGGAGGAAGCCACAATCAGTATTATTTTAAAACCTAGTAAAAATCCAAAGATATGTGCGTCATATATACCGATATCCCTTTGAAACAGTGATTACAAGATTTACACCCAAATTTTAGCTAAACGATTGGAGAAATATGTAGGGAATTTAATCCACCCTGATCAAAAAGGTTTCATTAGAGGGAGGCAACTACACGACTTGACACACAAGCTAATTGGAGCAACAGATCTAGCAATAGAAGATAAAACTCCCTTGACGATACTCACCCTAGACGCGGCCAAAGCTTCTGACAGGGTTAGTTGGTCTTTCTTACACCTAGTAGTTAGACATCACGAACTGGGAGAAAACTTCGAAAGGACAATATCGGCCATATATAAAAACCCATCTGCAAGAATTTTGGTGAATGGGAATTTAACAGAGAAGATTTCAATAGAAAGAGGGTCTCGCCAGGGGTGCCCCTTGTCACCGCTATTGTTTAATTTGTACATTGAGCCCTTGGCGTACAAAATAAGATCGAATGTAAACATATTACCATTCAAAAGTAGAGGTTGGGAAAAAAATGTGGGCCTCTACGCAGACGACTTGATGATATATACCTCTGATGTAGAGAGCTTACTCCCAGAGATAATGAAAACAATAACAGAATTTGGGGAAGTATCAGGTTATTTGGTAAATAGTGAAAAAACAGAAATAATGGAGTGGAATACTCAATAACCAAAAATACCTAGGGATACAGGTGACGCAGGACCTAGATAAAATGGCCTTGAAGAATTTCAACAAAGTAAGAGATGAGACTAAAAGATTACTTAAGAAATGGAGTACTCTCCCACTTTCATTCCTAGGAAGATCGAACCTACTCAAAATGTCAATATTACCTAAGTTCACATTTATATTCGATGCTATTCCTCTAGAGTTTAATCAAAAAGCGATTAAGAAATTACAGGGAGAATAAAGTAGATTCATCTGGGCAAACAAGGGAGTAAGGATCGCTTGGAAAAAGATCCGTCCGAAGAAGATATATGGAGGAATATCAAGGCCAGACCTTCTTGTTTACTATCTGACCTTTCAGTTTAAGACCTTTAGGCCCCTTCTATTAGAGAGAAAAATCTTATCTCCTCTGTTTAAAGCTCTAACAAAAGACCAGGCAAAGCAAGAATACTTTTTTTTGTTTAAATTTGGCTATCCAAAATTCTTTAAAAAAGTCAGACTGAAGATTCTGAAGGCTGCTTGCACATCTTGGCATCAAATAAGGAGAATGCTGGGATACCGTACTACAGTGCCCTGGCCCCAATTTGGGATTCCCCGAGCACTCCAATTTGTTTGCAGGACAAACTAGCTGCCCCTTTGCGGTCAGCTGAAATAAATAAGTGGGGGCAAATTATGCAAGGCAGGTCAGTAGTTTCCTGGGACATTATGAGTGGGCTAACAGCAGGTCACCTGTCAAGGTTAAAATACTACCAACCAACAAGCTGGGCAAGAGAACTGGGGAAGGTGGATGAAGGGAGCTCAGACTATGAGATAAAACACTTGCTGAAACCTTCAAACCCCAAGGAACTGGCAAATTGGTACTGGGCACTAATAGAGGCTGGAGAAGAACCCTACTCTGAACTAGGAGAAATCTGGAAGAGGGACATCCAGATGTACAGACGGAAGAGTTATGGCAAGTATCTATGTCTACTTTTTGGTCTACAATAAAATCCGCCCCCTCAGGAGAAATCATCTTTTCACAGTGCATAGGGCCTACTGGACTCCAAAGAGATTATCCAAGCTGGGGAGACAAGAGAAAAGAAAATGTCCGAAATGCGAGGAGAAAAAGGCTGATGATGTTCACATATTCTGGCTGTGTTCCCTTCTGGAGACCTTCTGGCAAGGAGTGGGTAAGAAAATCAACAAAGTTATAGACACCAACATCAAGGTAAGCCTTGCAATGGTTATACTTGGAGTTATAGAGGGAGGCGGTAAAGTCGTGAAGCTATCAAAAAGGCATAAATCCTTGTTGTTTGTATTACTATTTTTGGCAAGGAGAGCTATCTGTCTAAAGGGGGTTAAACCAATTCCCCCACAAATATCCCCGAATGGGTCTCTGCAGTCCAGAGAATTAGAAACCTTGAAGGGAAGCTTTCTACGGGTAAAAATAAAGTAAGATTTTGGGAGCTATGGGACAACCAGGGAGTCTCAGTAGTAGATGGATAAAGAATTTAAGGGGGATAGAAATAAAAATCTGAGAAAATCTGGTCCAATGATTAAAAACATCAGAAAAACCAAATCTTTGGGAAAGCAGGTGGGATATAAGGGCCCACAGAGAGAATATCCCAATGTTCCATCCAAGATAAAATGTTAAGGAAAGAATGGTGAATTGGCTCCATGGCCCTCTTCGTTAACAAGTATAGCATAGCCAGGACCCTGGGCCCAATAAAATCATAAGAGGATCTGACAACACTGTTAATCCAAATCACCAAAAAGCTTCCGGATGTGAAATGAGGACTAAAAAACAAAAGAAGAAAAAAAAGACTAACGTTCCAGTTAGATCGTTATTACAGATGGAGACCGTGTCCATTAGCAGAGGAGGTGGATGCATTTCACCAAAATTGGAGGAAGATTCAGGGGTATGTATTTCCTCCATTTGCAATGATACAGAGGGTATTGTTGATGGTGAGGAAACAGAGATGTCAAATAATTCTTGTGACGCCATTTTGGCCAGGACAAGCTTGGTTTCCAGGGGTGTTGGAGATGGCAATAGAGGAACCCTTTTTAGTTCCAGAATCAGAGGACAGAAGGAGTTTTACACCTTTTGGTCGTGGAAGGGGCATTGAGCCTTCTTGTTTGGAAGCTGTCAGGGGAGGAGTTCAGTTCGCAGGACTTTTGAGGCAGGCTCAAGAATTACTCAGAGAATCTTGGGCACCAGGTACAAGAAAGAGATATGTTGGTGCATGGAAAAAATGGGTTTGCTGGTGCGTGGATCCCATGGAAGCATCTGCCGTAGAGTTATCAAATTCTTTATCGGCTTTATTTGAGAAAGGTTTAAGTTACAGAACAATAAATTGCTATAGGTCTGCGGTTTGGTAGGCGGTTGCTCCATAGGTAGAGAGCCTCTAATTTGTAGAGTAATGAAGGGTATTAAGTTGCAGAGACCACCTAGACCCAGGTACAGTTCTATGTAAGATGTGAGTTTACTTCTTCATTTATTCGCTTATTTGAAGGTTTGCCTATGAGTAGGTTTTTGAGTTTAAAGCAGTTGTCAGGGAAGATGGCAACTTTATTGTGTTTGACATCTTTCAGGAGAGTTTCTGATGTAAAAGCTTTAGAAATTGGAAATAGATTTTATAATCCTGATGCACTAATTTTTCGAATAACTAAAAGAACAAAGAGCATGTCTTCTTCTAAATTTTATCCAAAGTTTGATGATCATCCTAAGTTGTGCGTGGTGAGATGTTTTGAGAGAGTATGAGAATAGAATGGAAGAAATCAAAAAGGATGGAGCTAGACAGTTGTTGATTTCTTATGTGAAACCTTACAGGCCAGTTACTTCAGCAACAATTGCCCATTTGGTAAGGACTTGTATGCTTGAAGCGGGTATTGATTTGCAGGAGTATGCGGAGCATTCAGTGAGATGAGCTATGGCGAGTAAGGTTTTCACGTCTAGTGGATGTTTGGAAGAGATTTTGCATGCAGCTGATTGGTCAAATGCTGATGTGTTTGCAAGGTATTATTTAAAACCTATGGAACATGTATTGTCTGTGGTATTAACACAGCTTTGAACATGCATAATGCTAGCCTCGGGTCTTGACATGAAATGTAGATTCTCCAAGTAGGTGAAGAGAGAATCTGGATTTCATTAAAGACTAGCATTATGAGGTGAGTATTTGGAGAGGGAGTAGATGATGGGCAGGATGTATTCGTTAGGAAATAAGAATTTGTAAGATGTATCATTACAGGATCATTTTATATTTTGAGATATTTGTTTGTTTCAGATACCCAATAAAAGAGGAGACAAGGAATATAATTACCCTTTGGATGATAAAAATGTTTCGAGTTACGGGACCCGGAGCAGCTTAAAAGAGGAAGATGGCTGCTGAGATGGAGTTTATATAGGCTTAAGGGACGTTCTAAGTTCTGGAATTTTGGTGTTGGTAATGTTTACTTTGAAATGCTGCAAGGAGCTGGCAATAAAAGATACAAGCATAATGCTAGCCTCTGTGTCTTTAATGAACTCCGGATTCTCTCTTCACCTACTTGGAGAATCTACATTCTCCCTCCTCTTATTCTAGTTCCAACTTTACCCTCCCATTTAATCTTATAGTGTCAAATTAATTTTCCTTATTAATTCATCCACTTCTTCTTCTCATTTAAGGTTAAACATCTCAATTCTCTACATAATTCTTAAAGTAGCTGGGAATCTCATTTGGACTTTTGTCCCTAAACTATTTAATTTCTCCATTCTTTCCCCCAGTTCACACTGACCGTAGCGCGGTCATCCTGCCTGTGTCAGACCTTATTTCGTAAAAGAATTGTTCATTTCACAGAACTTTTGTCTTCAAAGCATTGCTTAGGATCTGTTCTTTAAGACGGTAGATTAAGAAGCTGCCCAATATTTTCCTGGGGCTTTTATGACTTGGATTAGGTTTGAAAGTGTCTCTATGTACCTTCTGAATTACAATTTCTAAATTGTTATCAGTGCTGTCTTTCAGAGCGCCCTCCTGCAGGAGTTTTATCACGAACACTTTCAAGTTATTTCCTTCAGCCCTCTCTTATATATTTAAAAGCTTCAAGTTGTTTTGGCGTGAGTGAATTTCTAAGCTCTCTATTCCCTCTGTTAGGTTTTATTTTGTTGTTTGAAATTCTCTTTTTTTTCAGGGCATTTTCTTGTATCTTTAACCTGGCACTCTCTATATTATCCTTGAAGGCCTTATTTCTTGCTTCCAGCCCATCCAATTTAAAGCATCAAGAGTGTGACTTGACCCTCGGATTGCTCTCTGATTGTTTTCTGATGTCTCAAATCTCATTCTGATTTCCATCTTCAAGTCTAGGAGGATCGACCCTAGGAAGCCTGTGTCTGAACCCACTTTTACTAGACATGCTCCCCCTGCGAGTATTCCTTGAGAAGGTTCTTTCTCAGGCCCAGTCACAGCTTTTTGATATTTTCACTAGTGTCTTGGTGGCCACTTGTTCTATATGATTGGCCAATGGTTCAAACCTATTAGCTGTTGACATATTTGCAATTTGTTCCACGTCCCTCTCATTAATGGCCTCCTTCACTCCAACTCTATGAGTCTGATCTAAGTGTATAGAGGACTCCTGTTGCTCGAGAGTCCCTCTACCTGCTTGTATTGGAGTTCTTCTAACTCCCTTCTGCTTTGCCTCCATTAAATTTAATGAAAGAGTTGGCCTCTTATTTTCTTCTATCTGAATAGACTTTATTTTTGTTTACAGACCGCCCGGTACACCTAAGGGGTTCTGGACCTTCCTTCTCAAGCTTGAGGTTTTGCTTGCGTGTATCTCCTCTGGGGGAACTCCTCTATTGCAAACAACCCTTTGGTATCGCCAAAGTGCAATGAGTACCTGTTTCTCCATAAGGGTATATGTCCTGGTACTGAGGGAATGTTGGCAGTTAATTTGGGCATTCTCCCCACTCCTGCGCTACTAAATTGGGGTTGATGCTAGGGTTCTGGGCAGCATTGATGTTAGAGTTCCTGACCGTTTTAGATTCCTTACTGGCCTCCAGCCCTTCCAGAGCCTCAAGAGTTGTTTGCACCATCAGAGCTGATTGTAAAGCCTTACTTTCTATCTGGGCTTGAAAGTTCACTGCGGTTGTTTCAACATCTGTATAATGTCCCGTAATTGGGTCCCTTCAAACTTCCCTCTGGGGTACATGTCTGGGTGTGCTGTTGAGGGTCACAGATTCTTCTGGTGCTCACTGGGACTTGGTTGACAGGTACTGACTCTGCCGCTTTTCACCCCGGAATGTAATTCTCTTGCTATGTCAGTAGAGGAGGAAACTTTTAAGTAATGTTGGGTGCAATTGGGTGTATTGATGGTAGGACAGCATCTAGCAATTCAAGGTAAAGATTAAACAGAGTGGGAGCTAGCATAGATCCTTTTGGGACACACTGGGGGAACAACTCTAAGCAAGATGTGAAGCAATTCAGTCCTGATCTTTTGAACCTCATGCAATCTTTTAGAGTGTGGATAAGGATTTTGTGGTTGACTGTGTCAAAGGCCCCTGGCAGATCAAGGAGAATGAGGAAGCATGCATCCCGGTTATCTAGGATAATAAGTGCATCATCGGGTATTTGTAGAAGAGTAGTCTCCATAATCCAACCAGGCCTGCAACTAGATTGGAACTTGTCTAGCAAATTGTTTCCTTTTATGATCTGGATAAGTTGGTCATTGACACAGTGGAGTGGAGGAGCGGAGAGCTGAACCATGTGAGTACATAGGGAATAATTTTTCAATCTTATTTTGGAATATAGTGGGTTTGCAGGCAAAAACAACAAACCGGCTTTGGTATGAATTCGTGAAAAAATTTAATATGTTCTGTTTACAAGAGACGTGGTCCGTTAATGAGATCCATATGGAAGGGTATAAGACATATCATACACCTGCTTTACCATCGAAACATGGAAGGGCTAAGGGGGGTTTAAGTATATACATCTCAAACTTGGTAAGTGGTTATAAAATATCATTTTTCAAATCAGAACCCAATTATCAAATAGTCATTTTATCTATGGAGCAAGGTAAAAGTGCTGTCTTGATTAATTTTTACAATAATGCGCAGAAAGACCAAGGGGCCGATTCCGATCTCGGCCGGTAGTGCTCCGAATCGGATTCGGATTCACCGGATCCGATTCGGAGCCCTGTTTACCGACCGAATCGTACGCGGGTCCGGCCGAGCGAGTACGATGCAAGCACCCGCGAAATCGCCGACCGACTCGAACGCGGCTTCAACACGCTCCGACCGACTCGCATGGACACGACTCGCACCGCGCTATGGAGACGTTTCCCGGCCGGGTAAGTACGATGCGCGCCGCGAGCAGTCCGATCGACTCGCGCCGTCCGGCTCGAAAAAGCTGTCGGAGCCGGACTTTGGGGGTCCGCGTCGGACCCCCCTGTACGCGTAGGCGCGCGAGTCGCACACAGGGGGGACCCATGGGTCCCCCCTACCTGTGCATGTACGCCGCGATGCGCATGGACGCGTACACGCTGTAGGGGGCGCCCTTGACCGCCTCGCATCCATTGAGTCAATGGGAGCCCGCGTACGCGTTGTACGACAGGCTCCCATTGACTTCAATGGGAGTCCGACCGACTCGAGTCTGATAGCATGCGTGCGCATCGTACTCGTTCGGTCGGACTGCCAGAGTCCGATTCGGTCGGAATTCTCTCCGGGTCCGGCTCGGTCGGGGAGATTTCCGGCCGGAATCGGAATCGGCCCCCAAGTGTTGGATATACTGAAACAACTTATGTCTACCTTACAGGATTTACAGAATGGCAATGTGAGAGAAATATTTTTTGTGTGGGGAGGGGATTTTAACACGGCACTGTGTCCTTTTTATCGGGATATAACCTGTGGTTTAACAGATGAAGATAACTGTACCTTAACGCACTTTCCGCATTCGATGTATGGAGATTTCTTTAATGAGATGTTATTTGTTTTGGGGTTGGGCTTTGCGAATGAAATGTGTTTACCACCTATCCCCTTCTCACAGACTTTTAATGGAAGAGGATTGAGCTCAATATTAGATTTTATAATTACATCAGATTGGATGGGCTCCCGATTAATTGACTACACAATACACAAAAATGCTATAAGCGATCATTTCCCCCTGAGTGTGCCCATATACCTCCCACTTGTTACCCGAAGGTACAATATAGAAAGGGTTTACGCAGTTCAAGAAGTAGAGGTTAATAAAATAAATGGTTATTCTCTAAAGTGGGAAAAGGTAGAGCCGGCAAAAATAACTAAGGAGGTGGTCGAGACAAGCTATCATTCAATCTTGAAATGTTTAAATGAAGGAACAGCTCATGATGGTATAATGGAGTCGTACGCACACATTGCTGAAACTATTAGAAATACATTAAAGGTAGAGACAAAAAAAAAAGGGCAGAGCAAAACTAAAGGGTGGTTTGATCACGATTGCACTAAAGCTTACTCGAAATTAAAACAGGCACTACACAAAACCAACAGAGATAGAATTGAAATCAGGGAGTGTAGGAAGGCCTACAATCAGGCTCTGAAATCACGCAAATTAGAATTAAAACGTAAGGCATGGATTGACTTTCGGAATGCAAGCATCGCCAAAGATAGTACTGCCTTTTGGCGTGTGGTAAAATCACCTTTTCTGGCAACAGAAAGTATCCCTACAGTAGAGATTGCAATCGATGAAGAATCTTGGGTGGAGTACTTTGCTAATATGTTTAGACAAACTGGAGAGGTGGGGAGCGTGGATGTAATTATATCAAAGGAACAACTACTTCCACTTAATTTCCCAATAACCCTGAATTTTACACTACAAGAGGTACTTTCCGCTTTAAAAGCAAGTAAGGGGGGTAAGGCCCCGGGGCCTGATGGGGTGCCCATTGATATTTTCAAGTATACAGTGGACTTATGGGCCCCACTTTTAACTCGAGTATTAGCAGCCTGTTGTGCGACCGGATTTATAGAATCTTGGTCAGAATCTATTATGGTACCAATTTTCAAAAAAGGCGACAGGCAGAATCCTGCCTGTTATCGCCCAATATCGCTGTAGGATTCGCTAGGCAAGGTGGCAGGTCGCATAGTGCTCAACCGTCTTCAACAATGGGCGGAAGATAATAATGTTATATCGGATCTTCAATTCGGTTTTAGAGAGGGTCTGGGCACAATAGTGCAAGGTCTTAACCTTACAATCATGATGGGGAAATACATGCAGGCAAAGAAAGGAAAACTGTACCTGGCGTTCGTCGATCTTTCGGCGGCATTTGATTGTGTTCTCCATGGGAAACTATGGAGCATGCTAGCGTCCATGGGGGTGGATCCACCATTAATCCAGTTTCTAAGGGAACTTTACAGGAATGCTAAAGCCAGGGTTAGGTTTGGTACTAATGGAGAGTGCACAGCGTCATTCCAAATAGAGAGGGGGTTAGGCAAGGCTGTGTCCTGGCACCTTTTCTGTTTACACTATATACTAACGGTTTGGAGAAACGGTTGGTGGAGAGGTGCCGGGACCTACCTCAAGTATTTAGTCGACCTATACCGGCCCTTCTCTACGCGGATGATGCTGTAATAATGGCCCGAACACCTTTAGGCTTACAAAGAGCTCTAGACCAATATAATATTTTTATGAAAAATCTGGGTCTAAGAGTTAACGCTTTGAAAACTTTTATCATGAGTTGTGGATCAGGATCTCGGAAGCACAGGGATATTTTAATAGATGGTCAAAAGGTGGAACCTACGATTACTTACCCTTATCTATGTATTTTAATAGATCAAAAAGGATCATGGCGTCAGGCTATTGAAGCAAGAAAAATCCTTTTTTAAGAACAACGACAGCGCTGGTCAATTTTTCAAAACAATTAGGAAAGAGACCTCCACTAGAGTTGCTTCACATATACCAGGCCAAGTGTGTAAGCACAGCCATTTATGGTGCCGGAATTTGGGGATATTGTGATGTTAAAGATATACAGAGGGTGGAGAATGCCTTTCTTAGATTCCTGTTGGCAGTCCCACGATGTACATCGACATATATATGCCATACTGAGCTGGGGCTCTCCTATATTACCGATATAATAAGAGCACAGCCTGCTATGTTATGGCATCGGATCTGGTCTTCCCCAAAAACTACATTCAATCAGAGCAAGATCACCGCCGAGCAGCTCACCGCCTCCCTCAGCCAGAACACACCCACCGACACAACGGACCCAAACGAAGCAGCCAGCAACCTCGCCAAGTGGCTGACCGCCTGCGCCGACGACCTCGCACCACTAAAAAACCCTCCCAGCAGACCCGGAAGCAAGAAAACCCCTTGGTTCACCAACGAACTCAAGGAATCCAAGAAGAACTGCCGCACTCTCGAGAAAACCTGGCGACTCGTCCAGACCACAGACAACAGGACCGCCCTCAAGCACGCCACCCGCAAACACCACCAGCTGATCCGTGCCACCAAGAAGTCGGCACTCAAAGAACGACTGGACAACAACGCCCATGACAGCAAGGAACTTTTCAGCATCGTCAAAGAGTTCTCCAACCCCAGCGCCGGAAACAACGACATCACCCCCTCGCAAGACCTCTGCAACTCACTCTCCGCGTTCTTCCACCGCAAGATCACCGACATACACAACAGCTTCGACGCACAAACAACGCACCCTACCGCCGAACCAATGCCCGCCACCACCACCCTCTGCAACTGGACCCCGATCAACACCGAAGACACCACCCGCACGATGAACTCCATCCACTCCGGATCACCAACCGACCCCTGCCCACACCACGTCTTCAACAAAGCCGACGCCACCATCGCACCCCATCTCCGGGACATCATCAACTCCTCCTTCCACACCGCCACCTTCCCGGAGAGCTGGAAGCACGCCGAGCTTACCGCCCTCCTGAAGAAACCAACGGCGGACCCCACCGACCTCAAGAACTACCGCCCCATCTCGCTCCTTCCGTTTCCGGCCAAAGTCATCGAGAAGACCGTCAACAGACAGCTTGCCGCCTTCCTCGAGACGAATGGATCCCTCGACCCCTCGCAGTCCGGGTTTCGGGCCAACCACAGCACCGAGACCGCCCTTATCGCAGCCACCGACGACATCAGAACCCTAACCGACAACGGGAAACAGCTGCCCTCATCCTCCTGGACCTCTCCGCGGCGTTCGACACCGTCTGCCACCGCACCCTAGTGAAGCGCCTCAGCAACATCGGAATCCGAGAGAAAGCACTGGAATGGATCATCTCGTTCCTCGCCGGAAGAACCCAGAGAGTCCGCCTCTCCCCGTTCAGATCCGAAGCCACCGAAGTCATCTGCGGCGTTCCACAAGGATCCTCACTCAGCCCGACCCTCTTCAACGTCTACATGAGCCCCCTCGCAGCCATCGCACGCCGACACAACCTCAACATCATCTCCTACGCCGACGACACCCAGCTGATCCTCTCCCTCACCAACGACCCCACCACCGCCAGAGCCAACCTGCACGACGGGATGAGAGACGTCGCCGACTGGATGAGGAACAGCCGCCTTAAACTGAACTCAGACAAGACGGAAGTCCTCATCCTGGGCTCATCACCCTCCGCCTGGGACGACTCCTGGTGGCCCCCGGCCCTGGGCACCGCACCCAAGCCAACGGACCACGCACGCAACCTGGGCTTCATCCTGGACTCCTCCCTATCGATGACCAGACAAGTCAACGCCGTCTCATCTTCATGCTTCAACACCCTGCGCATGCTCCGCAAGATCTTCAGATGGATCCCCACTGAAACCAGGAAGACCGTCACCCAGGCACTCGTCACCAGCCGACTGGACTATGGGAACACCCTCTACGCCGGAACCACAGCCAAACTTCAAAAGAGACTCCAGCGCATCCAGAACGCCTCCGCACGACTCATCCTGGACATCCCCCGACACAGCCACATCACCGTACACCTGAAAGACCTGCACTGGCTCCCCGTCAGCAAGAGAATCACGTTCAGACTCCTCACCCACGCACACAAGGCCCTCCACGACCTGGGCCCAAAGTACCTCAACGACCGCATGTCCTTCTACACGCCCACACGCCAGCTACGATCAACCAGCCACGCCCTCGCCACCGTACCACGCATCCGCAGAACCACCGCCGGAGGAAGATCCTTCTCCTACCTGGCGGCCAAGACCTGGAACTCCCTCCCCACTCACCTTCGGCGAACCCAGGACCATCTCGCCTTCAGGAAGCAGCTCAAGACCTGGCTGTTCGAGCAGTAACTTACCCCCTCCCCCAGCGCCTTGAGACCCTCCCGGGTGAGTAGCGCGCTCTATAAATGCCGTGATTGATTGAAGATGATAAAAGATAGCCTGGCATTAGACCACTCACAAAAGATCAGGTGGTTGCAATATATTAAAGAATTCATGAACGATCTGGAACACGTAGAATATTATACCAATCCTTTATTAGTGGGTACTATTTCTAGGAAAGCCTTAAAAAAAAAAGTGTATGGAACATCTGGAGGCAAATAGATTTGCCAATGAGGCATTGAGGCCCACTGTTCAAAATAACCAATTGATGAGAGTGGGTTTTGGGATCCAGCCTTATTTGATAAGTACAGTAAGTGGATATGATAGATTTGTCCTTATACGTTTTAGGCTGGATATGTTCCACCGCTTGGTCAGCTTTCCCATTGTTAATGACTGGTCTAAAGTTTTACAAAACTGTCCCTGCGATGAAGTCTCTATGCAAACCTCAATGCATGTGGTTTTATTTTGTAAATATTATGTAGAACAGAGGAGGAGGTGGCTTAAACCGATATTGAAAATATGGGGATTGAGGCAATGCCGCCCAGCGTATCTTGCACTGCAATTTTTAGATAATGAATGTTTTATGAAGTATATTGTTCAATTTTTAAAGAGTACAATTAAGTGCAGGAAAAGTTTATAAAGTTAAGAAGTACCTAAATCAAATTATGGAAATTGGCTTTTTATTGTTTTTTAAATGAAATAATAGTGTTTGTTTTTGGTATATGTTTTATTCTCTAAATGTATGAGATTATGATATATAACTTTGTAATACTGTGCTTTTATGGTTTTTATATCTGATGAGTTAAAAGCCGAATAAAGTTATATTTGATTTGATTTGACACAGCTTTCAAGGATTTTGGCTAGGAAAAGGAGATCTGAAATAGGATGATAGTTAGGTCATCAGTGTTGTCACTGTTTTTTTCTAGTAGTATAAAAAGTTGCACAAGCGTCAAGCCATCAGTAAAATATCCATGGTGTACAGAAAGCTAATGCATCTTAGCTAGATACGCAGGAGGGAGTCAATGAAGTGGTTAGAAGACTTGAGTTTGGAAATAATGTTATAGAGCTCAGACTGAGAGTAGCTCCTGAGCGTGCCCCAGATTTTGTGGGATTTACTTTACAGTACTGTAGAGATTAGTGGGAAACATGAGAATCAATGCTTTAATATTTTTGATCTTGGTGTCGAAGAAGTGAGGAAGCTTTTTGTGCCTATTTCTAGCATAATCAATCTAGGTCTTAATAGACTTAGATTTGGTTTCAAATACATGTTTTTGTATGTGTATCTAGAGCTGTACAGGAGTGCATGATTTGACCTAGAACAGTTTTGGCTCCAGAAGCACTCAATTACACTGAAGTGCTACCTCTCTTCATTAAGGTCTTTTGTGTGCCATGAATGTGTATTCTTGGTCCGGGCTCGCTTTTCTTTAAGGGGGGTTGAAAACAAACTTGTTGTGGAATTCATCTTCTGGAATGCACTGGGAAGAGGGAGTCTGAGAGCCAAACAAGGCTCTAACATGACATGGTTGATGTGATTAATGTCTCTGATCAATGTTTTATGTCTTTTAGGTTGATTGTGTGTTATAGATTTGGAGCAGGCCTCCCATTGTTCTCTTTTCAGCTGTGCAGAAGTATTAGAGATAGGCTAGTACACACCAGAAATACTGTCCTGGTAACCACAACTGGCAATACATATTAGGGGTTACCTCCAGTAACTGGCCACTATGGGCCATATGTAGGTGGGCTAATACCGGTCGGTAACGGCCGAAAATCGGTAAATTTCCCGTTACCGACCGGTATTTAGCCCTTTGCGATGTAGGAGGCCGGATTTAAGGAAACGGTAATTTACCGATTCCTTAAATCCTATGTAGGGAGCACTCAAGTGAGTGCATTTTTGGTTTAAGGATTCGTTATTTACCACCAACTACAAGTTGGTGGTAAATACCGAATACCTTTTAACCCCTTGACCGCGATCGGAATTCCGCTCATGTGCTGGACATTCCGATCGCGGGTGCGGTCGTGACGAGCTCAGCTCGTCATGCGCACAGCGCTACCGCGCAGCATGACGAGCTGAGCTCGTCACGCGCATCGAAGGGTTAAAAGCAATTTTGTGCTTTTTTAAAAGTGCCATGTGGCAGACATACATGCCCTTAGGGCATGTATGTGCGCCACATGTGCACACATGCACGATTCAGGGGTGCAACAGGGTGTCAATTTGACACCCTGCCACCCTTGAATATGCTCCCCCTATTACCGATTCGGTATTTACCGAATCGGTAATAGTGAATGGCTTCCCATTCATTCCTTTGGGCCTCCAGGCCCATAGGAAGGAATGGGAAGGTATTCCTTATTACCGATTCGGTAAATACCGAATAGGTAATAACGAATATTACCGAATCGGTAAAATTTACCAAATGTTTACCTACATTCTATTTACCGATTCTTAAATACCGAATCGGTAAAATTCGGTATTTAGGAATCGGTAAATAAAAATTACCTACATATGGCCCTTAGTGTGTGGGAGATGTTCGGTGTGTCCGTTAACAGAAACAACCAAAAAGATCGATTTAGGCACAAACAAACCATTGGTCCTTAAATACCACATGAATTGCAATAGTGAGAATGTGGTATACATGATAACTTGCACATGTTAAATTAGGTATGCAGGGATGACATCAGACAAAGGGGCCGATTCCGATTTCGGCCGGAAGGGCACCGAACGATGGTCGGAGCCCTTCCGACCGAATCGGAACGTGCCGCCGGATTCCTTTCCGACCGAGCCATTCCGATGGGCTCGGTCGGAAAGAATCCGACTCGGATTTCCGGATGGCTCACGACGGGTTCGGAGAGCCCGTCAGCCATCCGGAAATCCTCTGTACTCCCCGGCTGCCTCTTTGCGACCGAGGGAGTACGATGGCAGTTTTCACTGCCTTTTCGTGCCGGTCTTTCGGCATGAAAAGGCAGTCTGTCACTGTCTTTGGGGGCCCCCAGTGGGACCCCCATGGGTACAAGGTCGCCGAATGGCGGCCTGGAGGCACCTATGGTGCCCCTCTGTTGAACCCTGCACCCGGTGGCAGGCACCTTGGGGTGCCGGCCACAGGGTGCAGGGTTGAACTGCACCCCTACTTTCTCCAATGCCAGCATGCATTCCGTCCGGAATGCATGCTCCCATTGTGGGAGATACGAGTGCGACCGAACAGGGTTCGGTCGCATCGTACTGCCTGGGCCGTAACCGACGACAGCAGGTCGGTCGGTTACGGCTCCGGACCAATGTCGGACGGACATGAGTCCGTCCGACATCGGAATCGGCCCCTAAGTGTGCATCAGAAGTAACAAATATCGCAGCAATATAAGGTGTAAGAGAAGCTCCACTAAGATAACAAATCATTTTTGTTTTAAAAACACGGTCAGAAAATATCAATCGGTTAGTTCTTGGGAAGGGGACCATAAACCAACATACTAATGCTTTACAAGTCCTACAGAACAGAAAACAGCAGTGGGTGTACCATTTGAAAAAACATGCTGATGGCCTAAACAATGATATGCCTTTGCTACCGGTAATGCCCAGATGACGGGGTTACATGGCATGACATTAGGCATCTGATATTCTGGACCTCTGATTTCACTTTCAAACTCCACTAGTATGACCATTCTGTAGGAGTTTTTGTAGAGAGTGGTAATCATTTCTTGGGATATTTCTTGAGGTATTCGTTTTTGAAAATAAAAGTAGCCTCTCTTGTGAGCAATTTTCCAAACAAATAACCAGAGATGCCCCTCAAAATTCATGTTACTCTTAATTGAGCCCTGATGGTACAATAAAATAAGAAAATAAAAACTCATGAGATGAGTTTTACACCAACCTTGAACATAGGTGAGGCCTTTACTATATTTTCTTATAGCCCACTGATTACTGGCAACAGCAATCTGCTACATCATGCATAGAAATTCAGTAGACGAGTAGGGTGTTCTGACTACATTTCCCAATGTACCCGTCCATTTAAGATGTCATAACATGCCCTCATGTTACATTTCGTGAAGCGGGCAGGCCCTAAGGTGTGAGCGGAAGACGCTTTTTAGTGGTCTCCTACAGAAGAACCATAAATATGTGGCGGTCCGTCTCAGTACATAGATAACACTGCGGGAAACAACTTTAACAAAATCAGTGTACGAGGCATCCCTGGGGGGGAGAATAATAATTTTTCTGCTGACCAATCAAAAACAATCATTTATTTTTCCTAATATGCTATCTTATATTTGTTCCTTGAGCCATAGAGTGTGACTACAAAGGTTTCACTGCAGACTCCTCTGGGGCCCTCGCTAGTTTTAAGTTAGGGTAAGATACTCTACAACCCATATGAATGAATACAGCATGAATTTTTCACTTACACAAATTTTCAGTGGTTTGCAGTTTCTACCTATCACGTAGGTGACAACCAATTACACAAACAATCCACATCAGTATAAAATGGAAATTAGCTACCGTCTGTGTTCTTGTCATATTTTGGCCTTACTCAGAACTGCAGTAAAGGAGGTCAGGAGACCTTCCGAACCTGGAAGGATGGGGAGATGGGAAAAAGAGAAAAAAAATCCTTTTTTGTAAGTAACCCCCACCCATTCTAGTAGTGGTATGTTTCATCATCGAGTGATGAAATTGGCATAACCCTAGTTGGTACATTTAACTTACCTTTATGCCCCTAGTACATGGTATAAAGTGTATACCCAGGGCCTGTAAGGTAAATGTCACTGGTGAGCTGCAGCAACCATTGTACTACCAACTGCAGTGACAGTGCAAACATTACTTCAGGTTTACCATTTGTAACCTGGCAGTGCAGTTTTAAACATCAAATTCGACCTGTCAAAACAACACTTTTTTGGCAGGTCAAAACCTTCCTATTAAATATTAATAAGTCACTCCAATAGCTTTTTCACTGTAGTAAGGCTGGCTGTTCCATAGGAAAGCATTTGAATGTAATACTAGTTGTAATAATGGTATCTGAGGCTAGGAAACACATGCAAATTTTATTCTTGGACTTTTTGAAATATTTATTAAAAGCTCAATTCACTGGTGAAATCTGACTTTTAATAAATATTTGGAAAAGGTGCTTTTGGAAAGTTACTTTTTCCCTGCCTAAGGACTCTAGAGGCCCATTTGCATGAACTATTAGCTGCCAGCGGAATAGTCCTTTCGGTGAGGTGTGAAAACTGCATCCAGAGCAGGACAAAGGCCTTGGGTGTGGGGATGTGTGTCTGTTCATCTGGCAGGGAGTCAATCTGGGCTGTTACCAGGAATGTACTTACATTCGGAGAGGCCTACTCTGCCTGTCACAAATTTTAGCTGAAACCTGTGCAGGGCCCTCCTTTGCTCCCTCGGCCAGGCAGGCAGGCACCAATCTCTAAAACTGGTTTAATGTGACCACAGAGGAGGGATTTTTCCATGAGCAGACCTCTAGGGTGGGCACAGTAACTCTGCAAAGGGGAAGAGGGGCTATGCCATCGGGGTATTAGGTAGGGAGGAGCACAGTGGGATTGTTTGCATTGGAGGACACAGGAAATGCTGGAAAACTGGGTAGAGTTGCCCCTGGGAACTTTTACCCCATTGGTTAGGGTGTGACCAGGAGGTTTCCCTAGAGGACCATAGGCTGGTGTCAGGCATAAATGTGGCATCCCCAGTATCCTGTGCAGACCACTTTCTGGATATGTGGAAGAACAGAATTGTGCAGGGCCTGCTGTCTGTGACCTGAGGACAGCCTAGAGGACTTGTACCCAGGACAAGGAAGTGGATTCCAAGGGTCTTAAGGCTGTTCAAGCTACTGAGGCCTTTTTCTGCAACTGCCCAGCTGGCTAGTTCCAACCGTGCCTGCCCTGAACCCGGCTGCTGTCCTCAAGGACCTCCTGGACCCTGGCTGATGTCAAAGTGTACTCTAGCTATCACTTCCTGAAACCTGTGACTTAAAAATGTTTTGGCTTCAAGAATGTCTGTAGGACCAGGATCAATCTGTTGAAGCGAATCCAATGAAGATGCATTAAGGCTGGGCCAAGGATTGAGGTTTCTCCCACACAGAGTTTTTCCACAGTAGTAAATCTGATTTGTCTGGATCTTAAGGTATCTGGCCTTGTCGAGCTTTCTTTGGCTCCATCGTGCCTTGCCGTGCTGGAAGAATCTGAGCTCCAAAAAACTAACTAAGTACAGAGATATTAATCTTACCGAGCGAAGGGTGCGAAATCCAAATTTCTTTCTCCTGCCAAATGTCAATGGCTTCAATGGGACCTCATCCAGTGGCTATTTGATGTTGTAGAGCCCTCTTCAGCCACAATGTGCTGCTTTGCCCTGCTGAGGATTATTTACTTGCTTTTCAGAGACTAATTCTTAAGGTAAAACGTCCAACCGGGTCAAACCTGGTTTCTGTATCCAACCTGTGCTCCATTGCAACCAGATGACTGCAGTTGGCGATTAACATTTTTTAGCACTATTTTTATTTTTAAACATAAAAGTTCATAACTCTGGTTTTCCTTATTGGATTTTTGTCATTTTGGTGTCATCATATTAATTAATATTAATATATTTTTCTAAATTGATTTAGGATTGTTCTTGTGTTGTGTTTTGATTTTATTTGTGTTCTTCCACCTTCTCGGGTATTACAAGATTTTTTTCTCAGTGGCTGCACAGCTGACTCTGTTGGATTTTCAAAAAGTATCATTAATGAAGATTCCATTTGGAAAGTGGAATCAAAGGAGTACTGAGATCTCTTGAGATATGTAGTAATGGCATTGTCGGTGATGTTGGTACATAAAGCCCTACATGTTAATGGAGCCAGCTACATCAGGAGGAGGATGTCGCAGTACACCCCTTTTAGGACTCTGCGGTCTTCCTCCAGCCATCTGGCTATCATTCCCTAGGTCCACAGGGTCAGAACCGGAGGTAGATCTTTCTCGTTCCTGGGTGCCCAAGCCTGGAACCAACTCCCACTGGCTCTTCAAGCCATGGTGGAATTGTCCCTCTTTCAGGAAGCAACTAAAAACCTGGCTATTCTGCAACTAAGTGTTCCTAGCTGTTAAATGTGGAGGTGTCCTGCCAGCACCGGGACTCTCTACTGAGTATCCACGCGCTATTTAAATGCTATTTCATTTATTCATTCTATTATGTTCAGTCCATCTGGATGCACTGATTTTAAATGGTACATCCAGAAGTTTACTCTGAGGTCCAGGAGTTCTACCTGTTAGAAATGTTCCACAGGGAAAAACCCACAAGATGATGGACGGAATGTTGCACATTGGCAAACATTCACCCCCAGTCACAGATCTGGGTTTAATCCATCATTATTTTGCTTCACCACGCCACCCCAGTTCAGACATAACCATATGAAAATCAGTCTTGACCCTGTGCCTCATGGGAACAGTCCAGACCAAACAGGGAAAAACCTTCACAACTGATAGCAAACAGTCCACCAGGTTAAATTGATTAGCTACAGGCTGGTCAAGTTTCTAATGAATTATTGTTGATTTGTGATGACTGAATTGTGTACAGAGATCCTTCATTGTTTGGCCCACATATAATTTTTTACAGCATTGACACTGGCACTGAATCACATAAATAATATATGTTAAGCATGTAAGATGCTGTCTTATGTCATATGTTCATCTTGTAACAGAACTTGCTACTGATGATGTTTGTAAAGGGTATGTACATGTGATGCACCTTTTAGAATCACAGGAATGAACCCCTGCATTTGTTACAGCTTGCTTGAGTTCAACTCTCACAATAAGAGCTCATATATTGTGAAGTCTGCCCTAAGCAATGACTGGCGGTTTCTGAAAAACCTTTATATTTTTTTAGAGGTTGATAAGAAAGGGAATGTTTTTGAATTATGTGTTTGTAGTTAGAAGTAGATGGATGATAGTCAACCATAATTGGTATTCTATCACTTTCGTTTCTGCTGTTCCAAATAAGCGCTACCCTGGTTAACTGCAAAGACTTGTCATTCTGTTGCTGTATGAAATGCAGAGGATAGCCTCACATTTAAAACAATCTAGCAAGCCCCTGTAGATGTTCCTTACAAGTGTCCAAATTGCTGCAGGCCAATACTGGGTGCTCCCTTGTGCTGGACAAAGCTACACCTCTCTCAAGAGCTTTAATAAGAGCGAAACACATGCCAGAGGTTGCTTTTATTCATTGCAGGTTAGATTGAATGGTATGTTACCAATCCAAAGCTATAATACTGTGCCTGGAGTGGTAAAAGGCTTTTGAAAATTTTCAGCTCAGCATTGATTGCACTAGCATTGATTGCACTAGCTTAAAGACTTTGCAGTACAAATGCCCAAAAACTATCCCTTTCTAACTTGGCATGGATGGCACTGTGCTAATACTATGCTTAAAAACTTTGCTTGAAAAACTGACATTTGAGGTGAGCAGATTCAGACTGTCAGTGGTGTTGAAGGGTGCTCTCTATTGGAGCTGCTCTCCATCAAAACCTGGGAACTATCCAGAGTGCCCTTCTTCCTTTTTTGCATAATTTATGTGGCACTCTAAGCCTGAAAGGGTATTGTTTTGACTGATCTCCTGTGTGTCTGGAGAAAGCTATATATTTCTGAAGAGCTCTAATAAGAGCAAAACACGTGTCAGGGTTTGCTTTCATTCATTTCAGGTTGACTTGGATAGTATTTTACCAATCTAAAGCTGCGATACCGTGCCTGGAGTGGTAAAAGGCTTTTGTCATTTTTCAGCTTAGCATGCATTGCACTAGCTAATCCTATGCTTACAGACTGCTGTAAAAATGGCAAAAGACTGTCCCTATCTAGCTTGGTGCGGATGGCATTTTGTCAACCCTATGCCATATATATATATATATATATATATATATATATATATATTCCAAATGAAAGTGCCCGAAAGAGCGAAGACGCCACACACGTCGTAAATTTGGCCTTTTATTAGTAGACTCCAGCACCTCAGAAAAGCCTTCCCAGCATAACATCTTGGCCAAACGCGTTTCGGGTTACAATCTCCTTTGTCAATGGCTTTTGGGAAACAGCTGTACTTATTTGCTCGCACTCGTGATTTCAAATGTCTATACCCGCCCCAATGGGCGTGTGCTGCCACTGCACCTTGGTCTTTGTAGTTCAGGTAAGTTAAAATGTCCATAGTGGCTGCTGTTATCGATTCCCTTTGTGCTTTTTAAAGTCTCTTAAATTGCTGCCTGAGGCGAAACTCAGCTGCTGCTCAACTTGTGTCATACCAATACAGCTACGGCGTTCCATCACGCCCTGAAGTTACGGGCGCAGGTTCTGCTCTCTCTGCAGCGGGGCGTCTTCTCGGCCAGGGCAGGCCGATACATATTCCAAATGAAGGTGCCCGAAAGAGCGAACACGCCACACACGTCGTAAATTTGGCCTTTTATTAGTAGACTGCAGCACCTCAGAAAAGGCTTCCCAGCATAACATCTTGGCCAAACGCGTTTCGGGTTACAATCCCCTTTGTCAATGGCTTTTGGGAAACAGCTGTACTTATTTGCTCGCACTCGTGATTTCAAATGTCTATACCCGCCCCAATGGGCGTGTGCTGCCACTGCACCTTGGTCTTTGTAGTTCAGGTAAGTTAAAATGTCCATAGTGGGTGCTGTTATCGATTCCCTTTGTGCTTTTTAAAGTCTCTTAAATTGCTGCCTGAGGCGAAACTCAGCCACAGTCCTGAAATGATCACACTCCTGATCCAAAAAGCAGGTACGGACCACAAATGTGGTAAAAAGTTTCTTCTTTTATTTAATGCAGATTATCAAAGTGCCAGTGCATGTTTCATCCAAAAGCAAGTGCCCAGCATGACGCGTTTCATGAAATTTTCAAAATGTGTTTGCCAGTCACGTTAGCTGCTTTCTGGAAAGTCTCAGGGTGATTTGTAAAGCAGGGGCAGAGAAAAAGGGATTTTAGACATGACTGCAGCCTGACCCATAAAACCACTCACATACCCACACAGCCACTCCCACTTACACACCTACACAGCCACTCACGCACCCATATAGCCACTCATACACCCACACAGTCACTCGCACAGCAACTCCCACACACAGGCAGTGATACACTTATAGAAATTGCAATAGCATATGTTTTTATGAAAGGTGTTGCTTTTTTAGTATTGAATGTGTGCTTTTGGTTGGGAATGGATCCGCGGATCGATAAAATGAATTACAAAAAAAGAAAGACTTGGTGCATTGCATTTATAGAAAGACTACATAAGTTACCTTACCTTAATTTATTAATTTTTAGAATATATAATAAGAATGAATGTGTGAATAAAATGTCTTTATAAACTTGTGAAAATATATATTAGTATGAATGAATGAATGAAGTAGTTTTGTAGAGCGCGCATTACCCGAAGGTGTCTTAGCGCTAGGCGAATCAAGGACTGAGGAAGGAGCATCAAGCCGAGTTAGGTCTGAGTGACTTTGTTGTTTACAGGCGGAAATAGCCAGGTCTTTAGCTGCTTTCTAAATAGCTGCAGGCTGTGTTGGGACCAGAGGGCAAGAGGAAGGGAGTTCCATAACATTCCCCCCCGGAAGGTCAGTGTTCTACCGCCCCAGTTTACTCGTTTAATTCTGGGAATCAGGACCATATGCGCCGAACTAGATCTGAGTGTTCTACTGGGCGCATACCAGGTAAATCGCTCCTGGAAATAGAGGGGGCCAGTACCGTGAAGAGCCTTGTGCATTAGGCACAGAGTTTTAAATGAGTTTCTCATTTCCACCGGTAGCCAATGAAGGCGTGTAATAGATGAGATACTGGTTTGAACTTGGGGATTTTCAGAAGGGTTCTGGCTACCGCATTCTGTCGGGACTACAATTTTTTTACCAGGTATTTCGAGGTGCCAAGATAAAGGGCATTGCAGTAGTCCAGTTTAGAGCCTATGAGGGCCAGCATTACGGTCTTCTGAAGGAACGTTGGGATGAAAGGGAGGATTTTTTTGAGGACCCGTAACATAAAGTATCCCCCAGAGGTCACTGCATTGATCTGAGCAGCAAAGCATAGTTTGGTGTCAAAAATGACTCCCAAATTTTTAGCCTTCTGCACCGGCTTGGGCAGGTCACCCAGCTCCTGGGGCCACCAGGATGCATTCCAGAAGGAAGTCTCCTTCCCAAAGAGCAGTACCTCCGTTTTATCCGAATTCAATTTAAGACAATTCTCCTTCATCCAGCTTGCCACTGCAGCCATGCAACTGCAGAAATTGTTGCCATCATTTTCAAACTGAGATGAGACGGACACCACTATCTGTGTGTCGTCTGCGTAAGATAGTACGGTCAGGCCGAAGCTCAGAATAAGCTTCACCAGGGGGGTGACATACACGTTGAAAAGAGTGGGGCTAAGCGCCGAACCCTGCGGCACCCAACAAGGGAGGGAAAAGGGGCTGGATTTTACCTCTCCCATCTCGACCCACTGTTGCCTATTTTCGAGAAATTAGCTCAGCAGAGATAGTGCAGTGCTCCTAAAGCCTAAGGAGTGCAGGCGTTTCCTAAGAAGCACGTGGTGGACCGTATCAAAGGCGGCAGAGAGATCAAGTAGAATTAATGCAGCTCTGCCGCCCTTGTCTACCCTCACTCTAATTTCCTCCGATGCGGCCACCAGTGCGGACTCCGTGCAATGGTTCGCTCTAAACCCGTATTGAGCGGGGTCCAGCAGTTGATGGGTGTCCAGAAAAGTGAGAATTTCCTCATTCATGGCCTTCTCTAACACCTTAGCCGGGAACGGGAGTCGAGAAATTGGTCTATAACTGTCCACCAACTTGGGGTCCAGGGAGGGTTTCTTCACCAAAGGAAGAATAGAGGCCTTTTTCCAGATGTCAGGGTAGTGCCCCGAACTCAGTACTTGGTTCAGTAGATCTTTAAGTGGCCCAACCACCTGACTAGCCAGCTCGTTGATGATCCCCGGAGGGCAAGGGTCAGAGGGGGCCCCGGACTTGATGGAACTCATGAGGCTGATTGTTTTGTCCCGCGTGAGAAGAGAAAACTTCTCAAAGGTGGGAGATACCTCGCAACCCATGAATGTACCCGAATTGAAGGCCTCTTCCAAATTAAAGATGAGGTCAGTGCCAGGAGACTGCTGAGAGAAAACCTGAAAGATAGAGTTGACCTTACATTGGAAGAAATCTGCCAGCTTGTTGCAGAAAGATTCGTCCAGAACAAAGGAGTTGCTGTTGCTCCAATTCGACAAATCTTTAACCGTTTTAAAAAGTTCCCTGGAGGAATTTGCTGCTAGTCTGATTTTCCCTGCGAAAAATCTAGTCTTTACGGCTTTAATGAGCTCTTTATACTCCGCAAGGGTTTTTTTGTATGTGGCTTTTTTCCCGGGGGAATAATCTACCCTCCGGAAGCGCTCTTCCCGCCTGCACCTCAGCTGTGCTGCTTTCAAACCCGGAGAAAACCAAGGAGCAGATGGATTTTTCCTTTGGCTCTTCAGTGTTTTCACAAGCACTACTTTGATGCATGCTGTCTCCAGCCAGCGCGTATACCTAGTTGCTGCATCGTCAATGTCCTTGACAGAAACCGGAACAGAGTTGGAGAGAGCCTCCTGTAGAGCATCCATCTTGGCATCCTTCCATGGCCGGGACTTAATAACTCTAGCTGTGCTATTTGATTCAGCTCTATTACACTGGGTCGTGTTTGAAAAGAAAATGGCCATGTGGTCCGACCATGGAAGTGGAAGGATCTTGTCTATGCCTAATTCGGCATTATTTGTTAAGATACCATCCAATGTATGGTTAGCTTGTGAGTAGGTACTTCAATTCGTTGGAGTAAATTGAAACTATTAAGAGTGTCCACCAGATGGCCTGTGTCTGCATCCGAGGACAACTCCAAATGAAAATTGAAGTCCCCTACCAGCGTAAAATTTGCGTACGTTATGCTGGATTCCATAAAGGATTGGATTTTGTCAACAAAGCCCCTCCTTGGGCCAGGGGGTCGGTAGACTAGCAATCCTTGAAATGTATAGGATTTGTTCAGACGGATACTGAACCTAAGTGCCTCACAATCTAAATGATGCACCGGTGTGAAACTGGCCTCAAGCGAATTGCGATGGATAATCGCTAGACCCCCCCTCTTTTATCTGATCTATCTAATCTTTCAATGTTGAACCCACACGGGACAGCAACCTTGATGTCTGGGTCAGACATACTGTCAGCCCAGGTCTCCGTGAGGAAAATAATGGCAGGATCATACTGGGCTATTAGATCTGCAAATTCAAGTTTATGCTTAATAGGAGACCGAGTGTTAAGAAGCAAATAGTGGTGTGCCTTTACAGCTGTTTGCCTATCAGTCGTTATTATGATAGGAGCTCTGGGGGGAACATACCCGGTCCCACCACCTGCGCTTTGGGAGAAACAACACAAATGGCACCTATATTCAATAGAGCTGCCGCACCAATCGTGAGGAGAGCAGAGACTCTTGGTAACAGTTTGGCGTAAAGCAAGGAGTTCAGTAGATGGTGAGTGGAACAGGGTTCCTGGCGCCGTCCAGGCGCGGATGGGCGCAGACCGGCTTGCCTTTGGCGCGCCAGCGGCGCGCCAGCGGCGCCCCCGGTCCCTCTCCAGCATTTATGGCCGGATGAAGGGAAACGACTAGTGCGCCAACCCCCAAGATGGCTCCCTGCCCGGAAGTGGGTCAGGAGTGAAGGGGGCATGGAAGCCTTCTCCTGGCTCTCTCCATGCAAACCGGAAGAACCGGGCGGTGGACCGGAGAGTCGGGAGTCAAGGAATCACCACGAGGACCAGAAGCGGTAAGGAGATGTAAGTAGCAGCAGTGCCAACAAATATAAAATAGCAGCCGTTGGTAATACAAAGTGCCCTACAGAGACTGTTAAAACTTTAAAAACAATATCCCCCAACTTGCCCTCGAAGTTTTAGATTGCAAAAGTGCATAAGCAACGCTGCTCCGTATCGCAGGTAAAAACAAGGGGCGTTATAGTTAGGAAATAGCATTGAAAAACTGTAGAAATTCACTGAAAAAACAAAGGTTACAAGGACGTTATAGTTAGGAAATTGAATTAAAAAAACTTAGAAATTCACTGAAAAAATAAAGGTTACAGGGACGTTATAGTTAGGTTCAGATATTACACACACAAAACCGTAGCAATTCAGGAGTTATAGTTACCCGAGCTAACTATAACTTATGCCCCTGCAATGCACAGCTTATGACCTCACATATTACATCACTCATGACATAGTCGGTGACATCACTGATGGCACTTTTTACTTTAATAACTCCAAAACTACTTAACAGATTTACACCAAATTACAAAAAGCACTCTTTCTGGACCAAGATCTAGCTTTCTGCCAAATTTGGTGCAATTCAGTTCAGTGGTTCGTGCTGTAGTCATGTCTAAAATCCCTATGGAAAATTACACGGGGAAAATGTATTTTCTTGGCCCCCTCTTGACGGATCACCCCAAACTTGTCAGATAGCAGCTGAAGTGACTGGCAGACTAGTTTTGAAAATTTCGTGAAGATTCGTCAAACGGGGCCAAATGTATTATCAAACCAAAAAATGTTTCTCCTATGGAAACTAGGTCCTAACTATAACTTCAAATATATACACCCCCCCCACACACACATATATAGACACACATATATATATATATATACATACATATATACATAGATATATATATACATACATATGTATATTTACATACATATATACATATATATATATATGCCAACATATACATGCATATACACACACACATGTATATACATATGTATATATATATACACATACATATACATACATATATATACATATATATATAAATATATATATATATATATTCACTGAAAAAAACACAGTTTTCAGGGACGTTATAGTTAGAAATTAGCATTTAAAAAACCTTAGAAATTCACTGAAAAAACCATAGCTCAACTCCGTTTCTGAGGCAAGTTTACTAGCCTGTTTTTACTTGTTTTTACCAGCGATACGGAGCAGTGTTGCTTATGCACTCTTGCAATCTAAAACTTCGAGGGCAAGTTGGGGGATATTTTTAACAGTCTCTGTAGGGCACTATATGTCACTGACCATGTCATGAGTGATGTAATATGTGACGTCATCAGCAGTGCATTGCGGGGGCGCGAGTTATAGTTACCTCAACTAACTATAACGGCCAAATTCCTCTGGTTTTGTATGAGTGAAATGTCCAACTAACTATAACGTCCCTGAAACCTGTGTTTTTTTCAGTGAATTTCTAAGGTTTTATAAATGCTAATTTCTAACTATAACGTCCCTGAAACCTATGGTTTTTTCAGTGAATTTCTAAGGTTTTTTAAATGCTAATTTCTAACTATAACATCCCTGAAACCTGTGGTTTTTTCAGTGCATTTCAAAGGTTTTTTAAATGCTAATTTCTAACTATGCCTACAGAGGTAGGACATGTGCAGAAAGAGGAAGAAAAGCGCAGAAAAAGCAAGAGAAATGCAGACAGAGGCAACAGAAGTCCAGAAAGATGAAGAAAGGTGCAGAAAGAAGCAAGAGGTATGCAGAAAGAACCAACACAGGTGCAGAAAGAGGCCTTGTTGCAAAGTCATCCTGTGCCCCCAACATTTTGCTGACTGGTACTGGTGGTAACTGACTCTGACTAACCAGGCCCGGAGCCAGTGCTATGCTGAAAGACACTTAGAATACAGTGAAAACACCTACTTACACTAGGGTACACTATGGGTTGGGGCACCCCTGTGATTGGCATGACCTCCCCTGTAAGGCCCTAGTACATAATAGGGCAGGGGTATTAAAACTACCTCTAAGTCCCTAGCATATAATAGGGCATGGCAGTTTAGAGGCCAGCAGCCCTTTTCTGCACTTGCATGTGTGCACTGCTGAGCCTGAGGTCAGCTTAAAAGTAGCCCTGTATGTGCAGAAAGAGGCAAGAAAAGTGCAGAAAGAAGCAACAGAGGTGCCGAAAGAGGCAAGAGAGGTGCAGAAAGAAGCAAGTGAAGTGCAAAAAGAGGCAACAGAGGTGCAGAAAGACGCAAGAGAGGTGCAGAAACAAGCAAGAGAAGTGCAGAAAGAGGCAAGAGAATTGCTGAAAGAAGCAACAGATGTGTAGAAAGAAGCAAGAGAAGTGCAGAAAGAGGCAAGTGAGGTACAGAAAGAAGCAAGAGCAGTGCAGAAAGAACCAACAGAGGTGCAGAAAGAAGCAAGAGGGGTGCAGAAAGAGGTAGAAGAGGTGCACAAAGAGGCAAGAGAGGTACAGAAAGAGGCAGGAGGGGTGCAGAAAGAAGGAAGAGAAGTACAGAAAGAGGCAAGAAAATTGCTGAAAGAAGCAACAGAGGTGTAGAAAGAAGCAAGAGAAGTGCAGAAAGAGGCAAGTGAGGTGCAGAAAGAAGCAAGAGCAGTACAGAAAGAGCCAACAGAGGTACAAAAAGAGGCAAGAGGGGTGCAGAAAGAGGTAGGAGATGTGCACAAAGAGGCAAGAGAGGTACAGAAAGAGGCAGGAGGGGTGCAGAAAGAAGGAAGAGAAGTGCAGAAAGAGGCAAGAGAATTGCTGAAAGAAGCAACAGAGGTAAAGAAAGAAGCAAGAGAAGTGCAGAAAGAGGCAAGTGAGGTGCAGAAAGAAGCAAGAGCAGTGCAGAAAGAACCAACAAAGGTGCAAAAAGAGGCAAAAGAGGTGCAGAAAGAGGTAGGAGAGGTGCACAAAGAGGCAAGAGAGGTACAGAAAGAGGCAAGAGGGGTGCAGAAAGAAGGAAGAGAAGTGCAGAAAGAGGCAAGAGAATTGCTCAACGACGTAACAGAGGTGTAGGAAGACGTAATATGGGTACAGAAAAAGGGAAGAGAGGTGCAGAAAGAAGCAAGAGCAGTGCAGAAAGAACCAACAGAGGTGCAAAAAGAGGCAAGAGAAGTGCAGAAAGAAGCAACAGAGGTGCAGAAGGAGGCACGAGGAGTGCAGAAAGAAGGAGGTGAAGTGCAGAAAGAAGCAACAGAGGTGCTGAAAGAGGCACGAAGGGTGCAGAAAGAGGCAAGAGAAGTGCAGAAAGAAGCAACAGAGGTACAAAAAGAGGCAAGAGTGGTGCAGAAAGAGGGAAGAGAGGTGTAGAAAGAGGCAAGAGAGTTGCACAAAGAGGGAAGATGGGTGCATAAAGAGGCAATAGGGGTGCAGAAACAGGCAAGAGAAGTGCAGAAAGAGGCAAGAGAATTGCTGAAAGAAGCAACAGAGGTGTAGAAAGCAGCAAGAAAAGTGCAGAAAGAGGCAAGTGAGATGCAGAAACAGGCAAGAAAGGTACAGAAAGAGGGAAGACGAGTGCAGAAAGAGACTACAGGGGTGCAGAAAGAAGCAAGACAGGTGCAGAAAGAAGCATGGAAAGTACAGAATGAAGCAACAAGGGTGCAGAAAGAGGCAAGAGAAGTGCAGAAAGAAGCAACAGAGGTGCACAAGGAGGCAAGAGAACTACAGAAAGAGGCAAGAGAGTTGCATAAACAGGCAAAAGAGGTACTGAAAGAGACAACAGGGGTGCAGAAAGAAGCAAGACAGGTGCAGAAAGAAGCATGGAAAGTGCAGAATGAAGCAACAAGGGTGCAGAAAGAGGCACGAGAAGTGCAGAAAGAAGCAAGTGAGGTGCAGAAAGAGGCAAGAGAGGTACGGAAAGAGGCAAGAGAGGTGCAGAAACAGGCAAGAGAAGTGCAGAAAGAGGCAAGAGAGGTGTAGAAAGAGGCAAAAAAGTTGCAAAAAGAGGGAAGAGGGGTGCAGAAACAGGCAGACGGGATGCAGAAAGAGGCAAGAGAGGTGCAGAAAGAGGCAACAGAGTTACAGAAAGAGGCAAGTGAAGTGCAGAAGGAGGCAAGAGAACTGTAGAAAGAGGCAAGAGAGGTGCAGAAAGAGGCAAGTGAGGTGCAGAAAGAATCAAGATAAGTGCAGAAAGAAGCAACATAAGTGCAGAAAGAGGGAAGAAGGGTGGAGAGAGAGGCAAGAGGGGTGCAGAAAGAAGCAAGACAGGTGCAGAAAGAAACAAAAGAAGTGCAGAAAGAAGGAACAGAGGTGCAGAAAGAGGCAAAAAGGGTGCAGAAAGACATAAGAGGGGTACAGAAAAAGGCAAGAGAGGTGCAGAAAGAAGCAAATGAGGTACAGAAAGAGGCAACAGAGGTGCAGAAAGAGGCAAGAGAGGTGCAGAAAGTAGAAGAGATTTGCAGAAAGAGTCAAGAGAAGTGCAGAAAAAGAAAGAAATGTGCAGGAAGAAGCAACAGAAATGCAGAGAGGCGCAGAAGGAAGCAAGAGTGGCTTGTACACCATTAGTAACAAGACAGAAGTGTCCTGAAGCACACCCATTACTTTTCTTAATTTAAGTTCATGTTACCTTATTTTTTCAAGTTTGGCGTGCAGCACCCGTAGTTGGTGCGCCGTTCCATTCGCACCTGAACATGATTCATTCAAAAGTAGTGGCCCGCTGGTTTAGCAGGTCACGCGGGTTGCACAGCCGTATACGCATTGGTATCCCAAAGTAATACTCATCCACCATAGTAGTCAAATTTTGTTCAATTTTATTTTCTCATTGTTTGTCCTCATTATTCCACATTTTATCCATAACGTCAAAAGATGTAAAATTCGTTGATTTTTTAGCATTTAATTGTTCGATGTATTGCCCATCCAGGCCTATGCATGAACATATAGCGAATTTCAAGTCCTCCACAAGATTCGATTCACATCCTACTCAATGCATTTCGGTTAGAAAACCTTTGTCAGGAGTATCTATAAGTTATAAAAATATATGTTTCAGTCACGTTGCATGTACTCCACCTCATAGTGTGAAAATATTAACTAACTGGTTTCCCCTTCTTATTTAGTGCCAAACGATTTGAACTTCAAATGCCAATTAATCACAATCCCGTACCCCCGTAACATAAGTCCAAGCATCAACTAAAAAATACAAATCATGCCGTGTGCTCCTCAATCTAACCCCAGGCTTTAAACACTTCATCCTGATTTATGAAACCATTGTACTTTAACCCACGCACCCTCCAAAAATCTAACCCACTGAAAATCAAACCCCTGTAAACCTCAGATCACCCCAGCCCAACTGACACAACCCCCCGAACAAACTACACTGCTTCCCTATATCAAGTTTATCACCATCTCCAACCCCCATGCGTACTTGATGTAAAACTCGCAACGCATCAACCGCTTTGTACGCGCTCGTTGTTTATTTTACGCGACCATACTAATCCTCCCAGATTTAAATCGATGTTACCCGCCCCACCTCTATGGTCATTGGTGTAAACCATCACGTGTTTCCCCACCACCACCAAATCACATTACCTGTCATCATTTAAAGTGCTAACAGTGCTAATAAACCCTCACAAAAAGTCCCCCTCTACCCCGTAAACACATGTGTTGTAAACATAAACATTACGTGCATTTGTATACCAATATAAACATTTATAAAATGAACAGTCCATGTCAATGACTTCTCCGTAATCCGAACGTAGTGAACTTCTTTTGACGTGAAATTCGATGTCATCCTTTGCTTTCAAGTTTTTATTTTTTTTACGTCGGGGTGCTAACAGGTGGTGAAACGGTATGTATAACGACAAGACAGAAGTGTCCTGAAGCACACCCATTACACCCATTACCAACTACGGGTGCTGCACGCCAAACTTGAAAAAATAAGGTAACATGAACTTAAATGAAGAAAAGTAATGGGTGTGCTTCAGGACACTTCTGTCTAATGAGGACAAACAATGAGAAAATAAAATTGAACAAAATTTGACTACTATGGTGGATGAGTATTACTTTGGGATACCAATGCGTATACGGCTGTGCAACCCGCGTGACCTGATAAACCAGCGGGCCACTACTTTTGAATTGTACACCATTAGTACCAATTTAACAACCACATTTAGCAATAAGTAACAGGTGACCATTCTAGGTTTGCAAAGGGCCTTCCACCACGCTGTAACACTTGTCGCTGCATTTTTGGTAGCGTTTGAGTTAGAAACAAGGCTTTTTTTGTACAAATCTCAAGATTAGGGAGCAGATGATGAATTATATGGCTAATGTGGAAAATGTATAATTGTGCGAAAGTCGGTGCAGCCAAACAGACGCATAATTCCAGTGGCCCTGCTCATACCTCTGACTAGGTCCACAAGTGCTCCTCGGTGATTCCTTCTTTTTTTGTCTCACTGAGTTCATAGTTTAGCTTCTATGGAAACGAGGAAGACTAAACCTGAGGTTACCACTCCACAACACAGACTACCATACCACATAATTACTCTCCATAACACATAATCCCACTCTACATAATTCCTATAAAATAAATACCACATACTTTCTATCCACATAGTTTCACTGCACAACTTACCACATAATTCCACTACACACAACGTACATCCACTCTACTCCAAAAAACATTATTAAAAAACTTTTACATTTACAATGCCAATAGCTCTAACTCTCGCAAATGCGAAACCTATTACATTGCAAACACTTCTTTAACTAGTAGTCACGTTTGCAGGGTGGTGGAGAAAGGGTGGTGGGCCTCTGACCAGCACTCAGGAATTTCGCTTCGTAGGACTTACAGGAGGTACCAGGAGGGCTTCTTGGCCCCCAAAGTCCCTCAGGAGTAAATTGGACTTCATCCCCCATCCCGTAGTCTGCCAGGAGGCATGCTTGCAGAGTGGTGGAGAAAGGGGGGCATGACCTCTGAAGACGTCTTAGCAATCCCACTGGGTGGGACTTACTGGAGGTAACAAGAGGGGTAGGTGGCCCCCAAGGACATCCTTGGGGGCCAACTACTCCTCCAGCACGAATTCGGACGATTTTTTTAAAATAAAAATGCTTTTTTGGGCCCTAGGGGTCCTTGTGGCACCCCCTGAGCAGGCCTAGGGGGTCAGGGTGTTTCTACCCTTCCCCCTTTTCTTGTATTTTATCCTTTTTTCTACTGATTTCTTGTGACTCCTTTACCGAGTCACAAGATGGCTGCCAACACTTCCTGGTTTGCAGTGTTGGCAGCCAATCAGAATCAAGCTTGTGCTCGGGAGGGTTCGCGAATCCTCCTCGGTGCTCAGATATCGCTATTTTTATTTTTTGAATTTCTCAGGAACTACTGAACGGATTTACACCATTTAAAAAAAGGTCACTTTCTGAACCAAGAGCTACCTTTTTGCCAAATTTGGTGTGGTCCGGATAGCACACAAATCTTGTCCTGAATGGACCCTGCAAGTGGATTCGTCCTCAATCCTGTTTGCGGCTGCTGGCCCACATAGCCGACATGATGGTTACCATGTCGGGTGGCCCCCATAACATTACGGGGTGGTGCACACTCCGCAGCAGAACGGCCGCGTATTACATTCTGCTCCAAAGGTTGGGGGCTTCGTGGGTCAGCAGCCGCAAACAGGATTGAGGACGAGTCCACTTGCAGGGTCCATACAGGACAAGATTTGTGTGCTATCCGGACCGCATTTCCCACAATGCACAGTCTCATTCGAGCTTCCCATTGGTGGGTGTGCAATATGAAAATGGCAAAGTGGGTTCAGCGTTTGCACACACTGTCTCCGTTCAAGCCTCTGACGAGAAGCATATGGAGCTTCGAAACGCGTCAGGCATTTCCATTACGGAGCAGCTTCTACAAGCGGATTCTCGTCCCTGCCTTTCATAAACAAAGCTGCTGATCGAGTGCTACTCACCTGGTGGACAACCTTTGGAGCAGAATATATATATATATATATATATATATGAAATGTAAATAAGTGGAATGAATTGTATATCCCTAGGAAAAGTCATAACCAAAAGTACTTTACTGTGATGGTGACCAAGGATAAGAAGAAGTCAATGATCTAAATAATTCACTGCCTGCCTGAAATAGCTTTCTGCATTATTTATGAAATCAAGTCAATTAGAAAAACAAAAGAAAGTTGTGTACTTTACATTGAACATATATACAAAAATGGCAGATGTTTCTTGACAAAAGAGATGTAAAGAGATATGTGGTCTAATTGTTTATCAGATGTAAAAAGTAATAATGGACTGAGGTAAATGGCACATTAAAAGGATAATCTTGATGGCAGGACTCTATGGTCCTGTGGAAGGCAAGCGCTGAAACACGTTGACTGTCCCTGTGTAAACATGCACTTTTGGCGAAGTTACAATAAAAATTGTATATTCCAACCCAGCGGTGCCGTTTGATCTCTGCATACCCAAAAAAAGTTCAAGTGGCGAAATCGTTAAAACATATATATATATGTGCTGTTCCAAACGGAAATACACTTTCACTGATCTGAATTGAGAGTTTATTTCTTGCAAACCCATGAAAATACCAAACGGCATGCAGATCCTGGTGGTCGCCAGTAGATAGTTATAGTTAGGACCATGTTTCTACAGGAAAAGCATTTTTTGACTTGCCTATATCTTTGGCGCCGTTAGATGAATCTTCACAAAATATTCTAAAAAAAAGTGCCCCAGTGAATCTTGTTCTGCATGGAAAGTTTTGGGGTGATCTGTGAAGTGTGGGCTGAGAAAAGGGGGGAGGTGGGTGTTTCTAATGTTAATTCCCATTGGACCTTTAGTCGAGTCTGCAGCCCGAAGCGCCGGGCGGAATGACACCAAATTTCACAGAAAAGTAGATTTGGTTACGTAGATCACGCTTTCAGTGGTGTAAATCCATTCAGTAGTTGTTGAGAAATTTAAAAAAATAAAGATAGTGATATGTGTGGCTGCGGAGACTTCACGAATAATGAGTTCATGCAGGGAAATGCAGAGCTCTCACTGGCTGCCAACACTTCAACCACGAAGTGTTGGCAGCCATCTTAGGGACTCAGCTTCAACCAAGTCCCACACATAAATGTAAAAAAAGGAAAAAGGGGCAGGGTAGAAATACCCTGACCTCCAAGCCTTGGTCATGGGGGTTCCCCTTGGAACCCCACCATGGCATAAAAGCATTTTATGGATAAAAAATAAATTGTTGCGAATTCATGAAATTTCCTGCAATTTTTTTTTTTTAAAACAAGTGCGGGCTCCTGCGCTTGTTTACATTATTTTACCCAGGTGGACCAGGTCTCGGGAGCATGCTTCCTTTATTACATAAAAGGAGGGGGCACACGTGGCCCCACTTCATTGGCATTTTTATGTCCCGAGGACCACCACCTCCCAGGGGCTATGTAAAATAGATGTGGGGGGCTGCGTGGATGCCCCGGCCCCAGGGACCACCACTTCCTCAGGGTTAATAGTGAATAAATAGCTGGGGTGGGCACACAGACCCCCCCAGGCCACGGGGCACACCACCTACCTGGGGCTACAATGTAAAATTAAGTGCATTCCGCTCTGCTGTGAGATGCACAGTGTGCGCGCCGAAAGAGGCAACAGGCCTTTTAGTAAGAGTAATGCGACCTGTCAGAGCCAGCAAACATGCAGCAGGCAGCGGTGGTGATGGATTGGAGTTGAGGGGAGGAATGGAGGTGGCAGGGTACAGCGTCACCCAGTGCCATCTGCAAGAAGTGGGGTACTGTTCTGGGAGCATGGAAGGTGTTTTGGGGACTGCTGTTCAGGGGTCGTGGAGGGGTGGGGTATGCTGTCCTGGAAAACCTGGGGTGGTGCTGTCCTTGGAGGTTGAAGGGTTGTGGATGGGGCTGCTGTCATGGGGCCTGGAGGGATGGGGGAGAGTCAAAGATACCTAGCACTATGCTTTAGGGAAGTCCAAAAAAGGAACAAATGTTTAAAGTTTTTCTGTAATGTCCCTGTGGACTTGTGCAGTCCCGAAAGCCAGCATACAATTAAACCCATTAGCCCAGCGTTGGGGAGTTAAAGCAGTTATTTATAAAAAGTATTATTGTAACGTGCCACATTGGTTGTAATTACAATAAATGCTGCCCAAAAGTTAATTTTCAACTGTCCCTTGTTTAATTAGCTGTGCGTGGTTTGCTGTTCTCTGATGCTACACACTGAGCTCTTAGAATGACACGCCATTCACGTGCCCATATTTCGGTCACGTTTTCTAGAGTGTTTTTGGGCACCTTTTCTACACACAGTGCATTTTGGATTCTTACGATTCAACAGAATGGATGGTACATTTAGACACTGTGTGCGCCTGTATTCAAGATTCTCTTTATCCCAGTCCAACAGTCTGATCAAAGCGAAGGTGCTGGTCCTCTCACCATGGAGGGCGCAGTACCCGCCGGAGACTGGCATGGTGATGGAATTATGGAGATTCTGCTGTAGCCAGCCTGATGCTTCCGAAAATTGACAGATCCTGTTAGGCGAAACACTCTGCCCCAGCCCTACCACCTATTTGGAGGTGCAGGGACCCTGTAAGATTCAGAAACCTTATATTGGGCTTAAGGGTTTCCCGCCTCTCCTCACATGCCCATATATCACCTTGACTGTCTGACAATGTCCCCAGAAGGGCTCAAAGCAACTACGAGCAAGGGCAGAGGACAGGGAGGAGCGGCAGATGGTTTCAGATAAACTGAAAGCTGCCTCCCGGAACATTCTTTCTAGAATTAAAATCTGTCAGCCAAGGTGAACCCGTGAGTAAATCCTGCCCCAAATCAGCAGCATCACAGCACCAAAGACCCCCAAGCAATCCCTTCTCATTGGGTTGAGAAAAGAAGTCAAGACTTAAGGTGCTCAGTCACCTCGAGTCGGCCACTGCCCTCTCACATTCAAGCGACTGCCCCCGCAATATGGTAAAGCTTTGGTGTTGCATTGCAGCTTATATGCCCCTCAGACTTGTGGAAGCCAGTGACACGGCTCAGGGGGTTAATGCTCCCTCTGCCTAGATCTGAGGGAAGTCAACATGTTCAATTCCTGTCCGCTCTGCCATTCATCTTTCTGACATTCATGAAAGGTAAATTATTGAATCGATGGCTGGTATTTACAACGCCCTAAAGGTGGAAATATGCGCTATACAAGTATGCATTATTGCAGTCTCTATTCCAGTGCCTAGATACACTGGGATAATGGTATATAAAACAGACACACATCTTGGCTCTGCCCAAACTCCATTGGCGCTATATCTGTTTCACCCCTAGACATCGCCTTGAAGCTTGCAAACATCTCAGAAAGGCACGTTGCTGTGCTTAGACATGGTTTGTTGCTGACTAGTACACAAACCCACAGAGCTACACGTAAATATGCATACCAAAAAACACACAGCGCTACAGGGCCACACCAGTGCTGCATGTGCAATACAAATACTGGTCACATATCAAGCATTGTATACAATAACAACATTAACGCCCCATGCACCAACCTTGGAATAAATGACAAAGGCAGTGCACCTACATGCTCAAAGTAAACCATTCTAGGGTAGCATGTCTAGTATGTGCCATCTCTTGTTACCAATGCCTGTTAAGAAGCCAGCAGCATCCAACGGCAACCAATTCACAAGAATTTGAGGCAATTTTAAACATCAGAACAGAGAATTAAATTTAAAAAATGTGCCCGCTTATAAAGATCCCATGTATCAGTATATTTCCCTCATTTAAGTTTGTTGTAACCAAGCACTAGAAACGTCTCACGTGATTCTTGCTATGAAACCTTTCGTTATAATTAGGAAATAGAATTTAAAAATTCGTAGAAATTAACTGAAAAAAACAAAGGTTACAGGGACGCTATAGTTAGGAAATAGAATTTTTTTTAAAATTGAAATTCAATGATAAAAACAAAAGGTTACAGGAACTTATAGTTGGGCTCAGTTTTCACTTGTACAAAACCACTGACATTCAGCAGTTATAGTTACCTGAGCTAACTGTAAATTCCGCCACCACAATGCACTGCTTATGACTTCACATATTGCATCACTGATGACATCTCAAATGACATTATAAGCAGTGATTGCAAGTGAAATCTGAGCCTAACTATAACGTCCCTGTAACCTTTGGGTTTTTTCTGTGACTGTTGCAAAACAGAGGAAATGGGGCCACGGTGAATTCTTTGTATTGAGGGCGGGAAGCTTAAAATAAAATATGGGTAAATAGAAATATAAGCAGGCTTCTCTAGAAGTAAAAATGTTTTAATAAATTAAAAACTCTGGCTAGGTATGCCTTAGGCTTTTAAATTTGGTTAATAGCAGCGCTTACGGGGAACTTATGGACAGATATAAAAACCATAAGAAATATAAAACTATAGATGATAATTATTCTGCTCCCTTCACAGACCCTTATCAAGGGGAACAGAGCACTGGCAGAATATTGAGGAATACAACCTGAGTGAATGGTCACAAGGAAATAGGAATTAGAGTCTAAAAAGGTGATAAACGTAGACACAAACTATGGAAAGAAATATGTCTCTTTTTTGGAAGGCATGCATTCCTAATGAGAATGGGAAACCAAGTCAACTTCTGTGCTCTTGATTTACTACAGACTTAACCAATATGTTACCCAGAGAGATGTTACTATCAATAAAGAGAGATAAAGACGTATGAAACTAGAAGATACTGACAAAAGAGGTAACACTTTGTGCTTATGATATATTGGTAATAACTAAGGAATTGTTATTTGAAGAAGAAGGGGAACCATCTAGGCCCACACTTTGTCACAACTAATTGTATGAAGTAAGAAGATACGAAGATTTAGAGAATCTCATGACTGAAAGAGGGTATTAAGTTCTTACACTGAATTCTGGTCATATTGCTTAACAATTTTTTCCTTTCTGTACTAGAAGAAAAATTAACGGTCATGACCCACTACTGAGTGTGTTGTCAAATAGGAAATTTGATTTTTAGAGAGGTAGATTTTGATGGAGATAACAAAACACAATAGAACTATGTGTTATATTATTTATTGGTTTTATGGATATACTTTGATACATTATTTTTTGATTGTAACAGCCCTTAAGAAGCGCATTTTGGCGCAAAACACGTGTTGGCTGATTGCTGTATTGAAAAGGCAGACTGCTGTGTTGAAAAGAAATACTCAAAGACTAACATAAAGAAGTCTTGAACTAAGACAAAAGAAGAAGTTGCTGTTTATTGGTTCTCAGTGCATTGTTGTTTGTATTTATATATATATAAATATATGTATTTATATATATATATATATATATATATATATATACATATATATATATATATTTATATATATGTATATACAGACCTGCAAGCTCGCCGGTCGCATCCACCCTCGCGGGGCTGGTGCAAGTATGCGAGTGCCAGACCCGTAATCAATGTAACAAAAATCAAGGAAAGACGTCGCTCCAAGGTAAACTCGCACTCCAAATTTGGGATATTAACAGAAAGGTTTATTGCGGCAACGCATTTCACCCGATCCCAGGCTTCTTCACGGCCAAAACTGAATACACTTTGTGCCCAACCATCTTCTTTAAAGAAAAATAAAAATAAAAGTAAACAAGGAACAAAACCCTGAGGGATACATTGGTGAGAAATGATTTGGAGGGTCCAATTAAAGGTACTTGGCTTAGTCAATGCAAGGGGTTCTATAAATGCAAAACATGCAAGGCATGCTACCAGGGTATCAACACTACTATCTACAAGACAGTATCCTAATGAACAACTAGATTGCTAACATTCTATATTTATTACAAAAGTGTGGCACGCCTGACGTCATCTTGATGTAATCAAAACTGTAATACCTAAAGCATTTCTTTTAGAAATTACAGAAATGAGAGGGTCTTATTTGCATCGAAATTATGGTTAGTGCTCTAAAAAACTAAAATGAGGACATATTTTCTGAGATTTCAAATAGCGACAAAGCACTTTTAAATTATTTGTTATGTTTATTTTTTTTATCAAGTTGACCACTTGATTAAATGTTGCACTTAGGGGAGAGGATGTGGTATTACTTCCAGAGCAGCAGACTTTGCAACTGGGGAACCAGGTTGGAGTTTCTGCTTCAGCTCGACATTCTGTGATTCTGGTCAAATCACTTAATCTCCCCATGTCTACAAGCAACATGAATTTGTCCTTGTGTGATGTAACCAATGCTCATGTAAAGCACTCCAATACCTGACCAGTCTGCACTATATAAAACTGCAAAAAAACAAAAAATAAAAAGTGTTTTGCACACTTCTGTCATTGGGCTATACGTGGGCTGCATCTGGGTGATATTTGTGCTACATTTGGGTTCTTTTGTCTCTGGTGGCCATCTTGGGAGATTTATTTGTTATGAAGTTTCCTAATTTCCTCATTTACTGCAGTCTCCTCAGTAGTAAATACTTTCAGTTTTTTACTTTGATTCCATCAAGAAGGCATTCAGATGTGTCACACATTTGCATAAATTCAGAATGTTAGCACTCTAGTTGCTCATCAGATCACTGTAGTAAAGCTACTGCTCACCAGGGAAGTCTGCTGCTGGTATTGAAAGTGCATGTTTCAGTCTGCATGTCAGAATTGTTTAATGAAATAGAAGAGGATTTGAGAAGTCACTCAAAATGTGCCCTAATTTTTCTTTCTGCAGCACTAATCCTAATTTCTATGGCAAAATGAACCCCCTCATTTTGTTCTTTTTTAAATTAAATGTTTTAAGTGTTACCACTTTATTCCAATCAAGATAGCTTCAGGTATGCCATACTTTTGTCATAAGTAAGACTGTTAGCACTCTAGTTGTTCTTTAGAACACTCTGGGAAGCTGCAGTAGAACACAAAGGAATCAACTGACAGCCTCTGCCCTTGTTGGATGTACATGTTTTACTGAGAATGTCAGACTTCATTCTCACATGACTGAGAAAGATAATGTGAATTTACAGAAAATATGCTCTCATTTTAGCTTCTAGATCACCTTCCAAACCTCTATGGGAAAAGTATGAGAAAATAGTTTTCTCTCAAACATGATTCATGATATCCCAGCAGAAGGCTTTTTCACAGGGTAAAATCACCTTAGAACACACCACAATTCCTAAAATTAGTATGGTACCATCAACAAATGATTTATAATGTAACTAAAGTCTTATCACCCTTTATACGTTCTCCTTTTGGTGACCCTCAAAACCTTCCATTCACTACAATGCATTTTAATGGGGTGCTATCATGTATATTGGTCCCAAGATGGCTGCCAACACTTCTTGGATGAAGTGCTGACAGCCAATCAGATCTCACAATGAGATGTGTGGTTAGGCTCCGCCCAGATATATATATTTCTTTTCCTTTAATATTTAAAAACTACTGAACGGATTTACACCATTTAAAAAAGGGCGCTTTCTGAACCAAGAGCTACTTTTTGCCAAATTTGGTGTAATTCCGTTCAGCAGTTCGAGCTGTAGCCTTGTCTAAAGTTTCCTATGGAAATTAACATGTGGAAAATGCGTTTGGGACTCCCTTCTCGGCCCCGCTTGACGAATCACCCCGAAACGTTCAAGACAGGAGCTGACCGGAGCGCCCATTAGTTTTGAAAATTTCGTGAAGATTCGTCAAACGGCACCAAAGTTATGGGCAAAAGAAAAAACGCTTTTTGAATAGAAACAAGGTCCTAACTGTAACTACCTACTGGTGACCACCAGTAGGTAATATATATATATATATATATATATATATATATATATATATATATATATATATATATATATATTACCTAGTGGCGGTCACCAGTAGGTAGTTATAGTTAGGACCTAGTTTCCATAGAAAAAGCGTTTTTGATTTGCCAATATCTTTGGCGCCGTTTATTGAATATTCACGAAATTTTCAAAACTAATGGGGTGCTCCAGTCAGCTCCTATCTTGAAAGTTTCGGGGTGATTCATCAAGCGGGGGACAAGAAAAAGGGGGGTCCCAAAACTTTTGTTGCGGCTACAGCCCGAACTGCTGAATGAAATTACACCAAATTTGGCAGAGAGGTAGCTCTTGGTCCAGAGTGAACTCTTTGTTTTAAATGGTGTAAATCCGTTCAGTAGTTCCTGAGAAATTTTAAAATAAAAAATATCGATATCTGGTGACCGAGGTGGATCCGCGAACCTTCCCGAGCACGAAGCTGACTTCTGATTGGCTGCCAACACTTCAAACCAGAAAGTGTTAGCAGCCATCTTGTGACTCGGTAGAACCGAGTCACAAGAAAAAAAAGGTTGAAAAAAAGAAAAGGGGGCAGGGTAGAAACACACTGACCCCCTAGGCCTGCCCACAGGGACCATCCATGGCCACAAAAGCATATTTTTTTTATTTTCGGTGGGATTTGCGCTGGGTGCACAAATCCGGCTGAAATAAAATTAAAAAATGAAGCGCAGACTCCCGCGCTTCGTTTTTTTAAGCCCCCGGGTGGGCCAGGTCCCGGTGGCAATGCTTTATTATGGTGCGGGGACCTCCCCAGGGCTTTGCATATGTTGGGAGGGGGGCCGCATGGCCCCCCTCCTGGAGCCCTCTATGGCCCTGGGGACCGCCACCCCCAGGGCCGGCTCCAGCAATGTCCTGGGGTGCCCACCCCCGGGACATTGCAGTTTGCTATGACAGGGCGGGAGCACTGCTCCCGCCCTGTCATAGGAAACACTGCTTTGCTTCATGGAAGCGAGAGCAGGAAAGCTGCTCTCGCTTCCATGAAGCAAAGCAGAATTGCTTTTGGACAAGGGGAGCTGCATGTCAGCAGCTCCCCTTGTCCAAAAGCAATGCCGGCACCCGCAGGAGGCGGGGAGTCAGCTGGGACCGCGGGGGCATTGGGGCTCCCCCGAGGTCCCCAACGTTAGGCCAGGCCCCGGGGATGGGGTCCCCAGGGCCCTAATTGGCCTCAGGAGGGGGGCCATGCGGTCCCCCTCCAAATTACAAGAAAAAAAAGGCTGGCCAGGCCCCGGGGGATGGGGTCCCCGTGGCCATAATTGGCCTCTGGAGGGGGGCCATGCGGCCCCCTTCCCGTTTTTTTTTAATTAAATAAATAAATGGCTCAAGCCCTGGGAGATGGGGTCCCCAGGGCCCAAAATAATTTAAGAGAAGGGGGGCCACACAGCCCCCCTTCTAAAAAAAAGAAAAAGAAAGGAGAAGCCGGCATCTCGCCGGAGGCCCCGCCCCCTCCCTTTACCACTCTGGAAACGTACCTCCTGGCGCGTTCTGGGTTGGGGGATTAAGTCCCCTTGAATCTTAAGGGTGCTTAGGGGCCAACTAGCCCACCAGGTACCTCCAGTAAGCCCCACACAGCTGAATTGCTGAGAGGTGGTCCGAGGCCACGCCCCTTTTTACACAACTCTGCAAACGCGCCTCTTGGCGCATTTCTGGTGGGGCAAAGAGGTCCTCCTCTGTCCTGAGGAGCTCAGGACTAAAGTGGACTTGATCCCCCAGCAGCAGTGCACCAGGAGGCGCGTTTGCAGGGTGGTGTAAAAAAGGGGCATGGCCTCGGACCACTCTCAGCAATCCAGCTGTGTGGGGCTTACTGGAGGTACCTGGTGGGTTAGTTGGCCCCAGGGGCCCTCAGGATTCAAGGGGACTTCATCCCCCAACCAAGAGCGCGCCAGGAGGTGCGTTTGCAGAGTGGTGGAGAAAGGGGGCATGGCCTGTGTCCACCTCTCAGCAATCCCACTGTGTGGGGCTTACTGGAGGTAACAGGTAGCCTAGTTGGTCCCTAAGGGCCCCCAGCAGCAAAGGGGACTTCATCCCCCAACCAAGAGCACGCCAGGAGGTGCGTTTGCAGAGAGATAGACAAAGGGGGCATGGCCTGGTATCAGAACTCAGCAATCTTGCTGTGTGGGACTTACTGGAGGAAATAGGAGGGGTAGTTGGGCCCCAAGGATGTCCTTGGGGGCCAACTACCCCTCCTGTTACCTCCAGTAAGTCTCATACAGCGGGATTGCTAAGAAGGCTTTGGAGGCCACGCCCCCTTTCTCAACCACTCTGCAAACGCGCCTCCTGACACACTACTGATTGGGGGATGAAGTCCACTTTACTCCTGAGGGACTTTGGGGGCCAAGAAGCCTTCCTGGTAGCTCCTGTAAGTCCTACACAGCGGAATTCCTGAGCGCTGGTAGGAGGCCCAGCACCCTTTCTCCACCACTCTGCAAACGCGAGTACTAGTTAAAGAAGCATTTGCAATGTAATAGGTTTCGCATTTGCGAGAGTTAGAGCTATTGCCATTGTAAATGTAAAAGTTTTTTACTAATGATTTTTGGAGTGGATGTACGTTGTGTGTAGTGGAATTATGTGGTATGTTGTGCAGTGAAATTATGTGGATAGAAGGTATGTGGTATTTAGTGTATAGGAATTATGTAGAGAGGGATTATGTGTTATGGAGAGTAATTATGTGGTATGGTAGTCTGTGTTGTAGAGTGGTAACCTCAGGTTTAGTCTTCCTCGTTTCCATAGAAGCTAAACTATGAACTCAATGATACAAAAAAAGAAGGAATCACTGAGGAGCACTTCTGGACCTAGTCAGAGGTATGAGCAGGGCCACTGGAATTATGCGACTGTTTGGCTGCACCGACTTTCGCACAATTATACATTTTCCGCATTAGCCACATACTCCATCATCTGCTGCCTAATCTGCAGATTTGAACAAAAAAAAGCCTTGTTTCTAGCTCAAACGGCTCAAACGTTACCAAAAATGCAGCGACAAGTGTTACAGTGTGGAGGAAGGTCCTTTGTAAACCTAGAATGGTCACCTGTTACTTATTGCTAAATGTGGGTGTTAAATTGGTACTAATGGTGTGCAAGCCACTCTTGCTTCTTTCTGCGCCTCTCTTGCCTCTTTCTGCATTTCTGTTGCTTCTTTCTGCACTTTTCTTTCTTTTTCTACACTTCTCTTGCCTCTTTCTGCACATCTCTTCTACTTTCTGCACCTCTTTTGCCTCTTTCTGCACCTCACTTGCTTCTTTGTGTACCCCTCTTGCCTCTTTTTTGCACCTCTCTTGCCTATTTCTGCACCCCTCTTCCCTCTTTCTGCACCCCTCCTGCCTCTTTCTGCACCTCTGTTCCTTCTTTCTGCACTTCTTTTGTTTCTTTCTGCACCACTCTTGGTTCTTTCTTCACCCCTCTTGCCTCTTTCTCTATCCCTCTTCCCCTTTTCTGCATTTCTGTTGCTTCTTTCTGCACTTCTCTTGCCTCTTTCTCCACCCCTCTTCCCTCTTTCTGCATCTCTGTTGCTTCTTTCTGCACTTATCTTGCGTCTTTCTGCACCTCTCTTGCTTCTTTCTGTACCCCTTGTTCCTCTTTCTGTACCCCTCTTCTCTTTATGCACTCCTCTTGCCTCTTTCTGCACCTCTGTTCCTGCTTTCTGCACTTCTTTTGTTACTTTTTGCACCTCTCTTGCTTCTTTCTGCACCCCTCTTGCCTCTTTCTCCACCCCTCTTCCCTCTTTCTGCACCTCTGTTGCTTCTTTCTGCACCTCTCTGGCTTCTTTCTACACCCCTCGGGCCTCTTTCACACCCCTCTTCCCGCACCCCTCTTGCCTCTTTCTGCACCTCTGTTCCTTCTTTCTGCACTTCTTTTTTTTAAATTTTTATTTTTTATTTTTGTTAAGCCAATAAACATTCATAAATCATTACATAGACTAAAACAAAACAATGAAAAGAAATAAGACAGGCCGTAATATTCTTAATCAACCTTGAGGTCCAACACAAGGATAATGAGAGAACGTGATAACAAATGCATTAATAACAAAAAGATAGCAATCGCACACAGGACCAAATAGTAAAAGAAAGAAAAACAAATAGAGACAAATAATGTTACTATGTGAATGTTCTACATTCATAATCACTCATATTCATGTGCCTTATAATACTGTATTCACAAATTTACATTTATACATTTTCTCATTAATACAAAGAGCAAAAGGGGCAAAAATATGGCAGAGAAAACTCTAGTCCTAAACCACGGGACAGCACAACGGAATTTAAGATATCGTAGGAGCTATGTGATCCACTAGGGACCCCCATATCGAAGTACCCAATCTCCGTTTCTGGTGCCCTTTAAGGGCATATAAACTATGTTCCAGGTTGCATATAGCATAGAGCCTTCCTCTCCACATTTCAAAAGTTGGGGGTTCTTTTTGCCGCCAGAGTGAAGCTATACACAATCTGGCCACAGCAACCGCAATGAATATTAAAAATCTGGATGCCAACACCTCTTGCGCTGCCATTACATCCTCCAATACTCCCAAGAGCATGACTGTAGGAGTAATCAAAATCTGGGCCCCTGTAACCTCTGTCAGCAAGACCTCCATGCTGGTTATCAACTGTCTCAGCTCTGGACATGCATAAAACATGTGCAGACTATCCGCCGGCCCCATCCCGCACCGTGTACATTTGCCCTCATTTGTCCCTCCCCATCTTGTAATTTTGGCTGGAGTATAATATAAACTAAACATGGTTTTATAATGTTGTGCTTGAAGGCTAGACTATATCAAAAGCTTGTCAGCTAATGCTATGGATTTCACCACTCTTGGTTCTTTCTGCACCCCTCTTGCCTCTTTCTCTATCCCTCTTGCCTCTTTCTGCATCTCTGTTGCTTCTTTCTGTACTTATCTTGCATCTTTCTGCACCTCTCTTGCTTCTTTCTGTACCCCTTGTTCCTCTTTCTGTACCCCACTTCTCTTTCTGCACTCCTCTTGCCTCTTTCTGCACCTCTGTTCCTGCTTTCTGCACTTCTTTTGTTTCTTTCTGCAACTCTCTTGCTTCTTTCTGTATCCCTCTTGCCTCTTTCTCCACCCCACTCCCCCCTTTCTGCATCTCTGTTGCTTCTTTCTGCACTTCTCTTGCCTCTTTCTGCACCTCTGTCCCTTCTTTCTGCACCTCTGTCCCTTCTTTCTGCAACCCTGTGCCTCTTTCTGCACCCCTCTTCCCTCTTTCTGCTCCCCTCTTGTCTCTTTCTGCAGCTCTGCTGCTTCTTTCTGCACTTCTTTTGTTTCTTTCTGCACCTCTCTTGCTTCTTTCTGCACCCCTCGTGCCTCTTTCTGCACTCCTCTTGCCTCTTTCTGCACTCCTCTTTCCTCTTTCTGCACCTCTGTTCCTTCTTTCTGCACTTCTTTTGTTTCTTTCTGCACCTCTCTTGCTTCTTTCTGCACCCCTCTTGCTTCTTTCTGTATCCCTTGTGCCTCTTTCACACCCCTCTTCCCTCTTTCTGCACCCCTCTTGCCTCTTTCTGCACCTCTGTTCTTTCTTTCTACACTTCTTTTGTTTTTTTGTACTTCTCTTGCTTCTTTCTGCACCTCTGTCCCTTCTTTCTGCAACCCTTGTGCCTCTTTCTTCACCCCTCTTCCCTCGTTCTGCTCCCCTCTTGCCTCTTTCTGTACGTCTGTTCCTTCTTTCTGCACTTCTTTTGTTTCTTTCTGCAACTCTCTTGCTTCTTTCTGTATCCTCTTGCCTCTTTCTCCACCCCACTTCCCCCTTTCTGCATATCTGTTGCTTCTTTATGCACTTCTCTTGCTTCTTTCTGCACCCCTCGTGCCTCTTTCTGTACCCCTCTTCCCTCTTTCTGCACTCCTCTTGCCTCTTTCTGCACCGCTGTTGCTTCTTTCTGCACTTCTTTTGTTTCTTTCTGCACCTCTCTTGCTTCTTTCTGCAACCCTCTTGCCTCTTTCTCTGCCCCTCATCCGTCTTTCTGCACCTCTGTTGCTTCTTTCTGTACTTCTTTTGTTTCTTTCTGCACCTCTCCTGCTTCATTCTGCACCCCTTTTACCTCTTTCTGCACCCCTCTTGCCTCTTTCTGCACCTCTGTTCCTTCTTTCTGCACTTCTTTTGTTTCTTGCTGCATTTCTCTTGCTTCTTTCTGCAGCCCCTTGCCTCTTTCTACACCGCTCTTCCCTCTTTCTGCACCCCTGTTGCCTCTTTCTGCACCTCTGTTCATTCTTTCTGCACTTTTTTTGTTTCTTTCTGCACTTCTCTTGCTTATTTCTGCACCTTTCTTGCTTCTTTCTGCACCCCTTGTGCCTCTTTCTGCACCCCTCTTCCCTCTTTCTGCATCCCTCATGCCTCTTTCTGCACCTCTGTTCCTTCTTTCTGTACGTCTTTTGTTTCTTTCTGCACTTCTCTTGCTTCTTTCTGCACCCCTTTTACCTCTTTCTGTACCCCTATTCTCTCTTTTTGCACCCCTCTTGCCTCTTTCTGCACCTCTGTTCCTTCTTTCTGCACTTCTTTTGTTTCTTGCTGCAGCTCTCTTGCTTCTTTCTGCAGCCCCTTGCCTCTTTCTCCACCGCTCTTCCCTCTTTCTGCACCTCTGTTGCCTCTTTCTGCACCTCTGTTCCTTCTTTCTGCACTTCTTTTGTTTCTTTCTGCACCTCTCTTGCTTCTTTCTGCACCACTCGTGCTTCTTTCTGCACCCCTCTTCCCTCTTTCTGCACCCCTGCTGCCTCTGTCTGCACCCCTCTTGCCTCTTTCTGCACATCTGTTGCTTCTTTCTGCACTTCTCTTGCTTCTACCTTTTTGTACACAAATTTACAGAGTATGCTGTTTGAAACACAGGTATTCAAGTATTTGTATGTTTATTTTTATGTAACGTGTAACTAGGTAAAAGCAGAGACTCACGCAGTCTGTGGTCAGACTTACAACAGTGATAGGCTTAGGATTGCTGTTTTATATTTGGTAGGCCCAACATTCTGAGCAGTCTATGAATATTGAACCTTCAAGAGAAAAGTGAGGTTTAAGACATCTTGGGAGACGGATTAGTGATTAGGCTACTTTGTATGAGTCTGTTGTAAGGTACAGTCAAAGTAGGCCTCTTTCTGCACCTCTGTTGGTTCTTTCTGCACATTTCTTGCTTATTTCTGCAGCTTTCTTCCTCTTTCTGGACTTCTGTTGCCTCTTTCTGCATTTCTCTTGCTTCTTTCTGCACCTTTCTTCTTCTTTCTGCACCTCTCTTTCCTCTTTCGGCACTTCTCTTGCTTCTTTCTGCGCCTTTCTTCCTCTTTCTGCACATGTCCTACCTATGTAGGCATAGTTAGAAATTAGCATTTAAAAAACCTTTGAAATTCACTGAAAAAACCATAGGTTTCAGGGACGTTATAGTTAGTAATTAGCAATTAAAAATCCTTAGAAATTCACTGAAAAAAACATAGGTTTCAGGGACTTTATAGTTAGAAATTAGCATTTAAAAAACCTTAGAAATTCACTGAAAAAACCACAGGTTTCAGGGACGTTATAGTTAGTTGGACATTTCATTAGTACAAAACCAGAGAAATTCAGCCGTTATAGTTAGTTGAGCTAACTATAACTCGCGCCCCCGCAATGCACTGCTGATGACGTCACATATTACATCACTCATGACATGGTCAGTGACATCACTGATGACATCACTGATGACATCACTGATGACATCACTGATGACATCACTGATGACATCATCCACTTAATATCTGATGCAACTACTCACACCCTAATATAACCTTTCATACACCCACTCTGAAATACAGACTACCATTCTTGAATCTATAGACACAGCAATACCAGTTAGTACATACCCACTCACTGATTCATAGGTCTACACACATCTACTCACTCACCAATACAGTCACTCATCAATACAGCCTCTGATATATGCACTCATATACCCATACAGATACTGACATACTGCCACTCATCCACAGAGATACTCACACACCTAGTCAGTCACCCAAAGACAGGACGAATTTCTCTGGTTTTGAACAAATGAACGTGAAATGTCCAACTAACTATAACGTCCCTGAAACCTGTGTTATTTTCAGTGAATATATATATATATATATATATATATATATATATATATATATATATATATAGTCACTGCCATTGCTACTTTGCTGTAGAATGGCAAAAGACTTTGTCCCTTTCTATCTGGGCGTGGATGGCACTATGCCAATCCTATGCTTAAAGACTTTGATAGAAAACCAGACATTTGAGGTGAGCAAATTTAGAGTGTCGCTGGTGTTGAGGGTGCTCTATACAGGAGCTGCTTTCCACCATATGAGAACTACCCAGAGTTCTCTGATTCTTTTTTGCATATATATCTATATAAATTCATGAACCCATTTAAAACATCTCAGATAAATCAGAACCACATCTGTCTGTAACCTTGGCTCCCATCTCTGATACCCTGTACTATTTGTGCATTTGTGCCATGAATTTTGTATAACCTAACTTCTTTTTCAGTACACTGATTAACTTATGTTTTGTATGCATATGACTTAATATACTTTAATTTGAGCATGTCATTTGTAATCTACTACTATGAAAAGCCACGCGTGATTGTGTTAAGTGGACTTTGTTAATAATTGAAATAATTTTAGTTTCTTGATTACACATATACCCTGTGTGTGAATATCCAGTTAACAAATTGGACCATACTGCTCCGCCCAATTTTGCCAATTAGTATTCACACATAGTCTCACTCTTTTAACCCAACACTCCCCTCCCTTTCACATTACACACTATTAGCACCCACGTATGAATAGTACCAGTTGACTTTTTAACAAAAAAAAATTTCCCACACCTGGCACCAAGTGGTAAGAAACATATTATGGCTGGCATATATATATATATTTTCTCGCGGCGCTTTTTAAACTTAAATTTAATTTATATTAATTAAATATAGCGCAAACGGCATAACTCACTGAGGTATGACAGATCACCCTTCAACAGATATACTCTAATACATGAGTGTACACTTGCCAATAGTTAACCTGCCCAATTATACTCAGCCTCTTTGAGTTAGATCACGCCAGACCATTGTGACACTCCATTCACACACGGGTCACTTACCGTGATCTTCGCATTTGCCTCGCATTTCCACGGTTTTAGGACTCATGAAACCTTATCGCGAACGCAGTGGCGCCACAAAACACATAGACAGGCAACTTCTGCAACATGCACAGCCGTTTTAACGCTCATACCTTCCCACACACACAAGCGTTACAGATGTCTTCTATCTCCATGTAGATATACTGCACAGTGCCTGGTTAACTGCTGACTCACCTGCAGCAGTAAACTATCACTACAGTAAAGTATCTTACTGTAGTAAAAGTGGCAACTCATGTGGTAAAATGTTAAACACTGTAGCAGTAAACTATCACTACAGTAAAGTAGCTTACTGTAGTAAAAGTGCCAACTCATGTGGTAAAATGTTAAACACTGTAAAAAGACTACTACTCACCACCTATGTATATAAAGCACCCTTTCACATGCAGTGCACTATGTGAACAAGGCCGCATGTCTGGCGGCCGAAACGCGTCATTTTGGACATTGATTCTTAAATAAAGACACTTTGCCATCATCACTGCCTTGGAGTCTGTGCCCTCGTGTTGCTCCGCTGTGGCTGGATACTTTGGGATTCACATGCTGATTTCTATGCAGAGTCAGGCTAACTCTGCCACACAGACCCCCTCTTCTGACATTTCTTTGGGCCAAAAGGAATCCTCAACAGCCACCGTATCGTATGAACTCCGGGAGGAGATACACAGGATCACGGCCCCCTGATTGCTGGATTTTTGCACGCCAGGAAAACTATCGTGCCTGATGTTGAAGTTGAGTCGGAGGACCTAGCTGCACATCAAGCACCGAGTGGTGAGTAAGAGCTGCATGTAGCAACTGATCAGGTTTAATAGGAGCACTGTTGGGGCCTGCACAAGCACACCGCATTTGCGAATCAGTTTTTGCTTGTCGGCGACCAGGCATATACATTTACAGTTAATCATCATGTCCAACGAAGCGCTGCGTGAAAGGGAAGCAGCGTTAGAAGCATTATTTGACAATTTGCCCACTGTCCACAATCAGCCACGAATGGCTAATGCGCAATATGACACAGCCAATAAAAACTACAAAAGCAAACTCAAAGTACTGGAAAAGTTGTTACGAACTGAAATCACCAAATGGTGGGAGTCAAAATCCCTGCAAAAATACAGAGATGCGGGCCGAGTGCCCCGTGGACTTAGAATAATGTTGGCGCCAAGCTTTGACAACCCTAATCCTGACATGCTCAAAGAATGGGCGGAGAGCAACTTGGAGGCATCTATGAGGTTGGTCAACATCCTGATCAAATACGCCGAAATTGATCGCTCAAAAACACTTATAGAGATTGAGCGCTTCAACACTGAGCTCAGCAGCTGTGAACAACAGGAAGCAATAACAAAAGGCAGAGAGGAGATTGCTTCCCGCCTCAAAAAACACGAGGAAACCATTAAAACCATTAAAACGCGAAAGGTATTTAAATTTGCCCGCGATAAAGCGGACTATGAATGCGGGCAAATATTCACCTTTGCCAAACGCTACGACAACATCAGGAAACAAAGACTCAACAAATTGCCTCAGCAAAATGCGCTAACAACAACTCTTTCTATCGTTGAAGGCACAGACTCCGCATCGATGTCAGATCTGAGCTCAGCATTGGGAAGTGGCTCAGAATCAGAGGACGGAGGATTCAGGGGCACCACAACTGATGGAGCGGGTGCCAGCTTGGCTCAAGAACTTGATTTTTAGTCCTGGACCGAAGGCAAACACTCAGACCAAGGGCACCAAAGAATCAAAGCGCAGACGCAACCGCAGGAGGCGCGAAAGGAGAAAAATCAGAAAAACCCAAGCAAGGAAACAGAGGAGAGAAACTGGAGGCATTAAGCGGCACAGACACCAAGACTATTATCAACCTGAGCAACATCAATCTCACGGAGGCGGAAAAACAACTTCTCTCACTTGGTCTCACTTTTTGTCCGGAAAGTAGCTTTGATTATTGCAGCACCCGCATTGATGTATATAAATTCATAAGAAAACTCAAGCTCATAAAATTCTTCAAACAAAAAAGTAGCGGCAACGTCCTGAATACACCCAGTAACCCGTTACCCTCTGATACAATCCTCACAGTCTCTGGTATTCCAATCATACGTACTCTAATTGAGCTAGAGTCCGCTGAAGGAACAACTGCCACGCAACAAAGCTCCAGCGATGTAAGCATTACAGATACTGTGAGAGTACCAAGTCCTTTCAAACCTCACTCTACCTTTACACCAATGATGCCAAGAGATGCGATTGACATTTTCAGCGACGTCATCACTGATGAATTAAAATCCCTGCATCTCAGGAAGAAACGCAAGCGACACAGAAACACCCGCCCAGAGATTAATCAAGGTTATCACAACCTTATGAGAAAATTGCAAAAAGAGAATGAAGTGATCATCAATGAAGCGGACAAGGGAGGTAATATTGTCCTGTGGCCACGACATTTGTACCTCGCAGAAGCTGACAGGCATCTTACAAACCAACAGTGTTACAAAACTTCAAACCATAAAGAAATAGCCACAAGCAATAAAGATCTAAGAAAGCACCTCAACTCCTACAGAGCGCAAGGGATTATCAGTAAAGATGAATTTTCTTTCCTAAACACAGATTCCCCGGTGCTCCCGATCCTGTACTTCTTACCCAAAGTACACAAGAACTCAGATCCCATACCTGGGCGTCCCATCTTCTCGGCCAAAAAGAATATGTGCGAAAACATCTCCAGATATATTGACTACTTCCTACAAGATATGGTCTCAAGCCTACCAACGTACCTTAGAGACACAAGTGACTTTTTATTGAAAATCAAAGATATCCCATGGTGCAATGACTATCTGCTCATGTCGCTCGACATCACCTCGCTTTATACAAGCATCAGCCACAGTGATGGTATCGCAGCATGCAAGCACTTTCTGGATAAAAAACGATAAACTGCTATAAACACAATGAATTATTGCTCTTCCTCATTGAATGGTGTTTGTTCCACAACTACTTCCTATTCAACAAAAAAGTGTGCCATTAATTAAGGGGAGTGGCCATGGGAGCATGCTTTTCGCCGAGCTACGCTTGTCTACATGTAGGAGCTTGGGAGGAGCAGACTCTGTGGGGACACCTGGAATAACAATGTAATCACCTGGTTAAGGTTTATAGATGATGTCTTCGTCATCTGGAAGGGGGACACCATCAGTGCAAAAGCGTTTATTGAAACAATCAATTCAAACACCCTCAACCTTGAATTCAATGCCAACATCAGTAAAACATCTATTGAATTCCTTGATGTAGAGTTATTTGTGGGAGGTGGCAAACTGAACTCTAAACTACATAGGAAGCCAATGGCAGAGGAAACTCAACACTTCATGCCGCCAGTTTTCACCCTAAACACCTGATTGCGAGCATCCCCTACGGAGAAATGCTACGCCTGCGTAGGATCTGTAGCTCACCCACTGATCTAACACATTGTCAGGAAGATGCATTCCAACGCTTTAGAGCTAGAGGTTACTCCAGAGCCAACATCAGAAAAGCCATGAATAGAGCCAACTTAATTCCTAGGGAAGACCTCCTTACAGTAGGTCGCGAAGTTGACACTAACATCCCCATTCTAGAGCAGAAACAAAGCATCACTACCAGGCTCATTACAACATTCAACACAGAAGCCCGTAACATCAGATCAGTCATTAATAAACACTGGGGCATCATTAGATCAGATTCCCATCCTAGGCCCAATAGTGACAAACCAGCCTGATATTACTTACAAGCGTGCATTCTCAATGCACGATGCCCTGGTGAGAAATAGTCCAGAGGTCATATCGAAAGGTAACTGGCTGACAGATACCAAAGGATTTGTTAAATGCAATAGCTGCCGGGCTTGCAAATTTGGTAAAAACATTACCCAAGTTGATTCAGCTTTCAGACAGAATCCCCTCATCATTAAACATCACCTCACATGTAAGACTGAGTTTGCTATCTATCTGCTTGTCTGTTCATGCAACCTTTGGTACATTGGCAGCACTAAGCTACCAGTACACCAACGCATCCTACAACATCTCAGGGCCATAGTCAATAATGACTCAGCATACCCTGTAGCGAGACATTTCAAGGAAAAACATAGTAACAAACTTAACCATCTACATTACTCAGTGATTGATTGCATATCAGCACTTATGAGGGGTGGCAACCGGGAGAAGCTCCTGCGACAACTAGAGAGCAAATACATCATTGAATTTAATACTAAGTGCCCCGCCGGACTGAACATCAGTGAGGATATGCACAACTTCCTATAAAACGGAGTCACATATGATGTTTAAACTAAAACATCCCATATCATCTAATAGCATTTAGGCCTATGGTGTCCATTCTAACAAACTAAATTCATGAACCCATTTAAACCATCTCAGATAAATCAGAACCACATCTGTCTGTAACCTTGGCTCCCATCTCTGATACCCTGTACTATTTGTGCATTTGTGCCATGAATTTTGTATAACCTAACTTCTTTTTCAGTACACTGATTAACTTATGTTTTGTATGCATATGACTTAATATACTTTAATTTGAGCATGTCATTTGTAATCTACTACTATGAAAAGCCACGCGTGATTGTGTTAAGTGGACTTTGTTAATAATTGAAATAATTTTAGTTTCTTGATTACACATATATATGTGAATATCCAGTTAACAAATTGGACCATACTGCTCCGCCCAATTTTGCCAATTAGTATTCACACATAGTCTCACTCTTTTAACCCAACACTCCCCTCCCTTTCACATTACACACTATTAGCACCCACTTATGAATAGTACCAGTTGACTTGTTAACAAAAAATGTTTTCCCACACCTGGCACCAAGCGGTAAGAAACATATTATGGCTGGCATATATATATATATATATATATATATATTTTCTCGCTGCGCTTTTTAAACTTAAATTTAATTTATATTAATTAAATATAGCGCAAACGGCATAACTCACTGAGGTATGACAGATCACCCGGCAACAGATATACTCTAATACATGAGTGTACACTTGGCAATAGTTAACCTGCCCAATTATACTCAGCCTCTTTGAGTTAGATCACGCCAGACCATTGTGACACTCCATTCACACACGGGTCACTTACCGTGATCTTCGCATTTGCCTCGCATTTCCACGGTTTTAGGACTCATGAAACCTTATCGCGAACGCAGTGGCGCCACAAAACACATAGACAGGCAACTTCTGCAACATGCACAGCCATTTTAACGCTCATACCTTCCCACACACACAAGCGTTACAGATGTCTTCTATCTCCATGTAGATATACTGCACAGTGCCTGGTTAACTGCTGACTCACCTGCAGCAGTAAACTAGCACTACAGTAAAGTAGCTTACTGTAGTAAAAGTGGCAACTCATGTGGTAAAATGTTAAACACTGTAGCAGTAAACTATCACTACAGTAAAGTAGCTTACTGTAGTAAAAGTGCCAACTCATGTGGTAAAATGTTAAACACTGTAAAAAGACTACTACTCACCACCTATGTATATAAAGCACCCTTTCACATGCAGTGCACTATGTGAACAAGGCCGCATGTCTGGCGGCTGAAACGCGTCATTTTGGACATTGATACTTAAATAAAGACACTTTGCCATCATCACTGCCTTGGAGTCTGTGCCCTCGTGTTGCGCCGCTGTGGCTGGATACTTTGGGATTCACATGCTGATATATATATATGTGTGTATATATAATTACATTAGGGCACGCCATTAGCAATGGCAATATAGATATATATACATATATATCTATATATGCAGAACAACTCCTTCCCTTTTCGCTCACTTTGTCGGCTGAAGAAAGAGCACAGACCCAGTAATTTCTTGCTGTTGGCTATTTTATTGTGGTTGCTCCCAACAGACCATGTTAGCCATGACGCGTTTCGTCCCTCACAGGGGACTTGATCACATGACGCGCTACTAGCACAGTGGTTCGTTAAAATAGCTGCCATTTTTTTCTTTCATTTTTTGTAAATGCACACGTGACTTAGTGCTTAAAGTGATATACACAAATAAATTAGTGACACAGAAAATTCATGGACATAGAAGAAATGCAGCGTGTGGAAATGCAAGTTTTTGTTTTTAAACAAGACCTAAGTCTGTTTTGTATGATCACGTTATTAAAACATATAAATATATAAATAAATAAATATATATACATATGTGTTCAAATAAGCAATAGATAACTGGATAAATCCTGTTTGATATAAATACATACATATTGGCAGATAAAAATTCATGAATGCTCATACCGGTATAAATACCTGATTTCAAACATTTACCAATATTAAAACTTTTTTTCGCTATACACATATAATCAACAATAGCATATTGCTTTACCACTAAAACCTGAGAACAAAAGGGAATCTGTTCTTATTCACTGCAACGCCTTAATTGTCCAATAGTGTTACCATGTGCAAAATGAATAAAATAAAGTGTCTAGTGCCTATAATTTATCAGTGCTTAAGAACCTATCTAGCTAAAATTTGTTTAAAAATTTGAGGAGGATATTGGCCTTTATATTTGGCATATTGCTATTTAATATTAAACATTTAAGATGACTTCTTGAGTGATAAACCTGATACTGTTAATTATACTTTTCATCATTATAATTATCATCCAAGCAGGCTAGCATGTAATTCCTCCGTGGCATTCAGCCCTTTAGGGTGTTTGGTGTCGAGATTCAATATGTAAAACATTTCTAATTTGCGAAGTGCGTTTTCTCGATCACCTCCCCTTTTACTTGCTGGGACTGAATCTATCAAGAAATATTTAAGATCTTTGGAGTTGCCCCCATGGACTTCATTAAAATGGCGTGCTACCGGATAAGCCTGATCATTGTTCTTGATGGCCCTTATGTGCTGGAGTACCCTTTTGTGTCCCTGCAGAATTGTACTTCATACATATTTTAATCCGCAAGGGCACTCCAGCACATATACCACATGATCTGTTTTGCAGTTCAAGGACTTTTCAATTTTTCTAATTTGGCCGCCAAACGGAGTTTCATAGGATGTAATATTTACTCCGTGTTGACAGGCTTTACACGTCCTACACTTATAGAACCCTGCTCTTTGATTCAACCATGTACTGTTTTTTACTTGGGTATAGCAGGGGTCATTTATGACTAAGACATCCTTCATTGAAGGTGCCTTACTATAAGTGATAGAGGGTTTTTCGGAACAGCACCCCCAATTACCGGATCTGCACGAATAAGATGCCAATTTTTATTTATGATGTTTTTAACTGCCTTTTCTTGTTCGTTGAATTTTAAAATAAATCTAAAATTCTCAGCTTCGTTTGCTTGTTCACTTATTTTCGAATCTTGTTTAGTCAATAAGACCTCCCTGGCTATCAAATTACTTTTTGCCAGAGCCAGGTCTAAACATTTCTTAGTGTAGCTTCTTTCCTTGAACCTCACTATACAGTCATTTTGTGCCAATTTTAAATCATGGTCATTGCTGCATATTCGTTTTAACCGCAGCAATTCACCATAGGGAATACTTTGTATTAGGTGGCCTGGGTGAGCACTGCTGGCATGCAAAATTGCATTTCCCGCAGTGGCTTTTCTGTGAAGTTTAGTCTCTAATCTGTCCCCATTTATGTATAACTCTACATCCAAGAAGTTAACCGTAGTTTTACTAATGGATGCAGTAAATTGCAGATTGAGTTGGTTGACATTGAGTTGTTTCACAAATGTTTCTGCTTCCTTCTGAGTACCCTGCCACACTAAAAAAAGATCATCAATGAATCGCCACCAGGTTTTGACATTGTGGTTCATGTACTTAATGTGTTCCTTCATGAGAACCAGCTCCTCCCACCAGCCCATGTGAAGACATGCATAACTGGGGGAGAAGCTGGCTCCCATGGCCACACCTCTTAACTGCTGAAACAGTGAACCTTGAAACAAAAAAATGTTATTATTTAAACAAAATTCAGCCATCTTAATCAACATGTCAGTATGCCCAGCGAAGTTTGGACCTCTACGAGACAAATAAAATTGTATTGCCCTTAGGCCATCAATATGTCGGATAGATGTATAGAGTGAAGTAACATCAAGTGTAATGAGTAAATAGTCAGTTTGCCACTTAAAATCCAACATTTTTGCCAAAAAGTCTCCTGTATCCCGTATATAGGATTTTAACTGCTGGACATGTTCCTGCAAGAAAAAGTCAATATAGACTGATGTTTTTTCCAATAGGCTGTTTTTTGCAGAAATATATATATATATATATATGTATATATATATATATATATATTTATAGACAGATAGATAGATATAGAGATGTATATATTGCCATTGCTACTGGCGTGCCCTAAGGTAATTATAACTCGCGCCCCCGCCATGCACTTCTAATTACCCCACATATTACATCACTCATGACACCTTCTAAGACATCACTGATAATATCACTGCAACATTTGCTATAACATTATTAATGAGAAAACTGTGCATGGCATGGGGCATGAGTTATAGTTACGTTAGGGCACGAGTTATAGCTACTTGAGATAACTATAACTGCTGAATTTCTATGGTTTTTTGTGTGTAAAATCTGGACCTAATTATAAAGTCCCAGTAACCTCTGTTTTTTTCAGTGATTTTTTATAGTTTTTGAATGCCGTTTCCTAACTATAACGTCCCTGTAACCTTTGGGTTTTTCAGTGAATTTCTAGTTTTTTTTAACATAAAGTAATATTTAATTACCATACGTTAATTGAACCGCCGCCGCACTTGACTGAGAATTGGCCACATATATGATACAGGCTTAGCAACAGCTCCTCTGGAGTTATGCTTAAGTCAGAGTTTCCACTGAAAAGGCATTTGAGAAGTCTACAGAAACCTTCCTAAAGAAAAAATACATGTGATTTGGGTTTCGGCGTGGCAAGTTTCAAGCAAATCTGTCTGGGCAGCAAAAAAGGGTGTTTCAGAGGTTACCAATTTTAACTCCCTATCAAGAGATGGTCTTGTTAACAGACTCAGGTGAGGGGAAGGCCTGTCATTTTCTTCTGCCACTTTGAATTACAGAACTTGTGCACAGCAAATTAGGTGGTTTAAAAAAAAAAAGAATGTAGCATGCTACAACGCATGCAATCACATCGCGTTCCTTAACAACGCGGTTGTTACAATTAACTATTCCAACTCCAGCCTACGCAACAGTAGGGAAGGTGTTGGAATAGTAAATTATACTATTCCTTATGTTAGAGCGCCATCTACTGCAAGTCGATGTAATGACTTGTGTAGTATTGGCATCGCGTTCTAACAACGCGGTTGTTGTAACGACCGCGTTGTAAAGGTATCGCGGTCTATTGACCACGATGTAAAGGTTGATTCCCAAAAAACAAGGATGGAATTGCCAATTCTCCAAGGGCAAATCTTGGAAACCAGTTCTCTTCTGCATATATACGGATGATGAATCAAGCCTTTGAATATCTCCTTGAAAGGTAACTAGAAGATACTACGAGGCCCGAGTACCGCAGGGAAATATGTTGGAACAGGAACAGATAATAACAGTCAAACGGAGAGAGCAGCCGACTGACACTAGAAGACTTTGGGGCGCACTGAAAGTCTTGTGGGAATGTATGATGATACAACGCGTACCATCACAACGCGGTATGTTACATCGCGGTCTTGACAACGCAAGTCGTTACATCGACTTGCGCTAGAGGGCGCTGGACTTAGGAATAGTGTGAATTACTATTCCAACTCCAGTCTACGTACAGTAGGGAAGGTGTTGGAATAGTAATTCACACTATTCCTTAGTCTAGAGCGCCCTCCAGTGCAAGTCGATGTAACGACTTGCGTTGTGAAAACCATGATGTAACCATACCGCGTTGTAATGGTTTCGTGGTAAAGGATGTTTCCCGTCTTGTGGCTGCTCCTTAAATGCTTCCCTAAAAATTTGACCTAGAATAGGCCCTTCTTGGAAAACAGGATGTTTAACCATAGCATGTTAGTACAGGATTGAGTAAAAAGAAAACAGCATCCAATAACACCCAAGCCAATGCCAAGAACTCAGAATGAATGAGTAAATACACTCACCAAGTGAACTTTGTAGAAAGAATATTAAACAAAAGAAAGATTATGCCCCAAAAATTATATTGCCTAAATTTCCTAAAGATAAAGAAAGATGAATAAAGCCATCAGCAATTCTTTGTGGAAAATCTCAAGGAAGGTCAGGCAACACCCATTCAGAAACGACCACATGAAATGCACTGGCCACAGAGCACAATCCAAGCCGAAAACAGCCATCCCCGCAGGTGCCATCAGAACTTCCATTCACTTGTTCCCCCTTCCACAGGCAAGTGAATACTCAACAAAAGCTACATCAAAAACGCTCCAGAGACCTGACACATCTTCATTGTCGGACAATGAGCAGTCACAAAAAAAAGTCACCAGTCTAAGGTAAGCACCTTTGAACTTCCTAAGCTTTAGGACACACCCATAGGATTCTTTGTTCACCTCTACAGAAAAAACAGCTTAATGAATTGCATCAAACCTAACATGAAGGTAGAACTTTACTCACTGAAGCACCGTTGCTTGGTTTGATGTAAATCCTTTCAGACGTTTTTGAGAAATGAATGTTGCAATATATAATGTGTCAGTTGGGCTTGAAAGGGTTAAAACGCTAGAGGTATCTGAACTGTTAATCCACGGAAGATCCACAAACTGGGGTGTGCAGACCATCCACAGACCCAAATTTAAAACATAATTGCATTTGTTTGGATGAAGGAGGTATTTTCCCGTCATCCTTTCGAGTTCGAGAACCCATCACGGGCAAGGTCGGACTGGCCTATTGGGCAATCAAGCAGTGCTGGTCTGACAGGATAGTATGTGGGCCGGTTTTCCGGCTGTTTGTAGGCCTGTTTTATGGTCTGCTGGGCCGGTTTTTACTGATGATTTCCCTAACCTCAAAACAAACATTGTCTGCAGCAAACACAAATCCATGCAGTCTTCCATACTTTGCAAAACACTTCTGCAACGTGTCTTTACAAGTGCAAAACTGCCCATATTTCTAAACTTAGGCCACTTTTTTAGCTATCTGAATCACTCTTTTATTTTATTTTGGTGCCAGGGGCCTATTTTCTGCCCCAGTCCGACCCTGATCACGGGATCTGCAGACCCAAACCCTCTGATTGGCTGACTGTAACACAGAAAAATCTGGGGCCACAAACTACTTGAAGTGCGGCTCGTTTTCTTCACCCTGAAATAAAAGTAAAGGAGCCATAAAGTGGCATGGAGAGTATCACCTGCCCCCAAACTCAGGTCATAGGACCAAAGAGACCCACACCGGTGTCAAATTATTTTTTAAATACATTTGCCCTCTTCATACTGATCATTTATGTTGTAGAGCACAAACTACATTGTCTTCTTGGTGGATGATATCAGAGAATAGTTGTTACCCAACTCGATATCATTCAACATTCTGACCATAGAAGGATGAAAGGTTGAACCATCCCACCATGATTCGAACATATGACAATGAATGCCTTAATGCTCTTAGTTAATTTACCAGAACATGACACCGCACATGCTCTAAATACGACACTGCAGTCTTTGCTTTTGTCTAAAGGGGATCAATGTCATGCAGTGTTTAGGCGTGCACTTAATGAAATACCAGCAATCTGTGTTGAAGCCTCTCACACATGCCAAGTAACACAGTTGAACGTGTAATATATGTTCCATCATTACAAGCAGCAGCTGTAAGACAATCCACAGAGTGGGTTTTAAACATAGACGTTCATTCTGTGAACATACAGTGCTTTTGCATTGAATGAAGAGCTCACATTTAGCAATATACACGCATTTCATAAAAATAAGGCAATTTCATGGAGTGGGATTACCTCATGGATACAAAGCACGGCTTGTGCGGGCCATATCCGACTGCACAATACCCGTATTAAGGCTGCATAGAACAGATGGCTTTAGATTGGAGCAGTGGCCCAAACCCAAGGAATAAAATAAACTGTATGGGGTCTTGTAATATAGTTTAAAAATGTAAACCAAATGGCAGCCTTATAAATGGCTAGGATTTCATGGCCGATTTAGGAATGACGAATTCTAACTATTCCTTGAACCAGTGCTAGACAATCTGTCCTGAAACAGACACAGAAAAGTCAGGCTGCATTATTAAACTGTGATATAAAATAAGCAATCTCTTTTGGTCTTTTGTGTACAGTTGTGGAATTAAACAGTCTGATACAGATGACAGTCACACACAGACACAAACCATCATTCTCCCTTAGGTTTCTCAGTGGGGGGACTACAACCTCAGGTTGCAGACATCAGCCTTCCAAACTCACTTCTGCCATCGTAGGGTCTGTACTATGAGACTGATTATATGTCTGGTTGTCCAGGACTTCTAGGGGGACACACACTCCCCCTCAAGGATAACACTCTCTCAGTGTCTTGCAGGAGTCTGTCTGGCCCAGGTCCCCTGTCTCCAGATGCGGAGGCAGGACAGGCAGCACCTCCAGTCCAGATGTGGCCTCACCAGTGCCAGTCTTGGGGTCCCCTCTGCCAGAGCAGATACCCCCTGGGCCTCTAGTCATCCCACTGTGAATGGTATCCACCTCCTACCGCTCACTCTTCTTCAGGGCTTCAGTAGCCTACGTTTAGCGACCGCGCCCCCAACAACTGCCCTAGGTGGTCGCACCTCTGCCCTCTTTTCTTGCTTGTTTGAGCTCACCAAGAGTACAGTGTCTAGGCATGTTGGGAGTAGACATTTACTCTTCTCTGGACAATTACCTTATCCCAATTCAAGGATACCATGGCCTCAATGAAGACATATTCCTGACTATGTTAAACCAGTTTTGGCAAATATTATCCTGGGAAAACTAGCCTTTCCTCCACCATGGTCTGGCTGTATCAGGAGGAGCAGTGACGGGACCCCATTCACTGTGCCCCTGTGGAAGCGATTCCTACTGCCCTTACGGATCATCATCTTATTTTCTGGGTCCAGCTCCCAGCTAAGGGATACTAGGGCCTCCTCTGGGTAATCCTGCTCTAAAGGTACACCTGTCACCCCTTGGAGTGCCCACTAGTGTTAACCATCTTCTTGGAGAATAAGTAATCTACCTTTTGGTGCCATAACTACAGGCAGTCAGGGCATCTATCCCTCTCAAGGGGTTTCTTTCTCCATCAGTTCCCACTTCCCTGCTTTTCAGAAGCGGTTTGGGACTCTATATCCTTGTCAGAAGTTAGGGCCATAAGGAATTTTCTCTTTGATACATGTTGCTCTCCTCCTTTCACTGGTGTGGGTCTGAGATACCCTTCTTGTGATCACCCCCAGGATCTTATGGAAACTCTCCTGCACACCCATACATCAGCTGCCCTTCCAAAATGTATGGGTCAGTCAGCTTGGAATCAACAACTCTGAAAGACAATTACTCAAGATGTATTATTTCATTAACAAATTAAATAGTCCAACATAGATACACACTCCACTGCCCTTTACCCAGCCCTCCAGTGCTTTTAAGGAGGTATCTACCAAATCAACTCATGTGAAATGTGCCTGTTTAAATGTGACCCGGGAACTTCTTCTGGCACTCTTCAGGTGTGAGACCAAACTTCTGCACTAGTGCATTGCTGATGTGGGTATGAGTCATCTACCTTTTCCGCTAGTGTTAGAAGTGTATCAGTCCCTAGTATAGGTACAAGCACCTACAATGCTCCCCAGTGCTGCATGTTCACCCTGCGCAACCTCAATGCCCTTTCATAGGAGATGTACCATTTATCCAAGTCATCTCTCACTACAAAGCTAGGCACCACATTTTTGGGCAAATTAGGGTTTTGTGACCCCCTGTAGACACCTCACCATTGCTGCCACCATCTTCATGGGACTGTACTGGTCACAACTTACCTCTCTTCTCCTCAAGATCCAGCCTCTTCTTTAACTCAAGACTTTTTTCCTCCAGCGCTAAAGGTCCTTGTTTCTCCTCCAAGGCCACAGTAGTAAGTTGCAGCTTCATCTCCCTCTCAGCCTTCCTGTCCTCTAATTCAAGCTTGTGAGTTTCCTGAACTCAACCACTGTTAGCTGTGGCACCGAGCTTAAAGAAAATGTTTCAAGCATTAACAAGCACCAAAACAGGTAACAAGTCAAAAACATAACACAATAAAAGTTTCACACCAATTTAGAAATACATTAATAACCACAATGACACCAAAACAACAAAAATCTAATAAGGGGAGCCAGAGACGTATATATATTGATAGATTTAAGGCAAAATGCACTGAGAAAAAGTAAAGTGCAAGTCAGTAGTCACTGTTCACAAGTGACCGTGACTTAGGTGTGATTTCAGGCTGACTGTGATGGAGCACATCACAGCAGACTCGTCCCAGTCAAAGATTTTACCTTCTGACTTTTTTAGAGCTCATAATCCTGCAGTGGGGCAAAGCTGCAGGCTGTATCTGGAGTTGGGTTCGATAAAGCAGGAAACCTTCTTGCCAAGGGCCCGCTGAAATAGCTTTGCTGCTGTGGAGAAGCTCCAAGCAGAAGGGACCTGTTTCTTCAGCCCCGCAAAGTTTCACCTTCGGTAAATCAGTTCGGATGGCTGGCCGCAGTTTTCAGCAGCTAGAAGTTCAAAAAGTCCCAAATTTTCAGAGATTGTAGGAAAAGTCCAGTTAGACACAGCCAAGGGTACCAGGACTTCAGAGACAGTACTTAGGGGTCAAGACTCACTCCAGCAGTGGCAACCAGTAGGGTCCAGTCTCGGTGAAGTTGCATCTGGTCAGAAGGTCACTTCAGGGAAAAGGCCTCTTGTAACTTGTTGTGTCCCCATAACCCCATAACCCCATAACCCCATAACCACATAAGAGGCCAGCCAAATGACTCTTTCAGTCTACTTCATCTTGGGTGCAAGTGGGAGCTGGTCTAGCCCTCTTTTGTGATTATTCAAAAGTAGTTCTAGGAGTAGCTTCCCTCCAACTGGGTTTGGAGCCAGCCTGGCTGGGGGAACAATGGTTTGTCCTCCTCAGGTCTCACATTACATTTACTTGTAAAAAGGCAAGTCCTTTACAAGTTAATGAAGCTCCTGGATCCACTCTTACTGATCTTCCTGCATGTGAAATAAAAACACCTCCCCACACCCAGGCTATTGTTTGTGCTCTGGGAGCAGTTCTCACACTTTATGAAAGTCAAACAATGTCTGGGCAGCTGCCTCCAGGAGCTTCAGGCAGGAAAAATGAAACTTTCTAAAAATTACTTTCCCATAAGATTTATTAAAAACCCGACTTTGCTATTAAACTGGATTTTTATTACATATTTTAAAAGGTGGTTTAATAATTTTTCTAGCTGGTCTCAAACCAGAGATAACAGAAATATTATTTTAGTCTATGCTCTAGATTTCTCATATAGCAGCCAGAGTCCTTGACAATGAAAATAGCTTTTGGAACTTGCCACTATAAAGATGTGGTAACATTAAATTTCTACATGTACAATTTTTAAATACCATGCACCATACCTTATGGGCTACAAGGTCAACATAGCGTTGAAATATGAATATTTAAAAGGAAAGTTTTTTTCCCATGTCAAAAATGTTATTTTGATAAGTCAGGCTGCAGGTTTAAACAGCAGCAGTCAGTATACAATGGTAGGCCTGAAGCCATGTTCTCCAGTGTCATACTAGTGGATAAAACTGCTGCAGTTCACAGGTCACAATACATTTTCAATGCCATGGGCATAGTTTCTACACCTATACTATGGCCCTACATGAGATATAAATAGGCCTATCAGGCAATCGCCAATTTCTACATGTTTTAGCAGAGCCGCAGTGTACAACAATAAAATTCAGATTGCAGAACTCTGGGGGTTCAGCAACAGCAAGCAGCTCCAAATGCTGAAAACTCAGTTTTAAGATCACTACAGCACGAGAGCCCTAGCACACCACTTTTCCCCCTGTACCTGGAGACAGGCATGCTTACCATCTCCGAGCTCATAGCTCTCGCTTCAGGCACGGAGAGTTTTTTCTGAGATCAGTGCTTATAGTGTCCCTTGCAGGGAAAATGCATCATAGCCAATGGGCAAGTTATGTATAAAGCTGTCTCCAAATCCTTGGTCTCAAGCATCTATGGTCTGAGCCAGCCAACATCAACAGCACCACAGCACCACTGCCTCCATGGTAAAGGAAGTATTTCTGCACACCACCTTAAGACACACATTGGGAAAGCACACATTTCTGTTTTATTCTGCAACTATTTGCACACAAAGCATACCCTGGGTATAGAGCAGTACCTGAATGATATTAGCCCCGATGCCCATCCCACCCTATATTTAAAATTCTGCCTAGGTATCCTACCCATTAAAACATACAGTGCTAAATTTTCTGAAGGCTGCTCCATCTCTGAACTCTGCGATTGAACAGTGGGCGGTAAGGATTCCATAACGCTCTTTATGCTATTTTGCACCAGAAACAACCACTTACGCACAAAGTGGCTCATCCCTCTTTTCAAACTGTTTTTAATTACATCTTGCACAGATGCACTAGCATTTTGTGTCAGATCAGATCTGCCAACTATCTACAAGCCCGTGTTAAGCCACATTATGGGAGCATGGCTTATTGTAAGAACAGCATAGAGATTTCCTCATCGCGGAAACCAAGAAACTGCGGCTGTCCGAGGTCCCCGCAGGGGGCAGCTAATGAGGGCAGCCCTCTAATGACATCGGGGCACCCCACACCCCCCTTAGGGGCAGGGACTCAGGGAGGAGTCCCCCAGCCTGGTTCGTGGCGCGCCAACAAGAGCGTCACTTCCTGGGCGCGAGGACAAGGGGAGGGGTATATATGCCTCCCCCACCTTTCGGACGTCCTCTTTTGCGCGCCGGACATGCCATCTTCGTCGTGTGTCTGCCCTTGGTCGCCTTGATCCCCTGGGAGCCGAGACTTGCGGTGAGTGTTCACAGCCCCCCCCTCCACCTCCCTTTGAGTGGGTGGGTGACCGGCTTTGGCTGGGCGGCGACCCGCCATGGAGGGGGGGATGCCAGCTCCCAGAGGGCTACGACCGGGGAGGGGGCGCAGAAGGGTTGTAGGCTGACTGCCCCCCCCCGCCTGGGGTCCTGGCCCGAACCGGGCCGAGGGACAGCAGGTGATGGCCGGTGTGCTGCCCCCGGGGTGAACGGCGATGGGGGAGGTTGTTGTGCTTAGGCCCCCCCTTTTGCTAGCCAGCCGCCTGCGCGGCCCTCCTGCCCTTAATGGGGGGCCCGCACCAGATCCCAGCCTGTAGGCCGCCCTTCATGGCCCTGATGCGCGGACGTTGCCCCCGGCCACCTTGCCCCCGGTTCCTGGGCTGGTGGTGTGGCCGGTGGGGAGGAGGGAACACCCGGCACTGGTTCTGGTCGCGCGGCGGGGCACGCAGCCCGCGGGGGCCCGTCCATTTGCTGGCGGCTTGGTAGGCGGGGAGGACGGGAGGATTTGCCTACCTTTTCCCGTGGTATAATCCACACCGGGATAAGCGCTGCCCCAGAGCTTTGTGGTACTCAGGAGGGGGGGGCACTTGTGCGCCACACGGAACGCAGCATGGCCCCGTGTTCCACCCCCCCTCCTCCATGCTGGTGCCGGGTTTGAGGCACGCGCGGCATGTTAGGTAGCATGCGGACCCGGTCTGAGTGGGTCCCCGCAGGCTTTGCCCTTGGCGGTTCACGCCCGGATCGGAGCTGTGCGCGGCCATGGTGGCGGTTTGGGAGGTGGCGCCCTCCACGTACTGCACCGAGGTGGAACTAGGCCCGTAGGTGTAAGTTCAGAGTCACTGTGGCCTAGTCGGTAAGGCTCCGACTAATTTCTAAATGTATGAGTTCAATTCCCGCTGCTTCCACGTTTGGGGCGTACGAGTTACACATTACAGGTAATGGCATTTTGGTCAGGTGGGGGTATAATCCACACCGGGATAAGCGCTGCCCCAGAGCTTTGCGGTACTCAGGAGGGGGGGGGCACTTGTGCGCCACACGGAACGCAGCATGGCCCCGTGCTCCACCCCACCTCCTCAATGCTGGTGCCGGGTTTGAGGCACGCGCTGCATGTTAGGTAGCATGCGGACCCGGTCTGAGTGGGTCCCCGCAGGCTTTGCCCTTGGCGGTTCACGCCCGGATCGGAGCTGTGCGCGGCCACGGTGGCAGTTTGGGAGGTGGCGCCCTCCACGTACTGCACCGAGGTGGCACTAGGCCCGTAGGTGTAAGTTCAGAGTCACTGTGGCCTAGTCAGTAAGGCTCCGACTAATTTCTAAATGTATGCGTTCAATTCCCGCTGCTTCCACCTTTGGGGCGTACGAGTTACACATTACAGGTAATGGCATTTTGGTCAGGTGGGGGAGGCCTCGCCCGGCAGCGGGTCGGGCCTCCCATGGTTCCAACATGACTGGGCAGGCGGCGCCAACGGGCGTGGTGTAATTTTCACGTGTCATTGATGGGGTTAAAGTCCCCGAGTATTACAGGTGAAGCCTATGAGTTTTAATACCGCCATTCCTAGGCTTGTGGCAGACGAGAGAAATATTAAAGGCATGGTACTTTCTCCACGGGGGGATGGCTGTGCCCGGCAGCGGGTTCTCAGGCTGCGTGGGCTCGGTGGCAACTGCGGGCCGCTGGGCAGATCGCGCAGAGGCTGGGCCACGCGGCCTGCACCGGTCGCTTTCCTGCACATATCGAGGGTGCGTAAGGCTGCACACAGCACCATGCTGCCATCGCCATCGCGGCGTGCAGGCACACTTCAATACCGAGGGGGGGCAGTTCAGGTACGCAGCAGCTGCTGCTCCCCTCCTGCGCCGACCGCTGCACTTTCTGCCCGCAGCCCTCGCTATTAGCTGTGGTGCCCAACCTCAAGGCCCCTCTGCATAATCCTAAACAGCATGCCAGAGACGGCAGTGATCACTAGGGGGAGACACAGACAAATTAGTAGTTCACGTGCTTATGCTGCATTGTCATTCGCGGAGGCATTATGTTGGGGACGTCTTAGACGTCGGTACAGAATTTGCCAAGGGTAGGTCTGGTAGCTCGGGTGCCACAGGCCCACACAGGTCAAGGGAGCGATCCCACTGATGATTTCAAAGAATTACGTGGTGTAAATAGTCATGCTGTGCTTTGTTGAGGACTGGTAAGAGGTGTAGCGGCAGGGGCAGGGGGGGAGAGGTGGGACTGCAGCCACCAGGGCTGGATGAGAGGCCCAAGGTTGGGGCTTCTCGTGGCCCCGAACGCTGGCAGGGGCCCGCAACTTTAGCACCGCCTGGCCCCATGCATTGTATTGGTGCGCGCCTGTCTGCCATGCCTTACCCCGCGCTGTCTTTGTTTTTCAGCTGAAGACCCCCCGCCTTCCGAGGCACTTTGCTAGACATTAGGGTATATGCGCTGGCCCGCACAGCAGGAGACATGATTTTAAAGGTAACAAAGACCGGGCGCACAGGGATACTAGGTGGCCCTCTGGTGAGGGAGGCCACAACGGGAAGGGGCGGGGGGGATTGGAACCTCCAGACCCCTAGGCAAGGGAGTCGACACTGTCCAGCGAACAGTGTTGGAAGGACGGTAGCGAACCTGAACGTTCATCATCCATGTTTTGTCTCCACAAGCAGGTCAGGATCGGACGCGCAGCGCAGCTATCGGCAGATTGCCTCGGTGCCACGATCCCGCGACAGGTACGGGTGCACGGGGATCCCCTGAGGACCAAGCCGCAGCGTAAGCAAAGCCTAACAGGCAGGGGGAGGGAGCAGTCCTGCCCTTTTCGAAGGGTTCCTGAACAGGCGGCAAGGGTAGCGCTCGCGAGAATGGGAGCGCGTTTGCCCGCTCCACGGAGCCTGGTGGGGTGCGTGGGCTCTGAGGGCAGGGTGCAGGGGGGTATGGGGAGAGCTACTTACCTTCTCTCTTCATCTCCACACGCAGAGTTCATCGAACCACCCTCCGAGTGTCGCCACCTTAAGCTTGATAGCCCTCAGGCGGTAAAGTAAGTACAGAGCTAGGGGTGGGACGCAGCGGTGGGGCACCCGGACAGATGCAGGGCAGGCCTGGCAATCGGTCAGGTCGCAGTGGCTTACAATTTTAATTTTCTTCCAGATTGAGCCGCCCAACGCAGGAGGCAGGATGGATAGTCAGGGATCCCCCCCTCTATTCTCGCAGAGGTCCCAAGTGGAGGAAACTCAACCAGGCACCTCCCAAGACGCTCAGATTGCAGCCTTCATCGAGATGGCTAAGACCAAGGGATTGGCTTGGGCCATGGAACTTTTGAAGGCCAATAATCCGGAGGACTCCGGATTCGCCAGTGCGGCCCCGACCACAGAGCAGGAGCCTGGTGAAGAGGCAGGCCCCACTAGGTCCAAGAGGACACGCAAGCCCACAGTCAAGGTCTTCCCGGCAGACCCGCTGCCAACCAAGAGTCGGGCCATGGCCACCCCCCGTATTGCCGCCACACCTTTGTCTGTTCCCCCGCCCCCGGCACCAGGACTAGTAGCACCCCCGGCCAGCAGCGCGCCCCCGGCGGGCTATGCAACAACAGAGGACTTGGGTAAGCTCACAGACACTTTGAGAAGCTTCATGGCAGAGGTCAGATCTGGCTTCGCTGGTGCCAGCACGCTTGCCTGTGGGACCAGTAGGAACAGTGGGGAGGGAGGGGCTACGGCAGCTCCTGCTGGGGGTGTGCCGGGGGTCCCGTCTATCATGCAGGTCTGGGGGGGAATGGCAACAGCGCAATCAGGGAAGGAATGCATGGGGGAGCGACCAACGCGGAGAACCAGGGGCCTAAGCAGATTCTGGGCGGGGGGGCGGCAGCCCCCACCCAAGGGGGCGACATGTCAATTGGGAGCCCCCCAGAGCTGGGTGGCCAGCAGCGGGCGGTTGTGGCTACTCCGTCCACAGTAAGTATCCCCACCCCCCTGGTTCCGCTCCCGGTGGTGATCCCGCCCATCGCACCTCAGGTAGTCAGCACTCCCACTCCGCCTGCAGAATGGCCCAAAGCAGCCGTGGCGTCCAAGCCACTCATCACGCTGGCACCAATGGTTTCCGGGCGATGCTCCTTGGCATGGGAGGTGCCTCTAGCGGCCAAGGAGGGGATTTGGAGGCGAGAGTTTATCGACATATTTACCCTGCTCATGCACGGGGCGGAGGGGGTTGACACAAGAAAGATGGGGGGGTAAGGAAGAGGACAAGAAGGTGCGATTCCAAGCCTGGCCTGAGAAAACTATTGCAACATGGGGCAAGCCTTCGCCATCTTGGCCGCAGTAGTAATGGAAAAATACCCTGAGCAGGGGCCGGGGTTGTTTCAGTATGCCCGCACTATAACTAATGAGGCCGAGACAAACGGTGGGATGGGATGGTACCGCTATGATTGTGAATTCAGGAAAAAGATGGCCATGTGCCCTGAACTTGGGTGGGACCAAATGGAGGTGCGGCTCTGGGTCCAGTATATGGGGAAGGGCATGGTTGAAGGGAAGGATAAGACAAGCACAAACAACAATGGGGGGGACAAGCCCAAGGGTCAGAAGCAGGAGAAGAGGGGCCAGTTCAGGCAGTCCTTTCGGGGAGGTCGAGGAGGTGGTCAGAAGCAAGGAGCCAAAAAATCTTACAATGGCACATGCAGGTTGTACAACGCAGGGTCCTGCTCCTGGGGCAAAGCCTGCAGGTTCTCACATACTTGCAGCAAGTGTGGGTCCACACATCCAGCCACCGCCTGTAACAACAAGCGAGAGGGTCCCTCACCGCTGCCGGGACGGCAGGATAAATAGGCCAGCCTTACTGTCCAGCCCTCCCGAATACCCCCCTGGCACCCCCACCTCCACTCAGCATTGGCAGTCCCGGCTTACCATCCAGGGGCGGGCCTCCCATGTTGTCCATGGAGAAGGGTCCGTCCCCCATTATCATCTCAAACCTCCTCCCCCTGGTCCGCGAGTATCCGAATACTAAGGACAGACTGCTCTTGGCCGAAGGGTTCTTGGGAGGATTCAAAATCCCTTACCGGGGCACCCTAGTTGGCAGGGACGCTGATAACCTTAAATCGGCCAGGGAGCTACCCGAGGTGGTAGGGGCGAAGATTAAAAAGGAAGCGGCCCTGGGGAGGGTGGCGGGTCCCTTCAAGCAGCAACCACTTCAGAACTTTGTTATCTCCCCGCTGGGGGTGGTCCCCAAGAAAGAGCCTGGGGCCTTTAGGTTGATTCAGCACCTGTCCTACCCAGAAGGCAACTCAGTGAACTACTGGTTAGAAGAGGGGACCTGCTCGGTTTCTTACTGCTCCCTGGACATGGCAGTGGATATGGTCAGGAGGGCGGGAAGGGGGGCGTGGTTAGCGAAGGCAGACATTGAGTCGGCATTTCGCCTGCTGCCGGTCCACCCTGACAGCCAGCATCTCCTGGGTTTTAAGTGGCAGGGTGAATTCTTTTTCGATAAATGCATGCCCATGGGGTGCGCCCTGTCTTGTGCCTACTTCGAGGCCTTCAGTTCCTTCCTGCAGTGGGTGCTCTCGAGGACGTATAACGTCGAGTGTGTGACCCACTAACTGGACGACTTCCTGTTCATTGGGGGCGCAGGTACGCAGGAGTGCAGCAGGGGCTTGCAGTGCTTTCAAGACATGGCTAGTCACCTAGGGGTTCAGTTAGCACCTGGTAAGACTGAGGGTCTGGCGCAAGTTCTGACTTTTTTAGGCATTGAGCTGGACACGATTAAGGGCGAGTCCAGACTCCCTTCGGACAAGGTGCAGCCGCTGCGTCAGGACATTCAGGCATTGCTAGGGAAGGACAAAGCCCCCCTGGGTTCCATCCAATGCCTCTTGGGTAAACTCAACTTTGCAGCTAAAGTGATCCCGGCTGGGAGGGTGTTCGCCAGAAGGTTAGCGAGGGCCACAGCAAAAGTTACAACGAAACATCTCCTGGTTAGGCTGGCAAAAGGCTTTTAAGAAGGACCTTGCGATGTGGTGCGAGTTCCTTACGCAGTTTAATGGGACTGTGATCTGGAGGGCACCTTGGGCAGACAGTCCAGAGCTCTGCCTCTTCACTGACGCATCAGGTAGGGATGGCTTTGGGGCAATCTTGGGTGCCGAATGGTGTGCCCAGGAATGGCCCAACCCCTGGCGCAAGCGCGGCATCACGGCAAACATTACTGTGCTTGAGTTGTTCCCAATTGTCATTGCATTACACCTGTGGCCGGAGACGCTATCAGACAGAAAGGTCCTATTCTGGTCTGACAACATGGCGGTAGTACAGGCCATCAATGGGCAGACAGCCAGGTGCCCGTTGGTGCTCTGCTTGCTCAGAGAGTTAGTCAGGGCATGCCTGCGCTGCAATGTTGAGTTCAGGGCGAGGCATATTGAGGGGGTTAAGAATGTGGCAGCTGACGCTCTCTCTCGTTTTCAGTGGCTCCGTTTCCGGGAGGCCTGGCCGCGAGTGAGAGCGGAGATGACCCCCTTCCCGGCACATCTCTGGAGAATCTTGGAGTGGAGCAACGACTGAGAGCACTGGGAGAACGCTCACTGGCACCAGGTACCATGAAGCGTTATAGGGCACACCTGGCCACCTTCAAGAAAGTGTCACATGCCCTGGGACTTTCCTCGCAACCAGTTGAGGGCAGAGTGCAGGCATTTGTAGTATGGGCCAAAGAACAGGGGAGGAGCCACTCCTGGGTATGCGGGCACTTGGCGGCGGTGAGTCATGACGCCAAGTTGATGGGGGGGCATGACCCAACCAAGTCCTTCATCATCAGGGCGGCCCTCAAGGGTTGGGCCAGAGAGGAGCCCAGGGTCCCAGACAACAGGGCCCCCATCGATTTCCCCACTCTCCAGGCCATTCTAGATTGATAGAAGGGGTCACCTATTCGCATTTTGAGGCTACACTTTTTGCTGCAGCCTTCTGTTGGTGTTTTTTGGCGCGTTTCGTATCAGTGAATTAGTGGCGAGGTCCAAAACTGACAGGTCAGGCGATGCCTTATGCATGCAGGAAATCGTCCTGGAGGGTACCTTGTCCATCCACCTCAGAAGGTCCAAAACAGACCAAACAGGGAAGGGGGCTGAGGTAGTGCTAAGGCCGCTTGGGGACCACAGATACTGCCCTGTTGTCAAGGTTAGAGTACTTGGCGCTTCGCCCCAACGCCCCCGGCTATCTCTTGATTCACACAGACCAGGGACCCTTGACTAAGTACCAGATAGCTCGCTTAATGAGGGCTTGCCTAACACGGGCCGGCCTCGCCCAGCCACACAAGAAATACTCCAGCCATTCCTTCAGGATTGGGGCGGCCACGGCCCCGTTCAAGGCAGGGATGGCCCCAGAGGGGGTGAAAAAGGTGGGGCGTTGGGAGTCCAAATGCTACAAGCATTACATCCGCCCTTGAAGGTTAATTTGTATTTGTATTTTAGTGTGCAGGGATTTGGAGTGTACCACGTGTTATATTTTGTGATGGAAAGGAACATTAAAACAGCAGAGTGTAAAAATTGTGTCCTTTACTTTACCAGGGTTCCAGGCAGGGCCGGACTGGCCATAGCAGGCACCGGGTGTTTCCCCGGTAGGCCGGTAGGGTGGGGGCCGGTTTTGGGCCCCTGGGGGGCCGTTTTTGTTACCGGGGTCGGCAATATCGGCCCCCGGTTACAAAATCGGCCGAAACCGGCCCTCGCAAACTGCTCGGCTGCACTCCCCCTCACCCCAGGGGGGGCAGGCTGAGCAGTTTGCCAGGGCCGGTTTCTGTTCCCAGTCCGGCCCTGGTTCCAGGTATGGGTGATCGAGCATTCATTCATCTCCAGGGTGGCCCAGTGGGCGGCGCGCCGGAATTGGATGCAGGGATTTCCACAGACACAGTTTGAGTGGATGGGTTTCCCGGAAATGAGATGGAGCAGCCTCATGAACAGACTGGAACAGGGACTAGCCGTACATGGGGCCCCCCGCAAACTTTTTAGTGATACACCTGGGGGCCAACGACCTCATTGCCATAGGGAGGAGGTTACTCTTGCAGGCCATGAAAACTGACTTGGGTGAAATCAGCAAGGGCTTGGGGCAATGCGAGGTCTGGTGGTCAGAGATGATTCCACGCAGAGTGTGGCAAGGGGCTAAGTCATGGGAAGCTGTTGAGCATTCGCGGAAGCGCGTGAACGGTTCAATGCGCAAGTTCACAGAACAGAGGGGTCTGGGATTCATCAGACACGAGATGATTCAACAAAAGGTGAGGCAGATGGGGTCCACCTATCGCCAGTAGGGATGGACCTCTTCCTCGTAGATTTGCAAGAATCGCTAGAGAGGAGGGGTTGCAGATAAGACCGTAGCTGTGGGTGGGGGGCTCTGGCGGCGACGGTGGCCACCTCCAGAGCTGTGGCGGAGTTACAGGGTGATCTGGAAGCAAATGGGTACAGAAGGGTACCTCTGCGCGGCACATAGGGGTGCCAGAGCCAAATCCCAGGAGCCTCATGGGAGGTTCCTGGAAAACCGTGTCGGTGCCCCGTTAGTCCTTCGTGCGGTTGTGGGCCTGAACAACCGGGGGCTTACCTTGCTACGCTCCGCCCTGAAAGTGCCGTGAGTAATAAGGGACCATGTGTCACGTGATCCGGGAAGAGGATCACCAGAAGGGTCCGCACGGATGGGGTTCGCCCCGGTGCTGCTTGGCTCATCAGGCGGGCAGGCGGCCCAGATGGTTGCCTGCCCTTGGATCGCCCGTAAGATAAACCACCATATTACATAACGTTGTATGTAATAAACCTGCAGCAATTTTACCCAAAACAGAAAACTGTGTGGTGTGTGTTATTTATGAGCATGCATGACAAGTGTTGTGGGGTGGGGAGTGTTGCCAATGATGGTGCTATGCGGCTGTCCAAGGCCCCCGCAGGGGGCAGCTAATGAGGGCAGCCATCTAGTGACATCGGGGCACCCCACACCCCCCTTAGGAGCAGGGAGTCAGGGAGGAGTCCCCCAGCCTGGTTCGCGGCGCGCCAACAAGAGCGTCACTTCCTGGGCGCGAGGACAAGGGGAGGGGTATATATGCCTCCCCCACCTTTCGGACGTCCTCTTTTGCACGCCGGACACGCCGTCTCCCACCCTACCGCTTACCCGGCGTGGCTGGTGGCAGGGAGGAAGGGAGAGAATGTTGTAATGTTGTCTTTTTTCGTTGCAGGTGGAGTTACAGGGCGATCTGGAAGCAAATGGGTACAGAAGGGTACCTCTGCGCGGCACATAGGGGTGCCAGAGCCAAATCCCAGGAGCCTCATGGGAGGTTCCTGGAAAACCGTGTCGGCACCCCGTTAGTCCTTCGGGCGGTTGTGGGCCTGAACAACCGGGGGCTTGCCTTGCTACGCTCCGCCCTGAAAGGGGCGTGAGTAATAAGGGACCATGTGTCACGTGACCCGGGAAGAGGATCACCAGAAGGGGCAGCACGGATGGGGTTCGCCCCGGTGCTGCTTGGCTCATCAGGCGGGCAGGCGGCCCAGATGGTTGCCTGCCCTTGGATCGCCTGTAAGATAACCCACCATATTACATAACGTTGTATGTAATAAACCTGCAGCAATTTTACCCAAAACAGAAAACTGTGTGGTGTGTGTTATTTATGAGCATGCATGACAAGTGTTGTGGGGTCGGGAGTGTTGCCAATGATGGTGCTATGCAGTCTCATTTAACACACTAGCACTTTGTGTCAGATCAGTCTTTTAGCCATCTACAAGCCTGTGTCCAGCTATATCAAGGAAGCATGGTTTATCACAAAAACAGCAGAGAGACCTTTCACCATGGTCACTAATTAACTGCAGCCCCATTCCACCAGGATGCTAACGAACCTTTATCTGTTGCATTTTATACAACTAAAATGTCTACTACTGTTTTAATGTCACTTTTGAAAGATTGTGTGGCATAAACACACCAATAGCAATAAATACCCAAGCCTAACAAACATGAGTGTGCCAGCAGGCATGATGGACCTGAACGTTAATTGTCTACTTTATGTAGTTTTATTATGAGTGCAATAAGATTGGAATGGCTTTTTTCTCAAGGTGAGCCATTATGTCCCAAAGGAGCATGCCATGGACACGTGAGACACTCCAGATTCCCCAGTTTTGCACGAAACCCAGCACTTTATCGAGCGGTTTACACAAGCCTCTTCACAGTATGGACTAGTACCCGCTGTGCCATTTTTCTGTCTATTAAGAGTGTATTGTCCCAGGTCTGGTGGACTAATGTGCCCACTGTAGGGGCCTGCGTTCGACCTCATAATGACAGGTTAAAATCCCGGTGGGTCCACTCAGCCTTTCATTATTCTGAGGTCGCTAAAATTAGCACAATTGAGTTGAGTAACAATAAAACGTCTGTTATTCAGCGTCAAGATACCCATGGTCGAGCGTGTCCTTTACAAATACATATGTTACTGTAGGTGTTTTTAACAATGTATGGGAAAGAGCTGAAACAATAAAGATATCACATCGCTTAAAGAACAATAAAATTCAGCAAAGAATGGGGGTGACCGTGTGTAGGAGACTGGAACAGACCTATAAGTGAAGAGGCTTTGTTTGTTTCACAATGGTGTCTTTATTTTTATTTTGTTGCGCATGAAAACATATATATAAAGTTGTGAGTAGTCTTTCTGAAATGATGGTGAGTTTTTCTTTATATCTTCTTCTTTGTCTCCTTCTAGGTCTTCAGATGTGGAGGGACCCCCGGAATATGCTACACTGCAACTCTCCAGAGTTGTGGTGGCTGTACAGCGTCCTCCGGGGTGAGTCACCACTTTTCTGACCAGGGCTCATCTTCCTCACTGACAAGAACGGGTGCTTCTGGCCTCTCCTGCTCGACGTCTTCTCCACCGGACTCCTGGATGGCCGCTGCCTTCTGCTGCTTCGCGGTGCCTAGAGAAGCATTCCCCTCTTCTCGAGCTGCTCCGATCCCTTCTCTCTTGCTGTCGGCATTTTCCTTGTTGGCCTGCTCTTCCAGTTTTTTCACTCCCATTTCCTGCCGCCGGCCTTTGCAGCTTTTGTTGTCCCCTTTACTGTACCCGCCTCTCTGTTTAAAGAAAGAGCCGCCTTTCGTTGTCTGGGTGACTGTGGTACAGGGCGGTTTAACCCCTTGTCACTTTCTTTTATAGGTTTCCTGACACCGAGGGAGTACACCGTGAGGGCGGTGTGGTGATATACAAGAAAGGGGGATTCCAGGGGCTCAACCTCTCACACCACACAAAATGGGGAATTTTCTCTCTCTATATTCATAAATAAACAAAACTTTCCAGACCTATTGCCCCATTACATTGGCCGACGATGGAAAGTTTTGGGGCGTTTGGTCCAGGGGGTGCAACAAAAAAGGGAGGGTCCTCAAGCAGGTTTTGACCCAATGCATTTTCATAGACTTTTTGTATTGGATTTAGCAGCAAAATGGCTGAATGGATTGTAATGAAATTTCACACCAATGTACAGACTATGTAGATGATCCTTTTTAGGTCGAGCATCAGCGCGCATGAGTTGTCTGCAAGACGTGTTGTATTCACTATAGGAGTGTAATCCCGCCTGCTGCTTACCATAGGTTGACTTCTGTGTCCCTCTTCTTTGCTGGCTCCTCATTGGTTGGTGCTCCCCATAAACCACCTCTGTTTTTTGGTCAGGAGCACCAGCCAACAACAGTTTCCTTACAGTGTAAGCGTTTATGTGTCCCTTTGGGGACTACTTCTTTCATGTCCGACTCGTTTTACAATGTGAGTTCCTGTTCTAAGTACCATGCCTCGTTTACTTGAACACCACGGCACCCGCTTCATGGGCCACCGCACTCATAACTTTCTATTCTATTCATAACTTTCTATCTACAACTTTTCTATCTGCACGGGCGTCGCGCTTCATGTATCAGCACGGCGCCCACTTTCATGTCAGTTCAGTGGCGCCTGCTTTCATGTCAGTTTAGTGCTTGTTAGTTTTGTAGCTGTTCTTTTGCTCTGAAGCATACGGGTGTGCTGGGCATCAGAGCCCGTTGCTGTCGAATCGTTACTTGTGTTGCAGTCAAAAGATAGCAGCTGATTTGTCACTACTGCTCAGGGTTAACAGTGACACAAGAATGAGAGTGCAATCTTTGCTATGCTATTATTTATGCCCCGGGTGCTAATGCTGCGTTTCTCCCCACCAGCAGAGTTTGACGAGCCGATTCCCAGGCTCTTTGGGACACCAGCAACAAGCAGCGCCTGTCGAATTGCAGCGGCGCTACTGCAGTTTTTTATTTGAATAAAGGCAGTTGGTCACTTACTTGTTTCTGGCAACTTTTATTACCGGCCGGCCAACCCCAGCCCACCAGGGTGCGGCGCAGTGATCATTATGTGCTCAAACCATGGAGTCTGACCGCAGTGGCTGCCGTTCCTCAGCAGGCAGCTAAGACCCCACTGAGAGAACACTGTCACCAGAAAAATCATGCATGCGGCGGTTGCGTTGGTTGCCGCGCCAGCTTGGTAGTCCAAGTTGTTGCAGGCAGGCTATGCAGGGGGCCCGCCTGTTGCCACGCCACCAGCTCAAGTCGCCTCCAGAACTAAAGTAAGTGCCATGGCCTGAGAGAGAGTGTCAGTATGAGCCGGTATAAACACCCAGCAAATAATAAAGTAGCGGTCTGTATGCCACAGAATGCTTGTTTCCAGCAAATTTAAATACAATAAAATGTCTGTTGTTTATTTATTTTCTTGGTGCCCGGGTACGTTGTTTTTTATTACTTCCAGGCTCGGTAAGACTATACAACTGAAGGTGGAGATGGGATGGGGTGGACTTTTCTCAAATCCAGCAGAATGCTAAGTGCCCACCTTGTCAAGCAAACATGATTACCCTGTTTCCTTATACTAGCCACCAGAGTTGCTGGCTGACCCAGGTTTCTTGGTTCAACATCTTAAACCAGCTACTGCCTTCGCCCAAGTCACAACAGACTCTGTTAACTCTTTTAAGACTTTGCCATCTGACCACCTACACTATTTACTATTTCTATCAGTTGAATATTTACAACTGTGGATTGTGATTACTGCTACTAAAAGTTGATTGCTCAGAAACAGATTCTGACTAATACTACAGTAGTATGAGTTTCTCAACCCTTTAATTAAAGAATATTTGTGGGAATTTGCATCATTTATGTTTTTTGCCCTTTTCCTAATATATTTGACACTGCTTTCTATTGAGCACCAGAGTTCAGCTTAATTCTATGTTCTTTAATTGGAAGGCAATGTATCCATTGCATCCAATCATACAACAGTATGAAGTCGAACTTAAGCTCTCACTGGATCGTACAACAGTATAAAGTCATACTTCAGCTCTCACTGGAAAATTACTTCCAGTTTTGCCTTAGCTACTTAAACTCCATGACCTACACCTTCGCACTAGCATAAATCCACATAGTATTTGGCCTGCGGGTCTCCTTCCTGCCTTACCTCATTTTCAGCTGTTCATTTAAAGTCCAGCCACCAAGCTTTTGCCTGAAAAATATTTTTTTTAAACAAGTAACTTTGCCTCAGTTCTAATCATTCAGAGTAATAAGGAACAGTAATTAATTTACTGGCAATACAAAGAAGGGCAGCTGGGAGAAGTAGGTCACTTGCAGAATGAAATACAAGTGAGGGAAAAGTAAGGGGATGTGAAGTGGTTCACATAGCAACTATTTTACTACAAACGCCTCTCTGTCGGTTCCTAGACGCTTATGTCCGCTCAGCTTGCTTCCTCTCTCCCCTCCTTTGTATGTTTTTTTTTTCCCCAGACTTTTATATAGCGCGAACTAGACCCGAGACATCGGGTATCAGAGCGCTTTACATGAGCACCAGTTTCGTTACATGAGGACACATTCATTTTTTTTTTTAGGCACGGGGAGATTAAGTGATTTGCCCAGAATCACAGGATGTTGAGCGTCGTTGCCGAGACTCGAACCCGGTTCCCCAGCTTTGAGGTTGACCGCTCTAGTCGTAAGGCTACATCCTCTCCTAATGTAGGCCTGCCAAGTATCACGCATCAGGTGTGACGCTCACGCATTTCAGTGTGGTGTTCCGCATCACCGCACTGAAATGCATTGTCACGCATTTATGCCACTCTGAAACTCTGGCTACGCAGGGTGCCAGCGCGCGCTGCGCCAGCTCTGCTGCTCCCTGCAGACGTGCTGCCCGCTGCAGCTGGGCTCAGTAAGTTAATATCTAAATGTCTACTCTCCGCTCTGGAGTGGCTGAGAGTGCTACAATGTAACAAATCTGCCCAAGAGCCAGCCTGTCGTGCCTGCCTGTATATTTCCTGCGCCGGCCCTCGGCGCCGCGCGGCTTTCAGACACGCACAACTGAGACTGACTCACACTGCTCCAATTATCAACACGGGGGCGGGGCCGCCTGCCCTCAGCAGCGGTTGCTCTTGGCTGTGGCACACCATGGGGGCCCGGGATTAAATCCGGATGTGACCATAATGATTATTGACTAGTGCCTCGTCACGTCCTGAAGAAAGAGGAAGTGAGGTAGGTCAGAAGCGGCAGGGGACTCAATCAGAGAGTCAACTCCTCTGTGCGCTGCTGACTGTCTCAGTCTGCGCAATAGAATTAAAAAAAAACGGCGTTGCCGTACCGGCGGGGAGGCGAGGGCGGCCAGATCAAGAAGACCAGTGTCGGTGACTGATTAATTTCTGTCACAGTCAGACTGACACCAGCGTGCCGTGCACTCTGCTTCAGGCAGGCTTGGGGGCGAGTCTGCAGCTATAAGCTGCTACAGTGTGTAACAGAAATTCACGTGCTGCAACATAATTAATGACATCACGGCGCGACTAGTGAGCGGGCGGCTACTGTTCAAAAATAGCTACTGTTCAAAAATAGTGACAGACACCAATCCTTATCACTGCTCCTCTGGTAATATTAATTGTGCCTGCTATAGTGCGCTCGTTTGATTTGAAAAAGCGCAGCACTTCCAGGTAGTGGAAAGTCAGTGCAGCGTATTGCTTTCAATATAGAAATGTTATCAGGGGCAAGCAAGGGCGGCGGATTGAGGATTCACACACTTCCAGTACTTTCTCCTTGCGGGAGGGTCGGTGCCCAGACAATACTATATTGAGGAGACGCTGCAAGCTCGTCTCTAACTGCTCTCTGCAGAGACACCTATCTTCCTAATGAAATACATCAAATACCCGGTCTGTTTTTTGTGAAATAGAAGGCTTTCTTTATTATACCAAGACGCTCTTTAAACTAGCGCCGCCAAACCTGCTTTCTGCTACTGTTCCCCGGGTTGCGTCAGGTGTCCCACATCGACACATTGTTGCGGAGGAGCCGTGTCCGGTCGGCACGCATTCTGTGGCAGGATGTTGAATTTCCTGCCTGGCAGCCGGGCCCCAAGGCACCCAGAAAATCTCCTGCTGCATGGCCCAGAGTTAAAGAAGCGACCTGCTCACTTCCTCCTGACCTTGACATGTTCTGTTGCTGTGCCCTGCCCAGGCAGAGCCCAACTTGTCCCCCAAACTCAGCACACCAGCATGAGTCTCATAGAGCAGGTGGCACAGGCTGAGGCAGGTCAGCATGGCTCGCTCTCTAACTCTCTGAAGAGGAGACAGGTTAGATATCTCCACGATGCCACGCCAGCAGCTCCTCTCCGTGGATCATTCTGACAACTGTCAAGAGATTCAGGTAAGTCGGATATTCATTTATTAATCTGCTACTGATGACATTTGGTATGTTTGTTACGAGAATGGGGAGGGGGCTCCAGCACGGCATAGCGCCTTGGAAATGGGCCCACTAACGTTGTCTGTCTGTGCTGTAAATGCAGGGCCATCTAAGGTGGAAGTTTTGTCTAAGCTAGCAGCTTTTATGATTTATTAGAGCAAAGTGTTTAATATCCCAGCTTGACAGTGTGGCACAATGAAGCAGCAGCCTTTCAATCAATCAATCAATCAATTCATCTTTATTCAATCATGTTAAAAAAGATCATAAAAGCACATATAAATAATTCACATTAAAATTATTTCAATACTCTATCATTAAGATAACAAATATTTCATCACAATTCTAGGATAAAGATGAAGATACATAAAAATGTTTAAAAAAAAGAGAGAACCATTTCATATACTAACTCTAGATACTTGTATTATTGTTTTACAAACTCAGCAATCTACGCGGTGTCCCTTTCCTCTTCCTCATGCAAGCCCATAGGAATGACGCAACTGAATAACAAACCAAAGGGTCAGGGAGTGTTTTTAAAAAGTATAATGCTACCCGACACTGCTTAAAATTCATTTTCCTTAAAATTGGTTTAAGATGGACATTCCTTTCCTTCTCATATAGGCTGCAGAATAAAAGTATGTGCAATTCTGTTTGAGGTGATAGGTTATCACATGGGCACGCACTTAGATCAGCGTGATTATATGTTTTTTCAGGGTAACCTAACATGAGGGGAATCAGGTTAGTGCGAAACCTTAATAATATAAATCTGTGTTGCATCCTATTTACATTTACTAGATAAGAGAAACCTCCTTCAGTTATTGGTGGGTTGAGGCCATATGCCCGGACTGCAAATTTCTCTTTACAGTGTTCCTTGCGCTTGTACTCGGCCATCAGCATGAACATATCGCTAACCCTCCGTTTAGAGACCTTCCTACAAGCTAGGGGGTCTTTAAAAAGTTCTTGGAGACTAATCTCCCTTAGGGCTGGCTCTACGTAGCTAAGCCACCTAGACCTCTTCCACTTCTCCATTGCTAGGCAGCTCCTTAGTATTGATTGATTCAATGGGACTGTATCTCTCCTCCAGATTGAATGCCAGAGGAGAAGTGGGGCTAGCTGTATGTAGTCTAAGGTGTAAGGCAGGTCCAATTCCAAGTGTAAAATACCGTTGGTAAAAGAGAGAGGTAATCCCACTACGGATTTGAAAAATATATTCTCCATAGTTAGTAGTGGTGTCGATGCAACCATACCCCACACCCCAACTCCATACGTCGCTGCTGCTTTAACTCTAGCCTGGTAAGTGGTTTTTATCGGTAATAAGGGTTTAGCACCCAATTTTCTAGCAAAGGATTTTATGGCAACAATACCCCTCTCCATCACCATCTTTCTTCCCTCCATCAGTTTCGCCCACGACAAATCTTTATCAAAAAGAATGCCCAAGTAGGGGAAAGAGTCCACTACCTCAATTTTTTCCATTTCCACGCAAAAGTGCGGTACCTTTTCTTTTTTTGTGGCCCTTGCTATTAATACAAAAGACTTAGGGGCCCATTATGATAACGGGCGGATCGCCACCGCCCGTATGGCGGTGGCGATCTGCCCGCTATTTTCCTCCGCCCGCCACACATTTTCCCCCGCCATATTAGTATGGCGGGGGTACCGCGGCGGACGGGAAGACCGTCCGCGCTGCTCCGCCCGGTCCACAAGTCGACCGGGCGGAAAGGTTTTAATATGGTGGCGGTGTCTCTTAGACACCGCCATCCATATTAGGATACGTGCGGGGATGTGCCTTTCGTGGCGGCGTTGCCGCCACGGAAAGGCATGTGGTCTTTTCTATTGGGGGCCCATAGTGGGCCCCCAGGAAGTTGGAGGGTGGGGTGCACATGGGGGATACCTATGGTACCCCCCTGCATATGTATGCACAAGGTGGCAGGCACCGCGCGATGCCTGTCACGTTGTGCATATATATGCAAGACGTGCATTCACAGCATTGTGGCGGGCGGTGCGGTGAGCACCGCCCACCACAATGCTGTGAATAGGGCTTGCCACCGCCGAGGTGGCATCCTAATAGCATGCGCGGGACCGCCGCACCACTTGCGGACGGTCCCGCATTCTGCTGTGGTGGCGGGCGGACTTTGTCCGTCCGCCATCGTAATGGACCCCTTAGTTTGGTTCACTTTCAACTGAAGTGAATCCATAAAGGAGACATACGCGGTTATCAGCCTTTGTAACCCATTCCCTGTTCTGGCGATTAAAACCGCGTCGTCTGCATAAGCCAATAGTGGTAGCATTTGATTTTCAAAAAAGGGGACGTCCCTAGTAGCCACTGTGAGTGCCTTTTCTACTCCGTTTGTGTACAAAGAGAAAAGGAAAGGGGCCAATACGCAACCCTGCCTTACTCCTCTGGAGATTTTAAAAGAACGTGTACAGTCTCCAGTTTTGGTGTAACGCACTGATGCCGTCGCATTTGGGTACGACTGTCTAATGAAATTTAGAATAGCAGGTTCAACCCCCATCATCTCCATTATAGACCATAGCTTATCGTGGACCACGCAGTCAAACGCTGCGCTTAGGTCCATGAAAGCCATGTATAATTTCCCCTCCTTCATTCTTGTATATTTTTCTATGATCAGTGCTAAGTTCAAGCACTGATCCACAGTACCCCTTCCCTGCTGGAAGCCATACTGGGCCTGGATCAGAATCTTATTTTCTCTAGCCCAACCCTCTAATCTTAAGAGGAGAAGGCGGCCCATAAGCTTTCATGTTGTGTCCAGCAGGGAGATTGGTCTGTAATTTTTTGAGTTTGCTCTATCCCCTCTCTTATAGATGGGTACTATAACCCCTGAAGACCATGAGGGGGGGGGCTACCAATGCTATACTATTCAGGACATTGGTTAGTAGTGGGATCCATAGGTCTGGATTTTCTTGGAAGAAATCTATTGGGACTCCATCTGGTCCTGGGGCCTTTCCCAAGCTACATGAGTCCAGCCCCACTTTGACTTCGATAAGTGAAAATGATAAAGGTGCATGACGTATCTCCTGCGTTACTACATGATGGGGTGTTATACCAGGATTTGAAGAGAAAATATTCTCAAAATGAGATACCCAAGCCTCCTCATCAACATTTGTATCCAATGATGGATCGTTAGGGCTCTTAAAATATGGCGCATTTACCAGCTTCCAGAAATCAGAACTATTTCCAGAGCTGGCTGCCTTGTCCAGATTGTCCCATAAGTCCTCCCTAATTTCCTTTTCTCTAGTTTTCCTTGCTGATTTATATAGGGCCCGCAATATTCTTATTTGATCATAATTTCTAGGCTTAGCCTTTAAGGCATATAACAGAGCCTTCCTAGCTTTTGTGCAAGCAGGATCGAACCAACTCCTATCTTTGTTACTTTTGTTAGGGCTGTTTTTATATTTTTCAGAATGTTACAAAAAGCAGGTACAACTTCCCTTGCTGTGGCTTCTGGGTCTAAACATAATTGTATGTCTTCTTGTGTGTTTGATATGATTTTTGGAACCAACTTGATTTTATCAATGTGTGCCCATTTGAGCTGTACCCCGTTATTCCTAGCCACAATTGGCGTTTCAACAATACTACGCTGTTGTCTCTCAGGGGCTAATATCTTCAGTTCCATTGTAACTATTGCGTGGTCACTAAAAATCGTAAAGGAAGTACCTACCTTAATAACCCTTTCAATAAGAGGAACACTCAAAAGTATATAATCAATCGTTGACCCCACCCCATTTCGTTGAAAGTTTCCGGCAAAATATCTATTTTGTGTCCTGGGTCAGAAATTATTTCCATATTTAAGGAGGCTAATAACTTATTTAGGCCCTTACCATAATCATTATGTAAAAAGTGATATATGGGATTTCCCCTCATGTCCTCTAGACCACAAACAGGCGATATATTGTGATTACAGGGGTGTATATTGAAATCACCTAACCATAAAATGTTTATATTTGAGGACTTATTGCTGCTTACAATATCAGAGATAGCTTTATCGACTTCCCCCACGATCGTGTGCATTTTTGGGCCAAATCTGTTGTTATAAAAATTTATTAAAACCCATGTCCCTTCCTGTTGTGTCTCCATTACCAAAATGAGAAAATTTTGGTTTGGTTGTGAATTCATTTTTAACTGCTAAATCATTCCTGATTAGTGTCAAGATGCCCCCCTTTGCCCTCCCCGAAATAGATGGTATTGCTTGGATCTGAATGGATCTAAACCCGTTGATGAATACTGGATCCAGGGCCCATGTTTCTTGGAAGCATACTATTTCCTGATCCTGCCATACCTGTAACCAGTTAATATCAGTCAGTTTTTGGGCAATACCAGCCACATTCCATGAGGCTATATTCCATGCATTTCTATGTCTCTCCTGTTGTGTAACAAGTGGCTGTAGGCTCTCAATGTTAGCCATAGTTTGGGGGAGTTGCCTTTTATTGCTCCTTTGTGTGCTTGTGTGTGCTGACTGTAGTCAATCACAAGCATCAAGGTCGGACAGGGGCGCATATCTATTCTCGAGCCTCCAATCCATGTTCCCACTATTTCTCCAAGATGGACCCTCTATAGGTCTTTCCTTAGGCTGTGAATGACCTACAGATCTTAGTAATGTAGGGGGTCTATAGAAGAAACCCAATGGTAAGGCAGTAATGTGTGAGTTTCTGATGTGAGTGTTACCCAGTTGCTCCAGGAAAAAGCCAACAACGAATTCACTTTTAAAGTTTAAATCCACACAGTCTCCCGGCATTTGTTTCCTAGCTGAGCCCACCCATGATACTCTTCTTGCCATGATTAACTGGGTTGCAATATTTCTACCTCTAGCCCCTGCCATATCCAAATTTTGAGTTAGCCAATAAAGAGATTTGGACATTAATTGGGAGGTTAGTTCTACTTGTCCCTCCCGCAGTGGTGGCACGTTCCCCAGCACTAAAACCAGGGGAGCAGCTGCTGGGGGTAAGTGTAAAATCTGTGCCTCATTTATTTGGTTAGTCTGGGCAGAGCTTCTTTCATTCAGAAAAGTATCATGTTTGCGCCGCCCTATCAATGTGCTATTTTGGCCCCTAGGAATTGCATTAGAATTCATCACTTCCACTCCAGAGCCCAACTTCTCCCCCAAACTCAGCACGCCAGCATGAGTCTCATAGAGCAGGTGGCACAGGCTGAGGCAGGTCAGCATGGCTCGCTCTCTAACTCTCTGAAGAGGAGACAGGCTAGATATCTCCGCGATGCCACGCCAGCAGCTCCTCTCCGTGGATCATTCTGACAACTGTCAAGAGATTCAGGTAAGTCGGATATTCATTTATTAATCTGCTACTGATGACATTTGGTATGTTTGTTACGAGAATGGGGAGGGGGCTCCAGCACGGCATAGCGCCTTGGAAATGGGCACACTAACGTTGTCTGTCTGTGCTGTAAATGCAGGGCCATCTAAGGTGGAAGTTTTGTCTAAACTAGCAGCTTTTATGATTTATTAGAGCAAAGTGTTTAATATCCTTGCTTGACAGTGTGGCACAATGAAGCAGCAGCCTTTATTTTCCCAGCGCAGTGAGACTTGTTATGTCAGAGATAAGTCAGGTTATTAATGTTCCGCTGGAGAGAGGTCAGAGTTTTATCTAGTGGCAGTTTCAGTTTTCACTCTAACCATTAAGTAGCCCAGAGGGTTAATATGCTTACTGCAAAGAAAGTCTACCAGCATATTGTATTTTATTGAACTGTATTATATGTGGATAGCTCAGTGGGTTGCAGCTTTTGTCAGAGAGATCCCTTTGTTACATGTGGTTCAGCCGCACCTGAAGCTGAGGTTGTGGTGGAGGGTGCTGATTTTTTTAGAAATTAAAAAATAACTTTAAAAGCATCTGCTGCAGAGTTCGAATTTCTTGTTGCTCAAATGAGTGTGATTTCTGATATTTGTCTATTTCCATGGACTTTTGCATGATTTTGGTCGTAAGAAAGTGCCACACATTTAGTCATTGAATGACTCTCATAAATCCACTGAATGTATGAAAATGTCACACATAAACAATCTGAAACATTAGCAGCTATACTCAAATGGGTGTCATTTCTGCTATCTATACGATTCCCTCATCTTCATTGCTTGATTTTGCTCATGAGAAAGTGTCACTCATAGTCCTTGAAATGTCACTCATAATTACACTGAAATTATGAAAATGTCACAGATAGCAATCTGAAACCTTGGCAGCTATGCCAATGTTGCTTTGCATTCTTCCTCCCCACCTTCTTTCTTGTTTCTTGGTTCATGTTTCTAGAGTTACATTACTGTATGTACTGTTCACTTCCTTTTTTCCCCTGTAGTATGGCCGATAGGGACATTGTCGACATCGCTAAGTTAGCATGAGCCCAGCTGCGATGATGCTGCTTTTGCGCACGTTACTACATGACTTTATTTTTGCAAGATTCTGTTTATGCCTTTTACATGAGAACCGTCTGCTTGATGCTTTCTCTGCTGGTTCCTGGAGTTTAGTCTGAACACTGTAAGCAAGGTCGATAAACAATGCCCCTTGTTATTCTGTTCTGGTCAGTCCCTAGCACCTAGACAAAACATGTTAACACAGCTGTTTCTGCTGGAAACGCGTGCTTTGATATTATGGGGATGTGTGTTTGGTTGACACACACAAGTAGAGGGATCTTTCCAGGGAGAAGAGCCATGCGGTTCCTATGATGTAGATATACCATCTAGGCACTAAGGAATGGGGTCTGCTGACAAAGCCCAGAGATCTTCTATTATATAATAATACAACTTCTTACCAAGGAGAGGGTGGTTAGGCCTTACAGTCCTTTATCTACTGTCCTTATAAAATGACATCTTCCTTTATGATATATGGCCTTGCTGCAGTGCTAACTGTGTTAGGTTTGTGTATTTTGCTGCTCATTGTGGCTCAGACACTGCGTTTTAGAGCACGATAAACATTTTAAACTATATTCGTGTCTCGTTCAATTCTTACTGTGGACATGTACGAGTGAGTGAGCGAAAAGGTGTGTCTTGTTACCACGATTCCTGAGAGATCCGGGAGTGTTGTTTTCTGGGGTGTCTAATCATTTGCATCTTCGTGATTGTTTAGGAGAGCGAGTGAGACACTATAGCTAGTCGGTCCTGGGATTGTGGGTACTGAGGAGGTCGGCAGGCATAGCCCCTATACACCGAGGTCCCGTAGTCCTGTGCATAGTTCTGTGTATGTGCAGAATCCCTGCGACACCCCTCTCGCTAGTTGCTCATCTTTCCTCCTCATCCTCTTTTTCCCATGTGTCTTGCGCCTCATCTCTCACCTCTCTCCTCCTTTCTTCCTGCTGCCATTGCTTATGTCTCAGATTACATTCTTATTCATTACCATCACTCCCCACAACCCTGTCTCCTGCCTCTTCTGTACCCCATCATTGTCTGTTCTCTCTACTGGCACCCTGCATGAACTCCCAGTCGAACAGCGACATGCAATTACTAGTTATTTTACTACAACATTTATGGTGCATCTCAGTATTGTGCTTGGGATACTTGTGTCAATCATGGCACACTCTCAGCAGAAGGTCCTCTACACACTGAGCTTCTCTCTCTCTGGTGGTGCAATGTATAAGTAGGTATGTCTTTTTTTTTAAGCACATCTAGATCTTGAGCGCTATGCTTTTGTTTTTTTAAAGAGTTTGGGCCCTGTTTGCACCCGTCTGCACCTCTCATCCCTCCCTCACACTCCCTGTTTCCTCTCTGTACTGTCTGCTCACACATGCTGCCTTCCTGTACCTCCTCGCTCTGGCGTTGCAAATAGTAATGCAACACCAATAGCTCAAACTTTCAGTAATGCAAGATCTATTGCATTGCAAATGCTTGTTGCTATTGCAAGTGATGTTATGAAATGGTTATGAAGTTACAAGGGCCAAAACTTAGTGATATCTGTGTAGCACAATACTGCTAAAAGTAGTAAGGAAGCCCCAAAAATAAACTAGTCTGCATATGCAAAGTTTTAGATTTTCGATATGAACAACTGAAAGACCGATTTGTGGTCACATACTAATGGAAACCAATAAATAAATACATAACAAATGGAATACATCCTAAACTACATATGTTGTCTTTGCATGTTCTCTGGCTCACAAAATAAAACTGTGCCCAACAAGCCAAACAAAAACAATCTTCCTTATCAACTCCTGTGCAACAAAATGGAAATGTGATCCAGCAGTGAGCTACACAAACTACTATACATAGAACATGATAATTGGCCACTAGGAGAAAAAATAATAATCCCAGTTTTTATAACAATGATTGGCTTTCATTCACTTTCGGCTTCATAAGTATCACATTACTACTATGTAGCAAGGAAGCCCAAAAATTAAACTAGACTGAATATGTAAAGTTTAAGAATTACTACATGAACAACTAAAAAACACATTTATGGTCACATGATTATGTAAACAAATAAACAAATACATAACAAATACAAAAGACAACAAGCATTTGCAATGCAATAGGTCTCGCATTTACGCTAGTTTGAGCTACTGACATTGTAAATGACAATGCCTTTTATTTTGATTTTCGTTTTTAAAACGTAAATAAAACGCATTGTCATTTACAATGCCAATAGCTTAAACTCGCGTAAATGCGATACCTATTGCATTCCCTTAGAGTGGGCAGGGCTCCAGGGGAGACGTCACAGCTTAGACAAGGCCGAAGCAGTCCTAGCAGCAGGGATGACAACCTAATGCCGAGGGCGGCCCTCTGTCGGTCGTCAGGAGAATTTCAGTCTTTATCTCGAATTAGGCCATCTGAAAAAGAAGATATGGTGAATCCGGCATACCCATAATGCATTGCATGAGTGACCCTAACAGCCGCCACAGCGAATGATAGTTGTCTATAAGCATAGAACATATATGTTTTATCTGTCCTTTACCAAGTGAGTTAGCAATTTTTTATCACGATCGAGATCTTTAATTAATTTCGTCCTAATTGTCTAGTTAAAAATTATATAGCAAGACGATTGCAATCTAATAGCTCACTTGTTATATACATTTTAGTAATTTTCTGTATTTAGTTGCAGTCCATGTGGCACTGAAGAAAGAAAATGTCAAAATGTTTGGCAGGTTTCATCATGATGTGGGATCTCAATGAAATGTAACTAAATAAGTAATTGGCATTTCAGGGCTGTGTTGTACTCTGTGGCGCTCAATACCCAGGGTGTGGGGGCGCCTGGTGATGGGTGTACGTTTATTACTAGGGTCACCTCCCTTAGAGTGGGCGGGGCTCCAGGGGAGACGTCACAGCTGTCCATCAAGGCGCTGTTCGAAGCCATCCTAACAGCAGGGATGACAACCTAATGCTGAGGGCGGCCCTCTGTCGGTCGTCAGTAGAATTTCAGTCTTTAGTCTGAAGGAAATCTCGAATGAGGCCATCTAAAAAAAGAAGATATGGTGAATCTTGCATACCCATAAGGCATTGCATGCGTGACCCTAACAGCCGCCACAGTGAATGATAGTTGTCTATAAGCATTGAACATACATTTTGTGTCTGTCCTTTAGCAAATGAGTTAGCATTTATTTACCACGCTGGAGATCATTAAATAATTTCGCCCTAGTCGTCTCGTAAAAATGATATACAAAGACGATTATATTTGACCTTTATACACTTAGTAAAATTCTGTATTTAATTACACTCTGTCTTATTCTGACATGGGATCTCAATGAAAGGTAACTAAAGAAGTAATCAGTTACTTTGGAACTGGATTGTGCTCTGCAGCGCTAAAGTAAGTATTAACACATCGTGAACACATACATTTCCTATTTGCAGAGCTGTCGTGCTAGAGTCAAGGAAGCAGCAGCCATTCTTTCACGTGGGTCGAAGTAAATTAAACAAGGTGGAGTGATTGCCGGAACCAGAAGCTACGGGCGTATGTGCATGGCGTCCCGTGAAGCGGGCCCCATGGTGAAAAAAAATGACGAGACCAGGCGCCATGCTACATGCCATGATGAAAAACAAGTAGTCCCTAAACATAACATACGTACAGTTGCAGCGCAATAAAACTGTAGTTGGTCGGTGCTGCTTCCGATAAAAACGGAAGTGATGAATCGGAGCAGCAACCAATAGTGAGCCCGGAAATCAGAGTGACGCATAAATGGCCCAATTGCAAGGAGCAGGCGGGATTACTCTTGCTATACTGTTTACATCAGGTCTTGCAGACAGCGCATGCACGCTGCCTAGGCTCGACCTAAAAAGAAAGAAATCACATTAAATCTGATTGACACTCTGTAGTTATAGTTAGGATTCGCAGAGATAGGAATTCCTCAGATATTTGCAATCTAATAAATTTCTATCCATTTGACGAATCACCACAAAACTTTCCAGACCTATTGCATTTTCTACATTTTGTTATGATGTACATTTTTGTGGTGAATCGTTAAGGGGATGCAAAGATAAAAGTGGGATCCCAAAACACATTTTTCCACCAATGAATTTTCCATAGACTATTGTATTTGATGTAGCGCAAAAACGGTGGAACGGATTTACATGACTTTTGGCAGGATTATACATAATGGTATGCAGATGATCCATTTTGGGTACTGCAGGTAAGTTGGGTAAGTATTTTTTAAGTTATAAGGCATTTAAACGAAGTGATATCTGCGACCGCTGTACTTTCGCAGAATTTTGTGAAATTTCATGAAACTGCCGTGTTACATGGTGATGACAAGTCATTATCTGATTAGATAATGACTGCCTTTACAACAGTTTAAGGCTTCTATGTTGTTTTAAGGCCTCTTTACCAGTGTTCTGGCTTAGGGCCTTAGATACAGGTAAGTATTAGGTTTTATATTTTTTCCATATCTATTACCACTTTAGTAAATTGGTAATAGGTAGGGACAAATAATTATAAGTTTCTATATATTCCCCAAAAATTTTACGGACTACTGCAACATTACCTAGGAAGTACCGCAATACTTACAAAAACAATTTTAAAAAAGAGCTTAACATATTGAAAAACATTGTAATACTCTATTTCACTACTATAGTGTAGTACAGTGGATGTACATTTTTTTTACATATTTAATTCTGTTAAAAAAAGTAACGAAGTACTGTGGACATACCTAAAATATTTCTTTAAAAATACAGTATTTACTATGTACTGGCACAGCACTTCGTAAACTTATTTAAAAATATGTAAAGAAATATAAATAAATCTACCTACCTATTACCATTTTAATAAAGTGGTAATAGGTAGAGAACCACAATAAAACCTAATACTTACCTATATCTAAGGCCCAAGCACAGAATACAGCCAAAGTGTAGTAAAAACAATATGACTGCCTTTTCATTTTCTAAAAACAGCCATTGCCCAATTATATGCTGGCTTGTCATCACCATGTACCACAGTATACTGCAAAGTTACTGCGGTATACTATGGCCCAAAATATAACTAAGGCCTAGTTGTATTATTGGATTGTGGTACCCTTGCATCACGCATAGTGTCACATGGGCAACGGAATAATTAAGTCAGATTTACAAAGCACGCAAGGTCACCATGCGTGGACATGCATTGATTGGAAAATCTGGACAAACGCAATACAACGCAGTTCACTGTTTTGCATTACTCTGCACATCATATTCTATATTGCTGCTATATTTCACATTCATTCATACGCCACTGTATGCCATTCCACTCTACAGCACGTCACTCTATGCTATTCCACTGTATGCCACTCCACTCTACGCTACACCATGATACACCCTTCCAGTGTATGGCACTCTGCTCTATGCCACTTCATTCTAGGCTATTCCATTGGACGCCACTCCAGTGTACACCACTCCACTGTATGCTATTACACTCTTCCTCACTCCACTGTATGCCACTCCACTGTAATTCACTCCACTGTACGTCACTCCACTGCACGCTATTACACTCTACACCACTCCACTGTACACTCCCCTGTACAACACTCCACTCTAGGCCACACCACTCTAAGCGATTACAATTTGCACAACTCTACTCTACAGCAACTCTACACTATTACACTGTATGCAACTCTGCTCTACACCTCTTCAGTGTACACCACTCCACTGTATGCCACTCTGCTATACTCTGCTCCACATATGCTGTTCCACTATACACCATTCCACTGTATGCCAATCCACTCTGTGCTATTTCACTGTAAGGCACTACACTGTACACTACTCTACCCCACTCCAGTGTATGTCACTCCATTCCACGCTATTCCATTGTACGCCAGTCCACTGGACGCCACTCCACTGTATTCTATTACACTCTATCCCACTCCAGAGTACACCACTCCAGCCTACACCACTTCACTGAATGCCACTGCACTGTATGCTACTCCACTATACACTATTCCACTCTACACTGCTCCACTGTACACCATTTCACTCTATGCTATTCCACTCTATGCCACTCCACTATATGCTACTCTACTCTACACCACTCCAGTGTATGGCACTCCACTCTATGCCACTGCATTCTATGCTAGTCCATTGGAAGCCACTCCACTCTACACCACCCCACTGTATACTATTACACTCTACGCCATTCCACTGTACTCTATTTCACTCTATGCTGTTCCACTCTATGATGCTCTACTCTACGCCACTCGGCTAAATTCCAGTCTACGCTATTCCACTGCACGCCACCCCACCCCACTCCACTATATATTACACTTTACGTAACATTAATCTTCGCCGCTCTACTTTATGGTATTCCACTCTACCCCATTCCACAGTATGCCGCTCCACAACACTATACGCTTTTACACTCAATGCCACTCCAATATACGCCCCTCCAGTCTGTGCTACTCCACTGTACGCCACTCCACTATATGCTATTTCATTCTACGCCACTCCACTCTACACCACTCCAGTGTACTCTATATAACTCCACTCTACAAAGCTCTATCACACTCTGTGCCACTCTAGTAGACTCTATTCCACTCTATCCCCTACACTGAACTGTACAAATTTGTACTCAACTCTATACCTGTGGTGGGTCCCATATGATGTGTCCTCGCTGTTGCGTGATTGTGACAAGTTAAGGGGATTACAGAGTTGAAGTAATAATGTTCAAGATCATAAATAGAGCACACAAGTTCAAATATAGTATTACCTGTAGTGAGGTGCACTAGGTGCAGCAGGGCTCTGAAGGGGGCCCTGTGGTCAATCGGACCCAACCCTCCCGGCATGGCAGACAGGACCTGCTTACCTACAAGGAGGAAGCACAATCAGTACACTGCAGCTTGTACAGTAACTCAAAATGAGAGGCAGGGGAGGAGTGGGGAAGACATAGAAAGACAATATTTCAACCACCCCTCACTCAGATTCACCCCAACCAGGGGGGGCCTGTTCAAGGCAGGTAATGATGGCGCAGTTCATATTTATGATGCAGGCACCCAATCACAAACTCTGGTCCAATACAGTCGGGTCAACCAAGGACTGGCAGGTTCCGACTGTTGCTCCTGCCCCATGGGTTATCACAGTGAGTCTCATGCATAAGGGACAGAGCTTGAGGGTACCATGTTGAGAGGAGTACATATTTAGAGCAGGCTGAATCATGACAAAAGCAACAATTTTCTATGTCCAAGTTTCGGAATCTAGGCAACATTGGTGGGAGGACAGCTCAGTGCATATATGTTGTCTGCCTCCCTGGGGTGGCGTGCCTGCCTGCACATGGAAACCCTTGAGGGCAGATGGGGGACATAATGGAGGGGCAAGAATACCTTCTGACCCTCTGGAGCAAGCAAAATCAGTTAGTGTAGTCTCACTTAGTTAAAAGCAGTGGTTTGCTTGCACCAGAGCCTAAATCAAGTCTTGCTGGAGAGCTGTGCACTGTTCTAGCAGATAGCCTGTACCCAGTGAACAGGTACCGGCTTCTCCTATGCCAATGTAAGCAGAGCAGTGAAACCTCACAGCGAGGGAGACAAAGTAGCAGGTAGTGGGATCAGTCATTCCGAGGATCGATGTCTTCGGGGGGGAGGCCAGGGTGGAGAAAAGCCTAGCTCAGAAAATTGGATGTCAGTGGGCCCCCATGTCCGGACCAGGAGCAGACAGTGCAAGAGCTTGGTAGCTCCCCCTGCCATTAATGAGTCCCCGCCAGGGCTGAGCACAGTGAGTGCACGGTCACCTGCAGCAGCTCAGCTTGTGAGGGGCGGTTCAAGGCCCCAGCCGGCCATTCACGATGACCATAAATCTGTTGTTTTGGGGCAGCAAAAGCTTGCCTATGGCGTGGCCAGCACAGACAGAGTGCCCCGGCGTTCAGGAGTCGATCAGGTGTATTGGATCGGGCTACCGGGCAAGGGATGATCCGGATTACTTGAGCTGAGAATGGGAGCTGCATTAGCATGCAACCGTCATAATGGGCTCCATGGCCACGCCCCTCCTTAAAACCCAATTCATTACACAGACCAGGAGAGTTTCTGCTTTTTGCATTCATAAATTTGACAAATCTATAAGCAAGGAAATGGGTTATAGCAAAAGGAAAATACAATTGAGCAACAGTAGGCCACAATGGTGAGGCTCATCAGGTCATTGGAAGCACAGTTGGATAAGCAGAGTGTGTAATTAATTTGCAGCATATGCAGTATGGGTTCTTTCAGAAAAGGTGATGAAGTACCTTTATTCAAGGAACCAAAACATTCAATATTTTTGCCCCTATTTTTGCTCTTCAAGGTTTAACTCATGGCTGCTGTCTCTTTTCAGAGTTGTTTCCCTTCGGTGCTGCTAGGGAGTGACTCCTTCTGGAAGTTTCTAGTCTCTCCTGGCATCTGAAGACCTTGTTTTTTTTATTCCAGAGGCTTTTGTTTCTCCAGAAACAATGACCTTTCTCGTGGACACCTGCCCATCACACGTGAACAGTGGCATAGATTAGTCAGTGAGATACGGGGGTGAATCTCAAATTTCCCAACTAAAAAAAGCAGTGGGCTGCAGGGTGGAAAGGTGAGATGACCAAGGTTCAGGATGGACTGCTTCCTTGAGGAACAAGGCCAATACTGATTTGCCTTATGTAGGCTCTTTCTAGAGTGGCACAGTCGGTGAAAAAAGATGGGTTGGAATGTTACCCCAAAAGATTCCCACTGGTTAGACTATTTGCAAGCATTCATCCCATCACCATTTTGGTGGTTGATTGTCACGATTATGCCTGGAAACTTGATACTAGCAAAGCTTACCAAGTCTACTACTGCCAATGCTTGTGAATTCCAAAAAGTAGTGTATTTGTACCCATTCAAGGAATATTTCTATGTGTGCATATTTACTACATTTGTTGGTAACCCGATCACTATATATATTTATGATCCCAATCCAATAAATGGACAAGCTAAAACCTCTTGGTGAAATGAGAAGGACAAGAAAAACAGGCACAGGCAAAGCAGGTCAAACTCAGGGCCCCAGAACCAACTACCAAACCAAGAATGCATTTGAAGGAGTGTGAGACCCCAAACACCCCTGTTGAAGCTACAACCCTGCTTGTCCCACCTGGGCCTGGTAGTTCTCCTTGGCAAAGCATGACCATGGTCACATACAACACAATGGCCTGGAGTCCCTCCCCTGGGTCACTTATTTTAAAGGTATATTCACTGGATGTACTCCTACCCTTCTCCGCTACAAGAAGCCTTGATGGTAGAGTTGTCATATCGGTGTATGTGGGCAGGGCTCCAAGTTTCTATTCCTCGCTTTTAACAAATCATTTTATCAAGTGACTGACAGCCCCATCTACTAGACCCAAGTCACAAATAGAGGAGGGCGCACAGGTAAATTAAAATGCGAGATGCACCAGAGCTGCATATGTACACAAGCCAAGAAATGAAAACGTTTGGCATGTATATTGTGCAACAAACATAATGGAAAAATAAGATACTGCCTCTTCAAAATTGAAAAAAGTGTATTTCTTTAACAAGTGGAAACGCTTCACATTAGCATATCAGTATATATCACTGCATAGACAGACATTTATTAAAAGTGAAAGCTTTTCGAAATCTTCATGGCTCGCACCCCAACGACAATGCCATTAGTGAACTAAGAGACAAGCCAACAGTCATGTACACCCTAAATGTGGCCTAGATTCTTATAATAGATTGAGCAACATTATAGTCTATTAAATTAAACATATAAGGTGCTTGTACAGCGCACATCCTGAACATGAATATTTAAAAGTGCGCTCATATGGGATAATAAAGAAAAAGAAGGCTCTGTGAAATAAAATATTTGATTAGGATCACACATTTTGGGCAAGCAGAGAAGTCTGTATTGATTCCAGGTTATATGGTTTAACATTTTGAAATTAAGCCACTAGATTGGTCTCTCTCTCTCTCTCTCTCTCTCTCTCTCTCGCTCTCGCTCTCTCTCTCTCTCTCTCTCTCTCGTTTACATCAAAGGTCATTGCTTTGTCTTTCATTCTTGGCTCACAACTAGAAAACTCGACAAAGAGATTGCAGACCCGACTGAGGGTCCCCAGACTCAACTAAATGCATGTGAATGCAATTTTTCGCAGGTTTCATACCGCAAACATCCCGCCTGGTGCTACGGCCCTGCAAGTAAAACTGTTGTGTGATGGCACTGTAGTTTGCAAAAAGAGTCGCCCTTACCTCGGGCATACTGAAAAGGCAGATTAAGAAGACATCTTGTCATCAGCGCTGGACACTTACATTGGCAAGGTGAAACCTATTGGCTTTGCCAATCCTTTTTTCTTGTTGCAAACACTTTTGTGTCTGCTAATTTCACTAGGTTTTACTTGCTGAAATGAGCCTGTGAAAAATGTGTGTGAATTACTACACAACTCCAAATACCAGGGTTAGGCACAAGCAGTGTTTGCGCCTGATCACGGTATTCTCACAGGACGCAGAATGAGGCTATAACTAATAGAGGTATTTATAACTTGTCAAACTAAATTCTCACGTACAAATAAAGTTAAAAGAAACGCACCCATCCATATTCAAAATGCAAGGCAAAAGTACATCAAACAATATGTCTTCTAATAGCATAGCTTTGCTGAATATATTACAATGGCCTTTGTGTTTCTTTACGAAATTTCAGATATAGCTCAGATTTTGCTCACACGTTTTCAGTGGCGTAGCTAGGGGGGGGCGATGGGGGCGGACCGCCCCAGGCGGCACGAGTTTTGGGGTGGCAGCCGGCCCCCCTTCCCCCCGCTCTTACCTTCGGCCGTTGCGGCCGCAAGAATCGGCCGCTACCACCAACCCCCCCCCCCAGCTCTTCAATCATTTTGCCGAGGGCGGCAAACGCAGGGGCCGCCACGGGCAGCCTAAGGCCTAGCTACGCCCCTGCACGTTTTGTATATTCTTTAACATAAAAAAAATCTTACTGACCTCAGACATTGAGATTGATGTCCTGAGAAAGTAAAACACTTGCACATTTGTTCTATGAAAAACAGACCCAGAGGCTGAGCTAGAAAACAAAACATGAAATGAAAATACATTTGACTGCAGATAACGAGGCTGCCTTCAGAGCAGAATGGACTGTCATTTCCCAACCATGCACTAATGACCCATTCTGTTCTGATCTTCTGCAGTGTGGAGGTCGTTTGAACATTTTGCTGGGGTTGATTTTGGTTTATTATCTGTTCCTGCCCATAGAAAACGTTTTGCATCATACAGACTTCAGCAGACACAGGACCACATGTATGAAGCAATTTTGTGTTCTCAAACAGGGCGATTCGCAGAATCACCCCTTACCTTCCCATGAGATCTCTACGCTCAGAATCCAAACATCTCCTGATGGTGCCCCGAGTCATGAAGACCAGATCGGGGGGAAAAGCCCTCTCCTATCTAGGCCCTAAGTACTGGAATGAGCTCCCCCTTCCTCTAAGACAATGTCCCGACCATCTTCAGTTTAGGAAACTGCTAAAAACCACCCTTTTCCACTTCTGATTCAGGTATAGCTGTACCACTTCACGTTGCACGCCCGAAGCGCAGAGATACCCCTTCGGGGGTCGATTCAGGCGCTATATAAATAAATAAATAAATAAATAAAAGCTTTTCCTTTGTATCAAACCCAATTTGGTAATCTGTTACCGAATCGCGAAACGCAAAAATGGGTTTGTTCACATTTCACCACCAACTTCAAGTTGGTGGTAACCCATTCGCAAATGGTAAGGGGTTCACAAGGGACCCCTTACCCTTAGGGAATGGTGGCGAAATTTTTTTTTAAGAGCAGGCAGTGAAAAGAAAACTTAAAAATGTTTTCTTTTAAACGCAACCCGTTTTCCTTTAAGGAAAACGGGCTGCATTTTAAAAAAAACTATTGCTTTACTGAAAAGCAATCATGGACATGGTAGTCTGCTGCCCCTAGCAGGCCACAATCCCTGTGATTTTAGCGATTCCTAGGGTGTCGCAAATTGCTACCTACCTCATTAATATTAATGAGGTAGGTCAATTTGCGACCCCCTAGGAATCGCTAAATGAAACTCTTGGAGTTTCATACAGTAGGAATAGCGATTACCTAATTGCGATTCAAAGAAAATCGCAATTAGGGAATTTCTATTCCTAATGTTGATACATGTAACCCACAGTACTTTAAAGATAATCCTCAGTTTCATTGGCAGCCAATAAAGGCTGATTACAATTTGAGATACATGATTGAATTTTCTCAGATGGGCTAGTCTACGAACTACATTTACCAATAGAGGTTAGAGTGGGGATCTCCCTCCAGGTCAAAACAGACACTGCCACCAGTCCTGACCTTTAAGCCTACAAATCACTGAATTCAGGTGTGGTAGTCTAATTCAATAAATGGGAAAAAACAAAACTACACCACCCAGAATGCATTAGGCTAGCATACAATGGTCCAGGACTGGAAATAGCGCCCCTAATCACATGGAGGGTGGTGAACACCCTGATACTGTGTTCAGGTAGGCCAAGGTACAGGATGTTGACGAAATTAGTTCTCCAGATAACACGAGCTAAGAATACATTGGTGTGAAGCTCTTGTGGGAGATATGGAAGAATCTAGCATCCTCCAGATGGGCTACTCGCTGCTCCCAGGCCTTTGGCCCTCTGACACACCACTACACTTCCTCTCTTTATCACAGTAACAAACAAACCACCAGAACTCGGGGTGGTGGCAAAGGTCCCAGTTTATTAGCATTATGGTGCATGATTAAACGATGGTCATAAATCGACACAACAGTAATCAGTGGTTAATCTGCCCATAGTTCATGTAATGCTGACAATCAGCGATCACTGGACAATTTCACTTGTTGTTCCCCTTAGAAGTAACTATACAGTCAAGCCATAAAACACAATTTTGACAGCACCATTTTGCCTGAGTTCTTGACCATGCTGGGTGTGAGAGAGCTCATTGTGTTGTGTGCTACAAATCTAGACTTCCCTTGCTACCTATGTGCAGCATACAATGCCTTCTCTGGCCATACAAAGGCTGCTCTACGACTCTACCCTTGTGCTCTTTCGTTGCCACTCGGTGTTCCTGCCATGAGGCATCCCAAGGACTACCGTTCTGACAACTCCTTACCTCTGCTGACCTACTGGATACCCTTCAGAGTTATTGATGCAGGTTAATGGTGCTGCCCATATCCATAAACTTTACCGGGCTTTCAAAACGTGCCGGCAGCTGCAACGCCTGTCGGCTTGCTGGGTGTGGGAGTGTGGGACAACGAGTGCGATCGGTAGAACAGATGCCTATCACTTGCTCCTTGTCTTTGAATTTTGGGAGACCACGCCCCCCCCATCTCATTGGCCTGTTCATCCATGGGATTTCCTGAGTGCACTGAGGTAAGTGGAAGCAAGAGCTGGAAAAAGGAGTGATGGATGAAGATGGACCTACCCGTCCAACCCCAACACCCTCCCCCAAAATGACTCGATGGCAGCGTCGGCCTTGAGACATGTTATCCATGATCGTTCAAGGTCCGGCTACACGTCTTCGCCCACTCTTTTTCCTGGTAACTTTTAGACAAGGAAACAGGACAAAGAAACTGCAATAACTTGTGCCTTCAAGTCATGCTCCCTATTGACGATAACCCCTAGAGTTTTTTTTACCTTAATTGCTGCTGTAGAAGATAGGGCAGGATGCAGTTTTGCCATCGGTCACCATATTTGCCTACCACCAAAATCTGTGGGTCATTAGAATCGAAAAACGATTTACTATTGCTTTTTTGAACCAATCGTCTCCAAATAATATGAATTCCATCGATAATGCATTGTTCTTCCCCACAGAATGGTTGGTTAAAATGCACATGAATGCATTGCAACTCATTAACCTAATTGCATACATTCCATGACGAAGGCCACTCACTTAGTAAGAAGCAGTTTTTTTGTCTTAAATCATTACTTCTTCCTTCCTTAGCTACTGAATCATCAATATTTATTACACTTGGAAATTCAAACTGAAGTTGGATAAAACAGTTCTGAAGGTAAAATAACTGGGACAAATTAGTGTCATTCCCTTGCAATTCTACTGCAAAGGATGCTAAATATAACATCGCCTTAAGTCCCTTGGTAAACAGGTTTTCGATGATGGCTGTGAAAATAAAACAAAATGTCATGAATTATCACAAAATTTAAAAAGGCAGGAGGTTAGATATTATTCAGATCTTACAATGAGCTGCACTACAGTACATTTGCATAAATTATAGTAGTTAGCATATACATGCCACATTATTTGAAAGCAATCTGTTGCTAATGCCATACACAATGGCGCATGCGCTTGCAGAGCTCTACTGACAATATACCATAGCAACAGCCCTAGGAGCTGGTTTGAGATTCTCTTCTCTCACGCAAGCCTATGACAGTTCGATTAAAGCCTAGAAAACTGGGACATTTGGCAGAATGGTCAGTCCAGCCGTACCTATGGAACTGAGAAATCCTGTATTTGTGAACGCTTTAGCCAAGAAACTATCAGCAGGACCCTATAGTCTAATTCTCTCCAGCCCCTCAAGGTGTCATGAATTAAGTGTAGCCATCAAGGAGCTATTCACTTCGCTTTCTAGGTCCCCAATTGTGGAACACCCTTCCCCCTCACTTCAGAGGGATTCGGTCTCATTTCTTCTTCAGAAAATATTTCTAAACGTTTCTATTCTCCTCCTGAAGAACATTCTACTATTACTTTTAATGTATCTCATGTCTAGTTTAGAACACAGCTTAGTCTAAATGTCCTTTAGCGTCAAGCTGCCTCCAGGAGTAAACGTACACTACAAGTAATAAATCAATCAGAATAAAATATTCACAAACACACCAGGGTAAAAAACAGCCGCTCTATAATTTCACATATTTGTTTATTTTCTCTATATGGAAAATATTTTCCCGCCATAGAGAAAACTCTTCCCCAAAACCGGCACAAAATGTGGCTGTGTTCCTGCCCTCTTCCGCCCTGGAAGATTTACTCCAAGGCCTTTGTTGGAGCCGATCTCCAACCATAGTGAGGGGGTAAAGGGAAGGAGAGGGGCTTGCCAATATCCACAAGTTCATAAGTCTGATGCTAGTCACAAACATTCAAGGCAAACCACGGCTTCATCTGCCTTTTCCACACTCCTGTATGAGGTTCATTACTGTGTAATTGTTTTCAATCGGAGCATATAATTATGCAGTAGTAATTGCATTTAGGCCTCTTATGTATCCATTTGTGTATCCTTGACAGGCATAAATGGAACCATTTTAGTTGTAAACTGAAAATGGCTTTTATTTTCCCTTCCTCTGCCCCTTCCCCTTTGTTTTCTTTCCTCCTTCCTTTCCACACCCTAGAATGAGATGTACTCCAGCCCTTTAATGGAGCAAATTTACCAAACCACTTTGAGAACTTTGAGGTGCCCAAGAGTCAGAAAGGTGTTTGTGAATGTCCACAACCTCTCAGGTTTCTGAACGTTCACAAGCATTCAAGGCCACTCCTTGATCTGCCCCCTCCCCAGCCCTTGTATGAGGCCTATGACTGTGTAATTGTGCGCTATCACAGCATACAGTTATGCAGAACTGAACCATTTACACCTCCAAAGTATATTTTTGTGAATCCCTGACAGGCATCAATGGAGCCATTTTCAACAATAAACATGTGTTTACAACTGGAAGTGGCTTTGTGATTCAAGCGACATGTGTTTACTCCTGAAGACATAACGCAGGTAGTCAATTATCCCTCTGTCAAAATTATCACTCTGTTAACTTGTAGGCATTACCTATTTTTGCCAGTTTTATAGCATTATTACCTATGCAGGGGCGTAACCCAGGCCCCCGCAGCCCCCGCGGTGCGGGGGGGCCCCGAGCTGCATGGGGCCCCTTCAGCACAGTACTTTTGCCCGACAGTTCCTGATAAAGTTCGGAGCGGGGGCCCCTCCATGCATCTTGCAGGGGGGCCCCCTCAAATTTCGTTACGCCACTCCTATGGAGAATTCTACCAGCAATTAGCAGCATTATTGTAAAAAGTACCTGCACAACAAATCATCTTAGGCTGATCAGCAGTAAAGGAATACAATTGGTTTGTAAAATGTACAGCCAGTTATTGTAAATACTGACAGACAGAAAATAATGTGTGAATTGGTATGTCATTGACAGGGATCCAGTGGAAAAAACAACTTCCCTTTCTTCTCTGTTGTGCATTGTTGACAACGTAGCTTGTTCAGGCACAAGAATATTTAAGAGCAACTCAAAGCTATGGTGACCAGTGACCACCTCACTCCAGGTCATTACAGACACTGTATCTAAAGCTGAACTTTTCACTTACAAATCATAGATTTCACGGGTGTTCGTCTAATTAAGTCAATGGAAGTAAAGCCAGGCTGCAACTAGATTGTTTTCGCATGATTATATGATAATTTGGGAAAATGACACAAAATGATAGATTATCATGTGAAATGCAAATCAGTCAGTAAGTGCTGTATTTCAGTATGAAACAGGTCCTTGTGTCAATTTGTGACTACAAAATTTGCACAAAAAAAGGACGAAAAACAATTGTCTCAAATAACAGCCACTTGAATTCTGGTTGTTCTCACACCTATGTGCTATCATTTTGCTGCAAATGGCTGCATAATTACATTACTGGCATAATGGCATTTTTTATAGAATTTTGTATAACAGGTGTAACACACAAATTATGCAAATCACACAACTGGAATTAAAATTTTGCCCAAGCCTAACTATACCATCCATAATGCATTAGGCTTTGGCATCCGGGAACTGGAAACACTCCGCTTAAGGATCTGGAAGAAGATGGTCACCAAACTCACAGCTGAACTTATCTTCAGTTGTATACACAGCCTTTTTGGCATTTTTTTAAAGGAGAAACCTGCCAGCAATATAGTTATGGATGGTGGTAATATATTCAAAGGTAGTGGTAATTTTACATTCAGTAGTAGCTTGTAGGAGTTATTTTGCCAGCAGACATATTTATTTCTCATTCTATTCTAGAGGGTATCTTACTGGTGATGGAATTTGCCATTTTTATTAGGTTTTGCCTGAAATCTATTGTTTTTAATATATCTTAAAGGGGACTTACATCCCACCTTCACTTTTTATTGGTCTGTATCCTTGCTGGTTTACTTTCCTCTGTTTCTATTGGTTGTAGCCTGTTTTCCCTTCTGTGTCTCTCTTATCAGTTTCCCGTGGCCTAACTACATATTCCCCTCCATGCTGGTAGTTCGAACTTTTTTCTTTTGGTTAACAATGCATACCGTTTACTGTTTACATTTTGTTATCTTTCCTTCTAAACACCTAATATCGCTATATTTTACTACTAAACAGTCAGTCACAAGTGCAGTTACCTTGCAGGCAATAGGGTCATGATTGAAAAGGTGCAGCAGGTGCAGTGGCTTCAGGGGCAAAAGTTGTTATAACTCCTCTAAACACCAAATATTGCTATATTTTACTACTAAACAGGCAGTCACAAATGCAGTTATCTTGCAGTCACTAGGGTCATGATTTGAATGGTGCAGTAGGTGCAGTGGCACTGGGCCAAAAGGTTGTGGAACTTTTTTTTAATTGTTAAGGCTGCACAATGTTTACTGTTTACGATACTTATCTTTCCCTGGCTACACGCATTTAAACATGCTTGTTTCACTGTGCTTTAGTGGGTGGAACGTTGAACTAATTTTCACATTCTTTATAATATTGTTCCGCTAATAAAACTGCATTTTTTTCTGTGTCATGTGTTTGTCGCAAATAAAATTTCGTTTTTTTCTGTGTCATGTGTTGGTTGTTGGGGCATTATGTAGCGTAAACCCAAACAAAGTGATTGCAATGCTTTGCATGAGCATGCTCTGTGGTGCTCTGAAGGGATGTTTTAACCTCCTTTATCTGTTGGGACAGTTTCTGTATAACATTACAGCGCCAGACAACTGCCGCCGAGTCTTGGATTGTAGACACGGTCATGTGCTTGTTCTAAAAGTATTCGTCAAGTTTTGTGATTGCAGCCTGTTCCTTCTACTGGCCGGGAAGGGAGGCTGTATAGTTTCAGGAGGAGTGAATATGAAAATTCCAGCTGCTGGGCATTGTTGTCGCATTGCGCCAAAGCTTTTCTTTGTGAGCAAGCGTGTTTGGTGACTGTATGAGATTTGTGCTGCTGTTCTTTTTTTTGGAAGATATCTGTTATTTTGGAATACCTCTGAATAAAAAAATGTTTTCTTCTTTATTGTCAGTTCTCCACTTTTTTAACACAAAGCTTTTAGCAAGTAGGTGGTAAGACTGTTTTTTGGGGGGACTAGCCTTTATTGTGCATATTGTATTATTCTGGCATCAAAAACATGTTATATTGTTTACTGTATTTTCCGTTGGCCATATAAATAAGCAATGTGGTAATTGAGCGATATTCTGCAAACTGAAGCAGGAGTTATTTCCTAATAGTGAGAATTTTGCCGTTCATCTTTCTGTGGATGTAAAATACATGATATTTATTTGCATACTTTTAACGCATGGTTTTTTAGCTTAACAGTTGCTAAAAAGGGTTCGGTTTCTCAAAAGTAATTTAAACAGCCTCCTGTATTTTCGTTGTTATATGATATAAAAAACATCAACTGCACATTCTTAAAACAGGCAAACGCTTTGTCCAATTTAGCTCGCTTTATGCCTGGTATTTTACCTTAATAATTGCTAAAAAAGGGTTTGAGTTGTCCAAAGTAATTTAACCAGCCTCCTGTATTTTCGTTGTTATATAATATAAAGAACACCAACTGCACTAACTGCACATGCTTAAACAAGCAAAGTGCAGTTATCTAGCAGGCACTAGAGTAATGATTTAAATGGTGCAGCAGGTGCAGTGGCACTGGGACTTATTATAATAAATGCCTTGCTTGAAAAAAATACAGTATTTGTTACAACACACAAATTTCAAGTGTACTGTTTAAATACATTGTAAACCTTAAGTAATACAATGCTAATGGTATGCAAGTGCAAATATTTACTACATGCTCATTATTGTTTCAGAGTTTATGTACATGTTTAAGTTTTTTCGCAATAATAAAAAAATGTGCTGTGCAAAAAAAAAAACTTCGTGTTTATGTGGTGCCTGCAATGAGGGGGGCCACAGTAGGATGGGCACATTGGCACTCAGTCCGATTAAATGTAATGAGAAAGGGCTATGAACCAATTTTGTGACAGTGTACTGTATAGATTAATTCTAGGTCACATAAATTTACCCAACTTGAGAGTATACATTTGAAAATACATTTAAGCTTTAGATAAACAGAGACAAGGGCCTAATAAGGGAGAATTTCAGACTAATTACTAACTTATGTCTGTAAACAGAAGTAAATTGTGCTTTAGCAAGTTACTCCAAACTTATAAAAGTTCACAAATGGCTATGGCATTGAAATATTTGATTTGATTTGGGTATTTGTATTGCACACGAATGCCCAAGGACGTCTAGGCGTTGGTGCAGAAAGACCCAGAAGGTTGCCGATGAGAAACGCAATAAGAGATTTTAGTTGGCAAAAAGCCAAGTTTTTAGCGATTTTCTGAAGGATAACGCGTTGGACTGTTCTTTATGTGAGCCAGAACCGAGTTCCATGTTTTAACTGTCCCCAAGATTAAACTTCTTCCACCCCAAAGAGCTTTCTTGAATCTGGGGGTCTGTAAAAATTTGCTATGTGAAGATCTGAGGTTTCTGGGGGGCACGTACCAGATCAGATACTTCTTCAAGTATTGAGGGCTGACACCGTGCAATGCCTTAAATGCTAAGCATTGGGATTTTAATTTAATCCTTTTTTTGACCGGGAGCCAGTGCAACATTCTCAAACCGTGGGAGACTGGCTGATATCTAGGGATATCCAGCAGCAATCTGGCTTCCGCATTTTGGAGAAGCTGCAACTTTTGTAGGTACTGCGTTTGGATACTCAGGTAGAGAGCATTACCATAGTCCAGTTTGGACAGGGCTAATGCTGTCACAAGTGTTTTTAGGATGTCAGGCGTTATGAAAGGGCGAATGTTTCTGATTATTTTTAAAATGAAGAAGATTGTAGAGGTGAAAGTTCTGATCTGATTTTTGAAGGTCAGATTGTCGTCAAAAATAAACCCTGGATTTTTCACCTTCTTCACTGGGACTGGAAGATCTCCCAAACTAGAAGGCCATCATCTAGGTGACCAGAAAGAGGTATCTGTACCCAACAGGAGAACCTCCGTCTTACTGTCGTTCAATTTTAAGCAGTTGGAGCTCATCCACTGGTTAACCTGGGTCATACAGTCATTGAATCGATCTGCTGCCTCTTCCACATTACTGGAGACTGACACCACTAACTGGGTATCATCAGTGTAAGAGACAACTGAGAAGCCAAACTGCCTGGTAATTTTAGCCAGGGGGTAACATAAAGGTTGAACAAAGTAGGGCTTAAAGAGGAGCCCCGTGGGACCCCACATGGGAGCGTGAATTGCTCAGATGAAAAAGCTCCCATCTCTACTGATTGAACCCTATTAGAAAGGAATGATTTAACCTGTTTAAGGGCGGTACCTCTCATCCCTAAATCTGATAACCTGCTGACCAGTATTTCATGGTTCACTGTGTCGAAGGCCGCCGATAGATCTGGCAGAATCAGAGCAGCCTTACCATCAGCATCCAAAATTGATCTTAACTCTTCAGCAGCCATGACCAAAGCCATCTCCGTGCTATGCCCCTCCCGGAATCCATATTGAGATGGATCTAAAAGTTCCTTGGAAGAGATGAAAGCCGTGAGTTGTAAATTTAGCACTTTTTCCAATACCTTAGCCATTTCAAGCTTGTAAGTACCCACCATCTCTGCAAATTCTACCTGATGTTTTATAAGGGACCGTGTGTTAATAAGCACACGATGGAACACCTTAGTTGCTCCTGGTTGAGAATATCTATACGGGGTTACAGAAGAGCTATATCTGATCTTAGCAAAGCTCAAGTGCAGGTTGCAATGGTCACAGTGCTTGGGCTCATTCTGTAGATCTAGTAAGGAGCATTTGGGATTTTTGGCTGCAGTATTTAAGGTCAGTTATTTTTCCCTGGAGTGTTTAAGGGTAGACCCACCTCCTGGGATGAAACGAACAGGGGTTATGGCGCTGGGCGCGGTCCAGACACGGACGGGCACAAACGGGGTTGCCTATGGTGCGCTTTTGGCGCGCCAACGGCGCTCGTCTGCTCGGGCATCTGATTAAGTAGGTGGTTGCGGCGGAAGACTGGACCGCACACCACTGGGATGTGCCTTTGCGAGCCGGATGTGAAGAAAAAGGTGTATCCGGTCTCTAATGCCCTCCGCAAAAACAGCACGCGAGCCGCGACGGAACAGGGCTTGAGACCTGAGACTGGATAGCAGAGAAGTGAGTTAAGCTGGTTAAGAACTTGAGGATGTGCAAGTAAGGTTAAAAAAATGCAAAGTGCCAAATAGTATAACAAGTACCATAAAAGTTAAATCTAAAAATGGATTAAAAGCAAAGTGTCATGCTAACAGAAATTACCAAACTAAAATCAAGGAGTAGCGCAAACGCAGCAACCTTACCGCTGGATCCATAATGTGAGTGTAGCTTATGCACTCCTATGTGTGCTTTTAAGTTGTGATTGAGGGAATGGTGTTTCTCTGAGGAGTGATAAAAGAAATGTCAAGCAAATATGATGATCACTAAGGCATTGCATGCAGCGTTTTTGGAATTTACATCTCTCAGATGTAATTACAGATTTAAGTTATCCCTGGGAGGTCCAGATGTGACTGTTACAAAAAGGTTTAGGAAGGCACACCAATATAACATAACATACGCCATAAAATCATCAATTACAAATACATGGTTGAACTTCTGAATTAAATCCCCATACTTTCAGATACCCATCTATTTTCATTCTGTCTATGTAATTGATGACAGTGTCCACACTCTTCTGGGTATAATCCTAAATTACCTCAACATAGACGAGTAGCACTTGAAAGCATTGGTGAACTGCAAGATAAAACCAATGCCAAATATCACAGGACAGGCTCAAGTTGTGCTTCTCATGGAAGGGAAGAGGAAAATTCAACTGGAAATTTAACACTTTTCACAACCTCAAAATAGCAGTTTTAGAAGTTGCCAAATTTCGATGAAGTTTAGAAATAAATACCATGTTAGTAGAGGCTTCAAAAGGAGTACTTACACAGCCTGTTCAGGTTAAGAAGTGGAGGACAATAAATGACTTTTAAAAACAATAATAATATCTGTTCTCACTGGAGATGCTATTGAAGATGATGATGTAGACTATGTCCCTACTCAAAATAACCCCCTTAGTCACTATTTTTGGAGCTCAAAGACTTCCAACGGGGCAAGGAAGGTCTAAGGTTGAACTTGGAAAGGGTGCCTCAAAGTTAGAAATGTCTTCCTTGAGCTACCGCTGAAGCCAGTGATATTGGAGCCAAAAGATGTGAGTGGGACATAGCCAGATTTCATAGATGCTAAGGTTGCTTCTATGCTGGCATATTAACCACCTTGTGCTGGTTCGATGTTTTACCTTCAAGCTTAGCCAGATACTTTTATTGAGAGGTCCTGAAGAAGCCATTCTCAATGTGGCAAAAACCTTCAGGTGGGACAACCGTTTTTATCTTACCCATTCAGGGTCTAACCTCCCTGGGGAAGACTCATCACCTTGTCTCATCCTCTGGGACCTGCTGTAAAAGTTCTTTCTGGTTACTGCTGCAGCACAGTTCTCAGGACAGGCTTCTAGGCTCTCTCTTCAGGCAGTGCTCCTACAGGCTCAAGTCCACACTGGCAATGGACCTTGTTGAAGTCAGAAGTCCTTCTGCTTATTGTATCCCTAAAGCAGGCACATGGGAGGTCAGCTAGCTGACCCTTTGAGAGCAGATCCAGTGCCTGGGTATCAGGAGAAGTAATGAGTCCTTTAATCATTTTATTCCAGTAGGATCTTCTATCATCACGTGTTGTTTTCTAAGGTCCAAGAGTGTTCTGAGGATGTGGTGGTAAGGTGTCAGCCTTGTCCTGTGAATTAGCCAGTGGTGGCTCGCAGTCGACGATGCGGCGAGCGCAAGGTAAGTGGTTTTATTTATTTATTTACTTTGATCTTTGCCGTCGTGTGTTGGACTCCACTACCCCCCCACCCAGCCCCGCCCCGCCTAACCGCCCCACAGCATTACCTCTGCGAGCCACCACTGGAATTAGCCAGTGATTATAGTGTTTCCTACACCCAATCCTGTCTATTTTCTCATCCTATGCCCATCTCCTTTTTTAATACTTCCTCTTTGCTTTGTTGTAAAAGTTTCCAAAAGCCCTAAATTCAAAATGGTTAACTCCTTCTTCCATCTGAAGAGGCTCTGACTCTCCCTTCTCCCTTAGCCACATCACTATTTAAATGAGATCCACTCTCCTCCCGGCAAAAACCTGTTCTCCTTCCTTCAGAGGTTGAATCCAGAAGGTCTAAGAGGACCAAGGGAATGAAAGGGGACAGATCCTGCCAACCTAATTAGGAATCTCCAAGTCAAAAGAGAAAGTATGAAGGTTGTCCTTTTTTACCAACTGTACCTATCCCCATTTGAGATGACTAATCTCTGTTGATGTGCCAGTTATTAACAGTAACCTTACCTTCCTGGGCCAGAGGCCAAGTCATTGTCCTTGTGAGCAGGGCATTAACTCTCAGCTAGGTATGTGTCTTGGGCAGGCTAAGAGGCAAAACTGCTTCTCAAACAATTCTGTATCGGAAGGTACATGGTACACTTTTATAAAGGTACTCTTCCACTATTTAAAAAATATATTAGATTTTGAAACTAAGTGGAAATTAAATAATTTTTCAGGAATTTTCTCAAGCGTAGAAGTGAAATAAAGGGTGTAATCACACCTATGGAATTCTAGATTAACCTAGACAGGCAAAACTGGTTTTGAGCATTTATTCACTGTGAGAGTGTGTTCCAATATGTGTTGACAACTACTAATTCTTACATGTCTGTTTTATTTGGGTGTCCTTCTTCTGTAAACACAAACCTTCCCTTTGTGTTGGCTTTCTAATCTTAATTTCGGGTGAACCACGTTCTTTCTAAATTCATTCTCTTCCTTTTTCCAAGCATACTCTAAAACATCACTATTTTTATCACTAGTTCATGTTATGTTAATGTACTGTTCCTCTAAAGCCATTATGTATATTTTCTCCATTGGCCGAATTAAGCATGTTAAATTATTCTTGTAAGCTTGAACACTCTCTATAGACATGTGTGGAAAGAAATAATGCTAGGCTGCATCCATTCCTTTTGCTTGCATTCATACTCACAACATCACTTTCAAAACCAAAACACAACTACCATAAACAACACATTGCCCTATTAACACTCACACCTTCAAACTGCAACCGCCTTCTAGTACCGCCTTGTCAGATCTTCAAGTTCTGGACACTGGATTTGGGAATCGGGAATTTTATTCTGATTGAGGAAATTATTTTATAGCTCAATTCAGTGTGGAGAAGTGTGGCTCAATGGTTAGAGCGGCAGACCCTGATGCAGAGATCTGGCCCGGTACCAGGGTTCAATTCCCGCCTCGGCGGGTCTTGGGCTCAATTTCCTCAGACCTGATAATTCTCGCCTCGGTGCCTATTCTAATCATGGGTCCAACTCTGGGCAATAGCTTGCTTAATCTCCACAACGGCCCCAACAGCGCTGGGAGGCCTGGCTTCACCCTGGGGGTGCCCAGGAGTGGACATTTCACAGGGAAAAGCCAGGAAGGGTTCCACAGCGGTATGCGTACAGCGCCAGGACACCTCTTTGGGGGTATAAGTGTGCTTTACAAGTACAAATTTCATTTCATTTCATCTCTGCTGCCAGAAACTGCTGGAACAGATATGTTTTTCTTTAAAATTTCAGTTCAACAGTAACTTACAATAGGGGTCTCCAGCTCCGCACTGAAATCTTCTTCCCTGCAATGGATCTGTGCCACCAATGGACATCATCAATTTAGGGCCACATGTACAACCATTTTTAGCTGTCGCAAACGGAGATTCAGGCCTTTTGCTCCTGCTAAAAAGGGTTGTAGCATGTATCAACCCTATTTTGCAAGTCGGTAACCATTTACCGACTCGCAAAATAGGGTTTGCAAGTTGCTGTTAGGACTCCAAGGGCGTCCCTTCCTAATAGCAAGTAGCAGGGGCATGCACGAATGTTTTGCGACCAGAATGCGGTCGCAAAACAATAGCAGTTAACCACCTACTTCAAGTAGGTGGTAAGCCACTCGCAAACGGACCCCTTCCCCTTAGTGATTGGCAGCAAAAACATTTTTTAAAAGCAGGCAGTGGTCCTAGGGACCACTGCCTGCTCTTAAACAAGCATGTGCAATGCAATAGGTCTCGCATTTACGCGAGTTTAAGCTATTGGCATTGTAAATGACAATGCCTTTTATTTATGTTTTAAAAACCAAAACATAAAAAAAGGCATTGTCATTTACAATTCCAATAGCTAAAACTTGCGTAAAAGCGAGACCTATTGCATTGCAAATGCTTGTTTCAAGTTGGGTTGCGCAGTGAGACACGCGGCCGCCATTATTTAGCATATAAATTAAAAAAACGAGTTGGGTGAGCCACGCGCAGCAAGACGCGCAGCCGCCATTATTTAGCATATAAATAAAAAACCGAGTTGGGTGAGCTGCACAGCCTCCCTTATTTAGCATATAAATTAAAAAACAAGCATTGGCATAGCCAATAGGTAGGCACCACAGACAACGGGAGGGAGGGTGGGGGTAAGGTAGGCATTAAGGACAACGGGAGGGAAGGCGGGTGTAAAGAAGGCACCATGGACAACGGGAGGGAGGGCGGGGTTAATTAAGGCACCACGGACAATGGGAGGGAGGGCGGGGTGGGTAAAGAAGGCACAGACATTTGGAGGGAGGGCGGGGGATAAAGAAGGCACGTAAAACGTGAGGGTGGGCGGGGTTGTAAAGAATGCACCGTGGACTGAATGTAAGCAAAGCACGTTGTGCCTGCAGTAAGAGAAACTCAATAAAGAAAATAGTGCTTACAGACTAAATAACAGATACAGTGTAACAACTGAAGTAAAAGGGCCAGTCGCCATGGGAAGTTACAAATGAAGACAAGGCAGTACTAAGTAGCCTATTTATGAATCAGAAGCCAGCATTTAGGAAGGACAATGACACAAGTCAATGGCAAATATGGGCGGAGAGTGGGCGGGGATTCTATTCCCTACTCCACTACAACAAGTCCCGCAGAGCAGCTCATGCACGCTGACTCTAGGCTCAACCTGAAATGTTTCATTTTTGTTTAGAAAACACATTCCATTTTCCTTTAAGGAAAACTGGCTGCATTTTTTTTAAAAAGTTGCTTTATTTAAAAAGCAAACACAGACATGGGGGTACATTGTCCCTAGCAGGTCACCATCCCTGTGTTATTGCCCATTCCCGATGGGTCGCAAATTTAGACCTGCCTCATGAATATTGATGAGGCAGGTCATTTGCGACCCCATTGGGGATCGCAATATGTGTCTGAGACACATTAGTACATTTCCTTTTGCGACTCGCAAATTGCGAGTCACAAAAGGAAATGGTCATACATGCAGTGGCGGCTCCTCCGCTAAAGTGGAGGAGCGTCGCTCCACTGCTTTTCAGCAGGGTAAGGGAAAATAAAATGATAATAACTCAATTTTATTATCTTTTTACTTTTTCTTGTTGCGATCGCTGCAGCTTTGTGAGTCGGGGCGAGGCTGCTCTGCTGAAAGAGAAGAGGAGGGGAGGAGTGGGTTTCACTCCCTACATACGCATTAATGTTTGGCATGCTGTCTCGGTGCGGCCAAACATTAATGCGCACATACCATGTTCTCCACCCAGGCTGCATTACAGCCTGGGTAGAGAACATGCCCAGTCCCCACCTGAATGCCGAACCACGGCGCTCAGACCAATCACAACACTGCATTGCAGTGTTGTGATTGGCTCAATGAAGCCCGGGTGGTACCTAGGTGCTTCCTGTTCCGGCCGGAGGAAGTAGTGCAGAGACACGCAACAAGGACGACACGACGACGCGGAGAGGAGGTAAGTTTAATTACATTTTTTGGTTACCCATTTCCCCCGTCACCCCTGCTTTCCCGCCCGCCACCCCCGAACCTTGCCGGACGCCACTGCGTACATGTGGCCCTTAGTTCAGTTAATGATGAGAGTTTTGGATCAGTCGAAAACCTTTATTTATCTATAAGAGTTTAGTGTTTGTTTTGTCTTTTTATTCAAATTAGTTAATCAGATAAATCTGTTAACAAAAATATCAAGAAAAGTCATAGTTAGAATCAATCAAGTAAATTACAACGTGTTCCATAAAGGAATTTAATCCCTACTTTACAGTAAGCGTATCCTAACCTACCAGAACCCATAAAGAGTTCATTTTGGAAAAGAGCAAGATTTAAAGGAGCATTGAAATAGAATCAGATTGAAGCTGAACTCCTTATGCAGAGTAGTCCTAGAAACTCGTCAGTCTCCTCTCCCAAACAGCGTCAGTAAACAGTTGTAGTAACAACTGTTCAAAATTAAGCTAAGAAAATAGTCACAGCAGTAGCCATAACTGTGAGAAAATAGACAACCACAAAGTAGTAGGCGACAGGAATCACTGTCATCAGTAGCTCACAGCGAATAGGGTAAAAAGTACTACGCAAAATAGAGATGGTCACAGAAGAATAGACTGGACCAGTCTGGGCAGCACACACTAATTCTAACTGAGAGCATGTATAGTATAAACACAAAACCACATGTAACTGTCCATACTGGTGTTAGGTCATCTTAAGCCAATGAAGAATGATCGTCTGATGATCTGCTGCTTCATCCTTCATTCCCATGTTAAACGTACGAAGTTGGCAAGGTGCTATCTATAAGTGTCAACTTAGTTGCTATACATTCATGTGCGTTAGCTTCACTCTGAGTTCCCACGACAACCGTACAGTCTAAACTATTAGCTATTCAGTATTCCACTGCGTAACAACAAAATCTTCTAATGGCAGAAACATTCTAGTTGTAACCTATGATATTAAGTCATGAGATTTACGTCTTCATGTGAGCATTATTGCTTTAGTACACAATTCAGTATTCAGCATTGTGAATATGTGGCAGCTAGAAACTAACTAAATATGATGAGAACATGAAGCTTAGGAAAAGAAGAAATGCATTTAAAGTCAGCCCATTCTACAGAGATGACATGTTTAAACACGTCAAGTGTGAATCATTTATCAAATATATTGCATACTTCAGCATTTCCTAAAAGCATTTATTTATTAAAGAAGAAAATTAACTGAAAGATAGAAAGATGAATGAGGCCTAGTCTGACCTAGTAGTGTAATTACAATAAAAATGAGTGCTTAGTACAAAACAAAATCATGTTACATGTTATTTTTGCACATTTAACAAAAGGAACATTTTCCTACTTTTCATTCTTTTAAGCATTTTCGTGTTAATGTCTAGAGTAAATTATGGCACTAATTTTAAGCTAAATTTTCCTGCTCTATCATCAACATGATTCATACCCAGGAAAAATTTGATGCTGCATTTTCCCCTTTTTCATCAACCAGACAAAAATGTAGATGTGGTTTTCTGTTATCAAATTCACAATCAAAATACACATCTATTCTGCTCATATGAGCCTATCCCTCCTGAAAGGGTCTTTCTAGTGAATGATGTCACTATAATTTTCACATTCACAAACAGACGTCATCTAACATGCTGGGACCAAGCTTATAACAGGAAAGAGAAAATGTGACCACATTAACTTACTGTTGATCTTACTCAACTGGCTTCTACTAGAAGTAGTCAGGAACACATGCAAACTATCTGGCCAAATAACTAGCACACAAATTGGAAAATGCAGGTGCTCAATACTCCCTTAGAAACAAGATCAAGCCACAGGAGGTACCCGTAGATCCAGTTGAGACCTGGGTAGTAAAGTTATGTAACAATGGACAGCGTCTTAACAGGTAATATTTAAAGACAGTTTTTTAAAAATAAGCACATCAGTTGCAAGAAGAACAAAAACATGGAGACATGAATCATGATTGCAATAACCTGTACAAACTTGTGCACATATGTGCTCGTGATAAAAGGTGAATTGCTCAAAGTGACAAGTGAAGAAGCGAAAACACGTCGCAAAATATAACATAGGATCAATATATACAGCAAAACTTTTTGTGGTTCAAAATCAAAAACTGTCTTTAATTATTACCCGTTGATACGCTTTCCATTGCTACATACAATACTCCCTTAGAAACACGAAGATCCACCAACATGAAGTCCCATCTCTAAAGAAAGTAAAAACAAAACAAAAATCCTTCTCATTTAATGCATTCAAGATTTGGATCTCATTAGTCCCTTAATTCAGAACTCAAACTTCTTACCAAAGCTTCAAGATGGAGCTAAAAGTGCTAATGTTACAGTGACATGTATCTCGATAAAAGTCCACATTTCACTAGATCATTCACAGCAGTAAGATTAAGGATGTTATTTGATTACATGAATCCTCTGTAATTTCTAAATATGACATTAAAAAAAAAGTGTGCTTTTACTGTGTTTGTCTATTTATTATGTTGTGGTCTAGTTCTAGATCTAGCCCACAATATATAAAACTGCTCATAAATATATAATGCAGAATCTGGTCTGCCAAAAATGAACAGAAAAGTAAGAGATTGGCACATTTATTATCTCAGATGAAAACCTTAGCTAACTTAATTTTACTGACGTCCTTTTAACCAGACTCTCTCATACCCAGGCTTAATTGTATCCCCCAGGTAGCGCAGTAACTGTTCCTGGCCCCATAACTGACAATAAGCTGCAACTAAGATATGTGTTTTAATGAACATTCGTTTTTTAGGTTGAGCCTAGAGCCAGTGCGCATGCGCTGCTCTGTGAGACTTGTTGTGGTGGAGTAGGGAATAGAAGCCCCGCTCACTCTCCGCCCACATTTGCCATTGGCTAGTGTCATTGTCTGTCCTAACTGCTGGCTTCTGATTCATAAATAGGCTTGTTAGTCCCTCCTTAGTACCGCCTCCTCTTCATTTGTCACCTCCCATGGCGACTGGCCCCTTTACTTCGGTTGTTACACGGTACGTTTTATTTAGACTGTGAGCACTATTTTTTTATTCAGTTTCTCTTACTGCAGGCATGACGCGCTTTTGTGCCTTCTTTACCCTCCTCCCTCCCATTGTCGTGCCTTGTTTACCCCCCCGCACGCCCACCCGTTGTCCGTGATGTCTACCATTTGCAATGCAATAGGTCTCGCATTTACGCGAATTTGAGCTATTGGCATTGTAAATGACAATGCCTTTTATTTATGTTTTGGTTTTTAAAAATAAATAAATAAAACGCATTGTCATTTACAATGCCAATAGTTTAAACTTGCTCAAATGCGAGACCTATTGCATTGCAAATGCTTGTCTTCAAGAAAAGTCACTCAGTTGAGTTCAAGATCAAAACTGTCTTTAATTATTACCCGTTGAGACGCTGTCCATTGTTAAATACAATACTCCCTTAGAAACACGAAGATCCCCCAACTTGAAGTCCCATCTCTGAAGAAAGTAAAAACTCTGAGATATCCCCTAGAGCTAAGAAATCTTTCTCCATTGGAGTATGGTACATTACCTGAATATGTTTCATTAGTCCATCTCAGCTTCCGAAAACACTCAGGGCTTCTGAGGACAGGCAGGTCATTAATTGGAACCGACACATATGGACTCAAACTGGGGTTCAGATGCTGAAACTACACCTGGCAGATGTAACACAGGAAACTATCTTGCAAAACTCCTTAAAAGCTAAGATTAAAGATGTGTAATACTTTTTTGAGCGTAGGACTAATCCCGATAATGTTAATGTCCATACTAGTCAAAGTGCAAACACAGGACTGAGTATGTCTGTTGTGAATGTGTTGGATGTGTGCGTAATTTAATAAGCTTTGTTAATATCTGACATTGACTAAAGTTTTCCAGTCACTCTTTGTCGTGAGTGGAGTCACCAAATAAAACAATATTGGGGGCAATTGACTCTTCCACTCTCCAAGTTTACTCTCTAGTCTTTAACTCCAATGATGCTTGTGGCATAGAACTTTATTTTACTGTCAATAGTCAGGCAGCAAATTGGAATCCCAACATGTTTCTAAACAAAAGGTAATGCTTGATAATTAATATATATATTGCTGCTCTAAATATATGAAGACGTATAGTTTTATCAAATGTGTCAAAGACTCAATTAAGTGATTATTAGAATAAACAAAATGATTACCTTACACTAACTAGCAGAATGAATATTGTATAGTCAACCCACATAATGTCTATGTCTCCACAGCCAGACTAAGGTCAAAGACCTGGCTGTACTTGCTAGTCCTTCATCATGCCGTGCAAAGAGGAAATATTCTTTTTAAACTAGTGTTAAAAATATGTAAAATCTCAAAAAAATATATTTGTTTAAAATTGAATGAGGCATGATTGTACATCAAGGAACAGGGTACTTGTGACATGTATTTACAGATTCAACAGATATCGGACTGCATTGGCTGTCGGGGCAGATGGTGTACAGACTGCTTTGAATTCAGATGACCCACAAATCCCACATTTTTAGGGGAATCTGCTTACTTACGAAGGCCAGAGGATTATGTTGATGTTGTGGCATTCTTTAATGAAGGGATTTCCCTCACATTCCCATGGGGTTCACGTTCAATTGGCACTCAAGATGATAAATGATCTAAGAAACTCAATGACAATACATCATTATAATGTGTAAATGCGGTGGCCATCTTTAGTGCAGGGAAACTCCAGTAAGTCATGCTATGTCGAACTGCGCTGTTTCCACTGTTTTCAATGAGACACCAAATGCAACTTGTAATAAAAAACACAGGTGATTTCATTATAGAAGTCAGATGAAAATATATATTAAATTACTACTATCCCACTGCAGTACATGGGTTCTCTACTATCCATGCACTGTAATGAACTACTTAAAAAGTAGAATAAAACAACTGCTGATGGGGGCATGGTCAATATAGCACCATGGATGGTCGCCCCGCTCTGAGACTCCACTCCAATCTGAGCCCAGCTACATTTATCCTCATGTTTCCGGCACAGTAAATCACCCATCCCCCACTCTGAGACTCCCTGCTCAAAAGAAACCTCTCGTCGGAGATGAACTTCCCCGCTGGACGATCGTGGACCAGAGAGAAGACGGGCATGGAGGTTGGGTCTTGCAGGGCCCAGCCCGTGAACACTGCTGCTCCCGGCTCCTGATACGGCGTGCCAGCATTGGTGCTGGTGAGAACACACCTCATGCAACATGCCGGCAGCAACACTGGCGGAGACACAGCCCGTAGTTCTTCGCCTCGAGATGCCTGAGTGAAAGCCAGTGGGAGCCATGGCACCTGGGCCGCTCCATCAGCTATCTGGCGACTGGGTTACCCTGGGGAAATGGAAAACTCCTACCATGTTCCGGGACACCAGGTGAACACTAGACTGGACTATATCTTCTGCAACGCAGAATTCTGGTTCCTGGTGCATGTCTCCATATATTTGGGCCGGACCATTTCGGACCACAGTCCGCTCAAGGTTGCGTTTAGGTGGGGAGGGACCCAGGCTGCAATACCAACATGGAGGCTGCAGACGGAGGCCCTCCATGATGCGGCCTATAGGGACACCATCGGTGCACACCTCATACAGTACTTTGCAAAGAACGAGGGCTTGGTGGGATCTCGGGGACTAGAAGGAGACGCCATGAAGGTGGTCATGCGAGGCCACTGTATAAAAACATCTTGGGGAGCGAGATCATCCCTTCTCCACAGTGTGTCAGAGCTAGAATCATGCCTGAGGAGTGCTGAAATTGAAGCGATGACAGAACTCTATCGTCAATATCGAGACAAATCGAAAAGGTTGAATGATAAAGATTATAAAACTTCACTGAGCTGCCACCATGCAGACGGTGACAAACCAGGGCATGTGTTACAGTGACTGCTGTACTAGGAAATCCCCAGAACCCTCATAGGTGTGATTCACGACCCCGCTGGTCATACTGTAAACACCCAGATGGATGTTAATGAGGTTTTTGTCCGATACTATGAAGAGCTGTATGCTCTCCCCACTGGAACCCCTCCCCCAGAACGTATAAGGGACATCGCCCCTGGGGCCGCTCTCCCTTGCCTGTCACCTTTGCAATTACTAGAATTGGAGCACCCAGTGCAGATAGAGGAAATTCATCAGGTGATCTGTTAAATGGCTCAAAACAAGACCCCTGGCCAGGATGGGTTCCCTGTGGAATATTATGCAACATTTAGAGCTACCCTTGCCCCTAAGTTGCTTGAGGTCTACTGTGAAACCCATCAATGGGGTGCACTTCCTGATTCTCTTCGAGAGGCACTCATAGTAGTACTCCCTAAGCCTGGCATTGATCCCCTTGAGATGGGCTCCTACCGCACGTTATCCATGTTAAACATTGATTATAAAATATTAAGCAAGGTACTTGCCAATAGGCTGCTTCCTATGCTTCACTTGTTTGTTCACCCAGATCAGTGCAGGTTTATCTCCCAGCAAGCGACCTACTATAAAACGTGGCAGATGTCTCATACTATATTCACCTTGGAAGGGACCGCTGACCTCCCGGTGGCTGGTCTCCTTAGATTTCGAGAAGGCATTCGATACCATTGGTTAGTACTATTTGATGCTAGTGTTAGAAGCCATGGGAATGGGTCCTGAGTTTCTGGGATGGGTTAAGTTGCTCTACACAGAACTGGGAGCGAGGGTGAGAACTGGGCGTCAAAAATCGCACCAATTCAACCTAGGGAGAGGTACCCGCCAGTGATGCTCCCTCTCACCCATAATTTTCACACAGGCCATGGAGCCCCTCACCGCTCTGCAATGTGCCAGGGGGTCTGACCAGGGCACACCGATAGGTGTGCAATGGCACACTGTCTCCCTCTACGCGGATGATGTACTGGTATATATACGGGACCATGTGCATATGCTGCCAGTCCTCCATGACTTACTAGACCTTTTCGGTGACATAAAGGGCATTCGAGTTAACTGGGGAAAGTCCTGTATTTCCCCCTGCACCAGGGAGAGCACAATGACCGGGAAGCTCTGGAGCTCGGTCGACTACCTTGGTGTTTTGAAACTTTCAGACACTTGGGGGTGAATATATATAACACAGATAGGGATCTCCTGGATGGCAACCAAGGTAGGGCTCTGACATTGATGCGGCTGTCCTTGAGATTTTGGACATGCCTGCCCTTGTTGCCCATAGGCCTCACGTCTATTGCCAAGATGATTGGTCTCCCACGGCTCTTATACTTTTTTGCGGCAATACCAGTATTGCCGACTAGATCCTTTTATAAAGACCTGTGAGGCTTGGATTCTGATTTGGTATGGGGCATCGCCTGGACCGGGGTTTCCATTCACATGCTTCAGTATCCATTGTTGGAAGGTGGTCTGGGGGCACCGGACGTTCAGCTGTACTTTGCAGCGGCACAGTTGCAGTGGCACTTGCTGTGGCTGGCTGGAGACATAGTGGAAGAAAGTAGGTTGATTCAGGCAGAACTGGGAGATATTGGTGTATTGGACAGGCTGCTCTCACCGGGGGGGCCAACTGGGTGGCTGGGCAGACTAGCACGACTGGCTAATCTCTGCTGGAACAGATATATCCAGTCCAGGTGGGGACAGGTTCCCTACACCCCTCAGCTGCCACTGTGGAGCATACCCACAGCGAGAGCTCTGCTGATGGCATATGATCTGGATCCATGGAAGGAGGCCGAGGCAGTCCGATTGGGTGATCTTTACAATGAGGGCAGTCTACGTTCCTTCCAGGATCTGCAGGACATCTATGGACCAGGAGCTTGCCTCTTTCTGACCTACAATGCGCTAGTACTAGTAGTCAGAAACGCATGGGCGGTGGGACAGTACGAGCCTAGATTCCATCTTGGGCTACAGTGCTTCCTCACGCATGGGTTGAGCTGCAAGACGGTAGCAGTGCTTTCCACTGCGCTGCAGGCTGGGGGTGCAGACGGCACACTTTGCAGTGAGCCCTGATGGGAGGACAGTCTGGGTGCAGCGCTTACCGGCAAACAGTGGGGGATGGTGTTGCAGCAGGTGAAGCTTGTATCACGTAATGCCTGCCTGAAATTTACGCAGTTCAATTACCTACATAAAACCTATCTTACACCACACCGGCTGCACAAGATGTTCCCAGGAGTGACTCTGGCCTGGCGCAGTCCGGCCACCCCAATGCCACCTTTATATATATGGAGTGGGAATGCCCACCACTGGGGCAAGTATGGGTACAAGTGATGGAACACGTGTCTATAGTGATTGATATACAACTGTCCCCTAATCCCCTTCTGTGCCTGCTTGGAGTAACAAAGCAAATGTAACGCTTCAAATACTATATGAAACTGGCTAACGTAACTTTGGCTATGTTTGAGTGCTTGATTGTAATGGCTTGGAAAGCTGCACAGCCACCTACAGTTACTTGTTGGCTCCAGGTAGCACATAAATGGGCATTAGCCAAGACAGACGCTATGGCTCATGACCAACTGCTTAGAGGAGGTGAAGGGGCTGCCACACTATGGGATAGGTATGTACTCAAATTGTTCGACAAACTGAACCCACCAGTCCCCTAGTCTGCTATGCTACAGAGGGTAGGATTGTTAAAGGCTTTGGTCACGTTCACACAAGGGTACCTACCACCCCATGCTTAGCTGAGGGCATTTAGATACACTTCTGTGTGGCCCCTGTGACCCCCACCCCACACACCTCATCACCTGGATGTCTCTGTCATATGTATTGTCTATATTGCAGTGATTTGCCCATGCCTCAACCACCGTCCTTGTGGCACCAGTCAGATGTTTGAAATTATTTGTTATTGTTTCAGTTCTTATAAATTATTGGCTACTCTTCAACTGCGTATGTTGCAATGGCCTGACTTGTATTGCAGTGTTGTTTTTTTGATCCACAACGTCGTCATATGTTGTATTATTTCTGTTTTTGCCTGCAATAATGGTATTATATGGCTCTACAAATGTTCTTGAAGTGGACGGTATATTGACATTCTATTTGCCTGGTATTCGACTTGTTACTGCACTTTTAAGGTGCCAATAAAGAAATAAAAAAATTAAAAATACAATTGCTGACCAATCAAATGTCTGTACAGAAGAAGATCGACACATGCGCACCGCCAAAGCTCAATACTGCCTCTTAAAGCTTATGATAATTACATGAACTCTGACAAACAGCTAAATCTTTTTAGTGATTTATGTGTCAGATACAATAGGAATAAGTTTTTACATTGTGATCATTAAATTCGTGGATCTCCATTTATATTTGATGTAAGAATCAATGGGAACCCTACTAAAGGTCCATTAAACAGAGAGTGCATGCAGACAGTGATTGGCCCTCATTTATGCTCTGCAGATTTAACCCAACTCCTTCAAAACCTTAATAATAAAATGGAAAAATAATGGTATGCGGGTATAAGTTCTACGTCAACCCATGGCACTGGGCACAAATATTCCTCATTTTCAACAGTTGGTTTCCCCTCCAGAAATAGAAAGAAAACTTGTTTGAAGCACATTTTCGCTACAAATGAGGTAATTCCTGAAACCTGTAAAACAATCAAGGTAAAGAAAAGCACAGGAAAACAACGGAAGGAAAAATGAAGAGGTATTATTACTCCTGACCAAAGGAGAGGAACAGCTAATTAACTGGTAAATTGATCAGAAATCCAATTTTAGAGTCCAAGAGTGAGATCTCTTTCTGCATAATGCCATCAATAGCGCCCAAAGAGAAGACAAACCCAGAGACCCTCCAGTTTGCCTGTACTTCCAATGAGCACAGGCTTTGGGATACCGCAGAGTATCACAAAACAATCAGAAGCAAATATTTGCCCCCCATGCTCACCTATAGCCATTCAAGTGAATACCTAGGGGCTGAGATGACACAGCAACTTATGCTGTAAAGGCACTACTGACATGGATAACACACAGATGCAACTAACTACTGCCAACTGTGTGCTATTAGAAAAACAATTCACTTCGCATACAGAAAGCACCTCTACTACCGCCCCCTATTCTAAAAAATCCTTTCAACAAACAGGGATCGATATGAGCCATGAGGAAGAGGCCCTAATTACAACCTTGTGCTGGTGGACTGCAACATGAGATATCCAGAGGCATTTCCCATGGTAGGAATAGCCACAGCTCGCATCTCAGATGTTCTCTTGCCCGGATAGGAAAGACTGGGATAAACTAATAACGTTGGTTCTTTTTATCCTGTGTAGCACTCCCCAAGCCTCGGCTTGTTTTACTCTCTTTGAGACAGTATTTGGCCTCGAAACAATCTGGATATGGCGTCAGAAAAATGAGCAGATGAAGAAAATAACATATTAAAACTAGAAGGGCATTTACAGAGCACACACAAAGCAAATGCCAACAATCTAAAGGGAGCTCTGGCCACGCAAGACAATCATTGTAATCAAGGAACACACCTACGAAATCTAAATCCTGGGGATCGAGTATTAGTCATCCTCCCCATGTCAGATAACAAGCTACTGGCTGTCGCCGTTCATGATCTGTTCTGCAGGGATATCATGGGCTGAAATGAAATTTTGGCCTCGCCCATCCTGAATCTGGGACTGAGGATACAAAAGAAAAGTCAAGGACCAGACTGAGAAGGAGGAGAGGTGATGGGCTAGAAAAAAAACAGCAGCCGGTTCTCAGTAGAGGTGGACAATTCTGATAATAATCTGCATGTGACAAAACACAGAGAGATTAATGCTAATACTTATTTATGACAGTTTGCTACACTTGGGGCCAGGTGTACGACCATTATATTGTGCGAGTCGCTAATTGCATTTTTTTGCGACTCGCAATTAGAGGCTCGCAAAATGAAATGTACTAATGTGTCTCAGACACATTTAGCGATTCTCAATAGGGTCGCAAATGGCCTGCCTCATTAATATTCATGAGGCAGGTTGCAATTTGCGATACATAGTGAATGGCCTGCACTCACAGGGATGGTGGCCTGCTGGGGTCAGCAGACCACCATGTTGGTGATTGCTTTTTGAATAAAGCAATTTTTTTCTGAAATGCTGCCCATTTTCCTTAAAGGAAAATGACATGCACTTAAAAAAGAAAAATGAACAGTTTACTTTTCATTTTTTAAGAGTCGGCAGTGGTCTGTGGGACCACTCCCTGCTCTTAAATTTTTTTGGCGCCCATATTCACAAAGGGATGGGGTCCCTTGAGGACCCCTTCCCGTTTGCGAATGGGAAACCTCCTCCTTCATGTAGTCGGAAAAATATGAAAGTTTTGCAACCACTTTCTGGTTGCAAAACATTCATACATATCATTCCGACTTGCTATTAGGAAGGGACGCCCTTGAAACGTCCCTTCCTAATAGCGACTCGCAAACCCTATTTTGAGAGTCGGTAATAGGTAACCGACTCGCAAGATAGGGTTGGTACATGCTGACAGCCGTTTTAGCGGTAGCAAAGGGACCGCTTCTCCGTTTTCGACCGCTATAAACTGTCATAAATGTGGCCCTTAAACTTTACTTAGAATACACCATATTTGACTTGAGATTTCTCGAATGTCTGTTTTCTCTGTAATATAGGACTAAAAAATAAACACCGTATACATGTATTTAAATACAATTATTTCCAATATCCCTGTCCTCTGCTTAGGGAATATTACTAGAACACGTGCTCAATACTGCTGGTTAAACAGCCTTGTAAGTTGAATATTCTGAAAACTTACTCTTTCCAAATACTTCCACAACTTTTCAGTCACAATTGGAAAGCAAATTGAATAGTATATAAGCACAAGAGTCGAAGTCATAAATCATTCACACACCTCCTCGGGGATAACAGCTTTCTTATCTCCTATCTTATGCTTGCTGTGAAACGCTATGAAAATTGCACTGGACCTCAAAGGATAATACAACCCAGTCTTTCTCTGTCCCTCTGAAAATGCAGTTTCTTTTGTAAAAATAAATAAACCAAAGACTGCAATCTCCTTCAATAAATTAGTTGTAACAGGACACTCTGAACACATCCGGAAACGCTGCAGCTGAAAAGTACTTTCTTAATTCCACCTGTTCCTGATATGCGTCTCTACGTGAAAGCACTAGAGCAGCCCACGTCCAACATGGGGTTTACTATGAGATGCACACTCATGTCTGAATTCATCCCTCCGACCGCTTCATTACTGAAGACAGCACAGCTCACCACTGCTGCCCCTTGACCTTGAGCGGCATCCACTAAAGACTGTGCTGCAGTTCCTCAGTGATCGAAATGTGCCAACATCAGCTGAATTGTAAGTTTAGAAATAACACTTTAATTGAGTGGGGACTTCATCCAGAGCCAACAGACTATTATTCCCTGGACACACAGATATTTACTTTTGCTTGTTCCTGACACTGGCCCAGTGGCATGGTCCCTACAAAGCCAGTCACATGTAGGATCGACCAACCAAATCAAAATCCTATGGCTCAAGCATATATTATTTACTAAAAATAGGTAGAACCCACACCTGCTTGTCTATAGGAATGTTCTCCTCAGGGGTCCCCTACAGGAGATAATTCCTGTTTGAGAGCAGGGATCATGGCACCAAGTTGTTGACTCTGCTCCAATCACAAAAAAACAAAGAACTACGGATCCTGATGAAAACCTGTACTCGGATGTACATCCTTGATTGAACACTTAAATGAAACCAAGCCAGAAAAAAATACAAATATGATCTGGCCAGATTCCAGAAGCCCTGAGGCAGCATTTGGCACAGGAAGTTGGGAATACACGTGACATGGATATTATGGAACCATCTGAAAATGAATGGACATTTCTGATTGCTCTAGTTACCTAGCAGGATAGCTATATCTGTTGCCGTGCTGACCTTAACAAAGTGTCCACCTTTGATGCATACCCAATGCCCTTGGTTGATGAGTAGATTCAGCTGCTAATAACCTCTGACTAAATCAGTAGTGCTAATGTACTTGACTTTCCCTTTCTTCTTGATATAAAACAGCTTTTCCACACCTAATGGTTAATTTCAGTTCAAAGTTCTGCCTTTTTGGATTGTATGGGGCTCCTGCAACTTTTCAAAGACTCGTGGATCAGCGGCTATGCCCATATGAGACATTTGGATCCACTTATCTAGATGACGAAGAGAGAAAATAGAATGACAAACAAACAAGAGAGAGGTCTGAGCTTTCCTGAGGTTCATAAGTTATTATCGAAGGTTCATTCCCGTCTTCGCTGATAGAGCCACTCCTCTCACATATTACAGAAGAGGTTTTGTCCTAATCATATTCCCAGGGTCCCATACAGAAGCAAGCCTTTCAAGACCTCAAACATGTTCTTACTGTAGACTCAGTCCTGAGATTCCCTGATTTTTCGTTGCAGTTTGTTTTACTGACAGATGCTTCGGGACAGGTTTGGGAGTGGTTCTATCTCTGATGGCCTCAAGTTACTTTCCCTTCATTTGGTATATGCCACTTTTTAAAGAAGTATAATGTCATGTGTGACCAGCAGTCTGGGCTTCCTACCAGGAAATAGCACAGAACTAGCAATACTCCAAGTCATTGATAATTTGCTTAACATTATAGAAGATGGCAAATCCTGTTGTTTAATAACGCTTTATTTATTAGCAGCTTTTTATACAGCAGACCGAGACATACTCATCCACAAGCTAAAGGATTGAATGTTTTTTTATTACAAAGTGCTGAAGTGGTTCAAATCATATCTTGCTAATTGGGTGCATGAGGTTAACATAGGCAGCTTGTTTTCAAACCCTGTTCCAGTACTTCAAGAGTTCTGCGATGATCACATCTAGCTCTCCCACTCTTCAACAGCTACCTTGAACGACTGGGTGGCATCGTCAAATTATTTCGCGTATCATATTTCCAATATGACTATCATATCAAACTCTATCTAAACGTTTTGTCTCCCACAGATATCTCCTTACAATCCCTGATATTAAAAAACATAAAGGGCCGTATCACAAAACATTTTGAATGACACTATTTATTTCATTGGCATTTGGTTGGGGTGATGATAGGTTCCGTTCTATTTGTGCTGCCGTGTTTTTGTACTGCATTACTGCAATGTAATGTTGTTGATGTTGTTTTGCACTGTGGTTGTTGGGTTGCATTCTGTTTTGAATATTTTGTTTGCTTAATTGTGTTGTTATGTTGTTGTGCTGTGTTCTCTTATTACTTTAGATAATTCAACAAATTCTGCTATATTCCCAGCCAAGAGCAGCTTGTCTTTAAAGGTTCTGTGACTAGCAACCATTTACCACTGTCTCAGTTGGCAAAATATTTATGATTCAGGTCACAACTATTTATGACAACAGTTACTCAGAAACTGTGTCGTAGACTGCACCTTAAATTTGTACTTCTAGTGCTCACTTTATGGGTTACAGACCCCAATCTTAGATGACCGCTCACCACCTTAAATTTAATTCCAATAAGACTGAGTTCCTTCGCATCTTCTATTAAGTAGGGAAGTAGGGCTATAGGTGCCACTTACCATCAAGTCTGGCTCGAGTGCGAGGAAGTAATACTTTGAGGCCATCCACAATGGGTAACTTCCATAAGGCAGGCTGGCAGTTATTATAGATTGTGAGCGCTGACTGGATTCACGCTGCGTGTACGTTAAGAATGCACTGTATGGTAGAGCACCAACACTGAACTACGTTTCCCAGTGGGCCACAGACTTTAACCTATCTTGAGAGACAGCAGCAATCTTGGATCTTCAGGCATAACTTTTCTTGCAGTGCTCGATGTGCTTGCTAGGCAATTGTGCTGTAGAATAAACCTCATTTCATGGATATTGGTTTTCAAGCATCAAGACTTCCAATATGTGTATATATTGCAGAGAATCACAGGATGATAGTCATGTTCCTTATTTTCCAGTTCTACAGAGGTAAAATAGAGAATATACTCTTCTTCCACAAAAGGGCTTGTTATGCCACAGCTTGAGGCAGTTATTCTGCATTTAGGGAGAGGTGTGAGTGCAAATGTATTTAGCACGATATTTATTTTCCTTTATGTTTAGCCTTCAGAAAAGTCCAACTACCTTTCAAAGCTTAGATAGCTGTCCATACAGAGATATTTCTAAGGTATATAATCTCACAATTATGAAGACCTCCTTGACCCCAGAACTGACAGGATAGATCGTGGAGTCCTGTGTCTCTGTTTTCTCTCTTATCCCATATTCCTTTCACTGCTTCCACTATTGGCCCTATAACTTAGTAAATGTGGCCACTGGTTGGGATGCTGAGAGATGGGAAAGCACATTGCTTCCATTGGATCTTGCACTCAGCTAGTGCAAAAGTAACACATTAATCCTCAATCATACAAATGCAAGAATGGATAGACTCAACCAACCTGCTTTAACAAACATACTATGGTTAGCACTCTTTATTGTGTGCAATCTGCTTAACTGCAGTGCCAACATTATTGAAAATACAATATCCCTTGGATTCACTTTAGACTATCTAATTGTTCTCAATAAATACATATATATCGTGGCCAGAAATGCAAGTCACCATTTAAAACTGATCAGTGGGGCTTGAAGCTTTTTTAGGGGAACAACTTAAAAGAATTGATACAAGCTCTGATCTTCACTAGATTTGTCAGTGGTACCTCCATTCTCTCCGGCACTCCAAGGTTCCACCTCCCTCTTCGTGAAGCCACTGTTGATGCTGGTGCTCACTTCATCTCTGGGATTGACCGATAGGAACCTGTTTGAGTAATCTAAGCTGGCTTGGATGGTAGCTCAATTTACAAAACAGCATGCATGTACAGGGATGATAGATATATCTTCAAGGTATATAAGTGCAGAGGTAAGAATAATAAACCTATGCTTACCTAATAATACTTCACAATATTTTGGCAGCACAATGTTTTTGAGCTTGAAATTCTGACATACAACCTTCTTGTAATATTCTGGGCATTTCTGGCATTTGAGGCCCATTGTTGACATAATGCTGGCACTATCATGATTGAATTACTGGTGATCATTGAACCAATTGTGTCAGCAATTCTGGCAAGATGAACAGTGGAACACGCATAATAGTGCTCTTCTTTGATCCTCATTACATAATTGTTGCCATCACAGGCATGATGAAGGTGGAAATACAGGGTATAAAATCACTTTTTCGAATATTTAATAATTAATTATGCAGGCGCATTTGAGACAGAATATGTTCATGTGGGTCCATATTACACGAAAAAGCTGTTGTTGTGGCTCAAATAAGTATGTACAAAAAAATAAAGCATTTTGGGACAACTTGGGTGTTTTTACATGAAAAGTACAACTTTTAGTTTGTGGGAATTAGCTTTATTTTTTCATAATTAAAATTTAGTTTTCCATATTAAAAGTGTGTATTTTCTCAAACTGACAAGAGAATGTTTGGAGACAAAATGATTACATTTCTAAAAATATACTTAAATCTGTTATTTGAAGATCATTCATGCTGAAATCTGAAAGCCTAGATGATGTTGGGATCCTGTTGCTTTTTGTGACCATAGTGTTATGGCTAGTATCTTGAATCAAATCACGTGGAGGCACTATCACAGTGATTAAGACTTTTATGTCAGCGCCATTTTGTAAATGATCTGCAGTTTTAGCACTCTGATTTCAGATAATAATTCAAGAAGTTATGACGTTTTACAACTTGCCTGTAAATGGTGAAAGCCACCTATGGTAATTGTTTAATAATGATAACAATGAGCGAATCTAGGCTTTATAAAATATATAAAGCAGGAAGAAAAACTAAAGAGAACGCTTTTACAGCAACTATTCTGAACTTCTCTCATTTTCCACCTGGTAAACGGACCACGATAGCCCCACTGGATCAACTGTAGGGTTCGTCGTGTTTTCTTCCCATGTGTAGAGATTTAGCAGCGCTTTTCTCTCGTCTGCAGCGCAATATTTTCCCTAAGCTCTAAGGCACTCGAAACCCTTCAGCTTTCAAGCCACTAGGGCGCGCTTAATGAGTGTTGGTAAATTCACTAGAGCAACTAACTTTTCTTTTCCAGTTCCCAGCAGAGTAAGAAAGAAAGGCACACAAGTACTGATGCGGACTGGTTTGCATGAAAAACAATAAGTCAATGAGAGCAAGGTGGGATTTTCATAGCTAAAAATTAACCTGCAAAGTTCCTTCTGTTTTGCAATACAAAGTTCAATCCTGCCTGAAAGTAATAGGAGAAAGTGATGTCTTCTTGGCACAATTAAACTTTAAGACCGTACCGCTATCAGAGCATATCTGGAACAATGGTCAGAGGTTATACATTAGCAAACTATATAAACATATGAGTGTGGAATTTATTTTACAAGAGTTGTCAAAAAATTAAACATTTATTTTTGTTAACAATTTAGCCTCTCGAGCACATGCGCCAGCGCTGAAAAATATAAGATTACAGGGTCACTCCTTCCACGCTGCCTGACAATTGGCTTGGGTCAGATCACAAAACCTTTTTCACTAGCGCTATTTTATGCAAGTAAGACAGTGCTTTGCACAAACACTTTTTACTACCCTGTCATGGAAGCATATTTCAGGAGGTGGTAAAGTGTGATAAGGATGCTTGTGCATATTGTGTTGTGTGGCATTTTGTTTTTTTGTACTACATTATAACAATGTGATGTAACTTACATTGGCTATTATTTTACCTTCACAATATGACTGTTTTATTGTGTTGTGCCTATTATGTTTTAAGTGTATTGCTATGATTCGCTGTATGTTACAGTGCTATGTTCTGTTGTTTACTTCAGTGATGTCAACAAATACTGCTGCATTTCTAGGCAAACGCACATATACCACTAGGCAAATTAGCCCCATGCACACAGACTTACAGGCACCCACACTCATACACCATCTGACATGCAGTTGCCCATGTACACAGACCAAGAAACGTGTTATACTGGGTTGCATGCGCAGCACTTTAGGAAGCACTAAGGCCATCTCAAAGGGCTAGATGTGACAGGGGAGTGAAAAGGAAAGAAAATCTGAGATGAAGTGAAAAAGGACCACTGTGAACAGACTGATCACTACCAAAATGGAGCTGTAGTTATCATCTAACTTTAGGCACCGGACTGGCAACGAGGGGCAAGGAGAGGGAAAGAGGTTGCAGGAGGAGGAAGGAGTGCGTGCGCAGGAGAGGCTAAGATGTCTAAATCAAAAAGAGACCTAGGAATGGAAGTGTTAAAGAGATGCCAAGGTAAGTCATGGAAGGTGCAGTACTGATGTCCCCCAAAAGAACACATACAGGCTTTGAAACAAACACCACAAATATATAGACACAGTCCCACACAACAAAGATACGGTCAGACCACACACAAAAATACGCATCCAGAGGAACAGGAAGAAGAAACAGACAGATAGAAGGCTCAACAAATTACTGCAGGTTTCATGCCCGCCTAACATTTGGACATTTTGCCGATGAAATCAAATTTGGAGTGCACAAAATATCAGTCTCAATGCCTAATAAATTCTTCTCCTCTACTTAGAGGAATCAGTTGGTGCCAGAATACTCTAGTCTTCATGTCCAATCATTCATTGACTCTTAGGAATGATCACATATCAAAGACAAAGCATTGCTCTCAGCAAATCAATTTCATCCTTTGATTTTTGCTATATCATACATATGCAGCACCACAGTTCAGTACCTTCATTTCTTTAACACTGACACAAGTAGATTCGACTAAAGTATCCATTAACACAGTTTTGTAGCCTGTATAATAGTTTCCCTTTATAAATCCTTCTTATTGAACGCATTGGTTGATTAAAGAAAAAAAAATAGTAATACTCCACGAATGTACTTATTTTGTCCAATGAAAGCTCAAAACCAAGAATATGGCGTCCTGCACCCATGGAGCACGTTAGTTAAAAATCTAAGTATATCCATGTTTAAGAGTTCAAATGAAATGCGTTTTGGCATTTCATAAGAGTGAAAAATACAAGAAAAGTTTACAAAGAGGAGCATAGCCATGCTTAAGATAGATGACAGAGTCAGACAGTGCCTGGGGCTGTTCTGCAGAGGGGCCATGCCACATGACTCCACTGCATAGCCAAGGTGAGACGTGGCTGCAAATTAGAGTGTGTGCTGCAAGGAACAAGACAGGGGTTGGAGAGAGGGAGATTGGCATCTTTAGAGAGAGATATCGGCATCTTCCTCGCGAGAGAAAGAGCGGGAGATAGAGAAAGAGAGAGAGAGGGAGAGAGAGAGAGAGATTGGCATGTTCCAAGAGAGAGAGTGAGTGATTGCCATCTTCCTCGCCTGCCCATGACTACTTGGCTAGTCACTGGAGTACCCTCTGTCGGCAGCAGAGCCCAGCCTTCAGCTGCCCATTTTCCAATGAACATTTGAAACTGAAACTGAAGCATTCCTGATTCTCAAGCAGCCATCATTGGGAGAATTTGAGTCTGGCAAATGTCATGCTGAATTCTGTATCCTCAAGCCATCTCCTAATGCATGACCAAGAAAGGCCTTGAATACTTTATGCATGCGACTTTTTAGAAACACAGCAGAACATAACCATATATTTCATTATAGAGTGGAGGTGTTCAGTGCTGCAAGCTTACCCATTACCCAGACCCTGGTCTTTCACTGTCCAAGGTAAGTGTGACTGTTTCTGGAAACCAGGATGTAACCACACACTGGAATATGAGGTAGACAAGCATCCTAGAGAAACTGCCATCTTCTCAGGAGGAAAAAAGCAAAAGTGTAAAAAATATTTTCTCTGGGTTGGGGAAAACCAGAAGTTAGGAATCCAGGTTGGAAAGTCCCAAGAGCAAAGAGTCAGGATCAACAAGTGGAGGGAGTGAAGTAAAAAGCAATGAAACACAGCTTTGTTGCGATGCACCCTCCAACCAGATTGAGCCTTTTGAATAGTAAAAGAACAGGAACAGGAAAAGGAAATTACATCAAACACCACATGAAAGGAAGCATAATGGCATAATGGATTGGGAAAGTCTGGAAGAAACAAAGGGAAGGTCAGTCATGATGGAAAGGGAAAACAAAAGAAGAGAACGAAAACCTGACATGTACCAGCTGCGGTGTTGCCTTAAAGGGCAGCAGTAGACTGTCAGGCAGGTGACTGCCATTGTGAAGTTGGAGAGAGAAGGAGTAGCAGGCAGGAGCCCAGGAGGACGAAAGGAACCAGGCCCATGTGAGTGACTTTCCCAGCCTGCAGTTGCGGGGTTCGTACAGCCTCTTCTGAGCCCCAGAAACCATGGGACCCCACAAATGACTGGAGTTATTGTGCACCCAGTTGGCCAAGAAGCTGCAGATGCAACTGGAGGAAAATGTGACTTTCCTTTTGCCTTAAGGTGCTGATCGCCTAACCCTGGAGAGGCCGGGGAGGCATTAACTGTAATTTTCAGGACATTAGTGTGGTGTTCCCTGATCAGCTAAATGAAAATTACAAAGTAAATTTGATCTACTAGCAAGACAAGCCCAGACACTCTCTTTGGTGTGATGAGAGGGCTCAAATAAAAGTGAATGTTGATCAGACACTTCATTGAAACACTTGTATGTTCAAGATCCCACATATGCTGGTGGCACCCTATAATATACTCACAATGGTCATTTGATCCCGTTATACACTTGTAGAACTCTATGTAAATACTTATGGAATTGTACTGTGAACATTCTGTGTAAGGATTCCACTCTACAGTATGATGTGTTATCTCAGAATGTTTAACTTTGAAACGTGACCGTTGTTCTGGTCAGAGAGACTGTTGGAGGAGCTCCGGTAGAGGTCCTCTACAACCATGTAATAGTTGGAAATAAATCTTAACACAAATTCTCCTTGCCTCTTGCTAATTACTACAACTTTTGTGGTGACAATCCTGCTACATGGTCGGACCCTTTCCTGTGCAACTCTCCTTTTGTCTGGAGGTACCCCCTTTTCAACATTCTCCTGAGGAGGAGTGGATTTGGATTTCGTTCTCGACTACTAACGATGAGTGTGCCCCAAGATATCAGCAGAGCTGGTTTGGCATTGTACTGCTGTTCCTGACAGCGGCATGTCTCAACACTCGTCCCGGCATTTGGTGTTGCTGTCGGTGGGCGTTCCAGTGATTATATGCGCCATCTTGGGTGGTTCTACATCCTCACGTATCATCCAGCCAGCATCATTTTGGAAGGAAGTTTTTGTCACATTGTCCGCCGATACTGACATTTGCGACGTATCTACGAGCAGTCATCTTGCAATCTATTTTGCCACTTTGTTGTGCAGTCTAGTTTTCCTGGATCCTCACGGTGATGCGCATAACTGACTTAGCACCAGCTCTGTCATTGTGTTCAGCTACACTGTGTTCCACGAAAGCTATGCATCTTCGTGCACTTATCCTAGTCCGGTGCGTTGTCTAGTTTTCCCAGACTACGGTGACGTGCACACCTGACTGAGAGTGCTCTGTTTACCTAGTGAACGTTTCAGAGACGTGCACTCCTGTATATCTATGCTCTCCTTGGATCCCATGGTGATGTATAGCAGCTTAGCTTCTTGTGTACTTATCTCATCCGTGGTTCATGTTTACCAGATTTTATGTGCTGATGGTGAAGCACATACATTTTGAACGTTGTCATTCGTTTTCAATAATAGAGCATAGACTATTCTTTTATTAAATTTTGGGTATATTTGTCATTGGGCATCCTTCACTCTCCTTTTACGTATTCTGTCTTATATTCTATGCCCACATATTCATTATTTTTACAAAAGGTTTGCAGGCTAATTTGTGTATTCAGTGGGATATAAAAGTTAGTTTTGGTTTAATCTAAAAGTTTCATATTACAGTGCACAGGGCATAATGACTAAATTGTGGTCAGATTATATAAAACAAAAATGGTAATAGCTTAATATAGCTCATTCTATTGGTATTAACCACATGTGTACTATGCAAGCAGTTATACCCCCTCTGTCATTCTTAGATATGCCTGGTAAAACCCCCTGTCAGGTGGGACATTTGGTTTGATGCATTTGAAACCTATCAGGGGCAATAAGAGCTTTGAGGTTTGGAGATGAGAGGAAGAAATGTTTGCTTCTCCACTCATTGGGGATTGAAGGTCGATCCATCTTTAAATATCTGCTGGATCTACCACAGTGAGGAGGGGGATAATATAGATGAATATCATGATGCTGTACAAAAACTCAAAAACAGATTTGACAAACAGCCTAATCTGATGGTATTAAGATACAAGTTTTTCAAGATGAAACAGAATGAAGAAGAGGCTGTTGATGGGTATATTTCTGTTTTACGTAATTTGCCAATTTGAATTTTTGACGGGCCAACTTATTAAAGACCAGTTTGTGTGTCACTGTAGAGACAAACAGATTAGGCAGAAGTTGTTGGCGATGGGTAACCCTTCATTAGAGGCAACCATCAAAGTACGTAAAAGCATTGAGATTTCACAAGTTTTATTAAAAGAGCTTGATGACAGGCCAGTTGAGACAGTTAATGTGGTTGATGCAGGGAAATCCCATCAGAAACCTGTACGTAATAGTAATACTGGGTCATCTAAGCCTGCCAAGGGGGAGAACTCAGTCCAAAGCAATGTCAATTTATATTTCCGTTGTGTTAATGTTCCACATGCCAAGTGGGGAAAATGTCCAGCAGCCAATGTAACATGTAATTATTGCAAAAACGTTGACCATTTTGCTAAAGTGTGTTTAAAGAAGAAAACTTACAAAAAACCTGTGGCTGAGTCTGAGAATGAATCTGATACTGGAGTGATATCTGCTGTTGGAGATGAGCAAGTTGGTTCTCAAGAGTGTGATGGCACCATCATAAATAACTACTCCATTGCACGTGATCCTTCATGTTTTGTAGATTCCATAGCTGAAGAATGTGTCGAAGATAAGTTCCTTAAACTCTTGGTGGATTCTGGTGCTAGGATAACCATGATAACACAACATTTACTTACAGAGACATGGGGAGAAAGGCCCTTGTTACCTCCGGAACCATTCCCCCTATTTCATACGAAGGTCAAAAAATGGAACCGCTGGGTTTTATAGAGGAGGTAATGGAGTTCAAGGGGAGAAAGATCATAGGAAGCATTTATATAGCTGTCAAGGGCCTTAATATTCTGGGATGGTTCCATCAGGGGCTGTTTGGATGCTATTAAGGCCTGGGGCCAAAGAGCAGATCTTAGTGGTTGACTGTGATGATGTGGGTCAAGATTGGAAGAAGGAGTCCCCTTCTTGCTTGTACAACACAGGCATCATTGAGCCAACTGAATCCTCTTGGTGGCTTTCTCTGTTAGCTGTGGATCATTAGAGGTGTGGACAGTTACATGTGTGCGTTGACCTAAGATCATTGAATAAGGAGATATGGGTTGACTCACATCCCTTACCAAAAACAAATGACTTATTTGCATGTATCAAGGGAGCTAAAATTTTCTCTAAACTTGACTTAGTCACTGCCTACCATCAGGTAGAACTCCATCCTGATTCACAACACTTGACTGCATTTGTTTCACCTATTGGCACCTTCCAATATTGTCACATGCCATTTGGTCTGACCTCTGCGGCTTCAGTGTTTCAAAGAGTGATGTACAACTTACTCAAGGAGGTTGAAGGTGTCCTTGTGTTTCAGGATGAAGTATTAGTATTTGCTGAATATGCTAAATCTCATGATGGTATTCTCCAAAGATTGTTAGAAATGTTTCAAAGGGATGGTTTTGTCATGAAAACAGAAACGAGTACAGTTATGTGTAGTGAAGTTGAATACTTAGAACACATGATTTATGGGGAAGGTTGAAACCTAGATTAGGTTTGGTGGATGCTACTGCCAGTGCACCACCTCCTACAGACAAAACTGGAGTGAAATCAATGTTGGGTTCGTGTGAATATTACTCTAGTTTCATCTCTGATTTTGCCACTAGAGTACGTCCTATCAGCAATTTGCTACAAAAGGGTGTTCAATTTATGTGGAGTGATGAATGTGCCACAGCATTTGAACAAATCAAGTCAATGTTGAGTCAGAGCAGGGCTCTTAAGCCTTTTGATCTATGCTTTCCATGTAGTGCCACAGTTGATGCCAGCCAGGTTGGGTTAGGGGCAACTCTGACACCAAAACTGGGGAGAGTGAAAATACTGTAGATTTTGCATCCAGATGGATGAGGAAGGCTGAGCTTCAATACTCGGTCACTGAGAGGGAACTGTTGGCATGTTGGTGGGCCATTGAGAAATTTCGACCATATGTGTGGAGAAGGCGTTTCATGCTACAAACTGATCGTAAGCCTTTGGTTAGTATTCTAGAAAGTGGGGAGAACAAATGTTGTACACCAAGGATTTTGAGAATGGTCACTAAACCTTTGCAATAACAGTTCAATGTAGTTCATATTTTGGGTGGTAGGAATGGTAGAGATGATTCCTTTTCTTGATTCCCACACAAGGAGGATGAAGACAATGAAGTGAAGGTTTCAGATCTCAGCGATGAAGATTGTGAGGATTGTCTTGTGGCATCTTTGAAAATATCTGAATTGAAAATGTGTTCTGAGGATGAGTGGAAGAACGATCAGCTTTTACAAGTGGTTGAACTAGTAAAAATGGGTTGGCCCCGAGAGAAGATTTTATTTCCTTTGTTACAACCATACTGTAAGGTTGGAAGTGAAATTTCTATCAAAGATGGTATGTTTTTAAGGTTCGACAAGTTGATTCCACCCCATACAGTAAGGAATAATATAATTGGAAAGGTGCATGATGGACACCTAGGATCGTCCCCAACCTGTCAGAGTAGAAAAGATTGGTGGTAATGCTGTTCAAGTTGAAGGGGGCATTGGTGGAATTTAGCAAAAGCGTTAAAGTAAGGAACCCATGTGACGATTGTTTTAAAGATAAGGATCGTGAGCCAATCAAGCAGTTGTCGAATAGTGGTTGTAACAGCTCTGAGTTGTCCAAGTGTGAGATTAGAAGAAGTCCGAGAGCCATAATTATTCCTAGTAGGTTTCATACCTAATGTCAAGGGCTATTATTGTTCTTGTGGGTTTTTATGCCTAATGTATTATCCATAGCTATGCGTTTGTATTTGGCGGTTTTTTTGGTCGCTGTTATGAGTATGTGTTTAGTAGTAAATTAGTTTCTTTGTTTTGTTTTGGGTGTTTTTTTTGTGGACGAAAGGAATATGTGTAGTATTCTATGTAAATACTTATGGAATTGAACTGTGAACATTCTGTGTAAGGATGCCACTCTACAGTATGATGTGCTATCTCGGAAGGTTTAACTTTGAAATGTGACATTTGTTCTGGTCAGAGAATCTGTTGGAGGAGCTCCTGTGTGAGGTCCTCTAAAACCGTGAAGAAATTGGAAATACAATCTTACCACAAATTCTTCTTGCCTCCAGCTAATTACTACAAAACTGCAGCATGCACAGATGGAACTGTGGGAAGAGCTTGGGGAAATCACAGAGCCAGCTGTTATCAACTGAATTCTTGCCAGCATCGCCATCATTAGTATCCATGCTATCTAGAAGTACACGTGTTAGCTGGAATAGGAACCATTGTGAATTCGACAAAACCAGCAGGTCAGTTCCTCTTTTCTGAGACTATATCTGGTGGCAGACAGCCAAAAGCGAATACTGCTACCAACAGGCCTGATTCCTCTCTTGTATCTCTTCGAAAGGAAATCTGCAATTGGGGTGACAATGAGCAAATAATAGTCCAGGACGTCAAACATCTCCACTAAAGACAAATCCATATGAAAAGACATTGCCCCATTTCACAAAATAACTGGAATTAACAGAAAAACAGACTTGAGGTGTTGGAATGCATATTAGACAAATGCCCAGACTGAGGGCAAAATTGACAGGCCCGGAAGTCTGCTCTTGCTTAGCCAACATCCGCCTTTGTGGTGTGCTTGGAAGGACACAGAAAAATGACTTGTTTAGCTTCGTGGAGGAATCCCTATCCTGGTTATTGAACTATAACAAATAAAGTCTCAGACTTCATGTCAGATCTGACCCCAGAACCCAACCAACACAATTATACCTGGCCACATTATCGTTAGCCCGTGACACAACCAGCACACCCAAATGATTCCCCGAATGGCAAAAAATTAATGGAGGCTCGTTCCTACCAGAAGGTCATTCTACCAGTATCGGTCTGCCCTATCGGACAATCAGGCAGCGTGTGATGGGCTGGTATTAAAGGTCAGTGTGTGGGCCAGTTCTTTGGCTATTATTGGGCCTGTTTTATGGTCTGCTGGGCCGGTTTGTACTGTTGATTTCCCTAATATTAAAACAAACATTGTCTGCAGCAAGCACAAATCTATGCAATCCTCCATACCCTGCAAAACACTTATACAGTGTCTCTTCACAAGTTTAAAACTGTCCTGATTTGCAGACATGGGCCACTTTTTTAGTTATTCAGTTCGCTAATGGGGGCCATTATCATTTTGGTGCTCGGTCTTTTTTTTGTCCCAGTCTGACCCTGATTCTATCCACAAGTCAGTAGCCTATTTTAAGATAACAATACCGTAGAGGAGGAAGAAGTTTCTGGTGCTCTGCCCTTGACTGAAGGAATGTGACATTAAAAATGTCCTACTAGGAGCTCCTTTGATAAAATTAACTCCATATGGGAAAACTACTGAATACTCTGAACCTGATGAGCTGGAAGATTTCCTAGACATTCTGGAATCATTATGCATGGACAAGACAGCCAGTCGGTTCAACTGATTTACAGCATAGATACATCACACATCTGGCACACCTCCACGTGGCCCCCATGAATGCCCCAGTCTTATTGGTAGGAGACCCTGAGGTGATACAGAAGGGAGTGCCTACAATAGATTTTCAAGGCGCCAGAGAAAGTCATAGACAAATTCTGTTTCCCATTGAAGTTTGGTAATGCAATAACTGATATGTTAAGTGGTCTCAGACAAGGACCTCAGAGCAGGAATTATATCCTTTTATAGAAGATATGACCCTTATCTCTTGTCAATTGTCAGATGTTTCACTTTCTAGCTTGAAACAGATCCACAGGTCAGCATAGGCACTAATAAGCCCCCACGTTGTTATGTTATTCTTCTTCTTTACCAGTCCGGGGGTTGCATGGTTGCCAGATAGGGAGTATAGCTTGTAGTCTGCAGTTGCACATACGTTCCTGTGCCTCAAAGATCTCTGCTCATACACACTGGGTTGCGCCTCAACTGCATTACAACAATCTCTTTTTCCCTCTTCGGACCTCTTACCACTTATTCTACTTGGACCTTATGGGTGTGTTCCTATCTCTTATCCATCACATAGTATTATTGCGTTTACACAGGAAACACATTTATGCCCTCTGGAATCTGAGAAGCTTAAACTAGAATGGGCTGCAGGGGTGTGGAATTTAATAAAATATCTACTTATCTATGGGGCAGGTTGCTTCATAAATCTACTTGTCCTGTAACAAAATCCACTTGCCCCTTGTAGTGCAGCAACAAATTATGGCAGCAATCTCATTATATAAGAGCTCTGATATAGCCTCTCTGATTATGTCAGGGCTCATACCGTAGTAGTGTTTGAATACTTGCAATCCCCTTATGTTGCCACGTTTCCGCAGATCTACATACTGGGGCTGAAGGTAGTGGCAAGCAATGGTTCCAGGGTTAGAATGCCCTTTTGAGTCTGTGCAAACCTACTAACTTGCATGTTTTAAGGGTTTACAACAACTCTTCTCTAATCTTTTCCCATACTGAGAAATGTTGGAAATTTACTTCTGACAATGGCAGACGTAAACCTTCTTCCAGGGTTGGGAAAAAAGTGGTTGGAGTGAAAGTGAACTTGCAAACACTCGGATGTCCCCATGATCAAATCTACACATGCATATTTGTTCATGCTAAAACGCAGTTCACAAATATTTTCTAAGAGTACTATTTCTTGTCCTACTTCTGTTAATTTTTGGGGATTCACAAAAGCCGTATAGCTGCACTTAATGCAAGGACATATATATACCATGGGTGCACTTTTGAGACGTTCTTTAATAATTGGGATCCTAATTTGGTCTGGCGTTGACCGTGACGTTTTCTGTTTATTAAAATTCTATCTCTCTCTCTCTCTGTATTGGCAAGCTTCACTGTGAGTGACAGCATTCTGCTCTTTCACTAGGAGCATATCGGCACACAAAGTAGTTTTGTTCAGTGCCAGTAACTACGTACGTGACAGTGTGGGCTTTTTGAGACCAAAAAACAATTTTTGCTTTTGCCAATGTTTGTTATAATGGTGAGGGCCTGGCAGCTCCCACACCAATAAGTTTTTACAAAAACCATGCCAAAACAAGTCACACATTAACAAAACTAAAAAGCTGACCACCAATTTCAAACCTACTGGCTTTGCCAATGCTTGTTTATTCTTGTTTCCCATAATCTTATTGAAACTGGTTACACTGATTTTCCATTATGAATATTTTTGGGAAATACTGGCATGCATCAACACGCTACTAAATGATGCTGCAAAGAAATGGTACCTGAAATTTTACAATAGTTTAGCAAAAATGTTTTTTTACTGCTTTCATTTTTTTATGAACATTTTATTTTGAAAGCAAAGAATCATCAATCTTGCTTTCAAGCTTTTGCAAATATTTGCATCAAATCAGAGAGCATTCTGGGGGCATTATACATAGCCTCATATTGCTAAACTTTTAAAACGTGTGTACACATTTTTATACTGGAACCACTGTCAGTAGTGCAGTCAGAGCTTACAACATTTACTTAGAGCGCTCACCCTAATAATAAAGGCTTTCAATTAATGAACCATAAATACAAATTTGAACAGCATTAACAAATGGACAAAAATATTACCTTAACTGCAGACAGTGCCCTTCCCTGATCCATAATGTTGTCCTGCAAACTGGCAGCCAAAGGGTTTGTGCTGCAGGGGGTTGGGCCTACTTGTCCCAAGGACAAAATACACATAAAAACGTGTTGCCCTTGACCCCAAACAATATGTCCTGGGGGTCAGACTATAGAAATTCCATTCCACATCCCTGCGGGCTCCATGGGTGGAAAGCAGGAGCTGAATGTCTTCCCCTTCTGAGGCCTCTCTGAGCCCTTCAATGACATCTATGAAGAGTGGAAAGTCATTCCTATCAGGGAATCATTCCCCAATAAACTGCCTACATTATGGAGAGATCTAATGATCAGATATGTCTTTGTGAAAGTTACATCATTAGATTCCATGCTCACTGATGGCTCTGTTTATGCACATATTGTTTGTAAACAGTCCTTTCTCACAGAGCTCGCTAGGCTGCTTACAACCTCTAGCAAGACAGTTGTTCTGGGTAGTGACTGGAAATCTGGTACCAACCAAATATTAGGCAGAAGTGTTCCAATTAGCCGATGCAATACTTGAGACTGAGCTTTACAGCACGACATCATAGGGGATCATGGCCTTATTGTTGTGTGGCTTGTATTATTCCAAGTAGACAGGGAATAGTCCTTCCTCTAAGCAGTTCATGGAACATCTTCATGAATAGATTATTTTTCTTCTACATGCACCTCTTCTTTCAAATTCCACACTCTGAGAAATACTAAAATCAACATCTTGGCTCATTCTCCTATTCGGTTATGCTTAAATTCTGGTCATGTTAGCCACACCCACCCTTCTTACTGGCAAATACCAGTAGCAAGGTACAGACTGTCGGAAAGTGAACATAACCTTATATCAGACATTCAGACATTCAGAGATGAAAATAAAGGATCAGGTTTGTTAGCTCAGATGCTATGGGCGCAGGCAAGCAACCCTGAAAGGGCTACTACAGTGTACCTTGTCAATTACTAAGAGGAAGACTAAAATTGAGCATCTACAATTAGAAAAGTCTATCAAATTACGACCTGCATGCCACAATTCCACTCCAATCCAGGAGCAAATCGGAAGCTAAGAAATTTGCACTCAACTCACTTTTTATGACAAATCCAGAGATGGCTTTAATAAAATTGAATATCAAGAAAACAATGGTACCTGTGGAAATGATATGAAAATAATCCTAGTATCTACAATAATGATACTCATTCAGCACAATGGCAATAATCTAGGAGAAGATGTACGAATTTTCAAAAAAGCACATAAAGAGCCCAGTAGGTAAAATGTATTGTAATTTATATTACAAAAAGTCCCAAAACGTTTAAAAAAAACGTGTACTCTGTCCCAAGTGAAAAGTGAAACCTATAAACCAAGGTGACAAATTGTGGCATACATGAAGGTTTCAAAAAGATACAAAAAAGCAAAAAACGACCATCTAATCAATTTGCAATAAACATTCACTGTCTCCTGTAACAATGACAGAGGCTGAGTACAATAGTTCACTTTGCAGTTGTGTCGACGACGTTTCGACCTCTTAAGAAATACGAGGTCTCATCAGGACCTATGAAATGTGGGACACCTGAAATCAAATGAAAAGTGGAATAAATGACCTAAATTAAAATAGTGGTGGAGGATCTGAAGAGTTTGGAAAAGGATTCAACTCTAATACCTGGGTTAAAATAGATGTAATGTCAGTTGGTAGTGTATACACCCAAGGGAAAATGAGATGAGGGAAGTAGTACTTACATAGGGGCCAGCCGGGCGCTATAGAGAGGAAACATAAAAATTGGAGGGAGTCATTAGCAGGAAGGGCTGCATGGCAAAACAAGGATATTGCAAATTATTGGAAGATATATGCAGTTTTGTCGGAACAACTTACTCCTGTAAGTATGGGGGAATCAGACAATATAGGTAGCGTGTATTCAATTACATGTCTGTATGGGGGACGGGTAGACTGAAAAGTCCTTTTCGGTATGAACGTCTAAAAGGGTATATAAAGAGTCTGTGTCAATATAATGAATCAGCGAGTTCCTGACAGTTAATGTCCGGGTGGCTACAGGATGAACGGCCGCTATGAGGAGAACAGCGTCAGTCTGTCTCCTTCAGGGATGAGAATCCAAATGCGGCATGCAGCATAGAAATTATTGCCGGTCGCATCTGGAGGAAAGCAGACAGTGTTAGCAATCGAGATAGTCGATTCGCTAGACTGTACTGTGATCAGGATTGCCGATCTGTGTGCTCGTGGCTTGAGATGAATAAAGTTGGTGTCCGGCAAGGAAATTATTGCCGGTCGCGTCAGGGGGGAGAAAAACAGACAGTACTAGCAATCGAGGTAGTCGATTCGCTAGACCGTACTGTGATCGGATTGCCGATCTGTTTGCTCGTGGCTAGAGCTGAATAAAGTTGTAATCGGTGCATTAAGCCATAGATATTGACTTGGACTCTGCTGTGATCGGAAATGCCAATCTGGTTGTTCGTGGCTTGTGCAGGATAGATTGTAGCCAGGTACCGATGCATAGAGGCATAGAAATTGACAGTGAGGTAATCGAACCTCCATTTAAGGGAAGAATACTGAACCCATGTCTTTGTTGTATGGTGAAGGTAGAGCTATGTTGTAATGCATGATACAGGGCAAGGATATAGATATATAGCCAGTTCTTAAAGTTTTGAATACTGGTAACATGATAGATTGTATTAGGGTACAGGTGACATATGCAGACATGGGGTTCAGATAGGAGAACAATATTGAGTAAAATACATGCTTAATGTGGATCCAACACCCACGCCAATCTTCTAAGGTGTTATAAGTGCTTGTAACATGACAGCTGAGTTATACCAAAAGTACATGTAACAGATCAGTATGGACCAAACAATGATAGAGAAACAACATTGAGTAGGTTACATCAGAAGTGTGGATACAAAACCACGCAATTCTTCTGCAGTGTTAAGACCCTGGGTGATAGAGTCAGCTCGTTCTATCCATTTGCATTCCATCCTTTGCAGGATCTGTCCCATATCACCACCTCTTTCTGGAATGGTAGCCATTTCAATTATTTGCCTTTTCAGTTCTTCTGCTGTATGATTTATTTCTTTGTAGTGTGCTACCAGAGGGGCATTTAGGACCATACCCACGTTTTTGGGCAAACAACAGGGCTACAATGGTGGGACTTATACTCTCAATCAAGTGCCAGTTCTTTTGAATTAATCTACGGATCTGGTGGGTGTTTGGACCAAAAGGCGTTACACAAACCAATTTCACGAGAGGTGTCTTTGTTTTAGCAACAAGCAATTCCTCCCTGGGACAGTACCATGCTCGTTTCAGAGAATTCCTGACTACTCTTCTGGGATAACCTCTGTCTATCAGTTTGTCTTTTAGAATTTTGGCTTCTTTCATGTAGACTTCTTTCCGGGAACAATTCCTGCGAAGACGCAGGAATTGGCCAAAAGGCAAGCCATCTCTCAGAGCTCGAGGGTGATTGCTTTTATAGGCTAACAGGGTGTTTCTCTCTGTTGGCTTTCTGTAGAGGCCAGTGTACAAAAGCCCATTTTCATGTTTTATGATCAAGTCCAGAAAGGTTATCTCTGTTTTGTGTATAGTGGATGTAAAAGTTAGATATTTCTGTGCTCCATTTAGGTGTGTAACAAAATCATGGAAGTCAACCTCTGTGCCTGACCAAATCAAAAAAATATCATCAATGTATCGTTTCCAGCATAATATGTTGGGGCGATATCTGTTCTGATGTGAGAGAGTGTGCAATTGTTCAATGTGATCCATGTAGCTGTTAGCCAGATTAGGAGCAAAAACGGCACCCATTGAAGTTCCAGAACATTGCTTGAAAAATTCTCCATTTGATACAAAATAGTTGTGTTGGAGTGCAATCCTGAGTAGGGAAATAATAAAATGGGTAGGTACTTGGAAAGGATGGGTGCGTGTATCTAGTAAAGTTTGGATTAGTAAAATGCTTTCCTCTTGAGGGATATTCGTATTTAGGGATGTGATGTCCAATGTGGCTAACCAGTCGGTGGTGCTGATAAAAGGCATGTTTTCAATGGTGTTGATCATGAACATGTTGTCCCTAACATAGGTTTCTTGAATGGGTACATAATCCTTGATAAAAAAAAATCAAAATAACGTCCAATCGGTTCCAAAACTGACCCACACCCAGAAAGTATCGGGCGTCCTGGTGGAATAGTGGCGCTTTTATGAATCTTGGGCAAGGTATATATGACTGGAGCGCTTGGTGTGTCGGTATTCGAATATTCAAACTCTTTTTTGGTTATATACCCTTGCTCTCTACCCTCAGTTGTTATCTTCAAGATCTTATTTTTTATCGTGTTTAGTGGATTACACGATAATTTCTTGTAGTGTCTAGTGTCATAGATTTGTTTATTCAGCTCTGTGTCATAGTTAGTTCTGTTTTTGATAACTATTCCACCACCCTTATCTGCTAGTTTTGAAATGATATTTTCGTCATTTTTTAGATCTTGTAATGCCGGCCTTTCCTCCAATGAGATGTTTTAAGGGATAAAGCATCTGGTTGCTTTTAATTGATCTAATCCACTGAGAATAATCTTTTCAAAAGTTATTAGTTCAGGTGGCATCATGGACTTGGTGGGATAGAAGGTCGAAGGAGGTCTCAAGCCTGCAACTGAGTCAGACACAGAGGATGTCTGGTCCATGGAAAAAATGTTAGTCTTATCTTTCTGAAGAATTGGAATAATTCAGTCTTCAGGGTAAAAAAGTTAGTTTTTTCAGTGATAACAAAGGAAAGACCTTTACTTAAGAGTGATACTTCTGAAGAGGAAAGCATATGTTCAGACAGATTTAAGATGGGTATTGTTTAAGAGGAGGTGTGTGGAGCATTCACTTCTAATATTTTTGTGGTCCCCATTGATAAACTTTCCTCCTCGTCTGGCGTTCCCCGGAGTATTGGTGCCACATTTTGCCTCTGCCTCTCTGGCCTCTCTCTAAAAAAGGCTGTCCTGGATGGTTATCAGTACGGCTGGGTCCTGCCCGTACGTCTGAGTCGTCAGATCCACCAGAGGATTCTGAAAAGGTAACTGGCTTGTTTTTCTTAAATCTACCCCAAGTGTTCTGTCTGCTTTTTTCTTAAGTTCGTACGTGTTAAATTCCTCTACGCTTTTGTTTAGTTTGTCAAGAATCGCCTTTGATTCAGCAATTCCCTCTCCCCCTAGAAGTTCAGGTGTCCCACATTTCATAGGTCCTGATGAGACCTCGTATTTCTTAAGAGGTCGAAACGTCATCGACACAACTGCAAAGCGAACTATTGTACGCATCCTCTGTCACCGTTACAGGAGACTGTGGATGTTTATTGTAAATTGATTAGCTGGTCGCTTTTTGCTTTTTTGCATCTTTTTGAAACCTTCATGTATGTCACAACTTGTCATCTTGGTTTATAGGTTTCACCTTTCACTTGGGACACCATACACGTTTTTTTGAAACTTTTTTAATATAAATTACAATGCATTTTACCTACTGGGCTCTTTATGTGCTTTTTCGGAAAATTCGTACATCTTCTTCTAGATTATTGCCATTGTGCTGAATGAGTATCATTATTATAAATACTAAGATTATTTTCATATAATTTCCACAGGTACCATTGTTTTCTTGATATGTAATATGTACCCTGGTTCCGTGTGAGTAGGGTGGTCCTTGTCTCCTTTGAACGCAATTTAATGAAATTGAGGCAGGCATGTTAACAGCTTTGCAACTACAATAAAGGAAACTAAACTCAGATTTTGATTCCAGTTATACTCTCTGAGGACTATACCCTACTGACTCATCAGTCTGAGATCTCTGAAGCTTTTGCTACATTCTGCGAGTTACTTTACAGATCTCATCACAGGAGTACACTGGCAGCTGAAGAAGCCTTTTGCTGGAAAGCAATATGCAATAACTCTGGGTTCCCCCTCAGAGCTTTTCGGTAGCAGAGAAAGTATTCGGCCTAGTTGAGCCCTCTTCAGCTACAGCCTACATCCTTGCCCTGCTGGAAGAATCCGAGCTCCAAAATAGTGACTAAGGGTGTAATTTATATCTTGGCAGACAGGGTTAACTCCTTTGCGATGCAGTGTGCTTACCGTCAATATATAAACCAGGCCATAAGCCCGAAGGTAGAAATCTTCACTGGACGAAGGCACAAACAGAATCCGGCTGGCGAGTGACCTTGTCTGGGTCCGAAAATCAAATTTGTTCCCACTTAGAACTTTCCTGCAAAAGGTCAACAGCTTCACTGAGACGTTGTCCAGTGGCTATTCAACTATGTGGAGCCCTCTTCTGCCCCAGCTTGTTGCCTTGCCCGTCTGAGGATTTTTGACTTCCGTTTCAGAATCTGATTTAGATCTTAGTGGGATTGGTCTCATCATTGCTTTTTCGGCGGTCTTCCTGCCTGCTGACTTGGTAGTCCGCCCACTCGATTTAGATATTGGCGGGTCACTGGAGGGAAGACTGCCGCAGTCCCGCCACCTCTGCTAGGATCTTGGTCTGTGTTGACGGCTTCAGAGGCTGAAGCTGCTGTAGGCTGGACTCCAGCCAAGAGCCCCAACGTGCTAATTATGATGTGCCTTCTTGCTGAGGCAACTGTGGTGGAAAGACCTCCAAACTCGAGTTGACGGAATCATAGGAAAAGAGGTAAAAATGAACCTTATTTCCTATCCGTTTCTGTCTTGTACCTCATCGTTGAGGTCCCTCCTTTGCTGCTCCGACTCCAGCATGATTGCCAAACGACTCAGTTGTCGCTGAGATCTCAGGTAAGCTACTGGTACTATTGTCCCATGTATCGTGTGTTGAATGCTGCTGTAGGCTCGTGTTGTGTGTGTGGCATGCAATATGTAGACAAAGGGACATAACAAATTGCCTACATATCATTGCATGCAAACATGACACATATGTGTATTTACGTATAAATAAGTTGTAGTTACCTGTATCTACGCACCTTAAACTTCACTCATCAGCACTCCACTGCCAGGACACAGCCAGCACGACGAGAACATCTAAATCAGCTCTGTTCAATCCCACTGCCCTGCCGACGGTGGAGCACTGTGAGCCAGAAGAGAAGACCGCCACCACAGCGGTCTTCTGTCTCTAGCCGCAACATATAAATACCGCAGGTGGACCGCCATCAGCTCGACAGAGTACTTGGGTCCACCGCTGCAGCCCGACAGTGGTAAAACCACCAACATCTAATTCAGGCCCTAAGTCAAATTGGTTTCTGTATCTGAACAGCCCTTCATTACAATTGGCCTTAACTTGCTCAGTGCTTTTTGGTACATTTTTCACATTTAAACTTTAAAAATAGATAACTCCAGTTTCCCTTCTTGGATGTTTGTCATTTTGATGTTATTTTCTTTTTTTAAATTCTCCTCTATTTTTCTAAATTATTTATACATATTTGAGAGGCAACCAAAAGACATATATTAAAACAAGGTAGCAGTAAAGACCAATATAAGCAAGACAAAGTGATCCTCTGCTAGAGTGTGTTCTTTTTATTCATGATTCGTTTAGCACATAAGCTGAAAAATAACCAGCCAACGCATTTCGCCAATACAAGGCTTCTCCAGGGCATCGAGGGTTATCCCGGCAAAGGTCTCCAATTTTAGAGCACAACATCAACACTTAATCGTTCAGATATCCGTTAGTCTCTGACTGTAAAACACTGGCAATTGATACAGCCACTTTCTCCTCGATGTTTTCAAATAGGGCCCCTGCTTAACCCTATTAGGGCAGTGTACATTAGATGATAACGCGGAACTCACAAATTTGCAGGTAGCTTATTGGGTTCAGGAAACAGAGTTCCTCAACCGTGTACAGCACATGTACGTGCCGAAACCGGCAGCCAAGTTCGGCGTGTAGTCAATGTTCCCTGGCTGCCAGAATCTGTTCAATTTTTCTAAATTGGTTTGGGATTTTTCTTGTTTTGTGTTTTGACTTGAATCTGTTTTGGGTACTGCAAACATTTGTCAGAACCCTGTTCAGATAGCCACAGGGCAAGCGGGAGTAATTGGGCTCAACCGTGGCGTTTAAGACTATTGCTTCTGATGTCCTGGAGCCCAAACTAATATGGATCATTAGCAACTGGCCTAAGCACCCCTTCAGCACTTGACTCTCAGTGGTAGTGTACGTTGAGCAGTCCAAAGTTTCTCTGGGAGAGATAGACAAAGGGGGTAAACACAGGCTCACAACTCAAAATACGTTCACTAGTAGCAATAAATGATTGTCCAGTCAATATTGAAAAAAAGAGTATTTATATACTAACACAAAATAAAATACAGCATTCACACCGTCACCGTCTTCACTCTGCACACAGGCTACATCCCAATTGTCAAGTGTGAGACCAGCCACTCACCTGAAATCCAGGTTCGTCTGTGGGGGCGATGCTAGTTCCTCAGCCCACTCAGAACAACTCTCAGCGCTACCGATTTACACAGGAGCCCTGGCAGTTGTCCCAAGAGGGAAGGGGATTAGGAAGAGAGAAAAACAAAGAAGATAAGACACTGCCACTGTCTGCCACCTGGACCAATCAGGATCCAAGTTCTTATGAACAGGGTAGTGATAGTCTTCAACCTATAAGTAAGAGGAGGAATTGTTAACTATTGGACACAACGCACAATATGTTTAATAATCTATTTCACTTTCGCAGGTCTAGGAATTACCTCTATAGTGTTGCTGTTAAGTATGCACTCAATGACACTAGCGTCTAAAATAGCTTTCCTCTCAGGAACCTTGATATTTATACAGGAGCAAAACGATATAATGATCTATAAAACATAAAACAGTGTATTACACATTCATGTCACTTTTCCTGATACCAACGTGAATATTTTGAATTACTCTCACCTTGGGCATGCTATGATTTGTACCTATATTCTAAAGGAACTTTCTGGGCTTCATAAATACTCAGCAAATTAACTCAAATGCCGAGAATGTTGTTTCAGAAAGTCTAATATCCACTCAAAATTAAATTGTCAAAGTTAAATTGTCACAAGCGTAAAAGCATTTCACCCAAGGTTAAATTGTCATAAGCGTATGTCCACAACAGAGCTTTCCAAACAAGAACGTTATTCCACTGAGAATAATAACCGGAAAGCAATTAAGGTTAAGCAGTACTTGGAGATTCCACAAACACGCGACCAAATGGTGGAATCAGGAAAAAGTGCACTTAGCTGAAATGTTCTGGCCGCCCTCTCTGTTCTTCACTGAAGCCGGCTTCCAGCGAAGGCAGGGTATTCCCAGTAAGTAGTTGACGCGCGGAAGATCTCCAATGATGACACGCCTTCAATCAGCTCAGTCAGATGGTTGTGGCAAAAAGCCAAGCGTTGCGTCACGTTTGGTGCGGCTATTTATAGCCAATCCTAGGGCGTTGCCAGTCGTGTCTTAGCAACGTATTGTGTTTACGTGACTCCGCCGAAAGATGGTTTGATCACGTTTCTTTCTCGAAGTTTGTACTGGGAATGGTAAAAGGAAATCGATGCGCACTGGTTCATGGAGCGCCTTGGTACATACAAGAACTAATGCTTCTTGTAGGGAACATATTATAACAAGCATTGGTTAATACAAGAAAGTGGCAAAACACAATAACAAGCATTGGTTAATACAATTGTAAGCTATGCTAAAGACAAAGGCCAGACAGTCATACAGGCCTTACCTAGGTACGTAAAAGAACATGATTGAAGTACAGGCCACAGGGATGTTGACATATAACCCAAGCTTGGTATGATGTGTATCCGACAGACCTAACAGTCCTCCCCCTCAAAGATCCTAATACTGGACGTGGTTTAGTGGGGGGTCGTAGGTGAAACAGTCGTACCAGACGGGGGGCATGAACAGAGGATGCGGGTTCCCATGAATTTTCTTCTGAACCATACCCTTTCCATGCCAAAAGATAGTATAAAACCCCTGTACACGTTTTGAATCAAGTACTTAAGCCACATCGAATTCCCATTCATTATTAATTTTGATAGGGGGTGGTGGTGGTCCAATACGGGTGGTGGAGGCGTAAGGTCTAAGTAGGGAAACATGAAATACCGGATGGATTTTGAAATCTGCAGGAAGATCTAGTTTTACTGTGACTGGATTAATCAGTTTTAGAATTGGAAATGGACCCAGATATCTTGGATGTAATTTACGAGATCCGCCTAATCGTAGGTTCTTTGTTGAGAGCCATACCTGATCCCCAATAGCATATGATGGGGCTGGTTGCCTATGTTTATCCTCCTGACTCTTCATTTGTTTTTGATATAATGGTAGATGTTGCTGTGCTTGTGTCTGAATGCGTGTTAATTCCTTGTGGTGTTCCTGTACTGCTGGGATTTGATTTACTACACAAGGGGGCCGATTCCGATTCAGGCCGGAAATCACTCCGACCGAGCCGGACCGGAGAGATTTCCGACCGAATCGGACTCTGGCAGTCCGACCGAACGAGTACGATGCGCACGCATGCAATCGGACTCGAGTTGGTCGGACTCCCATTGAAGTCAATGGGAGCCGGACGTACAATGCGTACGCGGGCTCCCATTGACTCAATGGGTGCGAGGCGAACAAGGGCGCCCCCTACAGCGGGTACGCCTCGATGCGACTCGCGGCGTACATGCACAGGTAGGGGGGACCCATGGGTCCCCCCTGTGTGCGACTCGCATGGCTACGTGTACAGGGGGGTACGACACAGATCCCCAAAGTCCGGCCCCGACTGCTCTTTCGAGCCAGACGGCGCGAGTCGGTCGGACTGCTCACGGTGCGCATCATACTTGCCCGGCCGGGGAACGTCTCCATTGCGCGGTGCGAGTCGTGTCCGTGCGAGTCGGTCGGAGTGGTTCGGACCCGCGTACGAGTCGGTCAGCGATTTCGCGTGCGCTCGCATCGTACTCGCCCGGCCGGACGCACGTACGAATCAGTCGGGAAAGAAGGCTCCGGATCGGATCCGGTTAAGCCGAATCCGATTCGGTGCCCTACCGGCCGAGATCGGAATCGGCCCCTAGGTGTCTGTACAATTGGGAGCATTTGAGGATGATAACCTAGCAGACAAAAGAAAGGGGAAACCCCTGTAGCAGAATGCACTGTGTTATTATACATAAATTCCACCATAGGCAATGCCTTATCCCACTCGTTGGTCCATGTAGAGAGAAGGCAACGCAGGGTTTGCTCCATTGTTTGGTTTAATCTTTCTGTCTGCCCGTCAGTTTGAGGGTGGTAAGCAGAGGACAGACGGACATCAATATGCAAGTATGAACAAAAATTACGCCAGAATCTGGAGATGAATTGGAGTTTACGATCTGATACAATGGCAGTCGGAAGTCCGTGTGCCTTGACTATATATTGAATAAATAATGTGGTTAGTTCTTTTGCTGTGGGCATATGTTTTAACGGATGGAAATGTGCCATTTTGGTTAAATAATCTACCACCACCGATATGATGGAATATCCATTGGACATAGGTAGATCAGTGACGAAATCCATACTTATAGTATACCAGGGCATAGGTGGTATTGGCATGGGTTGTAATAGACCGGTGGGAGCAACGTGAGAAGCTTTTGATTGTGTACAAGTTGAACATGATTGAATATAGTCTCTAACATCATTGAGGGTCACCAAAAGTCCTGCTGACAAAGTTCTAAAGTCTTTTTGTATCCAGGATGACCGGCAAGAACTGTGTCATGATTCCAATTTAGAACAGTATTATGTAAGGATTGTGTAGGGATATACAATCGGTTCTTATAATATGCTAGATCATTTTTTGTGATGACGTCAGGGGGCAAAGGTTCAGTATACAGTGCTTGTTGCACTTGGTTTAGAAATTCTTGGGGAGTACACAGAGTGATTATTTTATGCTCTGGAATAATGGGATTGGATGGCGTGAACGTAGTGTCTGTGTTGGGGTAATTTAATCGTGACAGAGTGTCAGCTTTCTGTTGATCTTTCCCTGGTCTGTAGGTGATTACAAAGTCAAATTCGTTGAAAAATAAGAGCCAACGGAGTTGCCGTGGCATTAAGGCCTTGACGTTTCGGTAGAATTGGAGATTACGGTGATCTGAATATATGGTGACTGTGTGACGAGCCCCTAATAAATAGTGTCGCCACTCCTGAAATGCTAGTTTAATGGCTAACAACGCTCGTTCAGCCACTGTATAATTTTACTCAGCAGGTAAGAGTTTTTTAGAAAAGTAGGCTACAGGATGCAGGTGTCCCGACTCAGGGTCCCTTTGAGAAAGGACCCCCCCCCCCCCCACAGCCACTTGAGAAGCGTCCGCTTCTACGTAAAAAGGTTGGGAAGGATCTGGATGGTGTAAAATGGGGGCTTCTGTAAAGGCTTTTTTTAGGATTCGAAATGCTTGTTCTGCCTCTGGAGACCAATGGAATTGTACTCCCTTTTTTAGTAGATTGGTAATGGGAGAGACAACGGAAGAGAATTGGGGAATGAATCGCCGGTAGAAGTTGGCGAAGCCCAAGAATTGTTGTATGTCTTTTAGGGATCCTGGAGTTTCCCATCGTAATATGGCCTGCACCTTAGACTTATCCATGGAAATGCCTTCAGGAGAAATCATGTAGCCCAAGAATTCGATATTCGTGGCATGAAAGACATACTTGTCTAGTTTTGCAAAAAGATGATGTTCTCGCATTCATTGAAACACTGCTCGGACATGACCAGTATGCTCGTCAGTAGAGGATGAATAAATAAGAATGTCATCAATATAGCAGATGACGAACACATCCAAAAAGTCTTGTAACACCTCATTGATGAAAAATTAGAATGCTGCGGGTGCATTGCACAATCCGAAGGGCATTACGGTGTATTTGAATAAACCGAATTTGGTCCGAAAAGCGGTTTTCCATTCATCTCCATATTTTACCCGTATCAGATGATATGCACCCCGCAGATCCAATTTGGTAAAGATGGTAGATTGACGCACTTGATCCAGTAGAACTGGTATCAGCGGGAGGGGATATCTGTTTTTAACTGTGAATTTATTTATGGCGCGATAGTCGATGCAAGCGCAAAGTTCTTGATTCTTCTTTGGGACGAAGAAAAGTGGAGAACTAACAGGAGAAGTAGAATGTCTTATAAACCCTTTTAATAAGAGGTCATCTAGGTACTCTTTTAAATAAAGGGTTTCTGGTTCTGACAGAGCATACACTCTACTACACGGTAACGTTGCTCCCGGAACCAAGTCAATTCGACAATCATATGACCTGTGGGGAGATAACTGAGTTGCCTGTTTTTCTGAGAACACGTCCTGAAAATCATCATAAATTGTTGGTAAGGAGGTGGTAGTCTTTGTGTCAAATACAGGTTTTGGGGTTTCCAGTGTTGAAGCACAATGTAAGGGGGTAGCTGGTTGTTGTCTATTTGTATAACACGAATGCCAACAATGCGTAGAATCCAATGTGACTGTGCGCTTAACCCAATCAATCTTTGGGTTGTGTAATTGGAGCCAAGGGATGCCTGATATGGCTCCTGATATGGCTCCAAACACGGGAGTATCTATGAGGTCGAACTGAATGGATTCTGCGTGTCCATCCGCACAGAGCATGGTCACTGGTGTTGTCTGATGAAGGATCAAACCAGAGGATAACTCAGAACCGTCAACCGCTCTCACTGGTTCAGGGGTCTCTTTTTTGACAGTGGTAATATTAAGAGTGTGCGCCAAACCGATATCTATAAAATTTCCTGTGGCTCCGGAGTCTAATAAAACAGGTATTACTTTTCGTGTTTTGATTGGAAAAGATCAAAGTGACAATCAGAGTAAGATGACGTGGTGTAGGTGTCATGGTGTTTGCCAAAAAATGATACGAGACCGTGTCGCCCAATGTACTTGATAAGGGGGCCTCAGTCCTTATCGGGCCAGGGAGTTTTCCGACTGCGAGTCTTCCATAGTGGGTAATGAAGTGTCTGTAAGACCAATAGCCTTTTCGGAGGTAGTTTTAGCTAAACAATCTTGGGCAAAGTGTCCTGGCCGGCCACAGTAGAGACATATCTTTAAGAGTCTTCTGCGGTCTTTCTCATCTTTCGAAAGTGGTCCCCTGACACTACCTATCTGCATTGGTTCCGAGGTATCAGGGGAAGGATTCGAACTGGAGTGTTCCTTTTTCTCATGTTTCACTATCATCATTCGTGCAAAGTCCCCACGAGTTTTCTCACCCTTACGCTCCCCAAGACGATGGTCCAGCCGGACCACCAAATCAATAAATTCCTCGCAATCTGTAGGAGGATCACAATCTGGGCAATCACATCTTTTAACTCGTCTCGAGACCACGATAGAAAAGTGACATTCTTTTCTCTTCTGGCCATTCTGTCTCAGCGAGAAATCTGTTAAAGGAAGCTATATATGACAACAAATCCTGTTTTCCTTGTCATAAATTCAACAATTCATTGTCACTGGCTTGGACAAACTGCTTGTGCATGGGTTTTTTAAACCGAAGGAAATTATGTAAATTGGGATCGTCTCGTTCTACGAAAGGAATAGACCACGTTGCCGCCGTTCCACCAAGATAAGAAAGAATGAACGCCACTTTTGACGCATCATTGGGAAATGCGGACGGACGACATAAGAAATGCAACTGGCACTGATTCATGAAGATAGCGTACTTGGTTTGATCCCCAAAGAATCGTTTGGGGGGGCTAAGGGGCAGGAGTAGGAGCATTGCACAATCCGAAGGGCATTACGGTGTATTCGAATAAACCGAATTTGGTCCGAAAAGCGGTTTTCCATTCATCTCCGGATTATACCCGTATCAGATGATATGCACCCCGCAGATCCAATTTGGTAAAGATGGTAGATTGACGCACTTGATCCAGTAGAACTGGTATCAGCGGGAGGGGATATCTGTTTTTAACTGTGACTTTATTTATGGCGCGATAGTCGATGCAAGCGCAAAGTTCTTGATTCTTCTTTGGGACGAAGAAAAGTGGAGAACTAACAGGAGAAGTAGAATGTCTTATAAACCCTTTTAATAAGAGGTCATCTAGGTACTCTTTTAAATAAAGGGTTTCTGGTTCTGACAGAGCATACACTCTACTACACGGTAACGTTGCTCCCGGAACCAAATCAATTCGACAATCATATAACCTGTGGGGAGATAACTGAGTTGCCTGTTTTTCTGAGAACACGTCCTGAAAATCATCATAAATTGTTGGTAAGGAGGTGGTAGTCTTTGTGTCAAATACAGGTTTTGGGGTTTCCATTGTTGAAGCACAATGTAAGGGGGTAGCTGGTTGTTGTCTATTTGTATAACACGAATGCCAACAATGCGTAGAATCCAATGTGACTGTGCGCTTAACCCAATCAATCTTTGGGTTGTGTAATTGGAGCCAAGGGATGCCTAATATGGCTCCAAACACGGGAGTATCTATGAGGTCAAACTGAATGGATTCTGCGTGTCCATCCACACAGAGCATGGTCACTGGTGTTGTCTGATGAAGGATCAAACCAGAGGATAACTCAGAACCATCAACCGCTCTCACTGGTTCAGGGGTCTGAAATCCAGGTTCGTCTGTGGGGGCGATGCTAGTTCCTCAGCCCACTCAGAACAACTCTCAGCGCTACCGATTTACACAGGAGCCCTGGCAGTTGTCCCAAGAGGGAAGGGGATTGGGAAGAGAGAAAAACAAAGAAGAGAAGACACTGCCACCGTCTGCCACCTGGACCAGCCAGGATCCAAGTTCTTATGAGCAGGGTAGTGATAGTCTTCAACCTATAAGTAAGAGGAGGAATTGTTAACTATTGGACACAACGCACAATATGTTTAATAATCTATTTCACTTTCGCAGGTCTAGGAATTACCTCTATAGTGTTGCTGTTAAGTATGCACTCAATGACACTAACGTCTAAAATAGCTTTCCTCTCAGGAACCTTGATATTTATACAGGAGCAAAACGATATAATGATCTATAAAACATAAAACAGTGTATTACACATTCATGTCACTTTTCCTGATACCAACGTGAATATTTTGAATTAAGTCTCACCTTGGGCATGCTATGATTTTGTACCTAAATTCTAAAGGAACTTTCTGGGTTTAATAAATACTCAGCAAATTAACTCAAAGGCCAAGAATGTTGTTTCAGAAAGTCTAATATCCACTCAAAATTAAATTGTCAAAGTTAAATTGTCACAAGCGTAAAAGCATTTCACCCAAGGTTAAATTTTCACGAGCGTATGTCCACAACAGAGCTTTCCAAACAAGAACGTTATTCCACTGAGAATAATAACCGGAAAGCAATTATGGTTAAGCAGTACTTGGAGATTCCACAAACACGCGACCAAACGGTGGAATCAGGAAAAAGGGCACTCCAGTGAAGGCAGGGGATTCCCAGTAAGTAGTTGAAGTGTGGAAGATCTCCAACGATGCGCGCCTTCAATCAGCTCAGTCAGATGGTTGTGGCAAAAAGCCAAGCGTTGCGTCACGTTGGGTGGGGCTATTTATAGCCAATCAATCCTAGGCGTTGCCAGTCGTGTCCTAGCAATGTGTTGTGTTTACGTGACTCCGCCGAAAGATGGTTAGATCACGTTTCTTTCTCGAATTTTGTACTGGGAATGGTAAAAGGAAACCGATGCGCACTGGTTCATGGAGCGCCTCAGTACCAATGCTTCTTGTAGGGAACATATTATAACAAGCATTGGTTAATGCAAGAAAGTGGCAAAACACAATAACAAGCATTGGTTAATACAATTGTAAGCTATGCTAAAGACAAAGGCCAGACAGTCATACAGACCTTACCTAGGTACGTAAAAGAACATGATTGATGTACAGGCCACGGGGATGTTGAAATATAACACAAGCTTGGTATGATGTGTATCCGACAGACCTAACACCAATCAGCATGGCAGTAGTCTTCATGGCATCCCCACCTAGCATACAGGATCACTGGCTCCACTTCGTACAGTCTATGACCTGATTGGCACAGCAGTAATCTTCACGGCGGCCAGTCCTGGCATATGGGGTCACCAACATTACTCTGCACGCAAGGTATGGCCCGATTGGCATGGCAGTAATCTTCACAGCAGCCCCACCTGGCATATGGTGTAGACGACTTCAATCCGCACATGTGCTATGGCTCAATCAGCACAGCAGTAATCTTTGCGGCAGCCCCACCTGGCATTTGGTGTCACCAACTTCACTTCGCACATGGGCTTTGGCATGAATGGTGCAGCAGTAATCTTCACGGGGACCCACCTGGCATGTGGGGCTGCTGACTTCCCTCTGTACATGGGCTATGATCCAATTGGCCAAGAAGCCGACTCCTCACACCTCTCTTCAGAGATTCAATTGTCAGGATCTCCCACTGACACTGGACCTCCCTCCCTCCAGCACTCTCCTCTCCCTCACAGGGCACACTGGTCTTGGCAAGCAGGCAGGCACTGGTGCTCCAGGGCCAGATGATCTTGGATTCCCTGGGTGATGTCCCCTCACCTAGTTGGAGACTAGCAGGCCTTAGCCCCCAGTCCTGTTCTCAGGCAGAAGTCTTGCAGAGCTTCTTCCCCTCCCATAGCCTGACTGGTTGCTTGACAGTTGAGAATTTTGGGCGCCCGAGCTACCCTTCTTTTAGTCCATTTCGAGACATCAAATGTGATCTAGGGGCTGAGACTTTGAAGTTTATTTTGGGGTTCTGTTTCCTTTTGAAATGCTCTCTCCTGCACCTTGCTCTTCATCCAGAAAGCAGTCTGTCACAGCAGCAGCAACTCCAAATCTGAGAGTGTAGCTGGGATCCTGCTGGTAAGCAGAACTGTTTTTTGGGATGGTAGGACATCAAAATGTAGAGACTTTGTCTCTCTACCATGTCAGTACCTGGCAGCCCAAATCTGGGCTAGCTCATAGTGCCTCACGTGAACTCCTAACCTTCCCAGAGTAGCAGGTGATTTTGGCAAGCCTAGATCATGAATCTCTAGACCCCAAGCGAACCGTGGAAACAGATCACCACCTTCTGGCTTTAGTAAACAAAGGAAAGACACAATGAAAGTTTACAATACATTTATTGAAACTATCGTAGTCTATTATGAAGCAGCTGAGCTGTGATTAGTAAACAAATACAACTAAGCAACGCTATCAACATTACTAGCAGACTATAAACAATGAACAACCCAACCATGGCAAATGATCTATCTGTCCCGTCCTATTCTTACTGTGTAAGCAAAGGGATATGTTAGTGATCTTTGGGATTAGCAACGGACCGCATACCTGGTGTGCGTTCCTTCCAGGACAGGTCTCTCTGCCGGAATTCTTCTCTCTGCCCTCAAAGGGACAAAACACAGTTCTATTGTGCTGGGAAGCCACAGCTGGATGACTGTGTTATGTCTAAAACGTTAGGAGATAGATGTTACTGACCGAGCAGAAAACAGTACAACATGTTCAGACTGAATCCCAAGAAGAGTCACTGAATAAAAAAACAAAATGTACAGCGTATTTCTAAAATAATGTCACAAAAACAAAAGTGTTACGTACGGCTTTGCAAGCAGAAGCTGCCTAAAACATCTAATACGCTTGACTAAGGAAAAAACACAGCAGGCTCAAAACGGACATCACCACACCCCCCTCCTTGGTCGGGAAAGTAAATTAGCGACTAACAAAATAATAAATGTCATAAGCTAAGCAAATTCAATGTGATGCTAAAAAGCATAATAGTCAAAACATGTATAAGAAATAAAAAATTAAACTGAAATTTTGGGTTGATAGGGGAGTAGGGTGGGAAGTAATTTAATTTTAATACATTTATTAATATTTTTAATATAATATTTATTTTATTTTATTTTATAGTGTGAATTCATTCATTAATAATTATTTATATTTTGTTTGTTAATTGTTATTAATTAATTGTGTCAAGTTTTAAGAAATTGGTGGTGGCATTTATAGGGGAATATGGTGAGAGGTAATTTATTTATAATTAATTAATTATTTGTTAATTAATGCTAATTAATTAATTAAAATTTAAATATGGCAATTGTGTAATTATTTTGATGTGTGAGTTGTGGGGTTTATAGTGGTTAATGGTGGGAAGTGAATTTTTTAAAATTAAGTAAGGATTTGTTGTTAATTAATACTAATTTATTAATGTAAAATTAGTTATGGAAATTGTGTAAATAGTTTTAGGTGTGTGTTTTGGTGTTTATTGGGGTAGAGGGTGAAAAGTAATTTAGTTTAAATTAATTAATCATTACTTTATCTTTAATATTAATTTATTAATTGATAAATATTTTTGGTAATTGTTATTTTTTTTTTTGTTTGGGGATTTAGGTTCTATAGCTGTAACTTTTGGTTAGTACATTAATTTTCACCTTTTTAAATGTGTTTTTTAATTATTAATAATTGTTTTATTGATAATTAATTGTGTTAATTATGGAGGTACACTTTTTTCAAATTTAGATGTATGTTGTAAATTGTGTGGTGTTATAGGGTAGGAAAAAAATATTACATTTATGTAATAAATATTTTTTTGATTAAAATTAATTTCTATTACAAAATATTTATTTGTTGGTTAATTTTTTGTTAAATTAAAAAAATTAATCTTTTTACGTAAATTTTAGATTTTTTTTACATTATAATATGTTTCTATGTTTTGTAAATTTTTATATTTTTATATATGTTTTGTTTTTGGCTTTTTTATATATTTTGTATTGTAGTTGATATTTTGTTTGTTTTTAAATTTGAATTTTATTTAGTGGGAATAGCAATTTTTACCCCTCCGCTATCCAACACTTTCCCTACTGCTGCATTCGCAGGAGTGGGAATAGTAATTTATACCCCTATACTATCCAACACTTTCCCTACTGTTGCACTCACAGGAGTGGGAATAATAACTTTTACCCCTCCGCTATCCAACACTTTCCCTACTGTTGCACTCGTTGGAGTGGGAATAGTAATTTTTACCCCTAAGCTATCCAACACTTTCCCTACTGTTGCACTCACAGGAGTGGGAATAGTAATTTTTACCCCTCCGCTATCCAACACTTTCCCTACTGTTGCACTTGTTGGAGTGGGAATAGTAAATGATTCCCCTCCGCTATCCAACACTTTCCCTACTGTTGCATTCGCTGGAGTGGGAATAGTAATTTTATCCCCTCCACTATCCAACACTTTCCCTACTGTTGCACTCGTTGGAGTGGGAATAGTAAATTATTCCCCTCTGCTATCCAACACTTTTCCTACTGTTGCATTCGCTGGAGTGGGAATAGTAATTTTTACCCCTCCGCTATCCAACACTTTCCCTACTGTTGCACTCACAGGAGTGGGAATAGTAATTTTATCCCCTCCGCTATCCAACACTTTCCCTACTGTTGCACTCATTGGAGTGGGAATAGTAAATTATTCCCCTCCGCTATCCAACACTTTCCCTACTGTTGCAATCATTGGAGTGGGAATAGTAATTTTTACCCCTCCGCTATCCAACACTTTCCCTACTGTTGCACTCATTGGAGTGGGAATAGTAATTTTATCCCCTCCGCTATCCAACACTTTCCCTACTGTTGCACTTGCTGGAGTGGGAATAGTAAATTATTCCCCTCCGCTATCCAACACTTTCCCTACTGTTGCACTCACTGCAGTGGGAATAGTAATTTTTACCACTGCGCTATCCAACACTTTCCCTACTGTTGCACTCGCTGGAGTGGGAATAGTAATTTTTATCCCTCCACAATGTAACATTTTCCCTACTGTTAAACTCATTGGAGTGGGAATAGTAAATTATTCCCCTACGCTAACCAACACTTCCGCTACTGTTGGTTTAAAAAATATTAAGGGGCTGATTCCGATCTGGGTCGGAGGCGCACCCAACACCATTCGGTCGGGAAAAAAGCCATGCGAAAGCCTGTTTCCCGACCGATCCGTACAGCACACCGAACGAGCAAGTACGATGCGCACAACAGCAAAGAATCCGGCCGAGCCGTACTCACCCAAACCAGGTCCTGTTCTCCGACCGAGGCGAATCCGGAAACGCCGAATCGAGTCGCACGGAAGGAAAAATGCAGCTCCGTCCGGCCGAACGAGTCCGATGCGCTTTCCGTACGTGCCGAACCCGTCGCTACGCACGGCACGTCAAAGCATCCGGGAGAGGCGCACATAAGCTCCGATTCGCGCCACAACACGATCCACGGCTCCGAGACGAACACGGCAGCGACGAGGACGACGCGAAGCGGCGAGGACGAGGCGAAGCGACGAGGACGAGGCGAAGCGAGGAGGCGAAGCGACGAGGACGACGCGAAGCAACGAGAAGGACGAACGACACGAACCAACCATGAATCCCTTCGTCCCGATCATACCAATATTCTACATTTACTACCGGAACAGGCACGGACGCGTACGGCGCAGAAGGTAAGCCAGACACCAACCACAAAACACATACAACACGTACACGACACATCACACACACACACAGAGGGATGCAGAATATACTTACACCAGCAACAGCAGCACCATAGGGGCAGGATGCCCATCACCAATGCCACATATGCCCACAGGGGCCTGAATGCGCACCACCACCCCTACCCAGGGGGGGCAGGATGCCTACCACTACTACCACCCTCACCCAGGGGGGGCAGGATGCCTACCACTACTACCACCCTCACCCAGGGGGGCTGGATGCCTACCACTACTACCACCCTCACCCAGGGGGGGCAGGATGCCTACCACTACTACCACCCATAGCCAGGGGGGGCAGGATGCCTACCACCACTACCACCCTCACCCAGGGGGGGCAGGATGCCTACCACTACTACCACCCTCACCCAGGGGGGCTGGATGCCTACCACTACTACCACCCTCACCCAGGGGGGCTGGATGCCTACCACCACCCTTAGCCAGGGGGCAGGATGCCTACCACCACTACCACCCTCACCCAGGGGGGCTGGATGCCTACCACTACTACCACCCTCACCCAGGGGGGCTGGATGCCTACCACTACTACCACCCTCACCCAGGGGGGCAGGATGCCTACCACCACTACCACCCTCACCCAGGGGGGCAGGATGCCTACCACTACTACCACCCTCACCCAGGGGGGCAGGATGCCTACCACTACTACCACCCTTAGCCAGGGGGGCAGGATGCCTACCACCACTACCACCCTCACCCAGGGGGCTGGATGCCTACCACTACTACCACCCTCACCCAGGGGGGCTGGATGCCTACCACCACCCTTAGCCAGGGGGGCAGGATGCCTACCACTACTACCACCCTCACCCAGGGGGGCAGGATGCCTACCACTACTACCACCCTTAGCCAGGGGGGCAGGATGCCTACCACTACTACCACCCTCACCCAGGGGGGCTGGATGCCTACCACCACCCTTAGCCAGGGGGGCAGGATGCCTACCACCACTACCACCCTCACCCAGGGGGTCAGGATGCCTACCACTACTACCACCCTCACCCAGGGGGGCAGGATGCCTACCACCACCCTTAGCCAGGGGGGCAGGATGCCTACCACCACTACCACCCTCACCCAGGGGGGCAGGATGCCTACCACTACTACCACCCTCACCCAGGGGGGCTGGATGCCTACCACCACCCTTAGCCAGGGGGGCAGGATGCCTACCACCACTACCACCCTCACCCAGGGGGGCAGGATGCCTACCAATACTACCACCCTTAGCCAGGGGGGCAGGATGCCTACCACTACTACCACCCTCACCCAGGGGGCTGGATGCCTACCACTACTACCACCCTTAGCCAGGGGGCAGGATGCCTACCACCACTACCACCCCCACCCATAGGATGGATAATGCATGACACAACCAGCACACCACAACCTAGGGAATGCAAGAAGAAGACATCCCCCCAACACCATGACAAGCGTGTGTAGACTGTGTCAAATGCCTACAACACCGAACATGACTTCGAACATACAATGTGATCCCCTAGCACATGTGCCACACAAATGTGTGTGGCACACACAACGCAAGCAGGCCATGACCATTGTGGCAATGGGGTCCAAACCCCCATCATCACAGTGACCAAAATGCAAGTGTGGGGTCCATAGCTGCAGCACATTTTGAACATTGTGGCAATGGGGTCCAAACCCCCATCATCACAGTGACCAAAATGCAAGTGTGGGGTCCATAGCTGCAGCACATTTTGAACATTGTGGCAATGGGGTCCAAACCCCCATCATCACAGTGACCAAAATGCAAGTGTGGGGTCCATAGCTGCAGCACATTTTGAACATTGTGGCAATGGGGTCCAAACCCCCATCATCACAGTGACCAAAAGGTAAGTGTTGACAAAGTAAGAGGTGCAACTGCCAAACTGCATGGATGATTCCTGGTCACAGAACAACAAACACATCAGTGGCAAAGTAGTGTATGTGTCCCATTGCAACATAAATTGGGGGAGCCAAATCCTGCAGTGCAAATAAGACATAACTTTGGCCATGTGCAGACAAACAACACCCATGGGGGCTGACACCGTCAACAATCATCAATGACACAATGACAGAAGTGACCATCAGAATGCAGACCCACATATTTGCACCAATGGGCACACACATGCAGATACCCTGTGGAGACTGCAGATGTGAGGTGAACAGATACCATACCATGGCAGCAATGGGACACACAATCAACAATTAGCACCAAATGAGGGCTCCCGTCCCATCAGCCTGGTCATGGAAGTGCCAACGGAATCATCAGCACAGATCCAACACACTTGTATTGCAATGTTGCACTGACAACACAGATGAGTCCTTCCCCATTGATGCCCAAACCTGCATGTTCACTGGAGATGGCCACACGGTCAGGGAAGTAGACGAATAGAACAATGGCAGGCACAACAGATGTGCAGGGGTGGAAGCCACAGATGTGAAATTGCCAATCTAAGTAGGAAATCCCATTGCCAAATACTGAACACATGACACCCTCAGATGCTGCTATGGATGACATGGATACACCACAGGATAGGACACATTCCCCCTGGACCACATTGGTTCCTGCACAGTAACACTTCATTATCATGAGACCAAATATCACCATCACTGCAGCAAGGGCATGGTTAGCATCATCAACATCATGTACATCAGAAGCAAAAGCACGAGAGAACAGAAAGTTGCTTTATTCAGCATATGTGGCATTAAAAGTAGAAGTCCGGTAGAACATAAACAAAGGCCAATGGCCAGTCCATCAACAAAGTCACAAGTGGGTGACAGTGGCAGATGCCACCCTACACATGCCTGCACAAAACCAGGGACAATCCACTAGGAGGGGCAACCGCGGGGGTAGGCCAGGCACCGCAGGGACAGGATCAGGGCTCACCAGGAGGAAGCAGGGAAGGGGTGGTGGGTGCTGGAGAGCCACTGACAACTGCAGTGGAGGTGTCTGACATGGTGTGTGCCGGCACAACTGGGGGGCATGGCTCAGATGTTGTGGGTGCCGGCACGACTGCAGTGGACCTTGCAGATGGAGTGGACAGGTCCGCCACTGCAGTGCCCAAGTCAGACAGGGTGGTAGTGGACTCCACTGCAGTGCCTACCACCAGGGGAGGAGAATGGGGAACAGGCAAGGTGGGCTGGACAGAGGGGAGGACACCCTCACCACATCAGTGGCACAGACAAGCGCAGCGGGGGGGTGGTGCCGGGAGAGCAAGTGGCAGGGGGAGAAGGCCGGAGCCTCTTGGGGATGGTATATCTGTGGGTGGGGGAACCTGGGGCAGGGTGTGGTGGGGGCACCTGTGGAGTGGGGGCCTGAGGGATGGAGGAAGGAGACCTGGTGCTTGAGCTGCAGGGCGGCGGCGGGGTCTTGCTCTTAGCACTCCAGGGGGACTTGCGGGTGGGGGCCTCAGTCTGTCTGCGCCTGGGGGAGGGTGTCCGGGGGCGAGGGGCACTCTGCTCTGTGTGGGGGGCTTCCTCTTCCCCCTGGATGCTGGGGCAGCTGGATCGGAGGGGAAGAGGCCGAGGTCACTGAGGAAGAGGCGCTGGGTCTTTGGGGTTGCAGGTGAGGCAAGGGAGGGTGCTTTGGAGGGAGAGGCAACTGAGGACTGCGCAGTGCCCGTGGATGCGTGTTTGTGTACCAGGGCCCCATCCCCTGTGAGTCTGGTTTCAGTCCCCTGACTGTGCATGCGTGTGCGTTTAGTTTGTGGCGTGTGTGTCTGTGTGCTGGACGTGTGTGTGCTGGTGTGTGCCTGTGCCGGTGTGTGTGTGCTTGGGACGGGTAAGGTGCTGGGGAGTGTGGATGGAGCAGAGGCAGGAGGGGTGAGGGACTGTCTGAGGAGGGACACTGCTGCCGTCAGGGAGGAGTCCATGGACCTGTTGCCCCTCTGTAGGTCAGACATGCCCGATGAGATGCCCTCCATGAACGACACCAGCTGAGTCAACAGTGCGGTGTGCGCATGGAGGACACTCAGCATGGCTGTCTGCCCTACATGGAGCTGGCGAAGGAGGTACACAGACTCCTCACTCAGGGCAGCAGGGGACACAGGGGCAGGGGTGCGGTGCCTGGCCCAAAGGAGACACGCTCCTGAACATGGGAGCCTCCACGGACCTGGGGAATGGGAGCCGATGGGAGGGCGGTGGTGGTGCTGGTGGTGGCGGGGACAGCAACACTAGCTGGGGTGTGGTGGCTGCTGACACCCGCCTCCACAAGGGAGTCATCCTCCGAGTTGCTCTGGTCCTCAGCTGAGGTGGATGGTGCTGAGGACTCCTCGGTGTGGCTCCCCTCGCCCTCTGTGCCACTGGGTCCCTCCGACCACTCCTCGGCTGCTGACCCAGTCTGGCTCTCTGGCTCCTCCTGGTCCGTGGAGCTGTCCCCTTCCGTGGCCGTGGATGTATCTGCAAACAATGGGGAAACAGACAGACATCAGTCACCTGCACCAAACGCACACACCACTGTGAGCACAGCACATTACAGAGCAAGCCCTGGCATCATTATTTGTACATTGCTAAAAGTGCCCTAACTGAACAGGAGAAGCCAATTGTAAGTCTGATGCCAAGCATGGCACTCACATCCCACATGGCCTTGCACCCATCTGTCTGGTGTCTGTTGGATTGCAACACCCCAGTGTGGACACATGCACCAAGTACACAGTAGTTGGACAGTGCAGAGGACACGGTGTGGCATGTGGACATGCACACATCACAGCTCTTGCCACTGAGTCAGTACAGGTTTCCGGATGAAAGGGATGCCCAGAGTCAAATAGGAAATGCATGTGATGCATACCAGCGACAGACACCATGATGCACCCATGTCCTGATAGCCAGCGCCACTATGGTGCGCATGTAGCACATGTCACTCCCCTGCAGGACCACCAATAAGTTGACACATGCCATGGCAGAGGCATGACTGCTAAGTCATACATCACTGTCTCAGTGATGTATGACTTGGCAGCCAGACAACAACACTATGCACTGTGTCACAATAGTAGGTCATGGGGAATGCAAGTCCTGGAGCTGCACAAGTGCACATGTACATCCCCCACACAACACATCATCTTAACCCTCATCTGTCCAGGTCACACCTATTGGACATATGGGAGACCTGTGACACTACCCTCTGAACCTGAGCCCCTCACAATTTGCTGTGAATGGGGAACAGCTGCCTGAACTTCACATTCGCATACCCCAGTCTGCACGGGCAGCTGATCAAACACCTATGTGACACACAAGTATCGTCTCCTATGGTCACATCTCCAGGGGCATGCTGAGCCCCTACCAAGAAACACCCCAGCAGTCCTGGCAACTAATCCACAGCACACTGACACAGAGGCAGACACCTGAGGGGTCAAATCACTGTGCACAATGTGTCAGCTGATACACGGGATTGGGAGTACAGAGTGCATTGCATGGCCTGGAGTAGGCATGACTGTCCTGCTCCACATGAATGAGGGATGTGCCCTGGACAGTGGATAGCTGGCTATGTATGTGTGACACACGTAATCTGCACACTCCTGGGGCCCAAACATTGTTCCCACCCACTGCATGGGCGTGTGCCACATACCCCAGGCACATGTGGTGGCTCAGCAAGTGGACCGCATATCAAAGCAACACGCAGATCACATGTCCAAACCCAGGCGTTGTGTGAACAATGGACCCACCCATGATGCCCACAACAGAGTTAGGGAAACAGATGCTGTCCCCCACCTTTAGTGAAGCAAACTGCAAGGACACAGTCCCAAGTGACACAATTCCCTGAATGTAAGGGCCACACCTGGGTATCAGATGACCAGTGGGCAGTGCACAATAGAGGGAGATGGCTCCTGGACAACATGACTGCTGCACTGTGGCAGTTGAACCAGGCCAGAGGAGGGCACAAAGAATGTAATACAGAGTTCACAGTGCAGTCTTTGACTCACCCCCTCCTTGCTGCTGTCTGGCCTTCAGCTGCCCATCCAGGTCTGGAAAGACCACCGCCAGGATCTGGAGCATGTGGGGGTCAGGGTCCGTGTTCCGCCCCTCCTGCGAGGAGGCGACAGCTTCAGCTGGACCCGTGCAATCCTCCGGGTCCAGCCCCGAAGGTCCTGTCACCTCTTCTGGCAGTTGCGGATCCGGCGCTTGTAGACCCCCACGGACCGGACAGCCCGGACGATGTCCTTCCAGATTTCCTGCTTCCGATGGGCATTAACCTGTCAGGATGACAAAGTGAAAAGGCCATTACCACACATGCAACATATCCGTGCATGACACAGTTGTATATACATGTCTCAATCACAGGGGCACATGATGTACACAGGCAGTGCAAAGCTGACCATGGACAGTTTGCCAGACGTCACTACATGGTATCATTGCATGGGAAGTAAAACCATGTTCAAATGCACTGTCACTGCACCATACCTGTCCAGTGCAAGTCACTACACACTATGGGGGGTGACAACTACTCAGTGAGCCTGCTAGCCAGTGGCGTGCAGACTCTCAGCCTTGCTAGTCACACAAAATGCACATTGGTCCAACTTGTACTCCCCATGCAATGTGTGGGAGTAGTGTTGCCGTCAACAGGGTGAACAGTCTGTGCACAAAGGCGAACATCCAGAACAGGTTCAGGCTTCCTGGGAGTTGCGCTTGGCCATCGGCCTCTCACTTTTCCCTCCTCGGACGACCCCTCTTCTTGGGGGGGGGTCCTCAAGTACAGGCTGCTGCGGTGCAGGGGACTCTCCGCCAGAGTCCTCCTCCTCCCTGTGGCAGTTGCAGTTTGTTCGGCACCAGATGTTGTTGGCACACAGGGAGGTGTGGACTGGTTGCTGTTCATCTGGCGGAAGCATTGTAAAATGTCCCTGTGCACCGCCGTCATCTCATGCAGTGCATCCCACTTGGACTCCACGCGGGACATGTGTGAGTCCACACGGGACATGTGTGACTCCACGTGGGACATGTGGGAGTCCAAGCGGGCATGATGGGCAGCCTGCTGCTGTTTAATGTCTCTGAGGAGCCCCACTACCTGGCAGAGCTCTCCGGTGCTGGACTGGTACGCATCAGCTATGCGTACCAGTTGTGGGTCATCATGCACACCAGCAACATCTGCAAGCAGCGACCTCTGTCTCCCACCCCTCCCACCACCCCTGCTGACATGTGCAGTGTGTGCAGTGGCACGCACAGATAACCCTGGTCCACCTTGGGGGTTGGTGGTGGTGGTGGTGTCCATGGCCCCAGGTTGGTCCAGGGTCACTGTGCTGGTGTTGCTCCTTGTTCTGTCCATGTCGGCAGGGGTGGTATTCGTGGTGACAGTCGTTGGAGGGGTGGGTGCAGGGGGTGCAGCTGGTGGTCCTGCTGGTGCTGCAGCTGGTGGTCCTGCTGGTGCTGCATGTTGACTTGCACCGGATGTGCCAGGTTGTTCTTCATCGTCCGAGGAGGACAGAGGCTGTACGACGCCAGTGAGCTCGGCAACCTCTTGAGCATGGGACTGGGACTCCTCAGCGTCTGCTGCTGTGTCCCCATCATCACCTGTTTTTGGGAGACACAAACAATGTATGTTATGTTTCTGCAGGCATCAATGGTTGACACACATGACAGTTGTGACTGTGCCTCTGGGTGCGGGCCTGTACATTGCATTGTCCTAAGTCGTCACAGTCAGGGGTTGATATTGGTGTGGCACATTGTCCTGCATTATTTGGGCATATCTATGTATTTTCTGGGGTGTGAACATGGTCTGCATTGGTTGTGTTTGGTTGACAGCCGGCCCTCCTTCCCACCCACCCACCCAGCCAGTCAGTTATCCCACCATGGAACGTGCTTGCGTTGCAGGGAGTGGAAGTTGTCTCTCAGGATGTCAGTCAGTGGTGTCCTGCTGTTTGTTGGTGCACAGTTGCCAGCAGGGCCTTGTGCTCCCCACAGCAGTAGCCAGTGTCAGCCATCTTGTGAGTCCTTCTCCACTCCCTGTGATGTGAGCATGGTTCAGGGTGGTGTTGATGGGACAGTTGTGGGGGTGACCAATATCAGTGACTACGACTCCCATCATGCTATTGCCTCCACCCCCTTCCCAGCATGCCCATGCTTCCTTCCTTTTGACTCTGCTTCCCTGTGGGGTGGGCTGGCTGTGCTGACAGGATGGCTGGGAGTGTTGTCCTGGCAGTTGTTTGGCTAAGAGTCCCAAGAGTGTCCCTGTGCTTCACACAACATAACCCAGAGTGGTGGTTCTTTGTGGGATCTTGTGTTAGGATGGGGGGCATTGCATTCTACCAGGTGGGTTCTGTGGAGTTTGTGTTGGGGTGTGTGTGAGGGGAGGTGCTTGTGACTATGGTCAGTGCTGCAAGTCCCCCTTCCCACCCAGCCAGCCAGATATCCCACCATGGAACGTGCTTGCATTGCAGGGAGTGTAAGTTGTCTCTCAGAATGTCAGTCAGTGGTGTCCTGCTGTTTGTTGGTGCACAGTTGCCAGCAGGGCCTTGTGCTCCCCACAGCAGTAGCCAGTGTCAGCCATCTTGTGAGTCCTTCTCCACTCCCTGTGATGTGAGCATGGTTCAGGGTGGTGTTGATGGGACAGTTGTGGGGGTGACCAATATCAGTGACTACGACTCCCATCATGCCATTGCCTCCACCCCACTTCCCAGCATTCCCATACTTACTTGCTTTTGTGGGGAGTTCAGTGTGTGTGGGTGTGAGAGCAATGGCAAGATGGCTGACAGTGGTGTCCTGCTGTTGGTTGGTGTGCAGTACCCAGCATGCCCTTGTGCTCCCCACGACACAGCAACAGTGTCAGACATCTTTGATGGGCCTTTACACTCTCTGTGGGATGTGCATGCGTGAGTGTGAGCTTGCTGGGCCATGTGGTGGGGGATGTAGAGCTGTGACTACGACTCCCATCATGCTATTGCCTCCTCCCCCTTCCCAGCATGCCCATGCTTCCTTCCTTTTGACTCTGCTTCCCTGTGGGGTGGGCTGGCTGTGCTGACAGGATGGCTGGGAGTGTTGTCCTGGCAGTTGTTTGGCTAGAAGTCCCAAGAGTGTCCCTGTGCTTCACACAACATAACCCAGGGTGGTGGTTCTTTGTGGGATCTTGTGTTAGGATGGGGGGCATTGCATTCTACCAGGTGGGTTCTGTGGAGTTTGTGTTGGGGTGTGTGTGAGGGGAGGTGCTTGTGACTATGGTCAGTGCTGCAAGTCCCCCTTCCCACCCAGCCAGCCAGATATCCCACCATGGAACGTGCTTGCATTGCAGGGAGTGTAAGTTGTCTCTCAGTATGTCAGTCAGTGGTGTCCTGCTGTTTGTTGGTGCACAGTTGCCAGCAGGGCCTTGTGCTCCCCACAGCAGTAGCCAGTGTCAGCCATCTTGTGAGTCCTTCTCCACTTCCTGTGATGTGAGCATGGTTCAGGGTGGTGTTGATGGGACAGTTGTGGGGGGCAATATGTGTGACTGCGACTCCCATGATGCTATTGGCTACACTGACTTGGCCAGCATACACAGAATTCCTTCCTTTGAGTGGTCTTCACTGTGTGTTGGTGTTGTTGTGGTGGCTACATGTCTGGATGTGTTTGTTAGTTCTATTTGTGCCACTGCCTAGTTGTAGTTGTGTTTGTACATGTGTTGGCACAGTTGGATGTGACTTTTTTGATGGCATGTGTTGTGTTTATCTGACTAACATACACATTTTGGGATGATTCTGTTCTGGTTGCTGTGTAATTGCTATGAGTGCATGGTTTGACTCTCCCTTGACAGTGATGTGTGTGTTTTGTGGCAGTATATTGTGTACATTTGTTGTGTACTCACCAGGCTCTGGGATGTCCTCTAGTCCATATACGCTCACTGGCGGAAGGATGGCCCGCACCTTCTCCTCCCAGGGCCTGAGGTATATTGGCTTGGCAGGAGGGCCACTGCCGGTGTGTTGGCTGTTGATGTAGTCTTTCTTCAGCATGTCCCGTACCCTCCTGCGCACGTCATACCACCTGTTCTGGATGTCGGTCTTTGTGCGCCGACATGGTGATTGGGCGTTCACCCTGTTGATGATCCTCTCCCACATCTTGGTTTTCTGCGACATGGGGGTCTGTTGGACCAGTGTGCCAAACAGCTGTGGCTCCACCCTGAGGATCTCGTCTACCATGACTTCCAATTCACTATCTAGGAACTTGGGATTCTTCTTGGGGGGCATGGTGATGGTTGGTGATGGTGGGTGATGTGTGTGTTGGTGTGCAGGTGAGGGTGTGTGAGTGTGTGTTTTGCTGGGTGTATGTGAGGTAGGTGTTTGTTGGTGTGCTGATGGTGTGTGGCTTGTGTGAGGGATGAGCTGTGGGTGTGTGGTTGCTTTCTCTTGGGTGCTGGCAGTGGAATGGCATTTGCAAAGGCTCATGGTTGTGATTTGTGTCCTTTATATAGGTGGAGTTGTGGGTGTGTCTTTGTTCTCTGTCCCCACCCCCCAGTATTTATTGGCTTGGTAATTGCTTGTTTGGCCTTTTTTTTGGGTGATTTTTCCTTTGTGCTGTTTGTGTATGTTGGAAACGTTCTTGTGACCGAGTCGGACCCTGCATTGGTCTCGTACGGTGTTCTCCGTTTCGTTCACGCTGTGTTTGTGCAGTTTTCTATGCTGCGTACGCGTCGGTCGCGGTGTATTGTGTTGCTTCGGCTCGGTTTTGTATGCGTGTCGGTCGTGCGGCTTGTCCTCCGTCCGACTCGCTCGTGGTTTCGCGCCTTGCATCGTACTTTGCGGTTTGGAGTTCGCGTGTACGTTTCGGTCGGATTTGTTCCGGGTGCGTGTCGGTCGGTTGGATTCGCGTGTTTTTCCGGCCGGATTGCTGTTTTCCGTGCGGCTCGGTCGGTCGACTTGGTTTCGGTACTTGTCGGTCGGATTTTTCGCGCCTTGCATCGTACTTGGCGTGTCGTGCGCCACGGGTACGTGTCGGTCGGTATTATTTCCGGATCCGAGTCGGTCGGCGATTTTTCCGGCCCGAATCGGAATCGACCCCCATGTATTTTAATTCATAATATATTTTTTTACATACTTTTTAAGTTACAGGTGTATGTATATATATATTTATTTATAATTTTTAATATCTTTGTAACATTTTATAATTAATTAAAATTATTATTTATTAATTATTTTTAAGTAAATATATATTTATTACATTTTATATATGTATGCTTAATTTATTATTAAATTAAATGTATTTCTTATAATTGTTAAAAACTACAAATAAATCTAAATATTTTTTTTAAGTTAAATGTATTATTTAATTTATTTTACAATATTTTTATACATATAAAAAAACAATATTTTGTACTTCGATATTTTTAACGATATTTTTTTTTACCCCTCCGCTATCCAACACTTTCCCTACTGTTGCACTCACAGGAGTGGGAATAGTAATTTTATCCCCTCTGCTATCCAACACTTTCCCTACTGTTGCACTTGTTGGAGTGGGAATAGTAAATGATTCCCCTCCGCTATCCAACACTTTCCCTACTGTTGCATTCGCTGGAGTGGGAATAGTAATTTTTACCCCTCCGCTATCCAACACTTTCCCTACTGTTGCACTCACAGGAGTGGAAATAGTAATTTTATCCCCTCCGCTATCCAACACTTTCCCTACTGTTGCACTCATTGGAGTGGGAATAGCAAATTATTCCCCTCCGCTATCCAACACTTTCCCTACTGTTGCACTCACTGGAGTGGGAATAGTAATTTTATCCCCTCCGCTATCCAACACTTTCCCTACTGTTGCACTTGCTGGAGTGGGAATAGTAAATTATTCCCCTCCGCTAGCCAACACTTTCCCTACTGTTGCAATCATTGGAGTGGGAATAGTAATTTTTACCCCTCCGCTATCCAACACTTTCCCTACTGTTGCACTCACTGGAGTGGGAATAGTAATTTTATCCCCTCCGCTATCCAACACTTTCCCTACTGTTGCACTTGCTGGAGTGGGAATAGTAAATTATTCCCCTCCGCTATCCAACACTTTCCCTACTGTTGCACTCACTGCAGTGGGAATAGTAATTTTTACCACTGCGCTATCCAACACTTTCCCTACTGTTGCACTCGCTGGAGTGGGAATAGTAATTTTTATCCCTCCACAATGTAACATTTTCCCTACTGTTAAACTCATTGGAGTGGGAATAGTAAATTATTCCCCTACGCTAACCAACACTTTCGCTACTGTTGGTTTAAAAAATATTAAATATTTTAATTCATAATATATTTTTTTACATACTTTTTAAGTTACAGGTGTATGTATATATATATTTATTTATAATTTTTAATATCTTTGTAACATTTTATAATTAATTAAAATTATTATTTATTAATTATTTTTAAGTAAATATATATTTATTACATTTTATATATGTATGCTTAATTTATTATTAAATTAAATGTATTACTTATAATTGTTAAAAACTACAAATAAATCTAAATATTTTTTTAAGTTAAATGTATTATTTAATTTATTTTACAATATTTTTTATACATATAAAAAAACAATATTTTGTACTTCGATATTTTTAACGATATTTTTTTTTACCCCTCCGCTATCCAACACTTTCCCTACTGTTGCACTCACAGGAGTGGGAATAGTAATTTTATCCCCTCTGCTATCCAACACTTTCCCTACTGTTGCACTTGTTGGAATGGGAATAGTAAATGATTCCCCTCCGCTATCCAACACTTTCCCTACTGTTGCATTCGCTGGAGTGGGAATAGTAATTTTACCCCTCCGCTATCCAACACTTTCCCTACTGTTGCACTCACAGGAGTGGAAATAGTAATTTTATCCCCTCCGCTATCCAACACTTTCCCTACTGTTGCACTCATTGGAGTGGGAATAGCAAATTATTCCCCTCCGCTATCCAACACTTTCCCTACTGTTGCATTCACTGGAGTGGGAATAGTAATTTTATCCCCTCCGCTATCCAACACTTTCCCTACTGTTGCACTTGCTGGAGTGGGAATAGTAAATAATTCCCCTCCGCTAGCCAACGCTTTCCCTACTGTTGCAATCATTGGAGTGGGAATAGCAATTTTTACCCCTCCGCTATCCAACACTTTCCCTACTGTTGCACTCACTGGAGTGGGAATAGTAATTTTATCCCCTCCGCTATCCAACACTTTCCCTACTGTTGCACTTGCTGGAGTGGGAATAGTAAATTATTCCCCTCCGCTATCCAACACTTTCCCTACTGTTGCACTCACTGCAGTGGGAATAGTAATTTTACCACTGCGCTATCCAACACTTTCCCTACTGTTGCACTCGCTGGAGTGGGAATAGTAATTTTTATCCCTCCACAATGTAACATTTTCCCTACTGTTAAACTCATTGGAGTGGGAATAGTAAATTATTCCCCTACGCTAACCAACACTTTCGCTACTGTTGGTTTAAAAAATATTAAATATTTTAATTCATAATATATTTTTTTACATACTTTTTAAGTTACAGGTGTATGTATATATATATTTATTTATAATTTTTAATATCTTTGTAACATTTTATAATTAATTAAAATTATTATTTATTAATTATTTTTAAGTAAATATATATTTATTACATTTTATATATGTATGCTTAATTTATTATTAAATTAAATGTATTACTTATAATTGTTAAAAACTACAAATAAATCTAAATATTTTTTTTAAGTTAAATGTATTATTTAATTTATTTTAAAATATTTTTTATACATATAAAAAAAACAATATTTTGTACTTCGATATTTTTAACGATATTTTTTTTTACCCCTCCGCTATCCAACACTTTCCCTACTGTTGCACTCACAGGAGTGGGAATAGTAATTTTATCCCCTCTGCTATCCAACACTTTCCCTACTGTTGCACTTGTTGGAGTGGGAATAGTAAATGATTCCCCTCCGCTATCCAACACTTTCCCTACTGTTGCATTCGCTGGAGTGGGAATAGTAATTTTTACCCCTCCGCTATCCAACACTTTCCCTACTGTTGCACTCACAGGAGTGGAAATAGTAATGTTATCCCCTCCGCTATCCAACACTTTCCCTACTGTTGCACTCATTGGAGTGGGAATAGCAAATTATTCCCCTCCGCTATCCAACACTTTCCCTACTGTTGCACTTGCTGGAGTGGGAATAGTAAATTATTCCCCTTCGCTAGCCAACACTTTCCCTACTGTTGCACTCACTGGATTGGGAATAGTAATTTTTACCACTGCGCTATCCAACACTTTCCCTACTGTTGCACTCGCTGGAGTGGGAATAGTAATTTTTATCCCTCCGCTATGCAACATTTTCCCTACTGTTGCACTTGCTGGAGTGGGAATAGTAATTTTTCCCCTCCGCTATCCAACACTTTCCCTACTGTTAAACTCATTGGAGTGGGAATAGTAAATTATTCCCCTACGCTATCCAACACTTTCGCTACTGTTGCACTCAACGTAGTGTAAAATGTAGGTTTAAAAAATATTAAATATTTTAATTCATAATATATTTTTTTACATACTTTTTAAGTTACAGGTGTATGTATATATATATTTATTTATAATTTTTAATATATTTGTAACATTTTATAATTAATTAAAATTATTATTTATTAATTATTTTTAAGTAAATATATATTTATTACATTTTATATATGTATGCTTAATTTATTATTAAATTAAATGTATTACTTATAATTGTTAAAAATTACAAATAAATCTAAATATTTTTTTCAGTTAAATGTATTATTTAATTTATTTTACAATATTTTTTATACATATAAAAAAAACAATATTTTGTACTTCGATATTTTTAACGATATTTTTTTTTCTATATTTTTGTACTTACCATTATGAAGATAGGAGGTCGATATTTTGGAAAACGATATTTATGTCCCGATATTTTTGTATCTCGATATTCTGGTACTCGATATTCTGTCAGTGATCCCTTTCGTTAGTATAAGGGTAGCGCTTTGAGCTTCCCCTCCCAGTACAAAACTACTGAAATCTGTGAGACAGACCTATGTCATGACACACATGCATGATCTTTTTGCCCATGACAACAACAATCAGCACCAGCGATCCAGACATCTTCCCAGTTGCAGGCACTCAGGGCAGGGGTACACATCCATTACCATGCAAAGTACTTTTTCATCCCAACAACATTCTTTACACATTGCCTCTAAGTTAAGTCTGTCTACTCTGTGCCATAGCTACTAGGGGGTTGAGCTCAGGGTATTTTAGTGACATTAAGGGTTCAAGAGTTCACCCTGATAAGGGTTGTGGTCATTATCTGAGGTGTGTACTCACCCTCCCAAACTAATACCCCGATTTCTTACAGGACCCAGTGAAGGTGAAGAGTTTGTTCATTGGTGATACTAGCTTCAGTAGCATCCTCAAGTTTAGGTATAGGGGAAAAAATGACAAATTGCTTTCCGTATGCCACAGGATGCTCCTTCAAAATGTGCATCTGAATTGCCACAAGTATTTTCTCAGTAGTAATAAATCATTCCTATGCAATCAAATATAAATGTGATCAATATACTATTGGGGCTGTGTGCCCCTCATTGTAAACTATGTATATGTAGCCTGAAGTGCTTGGAACAACATTAATTTCTAGGTTTTCTTCTTGTTCTGTGTTTGTAAACATTTAGGGCCAGATGTACAATCATTTTTTGCGGTCGCAAATGGGAAATTGGCCTGTTTGCGACTGCAAAAAATGGTGGTGGTATGTACAAACGCTACTTCGCGAGTCAGTGACTCACAAAACAGCGTTTGCGAGACACTATTAGGAAGGGGCGTGCTAAGGGCATTTCTTCCTATTAGCAAGTCCAAATGGTATGTTCCATTGTTTTGTGACCGCATTTACGGTCGCAAAACACTTGCAGTTTACCACCTACTTCAAGTAGGTGGTAAGCCACTCGCTAACGGGAAGGTGTCCCCAGGAGACCCATTCTACTTTGTAAATGTATACAAAAATATTTTTTATGAGCAGGCACTGGTCCCACAGACCACTGCTTACTCTTAAAAAATGAAACCATAACGTTTCATTTTTCTTTTTAAATGCATCCCATTTTCCTTTTAGGAAAACGGGATGCATTAAAAAAACCTGCTTTATTTAAATTTAATTTAAAAAGCAGTCACAGACAATGTTCCCTCTAATTTTTTTCCTCTGTGTGCGGCATTGTAAGGTCTCTGTGCGCTGCAGCCAATGCTATGTGCGCCAAGAACCAGACCGCGCATGTGGGTGCAGCGACAAATATCAGTGCAAAAATCACTCCAAAATTTGCTTAAAAAGTGAAAATACAGTGCATTTCCACACATAAAGCGCCACATGATGGGTTTTAAGGCAGGTTTACAATTCACATATACACACCATGACATGAATTGGTTACACAGGCAAACACACTTCGGCTTTAGTAAAGCACAGGACTCCAACGGTGGTACCAAGATAAGATTTCACTAAAGATTCTCAACTAGAGCTCTGTTCATAGGGTGGGGAAATGTTGGGAGCCTATACAAGATCGCATAGCTGGGGATACTTGCAGGAGGGCACATGTTATGCCCTCCTGTGTGCATGCACCCCTAGTTCCTGCAGGGCATGAACTGTTGACACAACGACCTCGAATCAATTCTTTGAATGCTCTGAGAACCCTTTTGAATTCAATTTGGAAAATTCTCTTTCCAATAGAGGAAGACTAGGTGGCTCTCCCTCCTCCAGAGCACCAAACGATACATAGACATTTATGAAACGGACCCTTATGCATATATACTACCTGTACTGAGTGAGTTGTGTGTGCCTACATACCCAGCCACCTTCCTTTTGTCTCTCTGTATATATATATATAGATATAGATATATATCTATCCAGACCAGTTTTTCGCTTAAACCCACGCCTCAAACGACGGCGGGCCGTGGCGGGTTAGCGAGACCCATTACATCCATATTCCATTATTTCCATGCAGAACAACGATCCACGGCACCCAATTGCTTCAAGCAGATTTTAATTCAGCAAATGCTCCACTCAACGCTTTTCGGGAATAAAAGTCCCTTGTTCACGAGTGTTGAGATTGTATTTCATAATGCTTTAAATAAACATCACATGACTTGTGGCAACAAATGAAAGTGTAAACAGACTTTATCATTATTGCAAAGTAATGCACCATTACAAATAAAAACACAATATTAATTCATACTGGTTTTAAATAGATTATAAGTGCAATTCAACTTCGTCTTAGTGCAGTGGTGGAAAAACGAGTATGGGAGGATACAAATGAATAAGAAGGGTGCCGCTACTTGAACGGGACAGGCTGTGTTCATTTTTTCACACTGCCTGAACTTTATTGTTCCTCCTATAGCTACATGGGGCCAGTAGCTTATATCCCTAACATAGTTACAATTCATGACTCGTGCCTGCACATTACTTACGGCCAAAAGTGCAAAATATTGCCGTCCTATTACGCGCTAATGCTCTAATGCATAATCCTGTCTTTGCTTGTGTAAACGCGCTTTTAAACAGATATGTAAGCGAAGCCTGGCCCTCTGCCTTTGATCATAGGTCAAGATCCTAGATTCGACTTCCTGTTAAAATTTATTTACAGCGCGATCCTAGCAAGGCCAAATGTTTTAAAGACACTAGATTGCGCCAGTGCGCATCTGTGCCATGTCATACCGCTAGGTCAAAGGATAGATGTTAGTGAAGCCCAAGTGGGCAATAATCTCTATGTACAGGATGTGCAAAAAATGATAATATTAAAGTAAACTTTCTTTCAACTTCAGAGATACTGAGGGGTCGATTCCGATTCGGGCCGGAAAAAGCACCGACCGACACGTACCTGTGGCGCACGACACGCCAAGTACGATGCAAGGCGCGAAAAATCCGACCGACACGTACCGAAACAAAGTCGACCGACCGAGCCGCACGGAAAGCAGCAATCCGGCCGGAAAAACACGCGAATCCAACCGACCGACACGCACCCGGAACAAATCCGACCGAAACGCATACACGCGAACTCCAAACCGCAAAGTACGATGCAAGGCGCGAAAACCACGACCGAGTCGGACGGAGGACAAGCCGTACGACCGACACGCATACAAAACCGAGCCGAAGCAACACAATACACCGCGACCGACGCGTACGCAGCATAGAAAACTGCACAAACACAGCGTGAACGAAACGGAGAACACCGTACGAGACCAATGCAGGGTCCGACTCGGTCACAAGAACGTTTCCAACATACACAAACAGCACAAAGGAAAAATCACCCAAAAAAAGGCCAAACAAGCAATTACCAAGCCAATAAATACTGGGGGGTGGGGACAGAGAACAAAGACACACCCACAACTCCACCTATATAAAGGACACAAATCACTACCATGAGCCTTTGCAAATGCCATTCCACTGCCAGCACCCAAGAGAAAGCAACCACACACCCACAGCTCATCCCTCACACAAGCCACACACCATCAGCACACCAACAAATACCTACCTCACATACACCCAGCAAAACACACACTTACACACCCTCACCTGCACACCAACACACACATCACCCACCATCACCACCCATCACCATGCCCCCCAAGAAGAATCCCAAGTTCCTAGATAGTGAATTGGAAGTCATGGTAGACGAGATCCTCAGGGTGGAGCCTCAGCTGGTTGGCACACTGGTCCAACAGACCCCCATGTCGCAGAAAACCAAGATGTGGGAGAGGATCATCAACAGGGTGAACGCCCAATCACCATGTCGGCGCACAAAGACCGACATCCAGAACAGGTGGTATGACGTGCGCAGGAGGGTACGGAAAATGCTGAAGCAAGACTACATCAACAGCCAACACACCGGCAGTGGCCCTCCTGCCAAGCCAATATACCTCAGGCCCTGGGAGGAGAAGGTGCGGGCCATCCTTCCGCCAGTGAGCGTATATGGACTAGAGGACATCCCAGAGCCTGGTGAGTACACAACAAATGTACACAATATACTGCCACAAAACACACACACATCACTGTCAAGGGGAGAGTCAAACCATGCACTCATAGCAATTACACAGCAACCAGAACAGAATCATCCCAAAATGTGTATGTCAGTCAGATAAACACAACACATGCCATCAAAAAAGTCACATCCAACTGTGCCAACACATGTACAAACACAACCACAACTACAGCTAGGCAGTGACACAAATAGAACTAACAAACACATCCACACATGTAGCCACCACAACAACACCAACACACAGTGAAGACCACTCAAAGGAAGGAATTCTGTGTATGCTGGCCAAGTCAGTGTAGCCAATAGCATCATGGGAGTCGCAGTCACACATATTGCCCCCCCCACAACTGTCCCATCAACACCACCATGAACCATGCGCACATCACAGGGAGTGGAGAAGGACTCACAAGATGGCTGACACTGGCTACTGCTGTGGGGAGCACAAGGCCCTGCTGGCAACTGTGCACCAACAAACAGCAGGACACCACTGACTGACATCCTGAGAGACAACTTACACTCCCTGCAATGCAAGCACGTTCCATGGTGGGATATCTGGCTAGCTGGGTGGGAAGGGGGACTTGCAGCACTGACTATAGTCACAAGCACCTCCCCTCACACCCCCCAACACAAACTCCACAGTACCCACCTGGTAGAATGCAATGCCCTCCATCCTAACACAAGATCCCACAAAGAACCACCACCCTGGGTTATGTTGTGTGAAGCACAGGGACACTCTTGGGACTCTTAGCCAAACAACTGCCAGGACAACACTCCCAGCCATCCTGTCAGCACAGCCAGCCCACCCCACAGGGAAGCAGAGTCAAAAGGAAGGAAGCATGGGCATGCTGGGAAGGGGGAGGAGGCAATAGCATGATGGGAGTCGTAGTCACAGCTCTACATCCCCACCACATGGCCCAGCAAGCTCACACTCACGCATGCACATCCCACAGAGAGTGGAAAGGCCCATCAAAGATGTCTGACACTGTTGCTCTGTCGTGGGGAGCACAAGGGCATGCTGGGTACTGCACACCAACCAACAGCAGGACACCACTGTCAGCCATCTTGCCATTGCTCTCACACCCACACACACTGAACTCCACACAAAAGCAAGTAAGTATGGGAATGCTGGGAAGTGGGGTGGAGGCAATGGCATGATGGGAGTCGTAGTCACAGACATAGCTCACCCCCACAACTGTCCCATCAACACCACCCTGAACCATGCTCACATCACAGGGAGTGGAGAAGGACTCACAAGATGGCTGACACTGGCTACTGCTGTGGGGAGCACAAGGCCCTGCTGGCAAATGTGCACCAACAAACAGCAGGACACCACTGATTGACATCCTGAGAGACAACTTACACTCCCTGCAATGCAAGCACGTTCCATGGTGGGATAACTGGCTGGCTGGCTGGGTGGGAAGGAGGACTTGCAGCACTGACCATAGTCACAAGCACCTCCCCTCACACCCCCCAACACAAACTCCACAGTACCCACCTGGTAGAATGCAATGCCCTCCATCCTAACACAAGATCCCACAAAGAACCACCACCCTGGGTTATGTTGTGTGAAGCACAGGGACACTCTTGGGACTCTTAGCCAAACAACTGCCAGGACAACACTCCCAGCCATCCTGTCAGCACAGCCAGCCCACCCCACAGGGAAGCAGAGTCAAAGGAAGTAAGCATGGGCATGCTGGGAAGGGGGAGGAGGCAATAGCATGATGGGAGTCGTAGTCACAGCTCTACATCCCCCACCACATGGCCCAGCAAGCTCACACTCATGCATGAACATCCCACAGAGAGTGGAAAGGCCCATCAAAGATGTCTGACACTGTTGCTGTGTCGTGGGGAGCACAAGGGCATGCTGGGTACTGCACACCAACCAACAGCAGGACACCACTGTCAGCCATCTTGCCATTGCTCTCACACCCACACACACTGAACTCCACACAAAAGCAAGTAAGTATGGGAATGCTGGGAAGTGGGGTGGAGGCAATGGCATGATGGGAGTCGTAGTCACAGACATAGCTCACCCCCACAACTGTCCCATCAACACCACCCTGAACCATGCTCACATCACAGGGAGTGGAGAAGGACTCACAAGATGGCTGACACTGGCTACTGCTGTGGGGAGCACAAGGCCCTGCTGGCAAATGTGCACCAACAAACAGCAGGACACCACTGACTGACATCCTGAGAGACAACTTACACTCCCTGCAATGCAAGCACGTTCCATGGTGGGATAACTGGCTGGCTGGCTGGGTGGGAAGGAGGACTTGCAGCACTGACCATAGTCACAAGCACCTCCCCTCACACACCCCCCCCAACACAAACTCCACAGTACCCACCTGGTAGAATGCAATGCCCTCCATCCTAACACAAGATCCCACAAAGAACCACCACCCTGGGTTATGTTGTGTGAAGCACAGGGACACTCTTGGGACTCTTAGCCAAACAACTGCCAGGACAACACTCCCAGCCATCCTGTCAGCACAGCCAGCCCACCCCACAGGGAAGCAGAGTCAAAAGGAAGGAAGCATGGGCATGCTGGGAAGGGGGGTGGAGGCAATAGCATGATGGGAGTCGTAGTCACTGATATTGGTCACCCCCACAACTGTCCCATCAACACCACCCTGAACCATGCTCACATCACAGGGAGTGGAGAAGGACTCACAAGATGGCTGACACTGGCTACTGCTGTGGGGAGCACAAGGCCCTGCTGGCAACTGTGCACCAACAAACAGCAGGACACCACTGACTGACATCCTGAGAGACAACTTACACTCCCTGCAACGCAAGCACGTTCCATGGTGGGATAACTGACTGGCTGGGTGGGTGGGAAGGAGGTCCGGCTGTCAACCAAACACAACCAATGCAGACCATGTTCACACCCCAGAAAATACATAGAAATGCCCAAATAATGCAGGACAATGTGCCACACCAATATCAACCCCTGACTGTGACGACTCAGGACAATGCAATGTACAGGCCCGCACCCAGAGGCAGTCACAACTGTCATGTGTGTCAACCATTGATGCCTGCAGAAACATGACATACATTGTTTGTGTCTCCCAAAAACAGGTGATGATGGGGACACAGCAGCAGACGCTGAGGAGTCCCAGTCCCAGGCTCAAGAGGATGCCGAGCTCACTGGCGTCGTACAGCCTCTGTCCTCCTCGGACGATGAAGAACAACCTGGCACATCCGGTGCAAGTCAACATGCAGCACCAGCAGGACCACCAGCTGCAGCACCAGCAGGACCACCAGCTGCACCCCTGCACCCACCCCTACAACGACTGTCACCACGAATACCATCCCTGCCGACATGGACAGAATAAGGAGCAACACCAGCACAGTGACCCTGGACCAACCTGGGACCATGGACACCACCACCACCACCAACCCCCAAGGTGGACCAGGGTTATCTGTGCGTGCCACTGCACACACTGCACATGTCAGCAGGGGTGGTGGGAGGGGTGGGAGACAGAGGTCGCTGCTTGCAGACGTTGCTGGTGTGCATGATGACCCACAACTGGTACGCATAGCTGATGCGTACCAGTCCAGCACCGGAGAGCTCAGCCAGGTAGTGGGGCTCCTCAGAGACATTAAACAGCAGCAGGCTGCCCATCATGCCCGCTTGGACTCCCACATGTCCCACGTGGAGTCACACATGTCCCGTGTGGACTCACACATGTCCCGCGTGGAGTCCAAGTGGGATGCACTGCATGAGATGACGGCGGTGCACAGGGACATTTTACAATGCCTCCGCCAGATGAACAGCAACCAGTCCACACCTCCCTGTGTGCCAACAACATCTGGTGCCGAACAAACTGCAACTGCCACAGGGAGGGAGGAGGACTCTGGCAAAGAGTCCCCTGCACCGCAGCAGCCTGCACTTGAGGGCCCCCCCCCAAGAAGAGGGGTCGTCCGAGGAGGGAAAACTGAGAGGCCGATGGCCAAGCGCAACTCCCAGGAAGCCTGAACCTGTTCTCGATGTTCGCCTTTGTGCACAGACTGTTCACCCTGTTGACGGCAACACTACTCCCACACATTGCATGGGGAGTACAAGTTGGACCAATGTGTCAGACAACTGTGGCCCCGATACTGGGGATCCTGTCTACCCGGACTTTCAATTCACCTAGGAACTTGGGATTGCAAGATTCATGTACAGCACAACCCATCCTATGCACTATTAACACAAATGTATCACAATAAACACACTAATACACCATACTTGCCTCTGTCGTGATTCCAACGTGGGTGCTGTTATGGGGATGATGAACTGCAAAATTACACTGTGTATGCGAACTGCAACAGCAAGGACAACACAGGCATGTGAGTACAGGCAACGTGACACACATGAGGGAGACACACCACCAGGGCTACACGACACATACACACCTAGGCCATCTGACTCATTGCCTACACTGATGTTGCCAGGGAAGACGGTGCAATGCACAGACACCACACCCATTCCCAGTTGTAGTCAAGTAGCCCACAGGTGCAGTAAGCAAATGGCAGTCAAATGTGTGACCACAGACAACGCACATCACAAAGTGAAGCACAGGTTTATTACACAGTTGCAACATGCCGTAACCACTACAGATGCAAGGTAACCCCACCTGGCAGCGGGCACACAGTCAACAACTGTAGACGGAAGGAAGTCCATGGGTGTGGCGCACATCACCTGTAGGGACACAACAGCTACCAGCCTGGATGTGCAATCACGTCGTCGGTGGACACAGTTGACCAAACGAATCTGAAAGTACCCTGTGAAGGACAGAAATGACACACAGTCAAAAGCAATGGAGTACAGGACAGAACAGCAAAACACATGCACAATACATGTTACAAGATACCCACCCAGAACCAAGTTAGCATGTCAACACTGTTGGGGAGTACAGCCCACCTGTCACCACACATCGCAACACACATCCAGTCAAGTGGCCCATGGACACACTCCAACAGCACCAGAGCACCACCCACACATCATGCCAACTCACATCATTGACATGACACCTCAGGATACTCACATTCAGCTAAAGAAGTTGGTGATGAGCTGTGTGCGGACATCACCATCACCATCATCATCATCATCGTCACTGGCATCGTGGTCCAGGCCAGGATCCTCCACAGGTGGCGGATGTTGGTCATTGTCATCCTGGATGAGAGGCAACTCCTTCCGCACTGCCAGGTTGTGGAGCATGCAGCAGACGATGATAATCTTGCACACTTTCGCAGGGGCATATGGGAGGGACCCTCCGGTCTTGTCCAGGCAGCGGAAGCGGCTCTTCAGGAGACCAAAGGTCCGCTCAATCACTCTCCTGGTCCGACCATGTGCCTCATTGTAGCGCATCTGGGCAGGTGTCACAGGGTTCCTGAGGGGTGTCAGCAACCACGGCATGTTGGGGTATGCCGAGTCACCTACGGACAGACAAGTGCACATTAGCTGACTTGGAAAAGTGGGCGGAATACTACAGATCAGATCACACACAATGGCACAAAGTCAGTACACACCGACAAGCCAGGCACGCTGGTTCTGCATCTGGGCCATCATCCTGGGGATGCGACTACTCCTCATCACAAAGGCATTGTGTGCTGAACCAGGGAAACGGGCACACACGTGTGTGATGGTCATGTCTGCAAGACACACCACCAGTGCATTGACCGAGTGGTAGTGCTTGCGGTTCCTGTAGGCCTGCTCCTGGGCCTGTGGTGGTACCAAAGCCACATGTGTCCCATCAATGGAGCCAATTACATGCGGCATCCTCCCCAGGGCATAAAAGTCACTCTTCACGTCAGTGAGTCGTCGCAGTCTAGGGAAATAGATGTACCGGTTCAGGAAGAGCAACATTGCCGCCAAAACACCGCGGAGCACACGGCTGAACATGGTCTGTGACATCCCACCAGCAGTCGCCACAGTATGTTGGAAGGTACCAGTGGCAAAGAAGTGTAGGGCTGCCATCACCTTCACCTTGGGGGTCAGCGCTGTAGGATACGGCCGGCCAGGCTGCAAATGTGGGGACAACTGCACTGCCAAATCCTCAATCAGCTGCCTGGTGAAGCGGTACCGTCGGATGCTGTCCCGTTCCACCATCGTTGCCAGGTCTGGGAATGGCCGATGGACAGCAGGAGCCCTGCAGTGCAGAGGAGAAGTAAGCAAGATTGTCAGTCACCCCACATATGCGGCATTGAACACACTCAAGATCCCAACATACATCATTATGAGGCACAACTACATGAAGTGTGCAGTACCGGAAGGACATGTATGGTACATACATGGCCAACATCTGTCAACACGGTCCAACAGGTGGCATCAATTAGTCCCAGGTTGGCCCATTGGATATCATGAGGCCGTGTCACAGTTCCCATCTCCTGCTGCCGTGTCACAATAACCCCCACAGGGACATGTGAGGACAGATGTGCCCCAGGCACCACAGCTCAACGACAGGTACATTCCCAGGGACCCTGTAATGCCACATGGACACTGGCATTACATGGAGTATCATGTATACACCACAGCAAAACAACCATGACCCCCACAGGTAGTGGCCCCACTTGCCACGGCAGGACAGACATGGACGTCTGTGACACACACGCACAACATCAGAGTCCATGCACACACAACGTGGATGTGGAGACTGTCTCCCATTGTGCACATGAAATCAGAGACATTGTAAACACCACATGCACAAAGACTGTGGAGGACCATCACTATTGTGCCACTGGGACACCCTGGCTCAAACATACCGTCCCACATGGGACTCACGGGGTATGTGACATGACATACACATACACCACTGTGAAATGTGACCATGGCACATGCACAGATATGAACAGTTGCACATCACAGTGGTCACGTACACGTAACACCCAGGATCCTGTCCCCATGAACACGTGCACAGCCTGGGGGTGGCTGCCCACAGGTGACACCCACAGGACAACATGTACACCAACATACACACAATAGGAAATGCAGCCTTACATGCCTTATGATAAAGTTTGGACAGGCTGTCGTGATGTAGGTGTGCCCCTCACTCCCTGGGAGCTATCTGTGGCTGGCATATGTCCATCTGAGACAGGCATGCTGACATATGCCAGTCACATGTACAGTGATGCGTTGAACAGCAATGGACCGATCGGTGCCTCCGGCCGGCCCATTGCTTTCAATGTGTGCGGGTACGCGTTGTACCCCTGTGTGTGTTGAACTGCAATGGACCGACCGGTGCCTCCGGCCGGCCCATTGCTTTCAATGTGTGCGGGTACGCGTTGTACCCCTGTGCGCGTTGAACTGCAATGGACCGATCGGTGCCTCCGGCCGGCCCATTGCTTTCAATGTGTGCGGGTACGCGTTGTACCCCTGTGCGCGTTGAACTGCAATGGACCGATCGGTGCCTCCGGCCGGCCCATTGCTTTCAATGTGTGGGTACGCATTGTACCCCTGTGCGCGTTGAACTGCAATGGACCGATCGGTGCCTCCGGCCGGCCCATTGCTTTTAATGTGTGCGGGTCACGCGTTGTACCCCTGTGCGCGTTGAACTGCAATGGACCGATCGGTGCCTCCGGCCGGCCCATTGCTTTCAATGTGTGCGGGTACGCGTTGTACCCCTGTGCGCGTTGAACTGCAATGGACCGAACGGTGCCTCCGGCCGGCCCATTGCTTTCAATGTGTGCGGGTACGCGTTGTACCCCTGTGCGCGTTGAACTGCAATGGACCGATCGGTGCCTCCGGCCGGCCCATTGCTTTCAATGTGTGCGGGTACGCGTTGTACCCCTGTGCGCATTGAACTGCAATGGACCGATCGGTGCCTCCGGCCGGCCCATTGCTTTCAATGTGTGCGGGTACGCGTTGTACCCCTGTGCGCGTTGAACTGCAATGGACCGATCGGTGCCTCCGGCCGGCCCATTGCTTTCAATGTGTGCGGGTACGCGTTGTACCCCTGTGCGCGTTGAACTGCAATGGACCGATCGGTGCCTCCGGCCGGCCCATTGCTTTCAATGTGTGCGGGTACGCGTTGTACCCCTGTGCGCGTTGAACTGCAATGGACCGATCGGTGCCTCCGGCCGGCCCATTGCTTTCAATGTGTGCGGGTACGCGTTGTACCCCTGTGCGCGTTGTACCGCAATGGACCGATCGGTGCGCACCCATTGACAATGGGCTTGCCTGGCAACGGACGCGTTTCGAATTTCGAACGAGTCGGTTGCTGGAAAATCAGTTGGTCACCCACAACAATGTTGCAAAATCATGTATGTCATGAAGTTGAAGATTTGAAGGATGCTGTGGGCGTGTTTTGGTGCTGCTATTCCATGGATTGGCCAGATTCAGAAGATGCAAACGACTTGGACCTATCACTTTGGACACAAGGGACAGTATCTGCCTCTCCAGCACATATATATTGCTGGCTTTTCCCCTGAGAGCCCACTTGCCTGCACTACATGCTCCAAGACGACATCTGCCACTGCACTGCTTCTGTCTCTGCCCCTCTGGACCCTGCAATGGCACGTACTGTGGAGAGAGCCCCAGCCTTCAGCCTTGAAGAGAACCAGGCCCTGCTGGACAGCCTACTTCCACAGTACAGCAAGCTGTATGGGACACCAGGGGAGCAGGTGAGTGTTCTGTGCACTGCCTTTCTGAATGTGCTGTTTGTCTGACTAGCAAGGCTGAGAGTCTGCACGCCACTGGCTAGCAGGCTCACTGAGTAGTTGTCACCCCCCATAGTGTGTAGTGACTTGCACTGGACAGGTATGGTGCAGTGACAGTGCATTTGAACATGGTTTTACTTCCCATGCAATGATACCATGTAGTGACGTCTGGCAAACTGTCCATGGTCAGCGTTGCACTGCCTGTGTACATCATGTGCCCCTGTGATTGAGACATGTATATACAACTGTGTCATGCACGGATATGTTGCATGTGTGGTAATGGCCTTTTCACTTTGTCATCCTGACAGGTTAATGCCCATCGGAAGCAGGAAATCTGGAAGGACATCGTCCGGGCTGTCCGGTCCGTGGGGGTCTACAAGCGCCGGATCCGCAACTGCCAGAAGAGGTGGCAGGACCTTCGGGGCTGGACCCGGAGGATTGCACGGGTCCAGCTGAAGCTGTCGCCTCCTCGCAGGAGGGGCGGAACACGGACCCTGACCCCCCACATGCTCCAGATCCTGGCGGTGGTCTTTCCAGACCTGGATGGGCAGCTGAAGGCCAGACAGCAGCAAGGAGGGGGTGAGTCAAAGACTGCACTGTGAACTCTGTATTACATGCTTTGTGCCCTCCTCTGTCCTGGTTCAACTGCCACAGTGCAGCAGTCATGTTGTCCAGGAGCCATGTCCCTCTATTGTGCACTGCCCGCTGCTCATCTGATACCCAGGTGTGGCCCTTACAGTCAGGGAATTGTGTCACTTGGGACTGTGTCCTTGCAGTTTGCTTCACTAAAGGTGGGGGACAGCATCTGTTTCCCTAACTCTGTTGTGGGCATCATGGGTGGGTCCATTGTTCACACAACGCCTGGGTTTGGACATGTGATCTGCGTGTTGCTTTGATATGCGGTCCACTTGCTGAGCTGAGCCACCACATGTGCCTGGGGTATGTGGCACACGCCCATGCAGCGGGTGGGAACAATGTTTGTGCCCCAGGAGTGTGCAGATTACGTGTGTCACACATACATAGCCAGCTATCCACTGTCCAGGGCACATCCCTCATTCATGTGGAGCAGGACAGTCATCATCTTGTGTGTTTTGCATTTCGCCCTATGTGGGAAGGGTATGCCCAGACGTGGGTCCCGTGCTCACTACGCCACTGGAGTCAAGCTATCCTGGCTGATGAAGGCTGATAGCCTGAAACCGGTCCTAGGATGCTTGATTCCGGTCCAGGGAAGACATGGCTTGGCAGTTCGGTCTGGACTGTTCCCATGAGGCACAGGGTCAAGACTGATTTGCATATGGCTATGTCTGAACTGGGGTGGCATGGTGAAGCAAAATAACGATGGATTAAACCCAGATCTGTGACTGGGGGTGAATGTTTGCCAATGTGCAGCATTCCGTCCATCATCTTGTGTGTTTTGCATTTCGCCCTATGTGGGAAGGGTATGCCCAGACGTGGGTCCCGTGCTCACTACGCCACTGGAGTCAAGCTATCCTGGCTGATGAAGGCTGATAGCCTGAAACCGGTCCTAGGATGCTTGATTCCGGTCCAGGGAAGACATGGCTTGGCAGTTCGGTCTGGACTGTTCCCATGAGGCACAGGGTCAAGACTGATTTGCATATGGCTATGTCTGAACTGGGGTGGCATGGTGAAGCAAAATAACGATGGATTAAACCCAGATCTGTGACTGGGGGTGAATGTTTGCCAATGTGCAGCATTCCGTCCATCATCTTGTGTGTTTTGCATTTCGCCCTATGTGGGAAGGGTATGCCCAGACGTGGGTCCCGTGCTCACTACGCCACTGGAGTCAAGCTATCCTGGCTGATGAAGGCTGATAGCCTGAAACCGGTCCTAGGATGCTTGATTCCGGTCCAGGGAAGACATGGCTTGGCAGTTCGGTCTGGACTGTTCCCATGAGGCACAGGGTCAAGACTGATTTGCATATGGCTATGTCTGAACTGGGGTGGCATGGTGAAGCAAAATAACGATGGATTAAACCCAGATCTGTGACTGGGGGTGAATGTTTGCCAATGTGCAGCATTCCGTCCATCATCTTGTGTGTTTTGCATTTCGCCCTATGTGGGAAGGGTATGCCCAGACGTGGGTCCCGTGCTCACTACGCCACTGGAGTCAAGCTATCCTGGCTGATGAAGGCTGATAGCCTGAAACCGGTCCTAGGATGCTTGATTCCGGTCCAGGGAAGACATGGCTTGGCAGTTCGGTCTGGACTGTTCCCATGAGGCACAGGGTCAAGACTGATTTGCATATGGCTATGTCTGAACTGGGGTGGCATGGTGAAGCAAAATAACGATGGATTAAACCCAGATCTGTGACTGGGGGTGAATGTTTGCCAATGTGCAGCATTCCGTCCATCATCTTGTGTGTTTTGCATTTCGCCCTATGTGGGAAGGGTATGCCCAGACATGGGTCCCGTGCTCACTACGCCACTGGAGTCAAGCTATCCTGGCTGATGAAGGCTGATAGCCTGAAACCGGTCCTAGGATGCTTGATTCCGGTCCAGGGAAGACATGGCTTGGCAGTTCGGTCTGGACTGTTCCCATGAGGCACAGGGTCAAGACTGATTTGCATATGGCTATGTCTGAACTGGGGTGGCATGGTGAAGCAAAATAACGATGGATTAAACCCAGATCTGTGACTGGGGGTGAATGTTTGCCAATGTGCAGCATTCCGTCCATCATCTTGTGTGTTTTGCATTTCGCCCTATGTGGGAAGGGTATGCCCAGACGTGGGTCCCGTGCTCACTACGCCACTGGAGTCAAGCTATCCTGGCTGATGAAGGCTGATAGCCTGAAACCGGTCCTAGGATGCTTGATTCCGGTCCAGGGAAGACATGGCTTGGCAGTTCGGTCTGGACTGTTCCCATGAGGCACAGGGTCAAGACTGATTTGCATATGGCTATGTCTGAACTGGGGTGGCATGGTGAAGCAAAATAACGATGGATTAAACCCAGATCTGTGACTGGGGGTGAATGTTTGCCAATGTGCAGCATTCCGTCCATCATCTTGTGTGTTTTGAGCAGGACAGTCATGCCTACTCCAGGCCATGCAATGCACTCTGTACTCCCACTCCCGTGTATCAGCTGACACATTGTGCACAGTGATTTGACCCCTCCGGTGTCTGCCTATGTGTCAGTGTGCTGTGGATTAGTTGCCAGGACTGCTGGGGTGTTTCTTGGTAGGGCCTCAGCATGCCCCTGGAGATGTGACCATAGGAGACGATACTTGTGTGTCACATAGGTGTTTGATCAGCTGCCCGTGCAGACTGGGGTATGCGAATGTGATGTTCAGGCAGCTGTTCCCCATTCACAGCAAATTGTGAGGGGCTCAGGTTCAGAGGGTAGTGTCACAGGTCTCCCATATGTCCAATAGGTGTGACCTAGACAGATGAGGGTTGAGATGATGTGTTGTGTCGGGGATGTACATGTGCACTTGTGCAGCTCCAGGACTTGCATTCCCCTTGACCTACTATTGTGACACAGTGCATAGTGTTGTTGTCTGGCTGCCAAGTCATACATCACTGAGACAGTGATGTATGACTTAACAGTCATGCCTCTGCCATGGCATGTGTCAACTTATTTGTGGTCCTGCAGGGGAGTGACATCTGCTACATGCACACCATAGTGGCGCTGGCTATCAGGACATGGGTGCATCATGGTGTCTGTCGCTGGTATGCATCACATGCATTTCCTATTTGACTCTGGGCATCCCTTTCATCCGGAAACCTGTACTCACTCAGTGGCAAGAGCTGTGATGTGTCCACACCGTGTCCTCTGCACTGTCCAACTACTGTGTACTTGGTGCATGTGTCCACACTGGGGTGTTGCAATCCAACAGACACCAGACAGATGGGTGCAAGGTCATGTGGGATGTGAGTGCCATGCTTGGTATCAGACTGACAATTGGCTTCTCCTGTTCAGTTAGGGCACTTTTAGCAATGTACAACTAATGATGCCAGGGCTTGCTCTGTGATGTGCTGTGCTCACAGTGGTGTGTGCGTTTGGTGCAGGTGACTGATGTCTGTCTGTTTCCCCATTGTTTGCAGATACATCCACGGCCACGGAAGGGGACAGCTCCACGGACCAGGAGGAGCCAGAGAGCCAGACTGGGTCAGCAGCCGAGGAGTGGTCGGAGGGACCCAGTGGCACGGAGGGCGAGGGGAGCCACACCGAGGAATCCTCAGCACCATCCACCTCAGCTGAGGACCAGAGCAACTCGGAGGATGACTCCCTTGTGGAGGCGGGTGTCAGCAGCCACCACACCCCAGCTAGTGTTGCTGTCCCCGCCACCACCAGCACCACCACCGCCCTCCCATCGGCTCCCATTCCCAAGGTCCGTGGAGGCTCCCATGTTCGGGAGCGTGTCTCCTTTGGCCCAGGCACCGCACCCCCTGCCCCTGTGTCCCCTGCTGCCCTGAGTGAGGAGTCTGTGTACCTCCTTCGCCAGCTCCATGTAGGGCAGACAGCCATGCTGAGTGTCCTCCATGCGCACACCGCACTGTTGACTCAGCTGGTGTCGTTCATGGAGGGCATCTCATCGGGCATGTCTGACCTACAGAGGGGCAACAGGTCCATGGACTCCTCCCTGATGGCAGCAGTGTCCCTCCTCAGACAGTCCCTCACCCCTCCTGCCTCTGCTCCATCCACACTCCCCAGCACCTTGCCCGTCCCAAGCACACACACACCGGCACAGGCACACACCAGCACACACACATCCAGCACACAGACACACACGCCACAAACTAAACGCACACGCACGCACAGTCAGGGGACTGAAACCAGACTCACAGGGGATGGGGCCCTGGTACACACACACGCATCCACGGGCACTGCACAGTCCTCAGTTGCCTCTCCCTCCAAAGCACCCTCCCTTGCCTCACCTGCAACCCCAAAGACCCAGCGCCTCTTCCTCAGTGACCTCGGCCTCTTCCCCTCCGATCCAGCTGCCCCAGCATCCAGGGGGAAGAGGAAGCCCCCACATGGAGCAGAGTGCCCCTCTCCCCCGGACACCCTCCCCCAGGCGCAGACAGACTGAGGCCCCCACCCGCAAGTCCCCCCGGAGTGGTAAGAGCAAGACCCCGCCGCCGCCCTGCAGCTCAAGCACCAGGTCACCTTCCTCCATCCCTCAGGCCCCCACTCCACAGGTGCCCCCGCCACACCCTGCCCCAGGTTCCCCCACCCACAGATATACCATCCCCAAGAGGCTCCGGCCTTCTCCCCCTGCCACTTGCTCTCCCGGCACCACACCCCCGCTGCGCTTGTCTGTGCCACTGATGTGGTGAGGGTGTCCTCCCCTCTGTCCAGCCCACCTTGCCTGTTCCCCATTCTCCTCCCCTGGTGGTAGGCACTGCAGTGGAGTCCACTACCACCCTGTCTGACTTGGGCACTGCAGTGGCGGACCTGTCCACTCCATCTGCAGGGTCCACTGCAGTCGTGCCGGCACCCACAACATCTGAGCCATGCCCCCAGTTGTGCCGGCACACACCATGTCAGACACCTCCACTGCAGTTGTCAGTGGCTCTCCAGCACCCACCACCCCTTCCCTGCTTCCTCCTGGTGAGCCCTGATCCTGTCCCTGCGGTGCCTGGCCTACCCCCGGTTGCCCCTCCTAGTGGATTGTCCCTGGTTTTGTGCAGGCATGTGTAGGGTGGCATCTGCCACTGTCACCCACTTGTGACTTTGTTGATGGACTGGCCATTGGCCTTTGTTTATGTTCTACCGGACTTCTACTTTTAATGCCACATATGCTGAATAAAGCAACTTTCTGTTCTCTAGTGCTTTTGCTTCTGATGTACATGATGTTGATGATGCTAACAATGCCCTTGCTGCAGTGATGGTGATATTTGGTCTCATGATAATGAAGTGTTACTGTGCAGGAACCCAGTGGTCCAGGGGTTATGTGTCCTATCCTGTGGTGTATCCATGTCATCCATAGCAGCATCTGAGGGTGTCATGTGTTCAGTATTTGGCAATGAGATTTCCTACTTAGATTGGCAACTTCACATCTGTGGCTTCCACCCCTGCACATCTGTTGTGCCTGCCATTGTTCTATTCATCTACTTCCCTGACCGTGTGGCCATCTCCAGTGAACATGCAGGTTTGGGCATCAATGGGGAAGGACTCATCTGTGTTGTCAGTGCAACATTGCTATACAAGTGTGTTGGATCTGTGCTGATGATTCCGTTGGCACTTCCATGACCAGGCTGATGGGACGGGAGCCCTCATTTGTTGCTAATTGTTGATTGTGTGTCCCATTGCTGCCATGGTATGGTATCTGTTTGCCTCACATCTGCAGTCTCCACAGGGTATCTGCATGTGTGTGCCCATTGGTGCAAATATGTGGGTCTGCATTCGGATGGTCACTTCTGTCATTGTGTCATTGATGATTGTTGACGGTGTCAGCCCCCATGGGTGTTGTTTGTCTGCACATGGCCAAAGTTATGTCTTATTTGCACTGCAGGATTTGGCTCCCCCAATTTATGTTGCAATGGGACACATACACTACTTTGCCACTGATGTGTTTGTTGTTCTGTGACCAGGAATCATCCATGCAGTTTGGCAGTTGCACCTCTTACTTTGTCAACACTTGCCTTTTGGTCACTGTGATGATGGGGGTTTGGACCCCATTGCCACAATGTTCAAAATGTGCTGCAGCTATGGACCCCACACTTGCCTTTTGGTCACTGTGATGATGGGGGTTTGGACCCCATTGCCACAATGATCAAGATGTGCTGCAGCTATGGACCCCACACTTGCCTTTTGGTCACTGTGATGATGGGGGTTTGGACCCCATTGCCACAATGTTCAAAATGTGCTGCAGCTATGGACCCCACACTTGCCTTTTGGTCACTGTGATGATGGGGGTTTGGACCCCATTGCCACAATGTTCAAGATGTGCTGCAGCTATGGACCCCACACTTGCCTTTTGGTCACTGTGATGATGGGGGTTTGGACCCCATTGCCACAATGTTCAAAATGTGCTGCAGCTATGGACCCCACACTTGCCTTTTGGTCACTGTGATGATGGGGGTTTGGACCCCATTGCCACAATGTTCAAGATGTGCTGCAGCTATGGACCCCACACTTGCCTTTTGGTCACTGTGATGATGGGGGTTTGGACCCCATTGCCACAATGTTCAAAATGTGCTGCAGCTATGGACCCCACACTTGCCTTTTGGTCACTGTGATGATGGGGGTTTGGACCCCATTGCCACAATGGTCATGGCCTGCTTGCGTTGTGTGTGCCACACACATATTTGTGTGGCACATGTGCTAGGGGGTCACATTGTATGTTAGAAGTCATGTTCGGTGTTGTAGGCATTTGACACAGTCTACACACGCTTGTCATGGTGTTGGGGGATGTCTTCTTCTTGCATTCCCTAGGTTGTGGTGTGCTGGTTGTGTCATGCATTGTCCATCCTATGGGTGGGGGTGGTAGTGGTGGTAGGCATCCTGCCCCCTGGGTGAGGGTGGTAGTAGTGGTAAGCATCCTGCCCCCTGGCTAAGGGTGGTAGTAGTGGTAGGCATCCTGCCCCCCTGGGTGAGGGTGGTAGTAGTGGTGGGCATCCTGCCCCCTGGGTGAGGGTGGTAGTAGTGGTGGGCATCCTGCCCCCCTGGGTGAGGGTGGTAGTAGTGGTAAGCATCCTGCCCCCTGGCTAAGGGTGGTAGTAGTGGTAGGCATCCTGCCCCCCTGGGTGAGGGTGGTAGTAGTGGTAGGCATCCTGCCCCCCTGGCTAAGGGTGGTAGTAGTGGTAGGCATCCTGCCCACCCTGGGTGAGGGTGGTAGTAGTGGTAAGCATCCTGCCCCCCTGGCTAAGGGTGGTAGTAGTGGTAGGCATCCTGCCCCCCTGGGTGAGGGTGGTAGTAGTGGTAAGCATCCTGCCCCCTGGCTAAGGGTGGTAGTAGTGGTAGGCATCCTGCCCCCCTGGGTGAGGGTGGTACTAGTGGTAGGCATCCTGCCCCCCTGGGTGAGGGTGGTAGTAGTGGTGGGCATCCTGCCCCCTGAGTGAGGGTGGTAGTAGTGGTAAGCATCCTGCCCCCTGGCTAAGGGTGGTAGTAGTGGTAGGCATCCTGCCCCCCTGGGTGAGGGTGGTAGTAGTGGTGGGCATCCTGCCCCCTGGGTGAGGGTGGTAGTAGTGGTGGGCATCCTGCCCCCCTGGGTGAGGGTGGTAGTAGTGGTAAGCATCCTGCCCCCTGGCTAAGGGTGGTAGTAGTGGTAGGCATCCTGCCCCCCTGGGTGAGGGTGGTAGTAGTGGTGGGCATCCTGCCCCCTGGGTGAGGGTGGTAGTAGTGGTAAGCATCCTGCCCCCCTGGCTAAGGGTGGTAGTAGTGGTAGGCATCCTGCCCCCCCTGGGTGAGGGTGGTAGTAGTGGTAAGCATCCTGCCCCCCTGGCTAAGGGTGGTAGTAGTGGTAGGCATCCTGCCCCCCCTGGGTGAGGGTGGTAGTAGTGGTAAGCATCCTGCCCCCCTGGCTAAGGGTGGTAGTAGTGGTAGGCATCCTGCCCCCCTGGGTGAGGGTGGTAGTTGTGGTAGGCATCCTGCCCCCCCTGGGTGAGGGTGGTAGTAGTGGTGGGCATCCTGCCCCCCTGGGTGAGGGTGGTAGTAGTGGTGGGCATCCTGCCCCCCTGGCTGAGGGTGGTAGTAGTGGTAGGCATCCTGCCCCCTGGCTAAGGGTGGTAGTAGTGGTAGGCATCCTGCCCCCTGGGTGAGGGTGGTACTAGTGGTAAGCATCCTGCCCCCCTGGGTAAGGGTGGTAGTGGTGGTAGGCATCATGCCACCCCTGGGTAGGGGTGGTGGTGCGCATTCAGGCCCCTGTGTGCATATGTGGCATTGGTGATGGGCATCCCGCCCCTATGGTGCTGCTGTTGCTGGTGTAAGTATATTCTGCATCCCTGTGTGTGTGTGTGATGTGTCGTGTACGTGTTGTATGTGTTTTGTGGTTGGTGTCTGGCTTACCTTCTGCGCCGTACGCGTCCGTGCCTGTTCCGGTAGTAAATGTAGAATATTGGTATGATCGGGACGAAGGGATTCATGGTTGGTTCGTGTCGTTCGTCCTTCTCGTTGCTTCGCGTCGTCCTCGTCGCTTCGCCTCGTCCTCGTCGCTTCGCCTCGTCCTCGTCGCTTCGCGTCGTCCTCGTCGCTGCCGTGTTTGTCTCGGAGCCGTGGATCGTGTTGTGGCGCGAATCGGAGCTTATGTGCGCCTCTCCCGGATGCTTTGACGTGCCGTGCGTAGCGACGGGTTCGGCGCGTACGGAAAGCGCATCGTACTTGTCCCGGCCGGACGGGGCTGCATTTTTCCTTCCGTGCGACTCGATTCGGCGTTTCCGGATTCGCCTCGGTCGGAGAACAGGACCTGGTTTGGGTGAGTACGGCTCGGCCGGATTCTTTGCTGTTGTGCGCATCGTACTTGCTCGTTCGGTGTGCTGTACGGATCGGTCGGGAAACAGGCTTTCGCATGGCTTTTTTCCCGACCGAATGGTATTGGGTGCGCCTCCGACCGAGATCGGAATCGGCCCCAATGTAGGGGATTTCAGTTCCAGATAACTACTCTCGTCATTCCACAACTAATCCAGACTTGATACTGCCTCCCAATTCGTTAACCAAACATTCTCAGTGCAGGAGATCTGTAAGAGAACACATATAACAAAACAGTGTCATAAAAAGTGAATATATAACAGTGCTACAAACAACAATAAGCGAAGACCGCAAAAGAGGTAAAAAGCCATAAAAAAATATACATATTGTAGGTACTGAGTTCATATTAAAACAAGGGACTTCACAACCTGATCGCTAGCCCAAGTGCACTGATAGTTCCTCATCAATGTTATGCCCTGACGGCTTTACTGTCTGATATTCGATTATCATTTTTGACTCAAGGCGTCTTAGTTCCAGAACTCTGTCCCCTCCCCTCTCTCTCAATGGAATGGTGTCTAAGACACAATAGGAAAGGAGGTTAGCATTTTGTTTATGTGATATCCTGAAGTGTCGTGCTATTGGATACTGCTTGTCATCTTTGTTGATCGCCCTCAAATGTTCCAAAACTCTCTTTTTGGCTGGATGGATGGTACTGCCAATGTAATATTTTTCACATGGACATTTGAGGGCATACACGGCATAGTCTGTATTACAGGAGACATGTTTGGTAATCACGAATGGTTTACAACCAGCCGATAACCTGACTTGTTTACAATTTTTACTATACTTACAAGCTTTGCACTTGTTGCAAGTATAGAACCCTTGCACCTTGTTACCCACTGACTTAGTAGTCGCACCAACCGTACTTTGACATACAATATCTTTAAGGGATTTAGCCTTTCTATATGTCACCTGCGGATAGTGTTCTATAACTGATGAAAGGTCTTTATCAGTTTTAAGTATTCTCCAGAACTTATTTAGGCACTCTCTCACTTCATGTGCTTGATTGGAATATGTGGTGATGAACCTAAACTTGTTCTCTTCACTAGACGGCTCAATGGTTTTAATTCTTAGTAGCTCACTTCTCTCTCTTCTTTCAACTTCTGCACAAGCTTTCATAATGCAATTCTGGGTGTAACCTCTTTCTAAAAAACGATTAATCATAATTTATTTTTCTGATTCAAAACCCTCTACGCTGCTGCAATTTCTTTTGGCTCGTAATAGTTCACCTAGAGGTATGCTGCGTATCAAATTTGTGGGGTGGCAACTTTCTGAATGTAGCAGGCTATTGCCCGCCGTTTCTTTCCTGAATAGATAACTCTCCAGGCGTTTTGCTGCAACCACCAGTTTCAAATCTAAAAATTCAATAGTCTCTTTGTTTATCTGGCTACTAAATTTTAAATTCAATGTATTATCATTGAGTATCTCTACAAAATGGTTCGCTTGTTCAATACTTCCCACATACAGAAGATATCGTCAATGTATCTTACCCATGTGACGACACACTCTTTGAAAATGGGTAGTGTGCTGACGACCTGCTCCTCCCACCAGCCTAGGTATAAACCCGCAAAGCTGGGGGCGAAGCAGGTCCCCATTGCAGTTCCGAGAATCTGACGATAGATCACTTTGTCAAAGACAAAAAAGTTTTGCGTGAGGCACTTGTATATCATGTCAATGATCATTTCCGTATGAAACAGATATGAGATTGATCGGTTCCTCATAAAGTGACGACATGCCTTGATCCCTGCCTCGTGGGGGATACAGGTGTACAGGCTAGTGACATCGAGACACATCAGTAAAAATTGGTCATCCCACTCAATCTGGTCAATCACTCTTAAAAAATCCCTTGTGTCCTTAATAAAGGACGGTAACCCCTGAACTAGTGGTTGCAAATAAAAATCAACATATCGTGATGTATTTTCTAGGCAGCTGCCTCTGGAGGACACAATAGGTCTGTCTGGGGGGTTAGTGTTGTTTTTATGTAGTTTAGGGAGTAGATAGAATGCAGGAAGTTTGGGACACTTACATTTGAGGAATTCATATTCCTCCCATTCTAGCAATCTGCGTTCCCTCCAATCTCCCAATTGTTCCTGATACAATTTATTAGCTTGTTCATATTTGGGTCTAGTGGTGATTTCGTAGTTGGTCCTATCATTTAATTGGCGGTAACCTTCTTTAAGGTACATCTCTTTAGACATGACGACCACGTTCCCACCTTTATCTGATCTTTTGACTACTATATTTGTCATTTTTAATAGATTGAATAGCTTCAAAGTGATCTTTACTAAGATTATGCCTACCAAAATGTTTCTTTCTACGTACTTTTTCTAGCTCATGTATCACTCCCTTTTCGAAAACATCTATTGCATCATTGGTGATTTGGGGAGGAAAATCGATTTTGGTTTAAAACCACTAACGTGGCAGAGATCTAGTTCGATATTGTCGTTAATCAGATTCAGATAGGGGTCATCTATGAACTTTTCATTACCATCAAGTTCATTCATATTGTGTAACAACTCAATATCTCCAATACTTATGATACTAGGTATCACTGGTACTTTCGTATTTATATCAGTGACTCTAGTTGCGAACCATTTCTTGAGTCTGAGTTTACGGGTGAATTGAAAAAGATCAATACGACTTTGTGTATAATCAAAACACCTAGTAGGGCAAAAAGAAAGGCCCAAAGAGAGAACCTCAATCTCTGATGGGCTAAGGTCCCGACCTGACAGATTGATGACTGTCCTTTTGTCCTTCATTTTGACTTTTGTTGGCCCCTCGTTCTGCTACCCACTGGGCTCTCTGCATCTCTTCTTAATGTTACGGTGGCTTTTCCGTCTCCTCTCCCGCCTCGTCCGCGTCCTCTGTAGCCTCCGGCACTTTGTTTGTGTTGGGTTGTCATTCTTCCCTGTGCCATGAGCGTAAACTCGTTAAAAATTTTGTTTTTTGCTCCTTGATGCTCCGATATAGCCGATGCATCACTTTCATAGTTATCGCTGTCACCTGTTTCGCTTTGCTCGCCTGTTTTTTCCAGGTCTTCTGACCTCGATGTGGCTATCCGTACTCTTTTCGTCGGTTTGGCAGCTTGGCCTTGTGTCTGATTGCGCAGGTGATCATACCTTTTTGCGAATGTCAATATTTGACCTTTATCGTAATCGATTTGATCACGATAGAATTTACGCTGTTTTTTAGCTTTGATGTCTTCTTCTATTTTTTCTAGTTTGGTTTCCATTTTAGTCATGTCCAACTGGAATTCATCCGGTGTGCAAAGGGTTTTTAATTGTGTTGTCAAATCATCGATTTCAATTGCCAGCCTTTCGCAGTCCTTCCTGGCATATTTGACAAGTAGACCCAACATAATTGTAGAACAGTTGTGGCTGTTTCCCGGCCATTCATCTACCAGCTCTGGGTCAGGGTTGTTGAATGTCGGAGTGATGAAGATTCTCAGGCCGCGTGGGACCCTGCCCACGTCAATATACTTTTGTAAGGTGGTCGCCTCCCACCATTTAGATTGTTCGGACTTGAGGGCTCTCCATAGTTTGTCCCAGATCTGTCTCTTATTCTGAGTGGCAGGTCTATTAGATGCCCCCTCTGTTAGCTCAGTCTGTTTACACTTTCATTTGTTGCCACAAGTCATGTGATGTTTATTTAAAGCATTATGAAATACAATCTCAACACTCGTGAACAAGGGACTTTTGTTCCCGAAACGCGTTGAGTGGAGCATTTGCAGAATTAAAATCTGCTTGAAGCAATTGGGTGCCGTGGATAGTTGTTTTGCATGGAAATAATGGAATATGGATGTAATGGGTCTCGCTAACCCGCCACAGCCCGCCGTCGTTTGAGGCGTGGGCTGAAGCGAAAAACTAGTCTGGATATTATTGAATCAACCTTTGCCCGCCCTGCTGAGTAAGAGGCGCATTTACCGTGGATGTGAGCCGAATGTCTTATGAGTAGCGACAACGCAGTGAAACGTTTGGACAGAGGCAGCAAAATACTGGGTAAGCGTGACATATTTTATGTGTACTTTTCAGTGCGAGGGCAGACGGAGCCTTGGGATCGTTTTGAAGTAGACGATTTACCCGAGACCGCTTCAAGCAGAGACGCTGAAATAGCGTCAATGAACTTTGTGACTAAATATGGCAATGCAGAGAAACGCGAAACGCAATGAGGCAGCCACAAGATTATTTGATGCCGAGACGGCAAAAGTAGATACTGAGCTAACAGAGGGGGCATCTAATAGACCTGCCACTCAGAATAAGAGACAGATCTGGGACAAACTATGGAGAGCCCTCAAGTCCGAACAAACTAAATGGTGGGAGGCGACCACCTTACAAAAGTATATTGACGTGGGCAGGGTCCCACGCGGCCTGAGAATCTTCATCACTCCGACATTCAACAACCCTGACCCAGAGCTGGTAGATGAATGGGCGGGAAACAGCCACAACTGTTCTACAATTATGTTGGGTCTACTTGTCAAATATGCCAGGAAGGACTGCGAAAGGCTGGCAATTGAAATCGATGATTTGACAACACAATTAAAAACCCTTTGCACACTGGATGAATTCCAGTTGGACATGACTAAAATGGAAACCAAACTAGAAAAAATAGAAGAAGACATCAAAGCTAAAAAACAGCGTAAATTCTATCGTGATCAAATCGATTACGACAAAGGTCAAATATTGACATTCACAAAAAGGTATGATCACCTGCGCAATCAGACACAAGGCCAAGCTGCCAAACCGACGAAAAGAGTACGGATAGCCACATCGAGGTCAGAAGACCTGGAAAAAACAGGCGAGCAAAGCGAAACAGGTGACAGCGATAACTATGAAAGTGATGCATCGGCTATAGCGGATCATCAAGGAGCAAAAAACAAAATTTTAAACGAGTTTACGCTCATGGCACAGGGAAGAATGACAACCCAACACAAACAAAGTGCCAGAGGCTACAGAGGATGCGGACGAGGCGGGAGAGGAGACGGAAAAGCCACCGTAACATTAAGAAGAGATGCAGAGAGCCCAGTGGGAAGCAGAACGAGGGGCCAACAAAAGTCCAAATGAAGGACAAAAGGACAGTCATCAATCTGTCAGGTCGGGACCTTAGCCCATCAGAGATTGAGGTTCTCTCTTTGGGCCTTTCTTTTTGCCCTACTAGGTGTTTTGATTATACACAAAGTCGTATTGATCTTTTTCAATTCACCCGTAAACTTAGACTCAAGAAATGGTTCGCAACTAGAGTCACTGATATAAATACGAAAGTACCAGTGATACCTAGTATCATAAGTATTGGAGATATTCAGTTGTTACACAATATGAATGAACTTGATGGTAATGAAAAGTTCATAGATGACCCCTATCTGAATCTGATTAACGACAATATCGAACTAGATCTGTGCCACGTTAGTGGTTTTAAACCGAAATCGATTTTCCTCCCCCAAATCACCAATGATGCAATAGATGTTTTCGAAAAGGGAGTGATACATGAGCTAGAAAAAGTACGTAGAAAGAAACACTTTGGTAGACATAATCTTAGTAAAGATCACTTTGAAGCTATTCAATCTATTAAAAATGACATAAATATAGTAGTCAAAAGATCAGATAAAGGTGGGAACGTGGTCGTCATGTCTAAAGAGATGTACCTTAAAGAAGGTTACCGCCAATTAAATGATAGGAACAACTACGAAATCACCACTAAACCCAAATATGAACAAGCTAATAAATTGTATCAGGAATAATTGGGAGATTGGAGGGAACGCGGATTGCTAGAATGGGAGGAATATGAATTCCCCAAATGTAAGTGTCCCAAACGTCCTGCATTCTATCTACTCCCTAAACTACATAAAAACAACACTAACCCCCCAGGCAGACCTATTGTGTCCTCCAGAGGCAGCTGCCTAGAAAATACATCACAATATGTTGATTTTTATTTGCAACCACTAGTTCAGGGGTTACCGTCCTTTATTATGGACACAAGTGATTTTTTAAGAGTGATTGACCAGATTGAGTGGGATGACCAATTTTTACTGATGTGTCTCGATGTCACTAGCCTGTACACCTGTATCCCCCACGAGGCAGGGATCAAGGCATGTCGTCACTTTATGAGGAACCGATCAATCTCATATCTGTTTCATACGGAAATGATTATTGACATGATGTACAAGTGCCTCACGCAAAACTTTTTTGTCTTTGACAAAGTGATCGATCGTCATATTCTCGGAACTGCAATGGGGACCTGCTTCGCCCCCAGCTTTGCGGGTTTATACCTAGGCTGGTGGGAGGAGCAGGTCATCAGCACACTACCCATTTTCAAAGAGTGTGTCGTCACATGGGTAAGATACATTGACGATATCTTCTGTGTGTGGAAAGGAAGTATTGAACAAGCGAACCATTTTGTAGAGATACTCAATGATAATACATTGAATTTAAAATTTAGTAGCCAGATAAACAAAGAGACTATTGAATTTTTAGATTTGAAACTGGTGGTTGCAGCAAAACGCCTGGAGAGTTATCTATTCAGGAAAGAAACGGCGGGCAATAGCCTGCTACATGCAGAAAGTTGCCACCCCACAAATTTGATACGCAGCATACCTCTAGGTGAACTATTACGAGCCAAAAGAAATTGCAGCAGCATAGAGGATTTTGAATCAGAAAAAGAAATTATGATTAATCGTTTTTTAGAAAGAGGTTACACCCAGAATTGCATTATGAAAGCTTGTGCAGAAGTTGAAAGAAGAGAGAGAAGTGAGCTACTAAGAATTAAAACCATTGAGCCGTCTAGTGAAGAGCTTGAGAACAAGATTAGGTTCATCAGCACATATTCCAATAAAGCACATGAAGTGAGAGAGTGCCTAAATAAGTTCTGGAGAATACTTAAAACTGATAAAGACCTTTCATCAGTGATAGAACACTATCCGCAGGTGACATATAGAAAGGCTAAATCCCTTAAAGATATTGTATGTCAAAGTACGGTTGGTGCGACTACTAAGTCAGTGGGTAACAAGGTGCAAGGGTTCTATACTTGCAACAAGTGCAAAGCTTGTAAGTATAGTAAAAATTGTAAATAAGTCAGGTTATCGGCTGGTTGTAAACCATTCGTGATTACCAAACATGTCTCCTGTAATACAGACTATGCCGTGTATGCCCTCAAATGTCCATGTGAAAAATATTACATTGGCAGTACCATCCATCCAGCCAAAAGAGAGTTTTGGAACATTTGAGGGCGATCAACAAAGATGACAAACAGTACCCAATAGCACGACACTTCAGGATATCACATAAACAAAATGCTAACCTCCTTTCCTATTGTGTCTTAGACACCATTCCATTGAGAGAGAGGGGAGGGGACAGAGTTCTGGAACTAAGACGCCTTGAGTCAAAAATGATAATCGAATATCAGACAGTACAGCCGTCAGGGCATAACATTGATGAGGAACTATCAGTGCACTCGGGCTAGCGATCAGGTTGTGAAGTCCCTTGTTTTAATATGAACTCAGTACCTACAATATGTATATTTTTTATGGCTTTTTACCTCTTTTGCGGTCTTCGCTTATTGTTGTTTGCAGCACTGTTATATATTCACTTTTTATGACACTGTTTTGTTATGTGTTCTCTTACATATCTCCGGCACTGAGAATATTTGGTTAACGAGTTGGGAGGCAGTATCAAGTCTGGATTAGTCGTGGAATGACGAGAGTAGTTATCTGGAACTGAAATCCCCTACATTGTATCTCTGAAGTTGAAAGAAAGTTTACTTTAATATTATCATTTTTTTCACATCCAGTACAAAGAGATTATTGCCCACTTGGGCTTCACTAACATCTATCCTTTGACCTAGCGGTATGACATGACACAGATGCGCACTGGCGCAATCTTTTTTTTAAATTTTATTTTTCATTTTAAAGTTACAGTAACAGTTGTTATGACACTTCATACATCGGACTCATTACTAGACAAGCAATTCTTAGGACAGAAAGGAAAAAAAAGGAAAGAATAAAAAGAGAAAAAAAAAAAAGAATAAAAGGGGAATTTTTTTTTCCCCTTAGCTCTATGAGTAAGGTCGACATTTCATATTAGCTGAACTTCATCCATTAATAAACTAGCAAAAAGTATAATCCAAATGTGATTGAAAAAGGACAGAAAAACAACAGCTTTATTCAACCAATCCAATTGGTTACTGGGTCCCATAGCTTCTTGCCCCTATCTTGCCTCCTACGGCCTTTAAGCCTATACTCTGCTATCTCCATGCTGTATATAGCTAGTAACCTAGCCCTCCAATTTATAAACGTGGGAGGATCGGGACTGATCCATTGAGATGTAATATTGGATCTTAAAATGGCCATTGCAATGAAAACTAGCCCAGTTTCTAATCTAGTCCATCCCTCTGTGTTCTGAGTCTGATCTATCCCCAGGATTACTAGGCCGGCGGTTAATGAAATCGTCTTGCCAAGGATCTGGGTCAAGAAAAATTCTATGTCTTGTAAATATTTAGCAAGCTTGGGGCACAAAAAGAACATGTGAATTGTATCAGCGGCCAGTGTTCCGCACCTGCTACTTGAGTTCCCACGAGACCCAGACCACTTAGCAATCTTCCCAGGGGTATAGTATAGGTCAAAGACAGACATGTAATGTTGAGCTCTCAGGCTGCCAGTTATTAAAATCTGATTCGCAAATTCCAAGGAAGCCACCAGGTCCGTGCCCTCCTGTGTAAGTTTCCTGTCCCATCTATCATTCTAAGTTACTAGATCATCAGGGAGAGCAGATAGCAGCGTTTGATAAATTTTCCCGATCCTGGACCTAGACGCTAAAATGCCTACCAACGGTATCTTGCCAAAATTGACCATCCCCTGTGCCATAGTTTTGACCAGAAAGCTTCTGATCTGTAAGAACTTAAAAAAATGTCTAGTAGGGAGCCCGTATTTCGCTTGTAATTCAGAAAACGAAAAAATTTGACCATCAAGAAAAAAATCTCCCAAAACATTGATTCCTAAAGCCCCCCAACTCCTGGTTGTCTGATCCTGAAATATTGGCGGTAGCAGCCCATATGAAAACAAAGGGGTGTAAGCATTTATGTTCGAAATCCCGAGCCGATGTCGCATTTTTTTCCAAATTGAGAATGCAGATTGTATAATTTTAAACTTTGTTTTCTTATAATAACTAGGTTCAATAACTCTGGTTAGGCAATGTTGGGCATCTTCCCCAAGTAAAACTTCGTATATAGTAGGTCTTATCGGTTCAGGGACTAGAGTCTTACTCCCAACCAGCAGTATCCCCATTTGCTGTAATAGTGTTACCCAGTGATACAACCTAAAAGAAGGTAATCCCCAGCCCCCTTAATCTCGGAAGGATTAACCATTTCATTGCCCTTCTAGCTTTATGATAACCCCATAAAAATCTGGTACAAACTCCTTCTGCTCTAGAGATACAAGATGCTGGAAATTCTAAGGGTATTGTCCGGAACAGATATAAAAATTTGGGAAAAATAAGCATTTTTATAATGTTGCACCGTCCGTGCAATGAGAAATGAAAATGATCTAATCTTGCGAGTGTCTGCTCAGTGTTTTTTATAATCGGCTGTATGTTGATCTCAGGTATCTGCTCGACCGCAGCTGTAATCCTTATACCCAAATATGTTGCTGCTGATACGGTCGGGATCTCATGAGGTCTTAGAGTGTCCGAGTGTAAGACCTGGGTTTTATCAATGTTTAATTTGTAGCCGGAGACAAAACCGAATTGTTTCGTAAGGTCATACACTGCCGGCAAAGCGGACCTGATATTAGTTGTAAAAATGGCAACGTCGTCAGCATACGCTAGCGTTTTATACGAGACCCCGTTTACCGTTACTGCTTCAATCCGTGGATTGACATCCAACTTATAGAGTAAAGGATCGATGTAAATTGAAAATAATAACGGCGAGCAGGGACACCCTTGACGAGTTCCTCTACTAATAACAAGTAAGTTAGATTCTTGTCCAGAGATCCGAACATGGGCCTCAGGTGATATGTACAGGGCCTGTATAGCTGTGATAAATTCCTGAGGGAACCCTTTGGTCTTCAGCATCAGCCAGAGGAACCCCCAGGAGACCCTGTCGAATGCTTTTTCTGCATCCAACAGGATCATCCCCAGGGGTGACCCTGTAGCCTGGGCCCAGTCAAACAAGGCTATTGTCCGCCTGACATGGTCCGACGTATCACGACCAGGGATAAAGCCGTGCTGACGGATAGACACCAGGGGAGCAATAACCCTGCCAAGCCTCAATGCTAATATTTTAGAATATATCTTGCTGTCCGCGCATATTAAGGAGATAGGACGGTAAGATGATGGGCTGAGTGCTGGCTTGTCCTTTTTTTTAAAAACTACAATAGTTGTTTTATGCCATGATTCTGGAGTCTGGCCCTTCTGAGCTCTTAAAAATAAAGATTCGAGCTGGGCGTTAAGGGTTTGTCTGAATGTGCGAAAAAATTCCAGGGGTAGTGCGTCAGGACCGGCAGCCTTACCAGTCGCTAGTGAGGTTATGGCAGATTCGATTTCCTCTGGTGAAATCGGGGCGGAGAGCATATCCCTCTGTTCCAACGTAATCTGAGAGGTTACATAATCGCGAAGAAAGTCCTCGCCTGACTTTACTAAATCATCCTTCTCGGTGGAATACAACCCCTGATAAAATCCTGAAAAACATCCAGAACCTTAACCGGGAGAACTTGAATCTGTCCGCGTTGATCTTTGATTTGACATATTCTATTAGAGACCCCTCTTTGCTGTATACGCTTGGCTAATAATCTGCCTGTATTCTCCCCGAATTCATAAATATCAGCCCGGTGCTGCTTGAATTTAATGGCTAAATCCTCCCCAAAATATTGGTGAATCTTAGTTCTCACAACTGCAATCTTATTTTGGCATTCCTCTATTTTCTGGAAATCCCTTATTACCCGAATAAGCTCTTCCTCAGCCTCCCTAAGCTGATCTACCCAGTCATTAATTTTCTCTTTTATCTTCTTCTGTTGATGTAGAGAAAAACTAAGAGTTTCCCCCCTCACCGCAGCCTTAAAAGTATCCCAGACTATTAACTCGGATGCAGTGCCCTCATTCCTCCCAAAAAACTCAACAATCCAACTGGACATATATGTACAATATTCCGTATCAAGTAATAGCTTTCTATCCTTTGACCTAGCGGTATGACATGGCACAGATGCGCACTGGCGCAATCTAGTGTCTTTAAAAAATTTGGCCTTGCTAGGATCGCGCTGTAAATAAAATTTAACAGGAAGTCGAATCTAGGATCTTGACCTATGATCAAAGGCAGAGGGCCAGGCTTCGCTTACATATCTGTTTAAAAGCGCGTTTACACAAGCAAAGACAGGATTATGCATTAGAGCACTAGCGCGTAATAGGACGGCAATATTTTGCACTTTTGGCCGTAAGTAATGTGCAGGCACGAGTCATGAATTGTAACTATGTTAGGGATATAAGCTACTGGCCCCATGTAGCTATAGGAGGAACAATAAAGTTCAGGCAGTGTGAAAAAATGAACACAGCCTGTCCCGTTCACGTAGCGGCACCCTTCTTATTCATTTGTATCCTCCCATACTTGTTTTTCCACCACTGCACTAAGACGAAGTTGAATTGCACTTATAATCTATTTAAAACCAGTATGAATTAATATTGTGTTTTTATTTGTAATGGTGCATTACTTTGCAATAATGATGAAGTCTGTTTACACTTTCATTTGTTGCCACAAGTCATGTGATGTTTATTTAAAGCATTATGAAATACAATCTCAACACTCGTGAACAAGGGACTTTTGTTCCCAAAACGCGTTGAGTGGAGCATTTGCTGAATTAAAATCTGCTTGAAGCAATTGGGTGCCGTGGATCGTTGTTTTGCATGGAAATAATGGAATATGGCTATATATATATATATATATATATATATATATATATATATATATATATAACATTCAGAAAGTCCAAGTCCATGAAGGATTCAATAGTTAGCAGTAGTCCTGAGATTTCAAAATCAACTAATTGGCTAACGGCCCGCAGTGGCTTTGTTAAATGCAACAACTGCAGGGCATGTAAATACGCAACCAACAAAACAACATACACTAACCCTTTTTCTGATGATACTAACAAAATTACAAAATTTCTGACCTGTCGGACTGAGTTTGTGGTGTACGTATTGAGTTGCTCTTGTGGGTTGCAGTATGTGGGCAGTACTAAGTTACAAGCCCACAAACGTATACTGCAGCACATGAGAGCAATTACTAACTGTGACGCCACTTATCCAATTGCACGTCATTTCAAGGAAAAACACAGCAGTGACTTAAGACATTTTTCCTACTTTTTGATTGATTCCATTCCAATATCTAGGAGAGGGGGCAATAGGGAGGCGAAATTAAGACGCCTAGAGACACAATACATTATAGAACTAGACACCAAGACCCCTAATGGCCATAACTCAAGTGAAGATTTTTTTACGTGGCTTTAGAACAATATCTCCTAGATATTATGTATACACTGTAGACATATATGCATAGTATATAAGTTATTTCGCCCCAACTGTCCTGATGAATTCTATCATCTTCAGTTTGCTGCTATACAGCATTCATGCTATAAAAGTTTTTTTGAAAGTTTTTTAGATAACTTATAGATGTTTTTATAATTATGGTGTTTTTAGATACGTTTTAAGGAACAAGGTTTGTTCCGTGGTAGCACATTTTTTTAGGTATATTTGCACTTAGCACTTTAGATCGGTATAGAGTTGAACAACATATATGTATGTATATATATACAATTTTGCTACATTACAAAAGTCATAGTATATCCTAGAATTTCAAAGGGAACAAATATGAGTATTTCAGAGGAAACCACCAGTAGACCATTGTACTGTATGAATTATTGTATTTTACGTGGACTATTCTATTTGGAAGGGAAATAAGAGTTTTTATGAAATGACATCATATGCTTTTTAAATACTGTTTTTAAATGCTCTTTTAATAGAATTATATGTATTTTACATGAATTTATATTTAAGGCATTTTTAATCATATGTACAGTATTTTAGATCCCCGGATATTTATGGCGATTTTTGCACAGGGATAAGATGCAATATCAATTGTAAAGCAATGTGTAGTATTTTTTCTATATCTATACCCAACGTATTTTTTGCACTTTAAAAATAGGAGGTGGCTCACTAAGCGTGTCATGTGATCAAGGCCGTGTTAGGCCGAAACGCGTCAGGCGGTTGTGGTGGTTGAGCATCAATAAACAAATTGCACTACACGAATGTGGTTCGACTCCGTCTTTTTCCCAGGAGAAGGGAAGTTATAGAAAACGGAAAAGAAGAATATATATATATATACACATACACACACACACACGCATATAATATACTCGCTTGTGCACAGACAAGAAATATTCAAGTGTATAGTAAAGAATTTTCATATAGGTCCTTGCTGGATTGTCCAGAGGCGGTCTGCAAATCAGTATTGGCTGAAACATGTCAAAACTACAAAGAGAGACTATGAGAAACTGGGTCATTAGTTGGGAAGGATGAGAGTCTTGTGCAAGTAATAAGTCTGCAATTGTCTTTTGACTCGGAGCCAAGTACCCCATTGTAGCTCTTGGCTAGGGTAGCAAAGTTGATTAGTCCAAGGCCTATTTAGAAGAGATGGTGTGGACTAGCAATACCAATTTTCTGGCACACCACAACAATACTCCCAAAAATTGCCCAGTTAGTGCTTTTTCTTTTAAAAGGGAAAAGTACACTTATTTCACAACCATTCGCAACTATTAACTTACAAATATATACATCAGGTAGATGAAAATAACTTTGGTGACATTCTCATATCACATTTCACCCTTAGTGGGTCCTGAACCACATAATCACAATCACCCCCACCTGTAACAGTTATAATATCACATTATAAGGTAGTATCAATATATATAAAGCAGGATGACTGGTTTGGTCAGGTTATTACCTTTACCACATTAATAACAGAAACCATGTAATACTGTGTAAAGGCTATACATTAAAAGGGATGTCAATATGTAGAAGGCAGGCCTACAGGCTTTGTCACGATTTCACCATGTTAATAAAATGGCATTATATTGTGATTTACCCTTGTATCACAATTTAAACCAATGGAATTAATAAACATTTTGAAATGTGTTCATAAAATGTATAGGCATTGCACTGTTCATTAATAATACTGTCAATAAAGAAATGCAATTCAGAGCAACCATTAGCTGGTGTCACAGTCTTTCTTTACATGTTTCAGGCCCTATAATACAGCCACGAGGGGTCCCAACACTCCTGAGCTGAAGAGCAAAACCTCCAGCTTTGGGAGCACTTGAAAACGATGAGCAGACTTTTCTGGGGGCATACATCTAGTGTCCCCTGAAACTTAAAGCAAGTTTTTGATAAATCCCTTCTGGGGAGCTGCTGTGCTCCCTGCAGCCCCCAACAACATTTAAAACTTGCATTTGTGGTGCCCCTGTCCCTCCTGGGGCACCATGAGGAAAAACAATATGTCAAAACTGCCCTCGCAGAGATTTATGAGGTGATCCAGGCCCAAAAGCGTGGATATGAAATGAGCAGGCCCAGGCAGCAAGTGAAGCAGCCCCAACATGTTATTTGCTATATTTTGTCTTATTTTATCATGGCGTGTATCTAGTCCCACTGGGGGCCCCCAGTTGACTTATTTTTTGTTGGTGATCCCAGGGCCCCCACAACTCCAGCCAGCTCTCCAGAGCAGCACCAGTCCTCTGGTCGGCACAGTTCTTGGAGCTCGTGCTGGGCAAGAGGTTGACTCCAGAGTTCTAGCCCTCCTCCTTTCTTCTAGCGAGCCTGGCTAATTATCAGATACTCAGATACAGACTTTCTTATACACCCCTTACTTTCACAACAACTGAGTCAATCACTGTTGGATTCTCATTTTGTGTGGAGGGGTCTTTGTTCCCTTGGCTGGGTAGCAGGGTAAATTACTTGCCCCAGTTGGTTGGGGGGTACAAAGGCTTGGAATCTCATGAGGAGCAAAGTATGAGAAATATAACAATTCATGTAGCGCCATAAGATGTGGATGTATTGTGTTGGAGCCCTGTACATTCAAACTCACGGTACCAGTTTTACCAATTTGAGATCTTGCAGGACTGTGGAAGCCTATTTGGAGTGAAACTCACTGCAGATTTGGCCTAGATGTATAATACAATGAAAACACCACAGATTTTCCAATAAGCCTTACTGACCTCTCTAAGAATGCCTACTAATAATAAAGGGCCTACTCCAGGTCAGCACCTATTAATGCAGAGTCCCTTCTGTGCCAGAATAGCTATGTGCAATTACCGGGCTGTGCATGACTGTAGTTTCATATGTGCAGCCCGCACACGTGTGTTTACATGTGTTCACATTTAACCAGCTTGGTGCCTCTTGCACTAACAAAGGCAGACACTGGCAGTAAACACGCTCACTCCACTTACCATGAATTTACCATGTGTCAGACTCCAGTAGTGAGACTCACCCACAGTAAAGGTTAAATAACCGGGTAGTTAATTGCAATAAAAAATTCTGGTTTAACTAAATGGCCAGAACACATGAAATGCAAACAATTTAACTATGTGCAATAGTTAAAGAAGCAAGCGACTGCATCTGATTGGCAACTGGCATACACCTGCAAATAACTATGCTGTGCAGTTAGGCACAGTTACCAAGACTTTCAGCATTTTGTTTGTCACAAATGAAAAAAATTGCATTCATTTGTAAATTTGTACATTGCTTGGAAGATTATTAAATAAACCGATGATACATAAACCCCTCGTGTATCTTCTAGGGCAAAATCAAAGCAGTGTTCTATAAATAGTTAAACCACATAATATTCCTATCAATAGCAGTGATAGATGGGCTTGCTCTCATAAATAATTATCAGACATCCGTCTGTAGATAAGAATGCCTTTATACCAAGTAGGATTTGCCTATCGCCAGTTCTCCTCGGATTATGGTAGAGTTCACCCTATGAACGTTAATGCTAATGAGACTATGGTCACGCTGGAATGGAAAAGTGGCAATGCTGTGCTCTAAAAAAATTACTTTTCCGACGCAGATTATGAGCCAAACTCTGCAGCAGGAAGACTGCATAAAACATTCCTAGACAACTATTCAGTGAAAGGTACTTAGGCCAACAGTAGCAGTTTAAGCAGCAAATAAAGTAAGATGACAAAGACATGGTTTAACGCACTCAGGCCTTTTATTCTCTGCTACTTTCCCAAGCTATCTTCTCTTATGTTACTGAGAGGAACCACAACAGAGTTCACGCTGTCTAAAATAGTCCGTGCAACAGCTTGATCCGAAATGTGGAATACAGCGTTTCCTGCCTGCTTGCAAGAAAAATCTCCCATCTTTAGTGACTAATTAAGTTTTCTACACATTGCGGGGATGATACAACTAAAACACGAATTCCTGCTTTTATTGATGACCTAGCTACACAGGAAGACACTGGCAGGTAAGGAAGGCACCAATGATATCCCTAGCAATTACCAGCACTTCTCTATTAACAAATGAAAGGCAGCAAGTCTACAAGCACGACGTGTGCGACATGTGCTTTCAGAACCAACTGAAAGCACACGTCATGCATGTAGACTTGCTTCCTTTCATTTGTTAATAGGGCACAGCTGCAGGGCAGTTGTGTGCCCTTGTTAAAGTAATCATGTTAATTGCAGCGCATGACGGGCACTACGATTAACATGATTACTTTAACAAAGGCCCACAATCTGACCGCTTTCACGCCGCACGCATTTTAAAAGTGGCGGCGCGGCGGTCCTCATTTGCCTGTGCGCGCTTTGTATTTTACAATGCGCGCTCGAGCAGATATAGGTGCACGCCCGCGCATGCCTTAGAGGGAACAGTGGTCACAGACATGTTGGTCTACTGACCCCAGCAGGCCACCATCCCTGCAAGTGCTGCCCATTCCCAATGGGTCGCATATTGCGACCTGCCTCATGAATATTGATGAGGCAGGTTATTTGCGACCCATTAGGAATCGCAAACAGTGTCTGAGACACTGTTGTACATTCCATTTTGCGGGTCGCAAATTATGAGTCGCAAAACAACACAATTTGGAATGGTCTCATGGGAGAAAATGGCAATCATGGCACTAATAAGATTCTGGCAACGCCTGGGTTGTGAAGAGGTGCAAAAAATCTCCTTTTGGTGTAAATGTGAGATCCTACAGAGTGAAATGAAGTGGGTAAAGGGGGTCAGAGAAACAGTGATTACGGTGTGTTGTAGTGTAGCTCCTATTTCCCTAATAGGCTCTACGCATTGGAATAATATACCCTATAGGTTTGACATAGGACTAAGGTCAATATGTCCCTATCGAGTATATTAAACTTAATTACTTGTGCCAGCTAGCTCAGAGGCCACTAGAACCTCCTTCATAAACAAGAAGGGAGTAGTTTCTGGCAGCCGCAAAACATGACAACTTTGTTTCCCTTTTAGAATCAGAACGTGTCCCAGAGTCGTGGAAACAATAGATAACTATTTCACTAAGCTCACTCGTGCATACTTAGTTTTCCTCAAAGTTACACAGAAAGAATAGACGGGCGTTTCAATAAAAGATTTATTGAACAGTCTTGTTTCTCGTGTAAGTAATATGTGCTGTTACGATCACAAGACAGTATGCAAGATAAATAATGTACAGCGTAAGCAGTAGAAATAAATAATACTGCACTAGCATGATCTTTAGTAGATATTCATTTACATAAATAACATAGACTAAAAAATGCGAGTACTCATACGATGCGTTTCTAAGCTAGTTCTACCCCATTGTACCTAACCTAACCTAGGTGTAGGGAGAGGTATGAAGTAGGTGAAGTATTCCTTACTATGGTATACTAAGAGTATGTTACGCCCAGTATGCCTAGTATGCCAAGAGTCCCTCTAGGTTTCTAGTCAGCTCCATACATTGAGAATGAGAGAGGTGGGAATCTCTTGCCAGACTCAAACTCCAACACCCCGCGAGGGAAGTCAGATCACTGGAAGCTGGACTCTCTGCGTTCAGGGATGACAGTGTCTTCTCAGTGCGTCAGGCCGGGAAACGGGCTCCTCTGAAGTCGAGGTCTCCTCTGATTTACAAGGGCTAGGGAAGGTATATTTATACCTGAGAGGTACCTCAGAATGTTAGCATTGACGTGAATCGGACAGCGGAAGACGTCATGAATGAACCCTCAAGGTATAATTGTTCATGCATAATAGATGAGTCCTTGAAGAAAACAATAGTCCTGTGCTAGGGAAACTCCCGAAGCCTAAGGGTCTGTTCTTCAAGAACTCGTTGTGACGTTAGGGTGGACGGATGTCGGAGACCATGCCTGTATTTGGAGTGCACGGTTTAATGCCTAAATAAGGACTGGGATTTTATGCCTATATAAGGGCAGGGCGAATTGTGCCTATATAAGGACATGATACAGGAAAACCCATGTACGGGCACCCTAAGAGGAATACAACAGTGTAGGGTACTGAGGGCTGATGTATGCCAGCAGAACTTTCATCCGACCATAAGTAAGAAGGAACTCAGGACAGCAGGGAACGAAATATCATCGGACATGGATAGGCAATACTTGGAAGGGAAAAGATCTGTATGCTTTATGATGAAATCTTGGCAAAAAGGCCAACAATTCCCATACATGGATATTCTCCCCAATCGCTGGTTAAGGAGAGAATTATTATAAATAAGGATTGGGATTAAACCATGTTATGAGAATGATAGGATTAAGAGGGCTATGATCGACCCAGAAGGGAAGTGTAGCTGTAATATAGGGACAAAGTGCAATATTGTGCAAATCTTATTAGACTGTCTAAATGTTCTTGATGCATAAAAATTGTGGCTACGTCCAATCTTCCTAACATACGAGGTTAGAAATCGTGAACAGGCAGTAGATCTGTTATTTGATATGCACGCATTAGATGTAGCATGTGCAATAGGGAAGTTTATGCTTGCAGTTAAAAATGTTCTTAAAAATGTGTAGAGTGGATGTTTTAGCACCAGTATGGATTTGATGAAAAACACACCAGTTTTTATTAATGATATTGGGAATCTAAACAATTGTTAGATAGATTATATTTCTTTTAGAAGAATTTTTAATATCTTTGAAGTGTTTTACAAGAATTATAAAGTTTTTAACTCAAGCTGGTTTTGAAATCAAAGATAGTTATGTTTGTATATTTGTTCTTGTTTAAAGACCAACGGTCTAAATAAACAATCTTTTTGAATTGAAAAAAAAAAACAATATGCGATTCGCAAAATGGAAGGGTCGTACCTCTGGCCCTTAGTATCTAACATGTGGGCTTGCAGTTACTTTAAGATAGCGGTGCGTTTTTCATACTGTTCTTCTATAATAAATGGGTGTAGTTAATTCATATAGGGGCCTAACTTGCTCAGCATAATGTGGCGGGTAGGCTCTTCCAAAGTTCAGAAACTCCATCAGAGCTTGCAACTGTCTCAGTGTGTTAGAGGGTGTAAAGTAGCACACTTTTGTAGGGAGCCAGGTGCCAGTCTTAAAACCTCACTGGATAACTGATATTCAGGAATATCATGTTAAGATTTTCAATATTTTAAAATATATTTGTAACCATGCTGGATTGAGTGCGTCAGTATTCTGTCCACCCTACTTAAGTATCAACATCATTTGTTGTAAGATCGTCATTATTCTTGCAACAAAGAGCTGAGAGCTAGCCCTATGCTTTGGGGCAATCACATATATGCATACTGAAATGCGCCGATACTGTGATTCAGGCACTATGATTTGACTAAATAACCTATTCAAAATATTCAATGCTGTTTTATATTTTGTCCTCAGTTTGTCATCAGTCGACGACTGTGAGCATTTTGTATAGCATGTGTGTATTTAAATTTCTAAAATAAAAAAAATATTCGACATGAATTGTCTGGCTTCAACATAAGACGAAGGGGCTTGTTTGTGGTTGAATGACAAGGCACTTTTATAACTTGGTAGTGTAGTTGATCTATGACGGCTTTTATATCCCACTTTGCTTCTGGTTTTATTGGGTATTGAGTCTGAAATTGTAGCTCAGGGAATCAAATGTGGCTCAAAATCTTTGTCCCAATGACCTTGTTTTCTATACAACGACAGAGTCTGTTTTAAAGACCACTCATGTGCATATGTTTTCCTGTGTTCTTGAGGCATTAGGGAGGAAAATGCTTTCATTTTGCATTGGCCGAAAATCTGGACATTTTAGTTAGATGACATGTTCAGTATGAAAAATCAAGTTGCTTTGGTCTGCGCTCTTGCTTTGACATTTTGCATATGCTTAGGAACATCTTCAGCTGGATGCCCTTACACTGATGCAAGACCATCACACAAGCTTTTATTACCAGTCGTTTGGATTATGGCAATGCGCTTTTTGTAGCCATACATGAGTCTCTCTTGCCTGCAAATTGTGCACAATGCAGCATCAAGACTGGTTTGCCATTTTCCCCCAAGACAACAGCAGGATCACTAAATGCCCTTCATTGGTTGCCCATTAGGAAGCACTGTATTTCTAAACTGCTTTGCTATATTGTATGGTGTATGAATCCCTTTGAATGAGGGCCAGCTTCTACGAGCCTGGTACAAAGCTGAGATCCGATATGGCTTTGACAACTATGCATAGGATTCATACGGCAGAAGCAGTGGCCATTTGCTTTCTTATCTTGTCCCATACCACTGGAACTAGCTGACTTTAGCCACATGCTCATGCAGCAATCTGATTATCTTTAAAACCAGCTTAAAACCTGGCTATTTTAGGCATTACCCCCACATACCTGATTTAACTTGACCTGTCTGGATACTCCGTGGGGAGTGAGTAGCCAGGCTCAATAAGCATATGGAACATAACATAACATAATAACATAACATAACATTATTACCTGCTCAACTCGAAGTGCATCACTTTTAAATTATAGTGGTCAATCATCCTATGCGTGAATGACTTCATATGCATTCCATAAATGTGATCAGCATACAACTTAATTTTGAGCAATATAGTTGCATTATATTTGTATTTCTACATAATAAACTGTTAGACCTGGCATTCTTGGCTAGGTTTACCCTGACTTTTTACCTTCCGACAGCCTGTTTTTGCTGACTTCATTTTTACTGGCTTTAAGACTCTGGACACTTTACCACTGCTAACCAGTGCTAACGTGCATGTGCTCGCTACTTTAAACATGGTAACATTGGCTTATCCACATTTGACACATTTCATTTATTTATAAGTCCATAGTAAAGTGAACTACATGTGCCCAGAGCCTGTAAATTAAATGCTACTAGTGGGACTGCAGCACTGATTGTGCCACCCACTTGAGTAGCCCTTTACACATGTTTCGGGACTGCCATTGCAGAGCTTGTGTGTGCAGTTTGAAACTGCCATGTCGACCTAGCAAGTTAACCCTCTTATATGAGCGATAGAATCTTGTCCACTTTTTCAACAGGTTTTACCAATGCTCAAAGGCAGAATTTTGGTGTGTGACCCTGGTGAGTGCTCTTCCCACAAACACACAAACGTACTATTCGCTGACAGGTGCCCAAATGGTGCACCAGACCCAAGATACACTACCAACTGGCGTGAGCCGGTAAAATCAACAATATTAATCCTGTTTTTTCTAATTTGTGTCCATTTAATACATTTTTAATTCAATATTTTCATCAATACTTTTTTGGAGGCATGATGATTCCAATATTCAAGTTCATATAAGACGCCACTCCAGGCTTATTGATGCAACATATAGCAGCTCATAATACATTACAAGTAACCATGATGACATAAACCCAATGAATTTCTGGACTGCGACCCTTCATCAGGGTAATGTGTGTTCATCATAAAAGAACCGGTACATGAACTACATATCTCAATAAAGCTCGGGCCGTAATCGCCCATTACAACACCAATGTGTTGAACAAGATTCTGGTTAAGTGGACTGACCGCTAATGATGGACCCATTATTGAATACACCCTTTTGCCAGGCCCACGCCTTCCTTTTTAATCCATATAAGTAACGCCTAAGGTAGGCCCTGGACAGCCCAAGGGCAGCATGCAGGGTGTTTAAAAAGTAGGACATGTACTTTTAAGTTTTACATGTCCTAGTAGTGAAAAACACTTAAATTTGTTTTTTACTACTACAAGGCCTATCTCTCCCAAAGGTTAATATTGTGATTACTTTAATACATCATATAAGTATAATTTCCAATTGGGAAGCAATAGGACCCCCAAGTTTGATGTCTCAAGAATCACAATTTAAAATCCCAACTGATGGTGAAGTTAGATTTTAACTTGTAATTCTGAAAATGCCACTTTAGAAAGTTGGCATTTTCTTACTTTAGCCATTCGGTGCCTTCTGCCTGTCTCTGAATACACGTCTGAGGTGCATGACAGCTGGGCTTTGCGTATTCCTGCTAGATAGCCACACACACAGGGAGCTTAGGTGAGACTGATGGACCATTCACATCCTGATAGGCCATCCTGGGCAGGATAGGAGGGGGAGCTGACACTTACACCTGAATAGGCTGTGTCCTGTCACCACACAAAAGGCTGCATACCCCACCCCCGCAGCGAGTGTGGAGCTAGGGCATTACGAGCAGGGACTCTCTGCACTTCAAAGGCCTCTCTTTTGAAGTTTCCCCCACTTCGAAGGCCCAACTGGGTATAAGAACTGGACCTCTGACACCACCAACTCAGTACTCTTCTGGACCTGTGGATACTCTGCCAGGAAGAAGGACAGCTGTGCTGTTACAAGGACTGCCACTCTGCTGGACTGCTACTCTGCTGAACCCCTGCTTTGCTATGCTGACCTGCTACCTGCTGCCCTCTTGTCTGGCAGTGAGAAGGACTGGACCTGCATCTCTCCAACCTAGAACCAAAGTCACTCAAAGGGCTTGTCTGCTTGCGTCCTGTTCTGAAGTCTCAGGGACATCAAAGACTTCCAACCACCCTGCTACAGCACCTGTACTCTGCCAAGAGGTACTAATCCTGTCCTGGGCCCTTGAAAGTGGGTCACGGCTCTTGTCAGGATGCCACTGCAGCTTGCACCACACATTGCCCCTTCCAAGCTGCCAATAACAACACAACTACCATCCATCACATTCCTACAAGTGTGACAATTCTCACTATCCCAGGCCTCCAAAGCTATAAGAATGGCTTGGGCAGCAGGCTACAGTCATTTTTTTAGTGTATATTGAATTCATAATTAACTGTTGTTGTGGTCATCTCAAAATTAGCCAGAGAGCGCCATCTTGTGACAAAATGTCACATGCACACGTGTTGACAATTAAGTGCCGGTGCTGAGCACCGAAAACCAACGGCTCAAATTAAGCACTGAAGTATCTATAAAGTGCTGCTCCACTAAAAATCCACCCATCAACACCGTTGCACCACTCAGAACCAGTGAATCTCCAACGACGCTGCTGCGAGGATAGTGTGCACCGCATCTCCATCAATGAATCACCGCTGTTGGGAGTTTCAAGGACATCACATCACCAACGGTGTGGCGCATCGCCTCCATTCCCTATGCATTTCCAACTCTGCGCTGATCGGAGTCGACACATCGCTTACATCCTAAGGATCGACGCCGATGCATCACCTTCTTTGCTCCTCGCATCTCGTCCTCCACCTCGATGCAACTGCGAACCAAGGTAGTGTTTCAGTGGGCCAAGGTTGGTCCCTGTATCCGAGAAGCGCTCGATCGTGGTCAGCCTGAACTGGATTTGACCCGGTCTAACATGACCAGATAGCCCTGGTAGGCAATGTTCCCTCTAATTTTTTCCCTCTGTGCGGCAGTGTAGGGTCTCTGTGCGCTGCAGCCATGGCTATGTGCGCCAGGAACCAGACCGCGCGTGTGTGCAGCGCCAGATATCACTCCAAACTTTTGCTTGAAAGACCAATTACCCCGCAGCCCAGCTCTGTTAAGAAGAGAAATTGTATTCCTCTGTCTGATGTAACATTTCCTATACATTGATTTACACACTATGATTCAGTGTCTCTGTGTAATGTGTATGCGATGTAAAGTGCTTAACACCTTTCACTGGTATGAGTGGCGCGAATAACAAAATAAATCTGAAAGAGAGAGGGGTTATGGAGACTTGAGGGGCACTGTTAAAGGTTGGTAATGAGAGTATCCATGGCGGAGGTGGTCATTGGGGCGCCAACAAATATTGTCACACCAGGCGCCACCAGCACTAAAGCCTGCCCTGTTCAAATGGCACTAATAATTCCAGTGAAATTATGAAAACGTCCCACATTGCAATATGAAACCTTGGCAGCTATGTTGCTGCATTTCTTTTCTTAATAGGGCCGGGCTGCGGGAGATTGTGTGCATTTGTTAAGGTTTTCGTGTTAATTGCAGCTCATGATGGGTGCTGCGATTAACATGAAAACTTTAACAAAGGCACAGGGATATCTTAAGGATTTTGAGGGCCCTGGGCCAAACTTATTTCTGGGGCCCCTGATCAGAACAGCGTTTGATTTATGATCCAATTTCAGGTTTTTTCATGTCCTTTTTGGCCAGGTCACCGACACTGCAGAGGCACGCTGGTCCAAATTCTAAATGTGCTTCCATCTAATATTCAGCGATAGTAATATGTGTTTTCAAAATTGTAACATAGCAGCCAGAAGGAAAAGGAGAGGAGACTAGTGAGAAACAGGATTTAGTGGCGGAGAAAGGGGGAGAGAGGAACAAAGGAGAAAAAAAGTCATGGCGCAAAGTTGAGAAATGGAGAAGGGGGTAATGGAGAAATTGGTAAGAGAGGGATGGAAAAAGAAAGGCAGCCAGAGGGTCTGGAGAACTGGGAGGGAGAACGGAGAATGGAAAACCGGTAAGAGAGAAAGCAAAGAACAGGCAGGGAGAGGGAAATGGAGACAAGAATGGGATGGGGGCGAAGGGGAAAGTGGGTAAACGGGGAGTGGGACAGGTATGAGGAAGAGGAAAAAAGAGAAGGAAACAGCGAGAGCAGCTGAGGAGTGGAAGAAAAAAGGACAAAAGATATGTCAGAGAAGACAGCGAGTGTGATATGGCAAGGCTTCAGAAGTAGCATCTCTGCATATCGACGTTGGGGTTCTAAAGGAGACTTTTTTGCCATCTTGTCATTTCTAAACGCTCGCTCTATGTAACCGTGCTCACTTGAACAAACTAAGAAGGGTGGAAGGCTGGTTAGGCCTTGCCAAGATTTTGAATCTTGCCAAGATGCAGGTCTGAGCAGATGGCAGCTGCAAGTGTGTAAATGACTGATCCATCTGTCGGGAGTATTCTCTTTACTAACACTTGCTCAATTCCTACAACACTCTCCAAACCACTTCCTGCAGGCATGAGCTCGGGCTGCAGGTGCTATGAATGGACTAGTCTTGCACTGGCACAGAGTCTATCCAGAGTGACCCCCCTGCATGGAAGACCCAACGCTTCCCGCAGCTTTTGGCTTCCACCGAGAAAGCTCCCTTGTTCGTGACATTTCCTCCTGGTAGTCTCCAAATCTCACATGTGGTGCCAGGTCTCATGTGCTAACTGGCAGATTTAGAATCAGCACCTAAAGTGCCCTTCCTCACATTCTGATTGTGTGATGATCCTAGCTGACAGTGAGTGACTTATGATGGACACTACGTTCAGGGCTTTCAGTGGGCCGGGTCTCACCGGTGCTGAGCACAGGCAGTTTTTTAAAGGGGGTCTCGAAACGGGTCTCTATCGGGCTCTGTTTTGTGCCCTGGCACAGGCGGTCCTCTTTTTGCCAGACTGCAGTGACAGCAGGCACATCCATGTGCGCGTGCTCACACTGCTCACTTCTCACTAGTGGAGAAGTTATGGCATGACGTCATGCCAGGTGAGCGTTGTAGGGGAAGGAAATCCTTCAAAGAGTAATTTTCTCTCTGGATTTCCCTTCTCTTTTGAAACTCAGGGGCAGCAACATTGTCGTGGTGTCACCAGGGCTTTAAGTGGAAGCTTTTTCAATATTATATACAAGCCATAGTTGCTGCTTATTTATCTTATGCAACTAACAACCACTGACAAAGCCAATAGTCCGACTTGTTGTAGGTATGATGTTACTTGTTGTATCATATCTGGATGCAATGACAGAAACAGCAAAATACAAGTCGGGCGCCACACTATGCTAAACACAGATTTTTTAGCTTAGATGCTTTTAAGCCACGCCCTTAATTACATTGGCCACGCCCCTTTGTGAGACCCCCCCCGTTTTTTCATCCCACTTAAAGCCCTGGATAAAGGGAAATGATGCTGATTTAGGCATAACATAATATTGTGTCAGACTGGACATATATCTTCGTTTGGGGATTTAAGCAGTTGTAACCCGAGTGAATTGGAATGTGAGTGTAAGGAATAAAGGGCGCTTAATATTCAGATATGATTAAACCCTGTGTGCATAATCTCAAAGCACCAGACGAGTACAACTCAGAGCTGCCCTTATGAAGAGTGTTGCACTCTCAGCCGCAGGGTATCTGAGTTCAAGTTCCGTAGCTGTAATTGCCTTCTGCAGGAGTTACTTACTGGAGGGCCTCAGAGCAGGAAAACAGGCATGAGTCAGCAGTGGCACATTAGAGTTTATAAGTGCCAGCCAGGGAAAGGCATAGGCCGTAGTTAGAGAAGGAGAGAGAGAGTAAGAGAGAGAGAATGAACACCTTAGACAATGTTTTCTTCAGAAAAAATTTGTATCAGAAATCTGGATGCAATGACAGAAACAGGAAAATACAAGTCGAATGGCACACTATGCCCAGCACAGACAAGTTGAATAAGTCACACAATCATCCCCTAAGCTGTGCTCTATTAAGAAGAGAAATTAGCAAGTCTACAAACAGGGTGTGCTTCACACGCCGTGTTTGTAGAGTTGCTGCATATCTTTTCTTAATAGAGCTGGGCAGCGGGGTGATTGTGTGACTTAGCTAAAGTTTTCAGGTTAATCGCAGCGCCCGTCAGGAGCTGCAATTAACAAGAAAATTTAACAAAGTCACACAATCACCCCGCAGCCCAGCTCTGTTAAGAAGAGAAATTCAGCAAGTCCACAAACAGGGCGTGTGCTTTACACACTGTGTTTGTAGACTTGCTGAATTTCTTTTGTTACTAAAGCGCTGCTGTGGGCAGATTGTGAGCTTTTGTTTAAAGTATTCGTGTTAATCGCAGCTCGTGACGGGTGCTGCAATTAACATGGATACTTAAACAAAAGCACACAATATGCCTCGCAGCGCGTTCTAGGTACAAAAGAATAAAGCAAGTGCCCTCCATCATCCCACAGGCTGCCGCAAGACTTACCTGCCGCTCCCTCGTCTTCTTTTCAAATTAGTTTATTCCGCCCAGGAAATACCGGTTTTTCGCGCCGCTCGCTTTATTAAAAGCAGCGGCGCGAATGCTCTTGCGGGATCATGTGCTGTGTGTGCGCGCTCCACACACGGCACTGCGCGCTCGTGGCAAAAGAGGTACGCGGGCGCGCATGCGCGCAGCTTAATGGGAACAGTGCTGGTAGGTGCTTTATGCTTTTAAGCACTACAATTCAGTTTATTCTTTAAACATTCATAACCCCAGCTATTGTATTTTTGTCGTTTTGGTCTTGTTTTTTTCATTAAATTAAGTTCTGTTTTTCTAAGCAGGTGTGGTATCTTTTTGTGTGGTGTTTTTACTTTTTTACTGTTTAAATTTAAAGTGTTGCACAAATACTTTACACATTGCCTCTTAAGTTAAGCTTGACTGCTTTGTGCCAAGCTGCCAGAGGGTGAGCACAGGTTAATTAATGCTGTGTATCTGACTTACCCTGACTAGGATTGTGGTTCTTGCTTAGGCAGGGTACACACCTCTGCCAAACAGAAACCCAATTTCTAACATAAACCCTACAGGAAGAGTTTACATGTCCATCCTCTGTTTTAACCTGTATGTTTTCTTCAGCTGAAATCAATACCAGGTGCTCTTTGAGAGCCTGGCGAACTATAGCTGCTTTTGCTGCACTGTCCAGAAACATTAAATCAAATCAAACATCAAATTGTATCCACACCTGCTGGACCCACTGCTGTGGGGGAGATCCAGTACCAATTTCTGTTTAGCTTTCCGCTTTTTCATAGTTTTATATATAGCCTTTTCTTTAATTGAAACCTCAGGCTCATTTTTTGTTTTGAAT